>CAWUFW010000095.1:4467500-5667500 GCA_963921515.1 Calotriton arnoldi
GTGCAAAACAAAGAGCGCGCGCCGCTCCCTTCCGCCTTCTCGTGAAGAGAGAGAGAGGAGAGCTTTGTTTAGTCAGTCAGGGCCACGTTACCAACAAAAGAGCACAACAGAGGAAACAACAGCAGCACGGTGCTCGATTCAAAGGTGTCAGGCGTATAAAGGATTAGGCTGAACTGTTCAAATACGTTTGTCTCCAATGCCGATTTTCTGAAGGCAACTACAAAGTCTTCCAAAATAGTGCGTGTCGACGCTAACGCTTCGTTCACTTTCGCTCAGGGTACCTTTAACCAGGCCTGGCTTTTTAGCCAACAGCGGTGCGCATGCGTGTTGGCATTATGGCGCCTCTAATCCCAGCATGCACCGGGCTTTGGCTAAATAGGAGATCCACATGCATTGGCCGGTGGGGCAAGTTGATACACAATGAAATCCCCTAGAGCGCGCTGCCGTCTGTTGTCACTTTGTACATGTGTGTAATGTCTGTGTAGAGCCCGAACCCCTCTAACGTTTGCAGTGAGGGGAATTTTGTATGGCCCTGATGCCGGTACGGGGCATTGCTTTCTAGGCTTAATGCAAACTCCAAGCCCACAGAATGCACACGCACATCAGGGGGCAGTAAGACCCCTTTAATTTAGAGCTTCTGGCCACGCCTGGCTAGAGGATGTACTGGATGTGTATCTGTTTGAGGGTCTCTCTGCCCCAGGTGGCTCACTATATCCCTTCTCAAGTTAGACATAAATACCGCTGGTGGTGTGAGGCAACGCAAATGGTCTGAGTGTGTTTGGTTGCCTTGTTCTCTTTTATCGTGTTGTGTCTCCTTTGGCTGGGAAAGGTCACGTTGGGGTTAGCTTTCTCCTCTGTGTCATCTTCAGCAGCTGTCCGCTGGTTGGCTGTGTCCACCTTCTTGAGCCACAAGATTTCTTGCAAATGTCTCGCTGCGCTTACTCACCGTGATCATGGTGCCATCAGCCCTCAGTACTGTCCACACCCCTGGTTCAAAGGGTGTCCTGAACTTCCACCATTGCCTGCGATTTCTGAGGATGACTTTGTCTCCTGGCAGGATCAGTCGTGCCTTTGCTCGCAGCATCTGGCTCACTCGAATGTTGCACCGGGTAAGCCAGGTTTGAGTCTCTTGGGGGTGATAAGGCGGCGGGGTTCCACCCAGGGTGTGTTGGGATAGTGTCTTGCCGGGGTCCATTGAACATTAGAGCCCACGGGGCTTGTTCGGTGGTACAGTGCGGACTTCCGCGATATTCGCAGAGGAACTTCTGGAGGCTTAGTTCAGGATTGGCGTTCTCCGCAACAGCAATCCTGAATGTTTTTTTTCAATGTATGCATGAATCTTTCAGCTTCTCTGTTTGTCTGTGGCCCTTGGGGAGTGATGTGATGGTGGAGTATACCCGGGTTACTGAGGAGATCCTTCAATTCTGACCCCTGGAAAGGTGGTCAATTATCGGTTTTGATTTCAGATGGCAGGCCAAACATTGTGAATGTCTTTCCAGAATTGGTGCCACATGCGAGAAGGCGGTCGAGTCAATCACTTTGTTGAAGATGGAAGCCACACAGAAGCAGGTAAGTAGTTGAAATCAGCATTTATTGAGGAGCGATGAGGAGAGAGAGCGGACGCCTCCAAGCCAGCACAATAACTGACTTGGAACCGAACGCCTCTCAAGACAAGAACCTAGAATGCAGTGACAAGAACGAGGCATAGTGTTCCATAAACACTAGACCATGTATAACACATCTTCTTCCTTTCCTATAATAGCAACATAAATAAAGAAACAAAAAGCAAAAATTAATTACAAACAAAGTCTTTTAAATAAGCTGGTTGTCTGCGAGGCCTGAGCAGACGTAAGGATGTTGAAGCGTCACCTTCGGTAGCATTGGAGGAATTAGCTCCCAAGGGAATTATGGAATCCCCCCCCTCACAGTAGAGCCCGAGAAGCCCCCCGAAGACCCAAAGTCTTGTGCTAACAGGTAACCACTATTACCAGTACCTTCAGAACCTTCCCCGGGCTGAAAGGGGCTCTGAAATTTCTTGTTCAAAGCCACTCTTCGAAAATTCCAACACTCTCCATTGTTTAGGATAACTCCATGCTTGAGAATTTTTTTTATGGTGAAAGGACCTCTAAACTTAGAAAGCCCTCTCCCGATTCTTCCGATTTGACCTTAACCTGATCGCCCACCTTGAACCCACACCTAGAAACATCAAAGTCATCCACCATATCTTGAGGATGTTGTGGGGTGACTAAGCGTCTCATCCATGAAGGCATCATTTTGCCACTCGGAGGCCTACCCCTCATCAATTCAAACAGGGACTTTACCCCACTGCCATGTGAAATTGAGCGATAGGCCCATACCATGTCATCAACTAAGTCTCGCACCACTTTCCCACTGACCGTAGCCATCTGAATGATCCCCTTAACTAATCTGTTTGCTCTCTCACATATGCCATTTCCCTGAGGATTATAGAGAGCCGTGCGGTGATGAGCTATGCCACATCTCTTTAAAAATGTTTGCATTTCTTTAGAGATTAACTGAGTGCCATTATCAGTGATAAGTGTGGATGGTATACCCTCCTCTTTAAACACTCTCTCTAGAAATTTTATGGTGCGCTCAGTAGTTATATTGTTAGTGAATTCAACAATGAGCCATTTAGAGAAAACGTCAATAACTACTATGGCAAATCTGTCATCTTCACACATCTCACCCATAGGGCCTATAAAATCCAAGCAAATAGTATACCAAGGAAGTTTGGGATTCTCTATATGTGTCTCACCTGATTTTTGACCAATTTTCAACCTCTTTTCGCCCTCTAAGCACAAGGAACAATTCTCCACCGACTCCACAACTTGAGAATCTATCCCTGGCCACCAAAAATGATTCTTCAAACGACGCTGCGTAAGTGTCTGTCCCAGGTGTCCTTCATGTGCCAACCCGAGCAACTTTTCCCTAATACCGAAAGGCGGAATACAAATTTCACCTTTGACCAGAACATACTCCCCACACAAGGACAGTTCATCCAAGATTTTGGCGTAAGGGCGCACAGAAACTGGAAGACAACTCTCTCTCCTGGCCCCTGATTTAACTAACTTAGCCACTTCCATTAACGTGTGGTCTTTGCATCTCATATTCCCAATCCTTGGCACTAAAGGTTCCTTCCCCGACCACAACTACATCCTGCACTGAGGCGACAGCAATATCATCCTCTAAAATAGGTGTCATGCCCGTGGTGGAACGCCAGTCGACAGACAACCTGGAGAGACAATCAGCCTGAATGTTCCTCCAGCCCTGAATGTACTCAACCTGGTACTGGAAGCTCTGGAGTTTGGCTGCCAACTTGACCAACCTTGCCGAGCCTTTACCAGTCCCTCCAGAGGATAAAACCTTTACTAGAGGTTTATGATCTGTCTTTAGTGTAAATCTCGTTCCCCATAAGTAGGTCCTGAAGTACTCAACTGCCCACGAGGCAGCTAACGCCTCCCTTTCTATTACCGAGTAGTTCTTCTCTGAGTCAGTCAAAGTCCTTGAAGCGAAAGCTACTGTTCTTTCCACCCCAGCCTTACTCTGCGAAAGTATTGCCCCCAGCCCTGTGGAGCTAGCTTCAACTGTAAGGATGGAGTTGGAGTGGACATCAAAGGGGGTTAGAACATTTGCATTGCAAATTTCACTCTTGATGTTTTCAAAACATTCACGATGAACATCCTTCCACTCAAAACGAACCCCTCTTTTGAGCATTACACGTAAGCATGCTGTCTTATCAGAAAAGTTTTTTTACAAACTTAGAGTAGTACTCTATTAAACCCATAAAAGAACGAAGTTGGTCTTTATCCACTGGAGAGGGAGCAGATCTTATAGCTTTACACAAATCCTCTTTGGGACGGATGCCCTCTGCGCTGATTGTGTAACCCAAATATTCAACTTGTTCTACCATAAATTTGCATTTGTCCTTCCGCAGAGTGAGCCCTGCCTTTGTTAAGAGTGTTGAGTACCACCTTCAAAATTGTATTATATTCTTCAACTGTCTGGCCGTAGACTAAAATGTCGTCTTGAAAATAGATAGTATTACAAATCCCCTTAAAAAGGTCTGACACCAAACGTTGGAAAACACTTGCGGCTGAGTTCAACCCGAAAGGTAGACGTGTGAACTGAAAAGTACCCTCAGGAGTTATGAATGCCGTCATCTGCTTTGAATCCTCATGGAGTTTGATCTGGTGGTATGCGCTGCGTAGGTCGAGTTTTGAGAAAAATTTTGCCCCCTTGAGTGTGGTAACGAGCTCAGTGATATTGGGAAGAGGAAACAAATCTGCTACCACTGACTGATTCAAGGTGCGCAAGTCCACACAGAATCTCAGTTTCCCATCGGCCTTCTTCGTGACGACTACTGGCGAAATCCAGGGAGATGCTTCTACTACTTCAATGACACCAGAAGAAAGCATGTCTTTAATGAGGCTCTTAACCTCCTCTTTCACCACAATGGGGATCCGTCTTGCTTTGTGTTGGACAGGAATTGCGCCTTTTTTTAGGACAATTCGGTGGACATACCCTTTAAGTAGACCCAATTCATCCCTAAACACCGCATGGGCCTCCCCCAAAATATGGTCCAAACCTTCATCTTGCACCACTATTACTTGCATAGGTGCTCGTGGATTAACAATAATATGTAAGTCATATTGGTGCACCCATCCTAAAATGGGTGGACCACGGTCAGCAACATATACTTTACCATGGATGGACCGCTGCGAAAAACTTATATTGGCCTCAAAATATCCTAATATATCAATAGTCTCTCCTTGATAACCCCCTGGAGAGATATCTTTAGGTAATAAACTTTTATGACCCCAGGTTTCACTCACTACGCATTTGGGAAGAATGGTGTATTTAGACCCAGTATCCACCATCAACATTACCTCCCGCCCATCAATTATAAAACTTGCCTTGGGTCTGTTCATTCTTTTATCTTCGTCAGACATCTCCTCTTGAGAAACAATGACTAAAATCTTATCTTTATCCATATTATTCATGGTATCGCTCACCACTTGAACACTGGCAATACTCGGGGAATTTTTGCTTCTACACATTCGTGCATAATGCCCCACTTTCCCACATTTAAGACACTCTTGACTGGAAGCAAAACAAAACTTAGAATCAGAGTTATGTAAATTACTCCCACACCTATTGCACATTCTACCGCTGACACTCTTTTGGTTCATCCCTACCCTCGCAGTAGACCCCTTCTTGAAGAACTTTCCTTTGTTCTTTACAACAGAAACACAGTAGTCCTCTTCATCCTTTCGTTCGTGGACAGAAACCTCATTTATATCAGTACTGTAATTCCTTTTTTCAAGCTCCTTCATACATCCCTCAGACTGCTCTATGACTTTCGCCAAGTCAATAGCAACTTTTAAATTAGGGTTTTTAGCTGCCCACAAACGTTCTTGTATTTTCTTGTTACTACATTGAACTATCAATTGGTCCCTTATTAATTCCTCATTCATAGGGCCAAAATTACATTTTACAGACATTTCGCGCAACCTTGACACAAAATCATCTATGGACTCCCCCATCCTTTGATGTTGAGTGTAGAACTTGTACCTATTGAGAACTAGGTTCTCTTCCTTAGTATATCTAGATTCAAGTCTACACACAGCTTCTAGATATTCAGTCGGGTACTGGTTGACCATTAGCTTGGAGTGCTTGAGGGAGAAATTTAAATACCCTTTGGCCTTCCTTCCCTAAGATACTCAACAGAATCGCTTTCTTCCTTTTGGCCGGAAACCCTGCCCATCTAAAGCTTCCAAGTAATTTTGAAACATAGGGTACCAATCTTCCCAAGAGATATCAGGAGTACCAGGTTGCGCTAGAAATGTAGGTGGTAAAGCTACTGTAATTTGAGATGCCGCCATGTTATTGTATAAGACAATGGGAACACCTAGAAACTCCCCAGGTAGCAACTGATTGGAAATATCACCTATCACACCCAAGATATTATACCCAATTGAAGTTCCACTGAAGAGTGTGAAGGATAGATATCACACAGGTAATATGCAGCAGACGTGCATATCGTCGATGAAGTCGTAATGAGGGTTATTACTTGTGGTGATGTAAAGTACTATGTGATTTGGCATAAAGTCCACTTGACTGTAGCCTGTCCTAACTTGCTGACAGGCAACGTGGTAAAAGAAAATAGTCTTTCCAAAATGAAAACTCATCCACAAAGAGGCTAACTTCTTTAAGCACCTGCTGCTGTGGTGATTATAGTTTCCTTCCGCTTACCGCTCAGCCACCATGAAGACTGGTTTCTCTAAACACCTGTTTCTGTGGTGTTTTGCGCTCGCTGCTGTGATTCTCCGGACTCGGTGCTGTTGTTGCTATGGAGACGACTGGCTGTGGTGAAATTCAAAATGGCCGCCGACGTGCTGTCAACGTATGACGTAGGCAGAGGATCTTCTCGCGTTAGCGTGGTCAGCTGACGCTACTGCCGTTCCAAGAAAACCTCGCCCGTCGAAGCACTCACCAACGCTGGGGTGACGTAGGCAAGAATCGCGTAGGCGTTGCTAGACGACCCTCCTTCAGTTTCCGTTGACAGTAATGCTGGGCCTGAACGTGACTCTTCACCGCGTATTCCGCTAGGGGATGACAGGTCTAGGGCAAATTCTGTCCCCTCCGCTCTCTTTAGTGCTCACCCGTGTGCTCCAGGCTGTACAAGATTTTGCGCATCGCTTCTTGGAATACTCGCCGAAAGCGCCAACACTGCCGAGAGTTCTCTTAATGTGCGTGGAGTCCTTTGACCGATCGTCGCCAAATTGTTGAAGATGGAAGCCACACAGAAGCAGGTAAGTAGTTGAAATCAGCATTTATTGAGGAGCGATGAGGAGAGAGAGCGGACGCCTCCAAGCCAGCACAATAACTGACTTGGAACCGAACGCCTCTCAAGACAAGAACCTAGAATGCAGTGACAAGAACGAGGCATAGTGTTCCATAAACACTAGACCATGTATAACACACTTCAACAATAGGATATTTTTAGTAGCTGTCGATCATAACCATAGTGATCCTTCCATCTGGAAAACTCCCAAAGTAAAGGCTGAATTTGGACCACGGGGTGGTCATGGTTACTCCGTGATGATGGGCACTGGCTTTTAAGGAGGGCTCGTGATTTGGCACACAGGGCATTGTCGTACCACTTTGTCTACCATGGCTTCGAGGTCAGGGAACCACACTTTTTCTCGAATGCAGAACTTCATCCGCATAGTTCCCTGATGTCCGCAGTGGGTCAGCAGTGTCACTTGATGTTGTAGCTTGGCAGGTATTACGAGTCGGTGTCCTCTCAGTAGAATGCCATCTTAAGATGTGCTGAATTTGTCGTGTACTCTCCACATTTTGAACAACCTCTCTTTGTCTTAGCTAATCCACTTGTTGGCGTCCCACAGGAAGTTCTGCCAGGATCCTTTCTGCATGGCCACTTTCATCTTCATTATCACAGTGTCCCCTTTCGTAGCTTCTTCAAAGTCCCTGATGCTAAGTGATCTCGGGCAGGCAGTCTGCGAGAACATGTGGATATATTCTTCCACAGCATCCACCATGTCAGTCCCTACGTCATCCGTTAGAGGGGGTGATGGAAGAGGAAGTCTGTGGGGTTTTTGGACCTAGGCTGATATGTTGCTTCCATATGGCAATGCTGCAGTTGGATGGCCTACCTCTCGATTCACATGGGGGATGCGGTGCTGAGCCTCGGAAGAGCAGGACAAGAGGCAGGTAGTCTGTGATTACTTTGAAAGGTCTACCACTCAGGTACAAGTGAAAATGTCAACATGCCCACTTGATGGCCAACGACTCCCTTTCAATTTTGCCATAGCATGTCTCCATTGGGTTCAGCGCCTTGCTGGTGTATGCTTGCGGTGCCCATCTGCCAGGCTCAACTTCTTGGCTGAGGACTCCCCACTGGACTCACATCAACAAGCAGTTCTGTTTGCTTCTCTGAATCGAAGTAATACATGGTGGTGGTGTTCAGAGCGTCTTTTATTTTCTGGAATGTGTCGTCTCTTTCTAGACCCATGTCCAGAAGGCATCCGCCTTGGTCAGGGCTCTTTGTGGTTCGGCAAGGGTTGCAATGTTTTGAATGAATAAGCCTCAGTATGTGGCCATACCAAGAGAACTGTGCACTTCGGAGACTGTGGATGGTGCAGGGCTTGCTTGATGCCTTGTAAGGCGTTTCAGGGCGGCTAGTAAGTGCTTGTGATGCTCTTTGGCTGTCACTGTGTGAATGAGGATATCATCACTCACGTTCATGACACTTTGAAGTCCTGATAGAGTTTCTCTTATTGCATTTTGGAAAAACCTCGACTGCCGAGGATATGCCGAAATGTAGACCCTAGATGAGCTATCTTCAGATAAGAGCAGCTGATGGTAGTCAGCATTTAACCATAAGTTGATCTAAGATGCATAGCTTGAGTTCACTGGAATGACAAGCAGACAACAAATAATGAATAAAACAGACGGAGAGGTTTATGTTATTACACATATCCAGTCAGAATCTAGGTATAACATGTTGAAATATGAATGTGTGCATTCATTTCACTAGTGTATTACTCCATGTAAGTTAGCATTTGCTGCACCATCTTGTATTCAGCTGCCATTTTGAGCTATGATCGAAGCTAACTTTTGTCTCAACTTGTCTGCCTCAGCTGAAAGCAGCTGCAATATATTTTTCGTATTCCTCCATGGTTGAGCTTCGCTGTACTAATGAATAAACTGTTTCTTGCCATCACATCACTTTCTCACTAGATAGGCCTGCTCCCACTCTTAGATCGGTGGGTACAGGCAGAGTAACCTTGACGCTGAGATAGCATGTACCCGGTCCTGGAATTGCAACTCATCCTTGTTTATCTTCTTTGTGCGCCAGCTACCAACTGGAAAATTCCAGACTGGGCGTGTCTTTAGTGATTCTGAAAATGTACATTATACGTTACCCTGTTGGTAGAAGTCAGTCCCTCCAGCAATCTAAGGAGGCTGGTCAGATTGGACTCCACTCGAGTGTATCTCTAATAAATACCTTTGGTTTGTATTCTCTACTGTCTGTCTCACTCTTCATTTGTAAGGAAGGCTGAGAGGTGGTCACGAGTGACCAGGGTGGCCCTAATCGAGTCACTTCCTTCAGTTGGCGCCCGAACAGGGACTCCATCGGGTGGCCCATCCTTGGGTGAGGAGGTCGGTGCCACGTTGGGTCGGACGGGCGGACCGGGGATCCCTGCACAAGAGAGTCTTGTACTCGCAGCTGCCCCGTCTGTCTGACTGGTGCCTCGTCCAGTGGTCATGCCCTCTGGGGTCCTGCACAGCGAAACCTTGGATTTGACCGTTTGGTCCGAAGAGTCGGCAGTGGAGAATCACTTTGTTTGACCTGTGTGCACCAGGTGAGTTTGCTTTGGTTCTTTGTGGATATGGTGCTATTTTGGTTTGTATTTGACACGGTCTGAGGACTGTCTTTGGAAAAGCGCTTGAATTGGTTTGAGTTCTTTGTGAACATGGTACCACTTTGATTTGTATTTGATGAGGTCTGAGGACCGATTTTTTGGAAAAGATATTTGCAAATATCTGCTCGGCATAAATAGTGAACTTGTTTTCTTTGGAGAAAAAAAAATGCAGTGCCTTAGTAAGATGTTTTGTTTGGGCTGTCGTTGCTGTTCTACTGATGCTCGATTGGAAGAAAGTCAGCCAGAGCCTCCAGAAGGCACTCCAAATTTTGACATGTACGTCAAACAAGGCATTGGCCCTATTATGTTTGGTACGCTATGGCACAAATATACGAGGGACAATGCCGAGTTGCAGTGGCCGTTGACGGGCACTTTTGATGAACAGAAAATTAATTTCCTGCAGGAAAAACTGTTTGCGAAAAGGAGTAGGCAGTCAATGTTTGATTCCCTCAGAACATGGCAAAAAGAGGCTAAACAGAGGCGAATAAAAGCAGAGAAAGAGGCCCAGAAGGGGAGAATGCAGACAGTGACTCAGAAAGCTGCAGCGCATGATAGAGAGAAAATAGAAAGAGGAATAGTGTGCTGATAGGAAATTTCGATTACAATGTGAAAAGTCTTATGTTGCTCGAGAGGAAAATGATGCATTTGTGGAGGAATTGTTAGATGCTAGACCTCCTCCTCCATGTGCCCCGCAGAAATTATACCCTGCCATACCCCAGTCCCAGCCATCAGTTCCTTCGGTCTCGGTTGCTTCTGCTTCTTCTGCGATTGATCACGCTGTTTTGGCCACTGCGCCTCCTTCTCTTTCTTTTACTTCGCCTTCTACGGCTACGATGACTGCCAGTATCCCTGCAACGCCTATTGTTTCGGCATCTCTTTCTCCAATGCTTACACCTACGACGCAGTCGGCAGCGACGTTGGTGCCTAGTACTTCTGCTGTTACTTCTCCCATGTTACTCCATCCCCCTGCATTACTGGATAGCGGAACGCCCGTGCGTGGACTAGGGGACGGAGATTGGGCGACAGCTATGGAGCGACTAGGACGGATACTAATACGATCTGATGTGGTAGATGAAGAGAAAAGGGTGGTAGCCAATCAGGCCACTCAGTGGGCTCGTCACCTCATTTACAGTGTGGAGGATGTGTGGAGTGTAATGAAAGATTATGAGCCGTTTGTGCAGCAGCATTCACCTAAGCACATGTCGGCTACCTTAATTGGACTGTGGGAACTGTGTTTCAAAGAAGCGGCACCCCAGATTATTTATGATATTAGGGACCATGTATATGCTGCAGATATGGCACCTGGTGAGGTTTTTGGTAATGTCGCGAAGCTGGTCGCCTATCGGAGTAGGTTGCTTGAAAAGAGTCCAAAGACAGTGTCCCAGTTTCCTATGAGGGAAGTCCACCCCATATACCATCCTGAAATACCAGAGTTGCGGGATCAGTATGATAATGTTACTAGACCACGGGTAGAAGCCCGTTCCCAAGAACAGTGGGTTTACACTCCGCGGAAAAGGAGTGAGGTTTTGTCCCTTAAGACTCAGCTACCTGACCCTAGGAAAACTCCTACTGCATATTATAAGGAATTGACTGAGGCCGCTTCATTGACAGAGATGACGCTTGCGGATATTGAAATGTTCTTTGGTTTACTGGTGCCTGTTAGGGTGACCAACTGGCATGGGTGCAAATTCAGGTCGGTGAGTGTAAAAATTCAGGACAAAGGGTCAAAATTCAGGACAAAAATTCAGGACAGAAGGTCAAAATTCAGGACAAAAATTAGGGACAAAAGATACATTTTACAGACACATCAGAGGAGGTCATGCAATAGCATATAAGTAAGTAAATAGACAAAGAACATAAGTACAAGTCAAAATAAGTTTATATTAGGTTGAAACAATCTTGTACTTCACGGTTTTCCAGTATGGGCGCAGCTTTGAGCAACTGTGCAAGTATTTTTGTGGTATTTCATATAATCATAATCTATTTATATGGTTACTGCACTAGGTTGTCCAGTCTGATATTTTGTTTACAGTTCATGGTCCTGGTTCATGGTTCATGCATCGGGTAATATACTTGGGAGAGTCTGGGGTGGGAGCCAGCCTTTGAACCCCTTGTGGACCCAGAATGTGGGTCTGTGTGGACCAATCTTGCTTTGCTTAGGGGCTCTCTTCCAAAATCCCACTGGTGTACTATAGCATATGCTGCTTTTTGAGTGCTTCTCTTGCGAGGCTTTGTACTTTCGCCATCTCCAGTAAATTTGTTTTCTTATGTGGACAGCACGGGTAACGAATGAGTAGATGAAAATATTTGTGCAGCGTCACAGGCACCCTTCTAAAGTTCTTGGCGCTTTGGATGTTTGCTTGCATTCACCTGTTTTACAGCTCGAGGTGCTGCAGCTCAAGGCCCCCAAGATTCTGGCCACACTGGCACAGTGCCGTCAACTGCTCTGAAATCTTGGTCCAGCGATCTGTCATTGCTCAGGCTGATCTCACCCGGCTATGAAGTATCACACAAAAGGCAGAAATAATTAAACGATCCCCATGTGTTGCAGGCTGGTGTGGAAACAAAAGCAATGTCCTGTGGTTGTGTTTTGCAGCTTCTTTATTGTGGTCGGCAGGATCCACTGGTTCATTTGTTCATTTTTGTCTCTAGTGTGTGTTAGGGCTTCAGCTCAAGCATTCACAGGCCTCTCTGAACTCAAGCACTAAACATGAATAGTTTGCAGGGCAGACTGGGGAACCCGAAATCAGCTTTGAGGGTGTCCAAAAACAGCCTCTGCAATCTCCGTGATTTCTCTGACTTTGTTTAGCTTAAAAGAGGTGCATCTCTCCTCCTCAAACTATGACGACGATAGCAGTGCCATAGTACCCCGTCACTTCTCCTGCCCGGTCACTTCTCCTGCCCGGTCACTTCTCAAACCCGGTCACTGACCTGCTTGTTGACTGCTCCTGTCCCGTCACTGCTCCTGCCTGGTCACTGCTACTGCCTGGTCACTGCTCCTGCCCGGTCACTGCTCCTGCCCGGTCACTGCTCCTGCCCGGTCACTGCTCCTGCCCGGTCACTGACCTGCCCGTCGACTGCTCCTGTCCAATCACTGCTCCTGTCCCATCACTGCTCCTGCCCAGTAACTTCTCCTGCCTGTTCACTGCTCCTGCCTGTTCACTGCTCACGCCCAGTCACCGCTCCTGCCCGGTCACTGCTCCTGCCACATCACTTCTCCTGCCCTGTCACTGCTCCTATCCAGTCACTGCTCCTATCCCGTCACTGCTCCTGCCCTGTCACTGCTCCTGCCCTGTCACTGCTCCTATCCCGTCACTGCTCCTGCCCTTTCACTGCTCCTGCTCGTGCCCGGTGACCGCTCCTGCCAGTCATTGTTCCTTCCCAGTCACTGACCTGCCCGTCGACTGCTCCTGTCCCACCACTGCTCCTGCCCAGTCACTTCTCCTGCCCGTTCACTGCTCCTGTCCCCTCACTGCTCCTGCCCTTTCACTGCTCGTGCCCGGTGACCGCTCCTGCCGGTCATTGCTCCTGCCCGGTCACTGATCTGCCCGTCAACTGCTCCTGTCCCATCACCGCTCCTGCCCTGTCACCGCTCCTGCCCTGTTACCGCTCCTGCCCTGTTACTGCTCCTGCCCAGTCACTGCTCCTGCCCTGTCACCGCTCCTGCCCTGTTACTGCTCCTGCCCAGTCACCGCTCCTGCCCAGTCACTGCTCCTGCCCAGTCACTGCTCCTGCCCAGTCACTGCTCCTGCCCAGTCACCGCTCCTGCCCAGTCACCGCTCCTGCCCAGTCACCGCTCCTGCCCTATCACCGCTCCTGCCCTGCCCTATCACCGCTCCTGCCCTATCACCGCTCCTGCCCTGTCACCGCTCCTGCCCTGTCACCGCTCCTGCCCGGTCATCGCTCCTGCCCGGTCATCGCTCCTGCCCGGTCATCGCTCCTGCCCGGTCATCGCTCCTGCTATACTTACTACTTTAGAAAAAACATAAATTCGAACTGAAAAACCGAAGTGATCCAGTAGTAAGATGCAGAAGTATTTTGTCGGCACTGGGGCAAACGAGATTTGCTTTGCTCGGATGTGGTTGGTATAGTGATATTTAGGGTACTGTGATTTATTTACGTTGGGCTATCAATGAACAACATTGGCAATCTGCACAAGGCTGCAAGTTCCCCACAGTAGGCTGAATGGGGAAAGCTTCTCTGTAATCAGTAATTGCAATCTACGGGCTCCAAGTGAGTCACTGGCCTCCAAGGCACTCACTTGCCACATGTTATGTTAAAGGCAGACGGCCCATTGTCATTCTAAAGGTGATAATCGGCCTCAATCAGAATGACAATGGGCCTGTCCACAGCCTGTGTGAGGCCGGGGAGGGGCTGCTGCATCCTCTGGAGTTCAGAAGAGAAGTGCGAGCTGGCCCCAAGAACTTTTAAACTCTTGGGGCTTCTCGCAGGGGAACAGCACAGTTTGCTGTAATTAATCCCCTAAATTACGGACAAAAGGCGTCCGTAAAAGGAATAATGACGGACAACGGACAGGACACCAGAATTATGGACGGCCCGTGAAATTTACGGACGGTTGGTCACACTAGTGCCTGTTGATATTTGGAGACAGGTGCACACACAGGACCACGTTGTGGAATTGGGTGGTACCTGGGATCAAATCAAAGCATGGGACCAGGAGAGGAAGCCTGGGGAGAAGCCTAAGGCTGAGATACTAGCTTTGCCTGGTCGAATTATTACGTATATGCATTCACTTATTCCACCGAGAAGGGTAGATTGGGACAAGTTTACGGCATGTCGTCAGAAGAAAGATGAAAGTGTGTCTGATTTTTTCACTCGGTTTAAAGGCGTGTTTTGGGATTTTAGCGGCCAGGATTTGTCGGTGGAGGGGGGTGTCCGACTGTTCGTTAATAGATTTGTTACGAACCTGCTTCCAGAGATCGCGACTCGGCAGGAGGCCTCGGAGAGCACTTGGACTACCTCCTCCCCTTCTGTAATATTGAGTATGGCACAGTATTATGAACACAGGGAAAATGAGGAGAAGGTGGAGAAAAAGCATAAAGAATTGAAGACGAAGGTGTTGTTGCAACAGGCTTCTCGAGGGAATGGTAGAGGACGAGGTGGTCCGGACTGGCAGCTTCCGCGTACTAGCAGGAATACTACGCCTGTAGGACCGAATCAGTGTGCGTATTGTAAAGAGGAGGGCCACTGGTGCAGCGAGTGTCCTGTGCTTTTGCGGAAGGAGGCGGTCCCAAGGGGACGAGGGTCCTGTGGACAGGGTCGTGGAGATGGTGGCCGGGACAGAGTCCAGGCAGTTGGGACATCCAAGGGTCGCACTGACCAGAACTACTTTGACGACCCTAGGGGCAAACAGTATTACCACGATGACTATGACATAGACGAGGTGACAGGAATGTCTCACAGCTAGGACAGCTAGGGACAGAGTGAGGGACCAGTTCAGATGCCTGTAGATCAGCGCGGTCCTTATGTTACTTCAGATTTGCATGGCTCAGCTAAGGAATTTTTGGTGGATACAGGTGCAAGAGAATAGCTCTATCTCTCGTTCATTGGTACCCGGGGCAGCCCTGTTCGGCCATAACAATCTTTCGGTAGATTTTTCTGGTGTACCGGTTGTGAGCCCCATTTCCAAACCTCTTACACTGACTATAGGTCCTTTTACTGTGGATTCCCCGTTTTTGTTGACATCTAATTGCGGAGAAAATTTGATGGGCTTAGACTTATTAACCCCTTCGATGCTCATGACGGAACCCAGCCGTCATGAGCCACTGGTGGCCTGTGCGCATGACGGCTGGGTTCCGTCATGACCACGCCCGCGATTGGAATGTCCAGCACCGGTATGGAATTCCTGCAGCAGGCAAGGTGTTAAAGATGTTGCATGCAACCATTTATTGTTCCCCGGAAGGTGTTTATATGACAATGGGTCCGAATGTGGTCAGCACTAAGCAGTGCCTGTCCAAAGATGCACCCTTCCCTGCTGAATTTAAGGACGTCCCGCCTACGTTGTGGGCAATGGGTGTAAGGGATGTAGGACTGTTGCAGATACCTCCGGTTTCCATTAAAATTAAAGATATTGCTATCTTGCCTCGCATTCCTCAGTATAAAATACACCAGGCAGGGGAACGAGCTTTATTGCAAATTATACAGGACTTGATTGCGTCAGGAGTTGTTGAGGAGACAACTGCTAATGTGTGTAATAGCCCTATTCTTCCTATCCTTAAGAGGGCACCTTCGGGTTCCTCTGATGACCATCCAGAGGTTTATCATTTTGTGATTGACTTGCGCGCAGTTAATAAAATAGTGGTTCCTCAGTTTCCGGTGGTCCCTGACATTACTGCTCTTCTGACGATGATTACTCCATCTGCTAAATTATTTTCTGTTATTGATCTGAAAAATGCATTCTTCAGTATTCCGATCCATCCAGACAGCAGGCACTTGTTCGGTTTTACACTTGCTGGCAGAAGCTTTAGATTCTGTCGAGCTCCTCAGGGCTATACTGAGAGCCCTAGTATATATAGCCAAGCTTTGAAAGCCCAATTGGACTCCCTTAGTAATGTATTGCTCCAATATGAGATGACCTTCTCATCGCTTCTGACACTGAAAAGGGTTGCAAAGACAGTACAGTTATATTGTTGCTGCATTTGGCACACCACGGACATAAAGTGTCCCTTTCCAAATTTAAATATTGTCAACAGGAGGTCACCTACTTAGGTCTCCTACTGTCGAAGGAGGTTAGGAGATTGACTCCTGAGCGCATCAGAATCATTGTTAATATGCCTATCCCTCAAACTCAAAAGGATGTGTGCGCTTTTATTGGCATTACTTCCTATTGTCGGCACTGGATCCCTAACTACTCGTTACTAATAAAGCCTTTGCTAGCGCTAACCACTAAAAATGTGCATGAACCCTTGCCTTGGACGCCTGAATGTCAGCAGTCTTTTGAGCAATTAAAAGTTGCGCTTTGCTCTGCGCATGTGCTTGGTACACCTGACTATGCAAAGCCGTTCGTGCTGTACGTATACGAGACGGCTGGCTGTGCGCTCTCTGTCTTAACACAGGCATTTGGAGGTAAGTAACGGCTGAGTGCTTATTTTTCTGCTCTTCTTGACCCTGTCGCAAGAGCCCTCCCGAGCTTTCTAAGAGCGGTCGCAGCTGTGGCCATCTCTATAAGGCAATCGGCTTGGCTCGTACTTGATACTGACCTCAAAGTCATGGTGCCCCATGCTCTGGATACCCTTTTGAATAAGACCAAGACACAGCATCTCACCAGTGCACGTCTGACCGGTTATGAGCTAACTCTCTTTGCACCGCATGTCCCGATTAAAAGATGTGCCACTCTGAACCCAGCCACGTTGCTAACCCTCCCTTCTGAGAGTGAGGAAATTGATATACATGATTGTATCTTCCGAACAAAGTAAGAGACCAAAGGACGGGTAGACTTAACTGACGTTCCCTGATCTGACCCCCAAGGGGAACTATATGTCGATGGCTCTTGTTTTAAGTTTGTCAAACAAAGTGGTATCAGTTCCTAAGATAGAAAAGAAAAACAGAAAAAAGGGAAATTCTAACACCTATTATGGTAGTGAATAAAACATAATTGTCTCCAAGAATAGGTTGAGTATGCTTGAAGTGGGAGTGGACCTCCTGTGAGATGTTGTGCCCTCACACACCTTTAAAGATGTACAGCATCATCATTGGGCATTGCTCCTCGTGAGGGTGGCGCTGCAGTCCTTCACGGGCCCTTCAAGAGGGCTCTTTTATGGAGATCTTTTTAGGAGATGCCGCAGTTGTGCATGTGGGTGTATGGGCCAAGTGAATCAGTGCAAGTGAAGTTAAAATAACCTATCGGTACCCAAGTTAATTTAATATTGGGTCCTTCAGGTAGATTAAAAACGTAATGATGGTTTGGAGACTCTCCTTTCACAAAGTTGGGGGAGGGACCGGTGTGTTCCTACCGCTCTCAAACCACATAAATTGTGTCGTGTATTTAAAAGTGAATAATGGTCGACATGTTTCGCGCAACCTATTGGTCCCTAATGGATCCCTGTGCGCTTCATCAGGACCGTGTGTGTAGGATGATAGAAAGGGACTCAGGAGAAAACACCCTATAGTCCCACTTTACTTATCGTTAAATCAGGTAAGACGTCTCTGCGTCCGAGACACGTATTATTCGTATGTCTCAAAAACCCAAACCCTCCCCACGTTGTAGCAGGGCCTCGGCAGCAAAAGGTCAGGCAATCGAGTGGAGCAAGCGTCTCTCCCTCGAGTCAGAGCCTAATAACCTATCGCCCGATCAGGTTTCGCCGGTAGTTGAAACATCACGAGTTCCCTATCAGTCGACCCAAGGTGCAGAGCTCGTTGCCCTTATTCAAGCCTGTGAGTTGAGTGAGGGACTGGCTGTCAATATCTATACTGACAGTCAGTACGCATTTAAAATCGCCCATAATTTTGGACGACTCTGGGCAGAAAGAGGGTTTCTCACTTCCCATGGGATGAAGATTCAACACGGCCCCCTCATACATAGGCTTTTATCGGCTTTGACACTCCCCAAGAAATTAGCGATAGTGAAGTGCAGCGCCCACAAGACAATTACTGACAATGTGGGTAGGGGGAACGCATTTGCAGAGCAGATAGCTAAGGAGAAAGCCCGAACAAAGAATGTTTGTACCAGGTCCCGCTAGGAGGGTGCCTAAGGTTACCATGTTTGAGGATACGCTGGAAAATGTCAAGGAGATACAGAGTGAGGCAACTATTGAGGAATTAGCAATATGGCAGGAAAGCACAGCACGTTTGGATGAGGAGGGGTGTTTAACTGATAAGTCAGAGAAACAGAAATGGATGCTACCAGATGCATATGTTCTCCCCGTAGTCACCATGGCACACGGGCCAGCTCATATCAGTGCTACAGGTATTTGTAAGTTGTTAGACCCTGTATGGCAAAATGATAATATCCCAAAGACTGCCGTCCACTTGGTCAAATACTGTATAGTGTGTATGATGCACAATCCTGGAAAGGGTACTACTACATCTCCTGGTAATTTTGCACCTCCCACTTTAACTTTTGAGGTCCTCCTGCTAGATTATATAGAGATGGATCGAGTTAACAACTTGAAATATGTGTTAGTGGTTGTTTGTGCATTCAGTGAATGGGTTGAGGCTTACCCCACAAAAGAAAATACGGCCATAGCGACTGCAAAGGTACTCCTAAAGGAGTTCTTTCATCGCTTCGGCTTGCCCCGTTTGATTTAGAGTGACAATGGAAGTCTCTTCAACGCTAAAGTGATTCAGTTGGTGTGTGAGGGACTCCATATCAGACAAAAATGTCATGCTGCAAATCACCCCCAGTCCGCAGGTTTGTTGAGAAGTACAATGGTACTCTTAAACTGAAATTGGCAAAGATTCAGGAGAGCACAGGGTTGCAGTGGCCAGATGCTTTACCCTTAGCCCTTTTGTCCACACGAACGACAGCACATTCTAGAACAGGACTGTCACCCTACGAAGTCGTGTTCGGATGCCCGGCAAATGTCTGGGGCGTGCCATGTCCTCGTAGGTTTTCAGAAATTGACTATCCTCTGTTGGTGGACTATCTGTATGAGTTAACTAAAAGTCTGAGTTCTATTCATCAACAGATCCAGGATTCGCTCCCGCCAGTACCTGAGGGGCCAAGACATGACATTCAGCTTGGGGACTTTGTACTCGTCCGTAACTTTCAGAGAAAGAAGAACCTAGAGCAGAGGTGGAAGGAGCCAGTCCAGGTGCTCCTTGCCATCCGCACAGCAGTCAAGGTCACCGGCAGAAAGAATTGGATTCATTGCCAGCATTGCCGCAAATTGCCTCTACCCTTACCCTATGATCAGTGGGCCCGTGAGGGAATAGGGGACTCTGAGAACGAGCAGGTCCAGCGATTTGTTCCCTTTTCGGGCGCCCAACTCACGTGGACCCAAACAGAGGCTGAGAATGATGATCCTAAATACGGCAGTGCCCCCGGAGATTACGGCAATTCCAGAGGCTTCTTCCACTGGCCCATCTGTGTCTGACCCCCTTTTTCCTGACCCCTCTGTGCCTGGAGTAGCTAGGTACAATTTGCGCCCCCGACGGAGGAACAGTGCACCAAAGGAGAAGTCAGATTAGTAGTGATGGACTGCACAGGTCAGGGTGTACCTTGCCTACGGTACCAACAGTAGTTTAGGGAGTTTCGAAAATTGGTGCACTGTTCGGACATTGGACAGGATAGACCGAACATGCTCCCCTGTAGGGGGGTACCGTATCCTGGACGACGTGGGATTTCTTCAAGAGCTAGGATCGAACAGCTCCACCACCAGTGCTCAATAGCACCAACGTTGATGAACAATAGGAGTCTACCAGTGAGACTTTGACGGACACTGGGAACTTTTGCCTTCGCTGTTTGTCTTATTGCATCCCTTTTTCCTTCTGGTTCAGCAATGTATCTGTTTGGTCGGCCCATTACTGAGGAAGAGCAGCTATTTGCACCTCCGCGCCCAGAGCGGGGTTGGTCCTCAAAAAGCAAAATAGTTTTCGCAGTAATAGTTGCAATTGCATTAATGTTTGTCTTAGGGATTGTCAGGGGAGTGTCTATGAGTTGCCAACGTGCACAGGAGCAGAACGACGCTAATTCCCAAAGCCCCCTTGGGAACTTCCCTGTGAGGAAATGAACACCTCAGCAAGTTCGTGCCCGTGGGTGAAAGGGGTTGGGGATAAGAAGAGACAGCCAAGATGAACTTCTACTGCTGTTCCCGTTTCGTCTGTTTCTTTTCTTCAGATTCTTCAGCTGCAACACAACATTAAAATACTTACAACTCTATTCTATTCCTTATCATTACTTTATTTAAGCCTTATTACTCTAGTTCTTACCAGCGCATCTCTGACTTTTGCTTCTCTTCTGTGTGGTGTAGATTGGATAGTTTAATCTTGTTTCTTTCCTTTAGGAATCTACTGCCAGTCGAAAACCAGACTCCTCAGGACTGCTTCAACGTCAAAGAATATTCAGGTAAGTTTGTATCTATTCTTGCTCTCTAGAAATACACAACGATGATTAGTTCATAGAAACCTCTCACCTCTTGTGTTTCTGACTGGAGCCCAAAACTGTATACTTCGTTTTAGATTGACAGAATACGTGTTACTTAGTAATAATGCTCTTCTTAAAACTGTAACTTTTGTTTCTAAAGCCTTTCTTCCTTCTTTGATTCCGCGCTCGAGAATGCGAGTCGGAAAATATTTGCTCGTGGCGAGACGTGGTTAATGCCAGCACCGCCGTCAGAGAGCACACGAGAACTGTAACTAAAGGTTTAACTCAAACGTATCATTCGGAGGAGGAACAGTCCTCCGGTAATATGAAACGCACCTGCTCTGTGCCAATTTGTACTGTTACTAGGTACGCATTTAATTTCACTATGAACCGTAGCCTTCTCAGGAGAGTACTCAGAGTGCGTGTCGTAACTAAGGGAAAATACGAACGCCAAGGAAAATTAATTTTATTCTTCAAAACCTTCTCACTTACATTTGAGTAGACTAACCTGTGACTGGAGGCTTATCTCCCGAAATTCCGACGGCTAAACGACGCCCGTCGCACTCCCCTAAACTATCTTTCACGACAGAGCTCTGGATCCAGGTTGCTTCCACGAAATTCCTCAGGTGAAGTGCGCGTTGGAATGTTCGCGCGTGCTTCACATTCTTTTCTGATTGGAGACCTGGAACACTAGTGCGCTACTGGTAGAACGAGTTGGCAGACATCTTGGAATTCCAAAGATGCCAACTCGTACTCCAGTTCCTTACTCTGCTTGGGGGTTTTGACAAGGATGCTTGCTATTATTGAGCGATGGGGAGGGAACTTCCTGGGCACCCTGACAGGGATATCTTGTTTGTAAGAGGAAAAGTATCCTGTACGCTCGTTGGTTGGGACAACACCCATTCCCCCTGAACACATGTTTGTTACATTGGCTCCTCATAAAGGAGAACACCGAAAAACATACGCAGACAATGTATTCTTACAAATGTTGCATCAGGCCCCTGATACTTCCAATGCTACTAATTGCTGGATCTGTGGATTGCCCCCCCTCAATTACACATAAGAGTGATATTTTATTATCGATGCAATTATCCTATCTCGGAAGTTGTGAGGGGTGGTTTGAACTATTTACTATGGTGCATTATCACTTTCGATTCTCTGCTATAAATATCACATCTGCTGACTCTCGCACTGTGACAGAATATATACGTTTCCATCAAGGGTTTACACCCGTGGGGTTGGGAGACCAAGAGACCCCTGGTACATTGTCTCCAGCTGCTTGCATTAATTTATATGAGCAGGTAAAGAACGAAACATGGCTTCAAAATTAAATGTTCGATTTCAAGGGGTTCAATCAATCAATCAAGGAATTGTAAGCGCGCTACTCACCCGTGAGGGTCTCAAGGCGCTGAGGGGGGGGGGGTCCGCAGATCTGTTTAGCCGAAGAGCCAGGTCTTGAGGGTCTTCCTGAAGGTGTTCAGGGAGGGGGCGCGTCTGATGTCTGCCGGTAGCTCGTTCCAGGTCTTGGCTGCAATGTGAGAAGGATCTTCCGCCTGCTCTGTTCAATGCTACTGAATATTTCCGATCATTTCACACACGCAATATTACTAAGGATAAAGCGATGCCAGTGCCAGTAGTCAACACAACAGCTGGTTTCTGTGTTCGGGGAACAGGGAGGGTAAAAGTGGGAGAGAATAATTGCAATTACACATATACGCTGAGTACGATTAGTAGCCCGCATTTGCTCCCACCATATAATGTTTATTTTGTTTGTGGATCCCAAGCTTATGTTTGGCTTCCTCGGGGGTGGTCCGTAATATGTTACCTCTCTTTCCTCCTTCCCCCAGTGTATACAGCACCATCCAATTACCATAAGGACCATCGATTGCAGCGTAGGAGTGCATACCTACCCCAAGTTAGAAGGGTTATTAACGCAGAAGATATAGATCAGACAGATACCACTTTACAACAGTTCACAGATGCCATGAAAGGTATTGTAACCTTTTGGGGCCCTATGTCCAACAGCCTTAACATTCGTCGACTCACAAGAGTTGTCGAAGGGGTCATTAATACGACAGCAGGGATTCTGACAAATATCACAGCTGAGCTCTAGGCTACGAGGCTTGTTGCGTTACAAAATTGAATGGTTATAGACGTCATCCTTGTTAACCGGGGAGGGGCCTGTCGCGTCATAGGCAGTAGCTGTTGTGTATACATCCCGGACCACGTCCCCAATGTATATGCTGCCATACAGAAATTGCATAGGCTTTCATCTGACATACACCAATAAAATGGTACCTGGACACTCTCTGGATGGTTCTGGGGTATATTCACATCCTGGGGTTGAAAAATCTTTGCTTTTCTGGCGGTAGTTGCTGGTATTTTCCTCACATGTTGCCTCTGTATACAATGACTCCCGGCCTGTTGTTCTTATTATATCACACTCCTTACACCAAAGCAGAAGGTGCTCATCCATGATACTACTGCTGTGATTATGACTCAGAAGGCAATAGATAGCTTTATACAGATAGACGAGGGCATATTTGAAGACTCTTCTTCCTTTGATGATGAATACATGGAGTGTTCTAAATGCTAAAGATAGTTGTTGTATATATACCTAGTTGCACTTTCCATTTACTCAACTTCTTATGGTTAGCCCATGCTAAAAGGAGGGTCAGTTGAAATATAAATGTGTGCATTCATTTTGCTAGTGTATTACTCTATGTAAGTTATCATTCGCTGCACCATCTTGTATTCAGCTGCCATTTCGAGCTATGATCGAAGCTAACCTTTGTCTCAACTTGTCTGCCTCAGTAGAAAGCAGCTGCAATATTTTTTTTTGTATTCCTCCTAGGTTGAGCTTCGCTGTACTAATGAATAGACTGTTTCTTGCCATCACATACCTTTCTCACTAGATAGGCCTGCTCCCACTCTTAGAGCGGTGGGTACGGGCAGAGTAACCTTGACGCTGAGATAGCATGTACCCGGTCCTGGAATTGCAACTCATCCTTGTGTATCTTCTTTGTGCGCCAGCTACCAACTGGAAAATTCCAGACTGGGCGTGTCTTTAGTGATTCTGAAAATGTACATTATACTTTACCCTGTTGGTAGAAGTCAGTCCCTCTGCAGCAATCTAAGGAGGCTGGTCAGACTGGACTCCACTCGAGTGTATCTCTAATAAATACCTTTGGTTTGTATTCTCTACTGTCTGTCTGACTCTTCATTTGTAAGGAAGGCTGAGAGGTGGTCACGAGTGACCCGGGTGGCCCTAATCGAGTCATTTCCTTCAGTTGGTGCCCGAACAGGGACTCCATCGGGTGGCCCATCCTTGGGTGAGGAGGTCGGGGCCACGTTGGGTCGGACGGGCGGACCGGGTATCCCTGCACGAGAGAGTCTTGTACTCGCAGCTGCCCCATCTGTCTGACCGCTGCCTCGTCCAGTGGTCATGTCCTCTGGGGTCCTGCACGGCGAAACCTTGGATATGACCGTTTGGTCCGAAGAGTCGGCAGTGGAGAATCACTTTGTTTGACCTGTGTGCACCAGGTGAGTTTGCTTTGGTTCTTTGTGGATATGGCGCCATTTTGGTTTGTATTTGACGCGGTTTGAGGACCGATTTTTTTGGAAAAGATATTTGCAAATATCTGCTCGGCATAAATAGTGAACTTGTTTTCTTTGAAGAAAAAAAATGAAGTGCCTTAGTAAGATGTTTTGTTTGGGCTGTCGTTGCTGTTCTACTGATGCTCGATTGAAAGAAAGTCAGCCAGAGCCTCCAGAAGGCACTCCAAATTTTGACATGTACGTCAAACATGGCATTGGCCCTATCATGTTTGGTACGCTATGGCACAAATATACGAGGGACAATGCCGAGTTGCAGTGGCCGTTGACGGGCACTTTTGATGAACAGAAAATTAATTTCCTGCATGAAAAACTGTTTGCGAAAAGGAGTAGGCAGTCGATATTTGATTCCCTCAGAACATGGCAAAAAGAGGATAAAGAGAGGTGAATGAAAGCGGATAAAGAGAGGTGAATGAAAGCAGAGAAAGAGGCCCAGAAGGGGAGAATGCAGACAGTGACTCAGAAAGCTGCAGCGCATGATAGAGAGAAAATAGAAAGAGGAATAGTGTGCTGATAGGAAATTTCGATTACAATGTGAAAAGTCTTATGTTGCTCGAGAGGAAAATGATGCATTTGTGGAGGAATTGTTAGATGCTAGACCTCCTCCTCCATGTGCCCCGCAGAAATTATACCCTGCCATACCCCAGTCCCAGCCATCAGTTCCTTCTGTCTCGGTTGCTTCTGCTTCTTCTGCTATTGATCACGCTGTTTTGGCCACTGCGCCTCCTTCTCTTTCTTTTACTTCGCCTTCTACGGCTACGATTACTGCCAGTATCCCTGCAACGCCTATTGTTTCGGCATCTCTTTCTCCAGCGCTTACACCTACGACGCAGTCAGCAGCGACGTTGGTGCCTAGTACTTCTGCTGTTACTTCTCCCATGTTACTCCATCCCCCTGCATTACTGGATAGCGGAACACCCGTGCGTGGACTAGGGGACGGAGATTGGGCGACAGCTAGGGAGCGACTAGGATGGATACTAATATGATCTGATGTGGTAGATGAAGAGAAAAGGGTGGTAGCCAATCAGGCCGCTCAGTAGGCTCGTCACCTCATTTACAGTTTGGAGGATGTGTGGAGTGTAATGAAAGATTATGAGCCATTTGTGCAGCAGCATTCACTTAAGCACATGTCGGCTACCTTGATTGGACTGTGGGAACAGTGTTTCAAAGAAGTGGCACCCCAGATTATTTATGATATTAGGGACCATGTATATGCTGCAGATATGGCACCTGGTGAGGTTTTTGGTAATGTCGCGAAGCTGGTCGCCTATCGGAGTAGGTTGCTTGAAAAGAGTCCAAAGACAGTGTCCCAGTTTCCTATGAGGGAAGTCCATCCTGAAATACCAGAGTTGCGGGATCAGCATGATAATGTTACTAGACCACGGGTAGAAGCCCATTTCCAAGAACAGTAGGTTTACACTCCGTGGAAAAGGAGTAAGGTTTTGTCCCTTAAGACTCAGCTACCTGACCCTAGGAAAAATCCTACTGCATATTATAAGGAATTGACTGAGGCCGCTTCATCGACAGTGATGACGCTTGCGGATATTGAAATGTTCTTTGGTTTACTGGTGCCTGTTGATATTTGGAGACAGGTGCACACACAGGACCACGTTGTGGAATTGGGTGGTACCTGGGATCAGATCAAAGCATGGGACCCGGAGAGGAAGCCTGGGAAGAAGCCTAAGGCTGAGATACTAGCTTTGCCTGGTCGAATTATTACGTATATGCATTCACTTATTCCACTGAGAAGGGTAGATTGGGACAAGTTTATGGCATGTCGTCAGAAGAAAGATGAAAGTGTGTCTGATTTTTTCACTCGGTTTAAAGGCGTGTTTTGGGATTTTAGCGGCCAGGATTTGTCGGTGGAGGGGGGTGTCCGGCTGTTCGTTAATAAATTTGTTACGATCCTGCTTCCAGAGATCGCGACTCGGCAGGAGGCCTCGGAGAGCACTTGGACTACCTCCTCCCCTTCTGTAATATTGAGTATGGCACAGTATTATGAACACAGGGAAAATGAGGAGAAGGTGGAGATAAAGCATAAAGAATTGAAGACGAAGGTGTTGTTGCAACAGGCTTCTCGAGGGAATGGTAGAGGACGAGGTGGTCCGGACCGGCAGCTTCCGCGTACTAGCAGGAATACTACGCCTGTAGGATCGAATCAGTGTGCGTATTGTAAAGAGGAGGGACACTGGTGCAGCGAGTGTCCTGTGCTTTTGCGGAAGGTGACGGTCCCGAGGGGACGAGGGTCCTGTGGACAGGGTCGTGGAGACGGTGGCTGGGACAGAGTCCAGGCAGTTGGGACATCCAATGGTCGCACTGACCAGAACTACTTTGATGACCCTAGGGGCAAACAGTATTACCACGATGACTATGACATAGACGAGGTGACAGAAATATCTCTCAGCTAGGACAGCCAGGGACAGAGTGAGGGACCAGTTCAGATACCTGTAGATCAGTGCGGTCCTTACGTTACTTCAGATTTGCATGGCTCAGCTAAAGAATCTTTGGTGGATACAGGTGCAATGAATAGCTCTATCTCTCGTTCATTGGTACCCGGGGCAGCTCTGTCTGGCCATAACAATGTTTCGGTAGGTTTTTCTGGTGTACCGGTTGTGAGCCCCATTTCCAAACCTCTTACACTGACTATAGGTCCTTTTACTGTGGATTCACCGTTTTGTTGACATCTAATTGCTGAGTAAATTTGATGGGCTTAGACTTATTAAAGATGTTGCATGCGACCATTTATTGTTCCCCGGAAGGTGTTTATATGACAATGGGTCCGAATGTGGTCAGCACTAAGCAGTGCCTGTCCAAAGATGCACCCTTCCCTGCTGAATTTAAGGACGTCCCGCCTACGTTGTGGGCAATGGGTGTAAGGGATGTAGGACTGTTGCAGATACCTCCGGTTTCCATTAAAATTAAAAATAATGCTATCTTGCCTCGCATTCCTCAGTATAAAATACAGCAGGCAGGGGAACTAGCTTTATTGCAAATTATACAGGACTTGATTGCGTCAGGAGTTGTTGAGGAGACAACTGCTAATGTGTGTAATAGCCCTATTCTTCCTATCCTTAAGAGGGCACCTTCGGGTTCCTCTGATGACCATCCAGAGGTTTATTGTTTTGTGATTGACTTGCGCGCAGTTAATAAAATAGTGGTTCCTCAGTTTCCGGTGGTCCCTGACATTCCTGCTCTTCTGACGATGATTCCTCCATCTGCTAAATTCTTTTCTGTTATTGATCTGAAAAATGCATTCTTCAGTATTCCGATCCATCCAGACAGCAGGCACTTGTTCGGTTTTACACTTGCTGGCAGAAGCTTTAGATTCTGTCGAGCTCCTCAGGACTATACTGAGAGCCCTAGTATATATAGCCAAGCTTTGAAAGCCCAATTGGACTCCCTTAGTAATGTATTGCTCCAATATGTAGATGACCTTCTCATCGCTTCTGACACTGAAAAGGGTTGCAACGACAGTACGGTTATATTGTTGCTGCATTTGGCACACCACGGACATAAAGTGTCCCTTTCCAAATTTCAATATTGTCAACAGGAGGTCACCTACTTAGGTCTCCTACTGTCGAAGGAGGTTAGGAGATTGACTCCTGTGTGCGCTTTTATTGGCCTTACTTCCTATTGTCGGCACTGGATCCCTAACTACTCGTTACTAATAAAGCCTTTGCTAGCGCTAACCACTAAAAATGTGCATGAACCCTTGCCTTGGACGCCTGAATGTCAGCAGTCTTTTGAGCAATTAAAAGTTGCGCTTTGCTCTGCGCCTGTGCTTGGTACGCCTGACTATGCAAAGCCGTTCGTTCTGTACGTACACGAGATAGCTGGCTGTGCGCTCTCTGTCTTAACACAGGCCTTTGGAGGTAAGTAACGGCTGTGTGCTTATTTTTCTGCTCTTCTTGACCCTGTCGCAAGAGCCCTCCCGAGCTTTCTTAGAGCGGTCGCGGCTGTGGCCATCTCTATAAGGCAATCGTCTCGGCTCGTACTTGATACTGACCTCAAAGTCATGGTGCCCCATGCTGTGGATACCCTTTTGAATAAGACCAAGACACAGCATCTCACCAGTGCACGTCTGACCGGTAATGAGCTAACTCTCTTTGCACCGCATGTCACGATTAAAAGATGTGCCACTCTGAACCCAGCCACGTTGCTAACCCTCCCTTCTGAGAGTGAGGAAATTGATATACATGATTGTATCTTCCGAACAAAGTAAGAGACCAAAGGACGGGTAGACTTTACTGACGTTCCCTGATCTGACCCCCAAGGGGAACTATATGTCGATGGCTCTTGTTTTAAGTTACCAGATGGCACTATAACTGCTACATACGCGATCACAACACTGCACACGGTAGTTGAAACGTCACGAGTTCCCTATCAGTCGGCCCAAGCTGCAGAGCTCGTTGCCCTTATTCGAGCCTGTGAGTTGAGTGAGGGACTGGCTGTCAATATCTATACTGACAGTCAGTACGCATTTAAAATCGCCCATAATTTTGGACGACTCTGGGCAGAAAGAGGGTTTCTCACTTCCCATGGGATGAAGATTCAACACGGCCCCCTCATACATAGGCTTTTATCGGCTTTGACACTCCCCAAGAAATTAGCGATAGTGAAGTGCAGCGCCCACAAGACAATTACTGACAATGTGGGTAGGGGGAACGCACTTGCAGACCAGATAGCTAAGGAGACAGCCCGAACAAAGATGAAAAAAATGTTTGTACCAGGTCCCGCTAGGAGGGTGCCTAAGGTTACCATGTTTGAGGATACGCTGGAAAATGTCAAGGAGATACAGAGTGAGGCAACTATTGAGGAATTAGCAATGTGGCAGGAAAGCACAGCACGTTTGGATGAGGAGGGGTGATTAACCGATAAGTCAGAGAAACAGAAATGGATGCTACCAGATGCATATGTTCTCCCCGTAGTCACCATGGCACACGGGCCAGCTCATATCAGTGCTACAGGTATTTGTAAGTTGTTAGACCCTGTATGGAAAAATGATTATATCCCAAAGACTGCCACCCACTTGGTCAAATACTGTATGGTGTGTATGATGCACAATCCTGGAAAGGGTACTACTACATCACCTGGTAATTTTGCACCTCCCACTTTAACTTTTGAGGTCCTCCTGCTAGATTATATAGAGATGGATCGAGTTAACAACTTGAAATATGTGTTAGTGGTTGTTTGTGCATTCAGTAAATGGGTTGAGGCTTACCCCACAAAAGAAAATACGGCCATAGCGACTGCAAAGGTACTCCTAAAGGAGTTCTTTCATCGCTTCGGCTTGCCCCGTTTGATTTGGAGTGACAATGGAAGTCTCTTCAACGCTAAAGTGATTCAGTTGGTGTGTGAGGGACTCCATATCAGACAAAAATGCAAATCACCCCCAGTCCGCAGGTTTGGTTGAGAAGTACAATGGTACTCTTAAACTGAAATTAGCAAAGATTTAGGAGAGCACAGGGTTGCAGTGGCCAGATGCTTTACCCTTAGCCCTTTTGTCCACACGAACGATAGCACATTCTAGAACAGGACTGTCACCCTACGAAGTAGTGTTCGGACGCCCGGCAAATGTCTGGGGCGTGCCATGTCCTCGTAGGTTTTCAGAAATTGACTATCCTCTGTTGGTGGACTATCTGTATGAGTTAACTAAAAGTCTGAGTTCCATTCATCAACAGATCCAGGATTCGTTCCCGCCAGTACCTGAGGGGCCAGGACATGACATTCAGCCTGGGGACTTTGTACTCGTCCGTAACTTTCAGAGAAAGAAGAACCTAGAGCCGAGGTGGAAGGAGCCAGTCCAGGTGCTCCTTGCCACCCGCACAGCAGTCAAGGTCACCGGCAGAAAGAATTGGATCCATTGCTAGAATTGCCGCAAATTGCCTCTACCCTTACCCTATGATCAGTGGGCCCGTGAGGGAATAGGGGACTCTGAGAACGAGCAGGTCCAGCGATTTGTTCCCTTTTCGGACGCCCAACTCACTTGGACCCAAACAGAGGCTGAGAATGGTGAGATCCTAAATGCGGCAGTGCCCCCAGGGATTACGGCAATTCCAGAGGCTTCTTCCACTGGCCCATCTGTGTCTGACCCCCTTTTTCCTGACCCCTCTGTGCCTGGAGTAGCCAGGTACAATTTGCGCCACCGACGGAGGAACAGTGCACCAAAGGAGAAGTCAGATTAGTAGGGATGGACTGCACAGGTCAGGGTGTACCTTGCCTACGGTACCAACAGTAGTTTAGAGAGAGGCGAAAATTGGTGCACTGTTCGGACATTGGACAGGATAGACCGAACGTGCTCCCCTGGAGGGGGGTACCGTATCCTGGACGACGTGGGATTTCTTCAAGAGCTAGGATCGAACAGCTCCACCGCCGGTGCTCAATAGCACCAACGTTGATGAACAATAGGAGTCTACCAGTGAAGCTTTGACGGACACTGGGAACTTTTGCCTTCGCTGTTTGTCTTATTGCATCCCTTTTTCCTTCTGGTTCAGCAATGTATCTGTTTGGTCGGCCCATTACTGAGGAAGAGCAGCTATTTGCAGCTCCGCGCCCAGAGCGGGGTTGGTCCACAAAAAGCAAAATTGTTTTCGCAGTAATAGTTGCAATTGCATTAATGTTTGTCTTAGGGATTGTCAGGGGAGTGTCTATGAGTTGCCAACGTGCACAGGAGCAGAACAACGCTAATTCCCAATGCCCCCTTGGGAACTTCCCTGTGAGGAAATGAACACCTCAACAAGTTCGTGCCCGTGGGGGAAAGGGGTTGGGGATAAGAAGAGACAGCCAAGATGGACTTCTACTGCTGTTCCTGTTTCGTCTGTTTCTTTTCTTCAGATTGTTCAGCTGCAACACAACATTAAAATACTTACAACTCTATTCTATTCCTTATCATTACTTTATTTAAGCCTTATTACTCTAGTTCTTACCAGCGCATCTCTGACTATTGCCTCTCTTCTGTGTGGTATAGATTGGATAGTTTAATCTTGTTTCTTTCCTTTAGGAATCTACTGCCAGTCGAAAACCAGACTCCTCAGGACTGCTTCAACGTCAAAGAACATTCAGGTAAGTTTGTATCTATTCTTGCTCTCTAGAAATACACAACGATAATTAGTTCATAGAAACCTCTCACCTCTTGTGTTTCTGACTGGAGCCCAAAACTGTATACTTCGTTTTAAATTGACAGAATACTTGTTACTTAGTAATAATGCTCTTCTTAAAACTGTAACTTTTGTTTCTAAAGCCTTTCTTCCTTATTTGATTCCGCGCTCGAGAATGCGAGTCGGAAAATATTTGCTCGTGGCGAGACGTGGTTAATGCCAGCACCGCCGTCAGAGAGCACACGAGAACTGTAACTAAAGGTTTAACTCAAACGTATCACTCGGAGGGGGAACAGCCCTCCGGTATTATGAAACGCACCTGCTCTGTGCCAATTTGTACTGTTACTAGGTACGCGGTTAATTTCACTATGAACCGTAGCCTTTTCAGGAGAGTACTCAGAGTGCGGATTGTAACTAAGGGAAAATACGAACGCCAAGGAAAATTTATTTTATTCTTCGAAACCTTCTCAATTACATTCGAGTAGACTAACCTGTGACTGGAGGCTTATCTCCCGAAATTCCGACGGCTAAACGACGCCCGTCGCACTACCCTAAACTATCTTTCACGACGGAGCTCTGGATCCAGGTTGCTTCCACGAAATTCCTCAGGTGAAGTGCGCGTTGGAATGTTCGCGCCTGCTTCACATTCTTTTCTGATTGGAGACCTGGAACGCTAGTGCGCTACTGGTAGAACGAGTTGGCAGACATCTAGGAATTCCAAAGATGCCAACTCGTACTCCAGTTCCTTACGCTGTTTGGGGGTTTTGACAACAGGATGCTTGCTATTATTGAGCGATGGGGAGGGAACTTCCTGGGCACCCTGACAGTACCCCCTCTCAAGGGAGGTTCCTCCACTCGTGGCTTGGTTGGAAACTTTTTATGAAATGCTCTCACTAAACGTGGGGCATGAACATCAGTACCTATTTCCCAAGATCACTCATCGGGACCAAAGCCCTTCCAGTCTGTCAGGTAGTAGAGTTCACCTTTAACCCTCTTGGAATCTAGGATTCTCTTAACTTCATACTCGGTTCCACCCCCTGTGTCCAGGGGTTTGGGAGGTGCATTAAGCCTCAAATTGGTTTGGGCCTTTTTTAATAAAGAGACATGAAAGACTGGGTGTATTTTAATAGTCACTGGGAGCGTCAGGCGATAGGTCACTGGATTAATGATTTTCTCTACAGGATACGGGCCTACAAAACGTGGCTGAAACTTACGGTCACCCTTTAGCCTAAGATTCTTGGTGTTAAGCCAAAACCTATCTCCTACTTGAAGGTTGGGTTCTTTTCTTCTTTTCTGGTCTGCAAAGCGTTTATAACGATCCTTTGCCAACGTTAGATTTTGTGTCGCAGATCGATGGATCTTTGACACCTGATGAACAATGTCTTGTGCCGCTGGAACCTCAACTCTTCCACACTCTAATAATGAATTTGGGTGTCTACCATAGTTCAGGAAAAAGGGTGAGTAACCGGTTGATACATTTTGAGCATTATTATGGGCAAACTCTGCGGTCCACAAGTATTCTGGCCAATCCTCCTCCTCGTCTAGCAAATATAGCCTAAGATACTGCTCTGATTCTTGGTTTTTCCGTTCGGTTTGTCAATCAGTTTCGGGAAGGAAACTGGTGGAGTACCTGTGATCTATATTCAAACCATTTGTGTAAGCTCTCCAAAACTTCGACACAAACTGGGAACCTCTGTCAGTGATTATTATCTTTGGCAAACCATGGACTCGGATTATGTGCTGATTGAATAGTTGGGTCAGTTGTCTTGCTGTGGGCAATCCTTTTAGAGCGACAAAGTGTGTCATCTTTGTAAAGGCATCTACACAAACTAGAATCGTGTTATAACCTGAACTTGAAGGTAAGTCTACTATGAGATCTAAAGTGACCATGTGCCAGGGATAAGGTGGTGTGGGTAAAGGTTGTAGTAGCCCTTTGGGTGCCTGCCTTTCCGATTTTCCCCGAGCACAGACTCCACAACCCACAACATATTGTCGTATATCTTGACTCATGTGAGGCCACCAGAATCTTCTCTTCACCAGGTCTTCGGTCTTGTGGAAACCCTTATGTCCAGCCATGGGGCTGTCATGGCACTCATACATGACTTTATCTTGTAATTCTCTTGTGGGTACATATAGTGCTTTTTCCTGATATGGAAGATTCTCTAGAATTTCTCTCCTAGGGTCTTGGTCTGCCCATTCTTTCATTTCTACTTCTGTTAATGTCTGCTGAAGTTGTTCTTCCAGGGTTCCTTTCGAGATTGCTCCCACAATCTTTTCTTGGGGAATAATTGGCTGATTTTCAATGGGTGATTTCTGGTTCTCCGTATCTAGTCTTGATAAGGCATCAGCCTTCCCATTTTTGGTTCCTGGTCGATAGGTTATCACAAAGTCATAGTCAGCAAAATACAGTGACCACCTAAGCTGACGAGGAGTTAGGGTGCGAGCCGATTTCAAGAACTTTAGATTTCTGTGGTCTGTAAACACTGTCACCGTGTGCCTTGCTCCCATCAAGTAGTGTCTCCACTCTTTGAAAGCGTCCTTTATGGCCAGAAGCTCTTTTTCTGTAATCGTGTAGTTGACTTCTGCCGAGTTGAGTTTTCTAGATCTAAAGGCCACAGGATGCAGTTGTCCAGTTTCTTTGTGTCTTTGGGAGAGAATCCCTCCAATCGCCAATTCTGATGCATCTGTTTCTAGGTAAAATGGTTCAGCCGGATCTGCATGAAGTAGAATAGGTGCCGTGGTGAAACTTTTCTTTAATGAGTTAAATGCCTCCTCAGCTTCCTCTGACCATTTAAAAGGGATTTCTTTCTTCAGAAGTCGAGTTAGTGGTATGATTTTTCGGGAGAATTCATGTATGAATCTTCTGTAAAAATTCGCAAATCCAATAAAGCTCTGCACTTCTTTTATGGTGGTAGGAGCCTTCCAATTAGTCACCGCTTGAACCTTTTGCTCATCCATGGTTATGCCTGAAGGGGATAGTACAAATCCCAGAAACTCCACCGTAGTTACATTAAACAGGCCTTTCTCCAGCTTAGCATATAAGATGTTTTTTCTCAATCTTTGGAGGACAGCTCTGACTTGTTCACGATGTTCCTCTTCTGTATTCGAGTAAATCAGAATATCGTCGATGTACACAATTGCACATTTATCGATGAAGTCGCTCAGCACATCGTTTATGAAATACTGGAAGGCCGCAGGGGCATTACATAATCCGTACGGCATCACTTGATACTCATACAACCCGTATTTTGTTCTGAAAGCTGTCTTCCACTCGTCGCCCTCTCGTAGTCTGATCAGGTGATAAGCTCCCCTAAGGTCAAGCCTGGTGTAGATTTTTGCCTCTTTCACCTGATCTAACAGCACTGATATGAGCGGCAATGGGTAGCGGTTCTTGATTGTGATCTTATTGATAGCTCTGTAGTCTATACAAGACCTTAGCTCACCTCCTTTCTTTGTGACAAAAAGAGGGGCAAAGAGACCGGAGACTGAGATGGCCTGATGAAACCATTTTCTAGGTATTTTTTCAGATAATCCTTTAAATGTAAATTCTCCTTCTCGGTCAGTGCGTAAATCCGACTGCATGGTAGATTTGCCCCTGGTTCTAGTTCAATTTTACAATCGTGGGCCTGTGGGGCGGAAGTTTCTCTGCTTCAGCTTCGTAAAATACATCGGCATAGTCTTCATATTCCTTGGGAATTTCTTGGGTTTGGATCACACAAATTGATGCTCCATTCACACTAAGTTGAGCAGCCGCACTTGGCTCATGGTGTATTTCTTTTTCCACGAAACAGTGTTCTTTACAGTAGTCCGAATCCATCATGATTGTCCTTGCGCTCCAATTTATAGATGGGTTGTGTTCGGTCAACCAAGGAAGCCCCAGGATAAGTTGGAATTGCGGGGCATCAATCAAGTTGAACTGCAAGGTTTCTCGATGGCCTTCGGTGGTCGTCATTTGAATGGGTTCTGTGTGGCTGGTTATAGGCCCTGAAGTTAAATTAGTTCCGTCCACAGCTCTGACCACCTTGCTTTTTTCCTTCTTTTCCGCTCTCAGTCCAACATGTGTTGCGAATTTTAAATCGCAGAAGTTCCCGGTCGCCCCAGAGTCTATCCTAACAGAAATTCCAGTCAGGATCACCTCCCGGAATTTTAGGGTCATGGTCAAATCTAAATGGGGTGAAGATACCTGCAACGTATTGGCTACTAGATGATTCGTTGGAGTTGTTTCCCCACTAGCACTCAGCAGCCCAACTCCGCTTACTGGTGGTGCTGCAAGTTTTCCTTCGTTTGGATCTTGGGCTTCTTTGGACAGAACTTCACAAAATGCCCGCTTCCTCCACAATATAGGCATAGTTTATTTAATCGTCTGTTCTCTTTTTCTTCTTTTGTCAGTGGACCTCTGATGGTTCCGATTTTGCATGGGTTCTGCGCCTGATGGGTTCTCTGTAGCTCTTGTAGTTTCTGACCTCATTCGGTCAAACCGTGGTACGCTGGGTCTAAATTCTCTTTTTCTCTCGCCTCTCCTTTCACTTAGGCGAAAATCTATTTCTAAATCTAGATCCACCAACGCAGAAATTTTCGTCGGGCGATTTGGAATTTGTGCCAGTGCGTCCTTTAATTCTTCCTTCAATCCTCGATAGAATACCGCCGCTCTCTTGTTTTCCGGCCACTCCGTCTCCACCACCAGCTTGTTAATCTGGGCCAGGTACTTGACCAATTCTCTGTTTCCCTGTCTCAGTTCTAGTAATTCATTGTCCGTAGCCTGTGATGCTTTCCTTCGATCAAATATTCGTAGGAATTCTTTTTTGAACAATTCAAAATTGTACAAAATTGGATCGTCCTTCGTGACCAAGGGCATGGACCAGGATGCTGCGTCGCCGCTGAGGTATGACAGTATAAATGCTACTTGGGACTGTGCATCTGGGAAAATCGTCAGGCGGCACATGAAGTGTAGGGAACACTGTGTCAGGAAGATCTGAGCCCTCTGAGGGTCTCCATTGAAACGCTCGGGGGGAGCCAAGGGAATTACCAGAGATAGAGAGTGGATGACTTGAGTGGAAGTGAGGGATGCGGAGCTAGGGTTGGGTCTTTGACTTTCAGTTGGGGCAAACCTTAAATTAGAACCTGAAGCTAATTCTCCCATTTTGCTCACTAACCCCGACGTCTCTATCCTCAAAATTTTATTCTCCTCCCTTACCGCCTCTAACTCCTTTTGAATATTTCCTAAAATCTCTCCTAAGGTTTTCACATCGAATCCCTCCGCCATTCTGCTCGGGTGCAATAATAACGTGGGCACTTCACTCTGTCAGGGGAGTGTCTATGAGTTGCCAACGTGCACAGGAGCAGAACGACGCTAATTCCCAATGACCCCTTGGGAACTTCCCTGTGAGGAAATGAACACCTCAACAAGTTCGTGCCCGTGGGTGAAAGGGGTTGGGGATAAGAAGAGACAGCCAAGATGGACTTCTACTGCTGTTCCTGTTTCGTCTGTTTCTTTTCTTCAGATTCTTCAGCTGCAACACAACATTAAAATACTTACAACTCTATTCTATTCCTTATCATTACTTTATTTAAGCCTTATTACTCTAGTTCTTACCAGCGCATCTCTGACTATTGCCTCTCTTCTGTGTGGTGTAGATTGGATAGTTTAATCTTGTTTCTTTCCTTTAGGAATCTACTAGAAGTCGAAAACCAGACTCCTCAGGACTGCTTCAACGTCAAAGAACATTCAGGTAAGTTTGTATCTATTCTTGCTCTCTAGAAATACACAACGATAATTAGTTCATAGAAACCTCTCACCTCTTGTGTTTCTGACTGGAGCCCAAAACTGTATACTTCGTTTTAGATTGACAGAATACTTGTTACTTAGTAATAATGCTCTTCTTAAAACTGTGACTTTTGTTTCCAAATCCTTTCTTCCTTATTTGATTCCGCGCTCGAGAATGTGAGTCGGAAAATATTTGCTCGTGGCGAGACGTGGTTAATGCCAGCACCGCCGTCAGAGAGCACACGAGAACTGTAACTAAAGGTTTAACTCAAACGTATCACTCGGAGGAGGAACAGTCCTCCGGTAATATGAAACGCACCTGCTCTGTGCCAATTTGTACTATTACTAGGTACGCGGTTAATTTCACTACGAACCATAGCCTTCTCAGGAGAGTACTCAGAGTGCGTGTCGTAACTAAGGGAAAATACGAACGCCAAGGAAAATTTATTTTATTCTTCGAAACCTTCTCAATTACATTCGAGTAGACTAACCTGTGACTGGAGGCTTATCTCCCGAAATTCCGGCGGCTAAACGACGCCCGTCGCACTACCCTAAACTATCTTTCACAACAGAGCTCTGGATCCAGGTTGCTTCCACGAAATTCCTCCGGTGAAATGCGCGTTGGAATGTTCGCATGTGCTTCACATTCTTTTCTGATTGGAGACCTGGAACACTAGTGCGCTACTGGTAGAACGAGTTGGCAGACATCTTGGAATTCCAAAGATGCCAACTCGTACTCATGTTCCTTACGCTGCTTGGGGGTTTTGACAAGGATGCTTGCTATTATTGAGCGTTGGGGAGGGAACTTCCTGGGCACCCTGACGGGGATATCTTGTTTTTAAGAGGAAAAGTATCCTGTACGCTCGTTGGTTGGGACATCACCCATTCCCCCTGAACACATGTTTGTTACATTGGCTCCTCATGAAGGAAAACACCGAAAAACATACGCAGACAATGTATTCTTACAAATGTTACATCAGGCCCATGATACTTCCAATGCTAGTAATTGCTGGATCTGTGGATTGCCCCCCTCAGTTACACATAAGAGTGATATTTTATTATCGATGCAATTATCCTATCTCGGAAGTTGTGAGGGGTGGTTTGAACTATTTACTATGGTGCATTATCACTTTCGATTCTCTGCTATAAATATCACATCTGCTGACTCTCGCACTGTGACAGAATATATACGTTTCCATCAAGGGTTTACACCCGTGGGGTTGGGAGACCAAGAGACCCCTGGTACATTGTCTCCAGCTGCTTGCATTAATTTATATGAGCAGGTAAAGAACGAAACATGGCTTCAAAATGAAATGTTTGATTTCAAGGGATTCATTGCTACTGAATATTTCCGATCATTTCACACACGCAATATTACTAAGGATAAAGCGATGCCAGTGCCAGTAGTCAACGCAACAGCTGGTTTCTGTGTTCGGGCAACAGGGTGGGTAACAGTGGGAGAGAGTAATTGCAATTACACATATACGCTGAGTACGATTAGTAGCCCGCCTTTGCTCCCACCATATAATGTTTATTTTGTTTGTGGATCCCAAGCTTATGTTTGGCTTCCTAGGGGGTGGTCAGGTATATGTTACCTCTCTTTCCTACTTCCCCCAGTGTATATAGCACCATCCAATTACCATAAGGACCATCGATTGCAGCGTAGGAGTGCATACCTGCCCCGAGTTGGAAGGGTTATTAACGCAGAAGATATAGATCAGACAGATACCACTTTGCAACAGTTCACAGATGCCATGAAAGGTATCGTACCCTTTTGGGGCCCCATGTCCAACAGCCTTAATATTCGTCGACTCACAAGAGTTGTCGAAAGGGTCATTAATATGACAGCAGGGATTCTGACAAATATCACAGCTGAGCTCTAGGCTACGAGGCTTGTTGCGTTACAAAATTGAATGGTGTTAGACGTCATCCTTGTTAATCGGGGAGGGGCCTGTCGCGTCATAGGCAATAGCTGTTATCTATACATCCCGGACCACGTCCCCAATGTATATGCCGCCATACAGAAGTTGCATAGGCTTTCATCTGACATACACCAAGAAAATGGTACCTGGACACTCTCTGGATGGTTCTGGGGTATATTCACGTCCTGGGGTTGAAAAATCTTTGCTTTTCTGGCAGTAGTTGCTGGTATTTTCTTCACATGTTGCCTCTGTATACAATGACTCCCGGCCTGTTCTTATTGTATCACACTCCTTACACCAAAGCAGAAGGTGCCCATCCATGATACTACTGCTGTGATTATGACTCAGAAGGAGAAAGATAGCTTTATACAGATAGACGAGGGCATATTTGAAGACTCTTCTTCCTTTGATGATGAATACATGGAGTGTTCTAAATGCTAAAGATAGTTGTTGTATATATACCTAGTTGCACTTTCTATTTACTCCACTTCTTATGGTTAGCTCATGCTAAAAGGAGGGTCAGTTGAAATATAAATGTGTGCATTCATTTTGCTAGTGTATTACTCTATGTAAGTTATAATTCGCTGCACCATCTTGTATTCAGCTGCCATTTTGAGCTATGATCAAAGCTAACTTTTGTCTCAACTTGTCTGCCTCAGCAGAAAGCAGCTGCAATATTTTTTTTGTATTCCTCCTATGTTGAGCTTCGCTGTACTAATGAATAGACCGTTTCTTGCCATCACATACCTTTCTCACTAGATAGGCCTGCTCCCACTCTTAGAGCGGTGGGTACGGGCAGAGTAACCTTGACTCTGAGATAGCATGTACCCGGTCCTGGAATTGCAACTCATTCTTGTGTATCTTCTTTGTTCGCCAGCTACCAACTGGAAAATTTCAGACTGGGCGTGTCTTTAATGATTCTGAAAATGTACATTGTACGTTACCCTGTTGGTAGAACTCAGTGCTTCTGCAGCAATCTAAGGAGGCTGGTCAGACTGGACTCCACTCAAGTGTATCTCTAATAAATACCTTTGCATTCTCTACTGTCTGTCTGACTCTTCATTTGTAAGGAAGGCTGAGAGGTGGTCGCGAGTGACCCGGGTGGCCCTAATCAAGTCACTTTCTTCAAACATCTTTATTTCTGCTAAATTAAAATCGCCAAAGGGCACAGTACTTGTCTGCCTTGATGGAAAGGTACCAGACAATCACAAAGCAGTGAATGGGGTCCGACTGGCCAATAGGGCAGTCTGACAGTGCCAGAAGTGCTGGTCTGGTGGGTCAGTGTTTAGACCAGTTTCTTGGCTTTTTGTGTGCCTCTTTTATGGGCTATTGAGCATGTTTTTACTGTTGATTTTCCTGATATTACCACAAACACTTTCTGCAGCAAGCACAAATGTATGCAGTGTCCCATACCATCAAAACACAACAGGGTGTCTTTACAAATTGAAAAGCAGCCCTGATTTGCAAATGAGGGCCATTTTTAAACTAGCTGGTTCTGTAATTGGGGCCACTTTTATTTTGGTACCCAGGCCTATTTCTGTCCCATTCCGACCCTGGCGTTGAAGTGGCAGCCCTGAGGACACATGTTGGTCTCAGGGGTGAGTGCAGAGCTCACAACCTGCCCTCCTTACCCTCTGTTTGTGGCAATGTTTCTACTTCATGCTGATGGGCAAACACCGACAGATGTCGGAGTCATTTTCACTTTCAGGGCTCCGAACCCCAGACATCATACTATTGCCCCCTTCAGATGTTGTTCAGTGCAGCCATGATTTAAGGAAAAAAATCTCACTGCACGTTGATGGCATACATAGTGTTGCTGAATGATGAATAAAAGGGCCATCCTGTGAACGACGTCACAATATATTTCAAAACCACGGCTGACATCAAACAAAGCAACTTTTGAGAATGCTTATTATTGGTGATTGATAGATATGCTGGGCTGGGTAAAGAGAACTGCTTTTTTTTCCCCACACCGGATGGCCCCTTCAAATAAGTAAACTTCAATAAGAGGGGTGAATTCGTCCGGTGAGATAAAATCACAGGGTACAATTGTGTCAGTTGGCACATTAAAATGGGTATTGTGGGGACTGGCAACGTTACTATGAACCTTGAAAATCAAGGATAGGGGCTCATCCAATCCAAAGGGACCGAGCACCCATTAACTCAAAAGTTAGAAATAAATGTTCCCTTTGGAGATACTAATACACAGAATACCACCATACAACAGCTATACTGATACACCCACTCTCACGCGTATGCAGGATCTGTCAGATTGAAAAGGTGAGGAGGAGCTCGCGATAAATAATTAAATTTAGACCTTGGCCCCTATGGTGGACCTGGGAGGCAATAGGTTTGCCCGAAAAAAACCGGGGTGGGGGGGGCAAATAGTCATACCTTAATAGCCTCACAAGTGTAGGTTATGTGAACTTTCATTGTTAGCATCAGTCCGTTGTTGTCTAATAACGGTTCCTCATTGAGGGTTAAAATAAAAAGAGAAGGTATATGTTCATAGGGTAATACTTTTGCGTATCAAACCCAGGGGGACTTGAAGTTATATTTGAGGAGCCATATAATTATAGGCCATGAGAGTACTAATGGCTAGCACCTGTTTGGTGTTTGATAAACAACCTTCCCCCATTGAGGGCCGAGAACGCTAAAGTACATATTTTTGCATTTATTTTCAGCTACAGATACGTGTTCCGGTTATTTTTAGACGTGTGATTTAATGAACCGCGGGTTTATCAGATTATAGGTGAGAAACAAATATGTGGCACTTTCTTATACTCCTGCATTGTTGTTGTTTTATATCTATTAGAGTATTCACAACGATGTGTGCTCGTTTGTATAAACCTCTATAAGGGGGCCAACAAGCATGAATAGTGGGTGGCAACTTTTTATACTCTTGTATGGTGGGTTTCTATTAGAGCATGTAAAACGATGTGTGCTCGTCTTTGTATAAATCATTGTAAAGGGGCTAACAAGCATAAACAGCGAGCCACCCTGTTGTAGCTGGGGGGGATAGATAGATGGTTAATTTAGTACATAGATGCACTTGCTGTCACACATGTAAGAATGTGGGGGGTCACTAACGCCAACAGAGAGCCACACCAGCGTAGCAATCTTATCTAGAGGAGTGTAAATATGGGATTAATACCCTCAGTTTATTTTCAGTAAAAAACTTTATTTTGTTTATTTAGAGTCACTGAGACGGGCTCCGGTTTATCAATTCATGAGTCTATATGACAATCCAAAATAATAAAATGTGAGATATGGAAATATCTAATAGTATGTGAACAAATGAGAAACTGTTGTTTCCAATATTAAAAAGAGCTTTTCCATATATAGGGCGTGATTCGACCATAACGATACTGAATATTGAAAATTCCATCTAAACACTATTTGGAAGACATACAGGTAAAAAGATACAAATTTTAAGGATAAGATATAATCTAGTCATGAGAATTTAATAGAGTCCATGAGAATGAGGTTTTCGTTTATTATTATTATTTATTATCTTTTAGCAAAAAAACGGAATAATTTTTTGCATCATCCTACCCGAATGGGAGCTACATTGAACTGAGTGCTCTTGCACCGGTGAGTTGTGTGTGAGAATGGATGTGTGGTTATGTGTGAATGTTCAATAGTAACCCCCTTAAACTGTCAAGGATAGATATTTATTCAAATTCTTGGGACCTTCTTTTCTAAAAATTCCTAGTAAGGATGTGCGAGCACTTATACACCATAGATAATATGTGGATTAGGTTTTTATATATATGAGATGTTAATTAAAAAAAAAAAAATTATAAAAGAACTCAAAATTTCTTTTCCCCTTACTGGTGAAAAATGGATTATGTGTTGAGGTTTTAAAAAAAAAAAAAAGGTGTGGTAATGTGTTTGCAAAAAGGAATGTCCTCTCCTTTACACATGTATACCTACTCTTGTTTTCTCCACATTAGGTGCTTAAAGAATATACTATTGTGCTATACTAATCAGGAAAGGATTTAAGAAAGATTTGTGTCCTGAAGAAGGTGGCTTAATTGTGAATTGCCCACCGAAACGCGTCGACGCTGAATGTTTGTTAAATTTGATTTAAGTCAGCAATCATACAAAGACAGGGAATTCATCCCCTTGCTGGGTGCTGTCTATTTTATTCAAATTAACTGCCACAAGATAAATGTTACTATCTCTTCTGCTTTTCCTTTCCGGGGAGTGGACAATGTTATGAAACTGTATTTACTGAGATTTATTGTGTTTTTAAACTTTTTTATGTATCTTTTTATGTGATAATGAGATTGCTTTTTTAATATTTTTCAAAATACTTATTAAATATTTGTATAAGTGCCTTCACATCCTGAGTGGAGTATTAATTGGTTTACGCATGAGAGTGGGTGTATCAGTATACCTGTTGTATGGTGGTATTCTGTGTATTAGTATCTCCAAAGGGAACATTTATTTCTAACTTTTAACGTTACTATGATACCTGAAAAAAATCAAAAGCTCATATTGTGACTGCAAGACCACCAAGTTCTGGAAAACAAAAATGTGTTTGTGTATGTTTTTGGTACACAGCACTCACAAATAATAAGGTTTTGCTGTTGGCCAAAACAGTTCTTGGTGCAAGGTTTGCTGCTTCACACCACTTTAAAGTAGCCGGTGTTAGTACCAACAACCCCTTTTACATCACCTCTTCACATACCCAACACTATGGCGTTTCTCAGGGGTTCATCATATGCCCTCTAAAACCTCCCCTATTACAACTATGCAGATGACACCCAAATCATTTTCCAAATGGATAGCCCTGAAGCCTTGTACAATTCAAAACTCGATGACTGCCTTCGTACTGTAAACACATGGATGATGAATAACCCTCTAAAGCGCAAAAACACACAGACAGAAATTAGGACATGTGGACAATGGGAAAACTACAAGCCTACAGCCATATGGCCTAAAGAACTTGAAGCCCTTTCAACAACATCAAGAGAAGTTAGAAACCTAGGAGTAAGGAGGGATTCATTCCTATCCGTGATTCCTCAAGCTGATAGTGTCACAAAGAGTGCCTTCTACTCAATGAAAACACTACATCACATCTTCCAATACGTTGTATGCCAACATAAACTGCAAGCTATCCTCATGCTTGTAATCTCCAAGCTTGACTATGCCAACAGCCTATACCTTGACGCACTCGTATTCATTACACACAAGATACAGCTCATTCAAAATGCTGCTGCAAGGCTTCTTCTCTACCTTCACCCAAGACAATGTATGACTCTAGTCCTTCAGTCAATCCACTGGCTACCTATAGCTAGAAGGGTAATTTTCAAGGCGCTCTGCATTGTCCTCAGACTCTCCCAAGGAAAAGGACTGCAATACCCACAAGTTAAATGCAAGGAATACAAACCAAACAGAACACAGTGCTCCAGGCTTGCGCCACTTATCATCATACACCTTACCATAAGAAATCTGTAGGAGGCACTGCTCTCCCAGCACAAGCCACCAAGCTCTGGAACACACTACCAGTCACCATGAGAAGCACCAAAGACCATATACACTACCAAAAACAGTTGAAAACATGGTTATTTCCTAGATAACTGCACCACATGCATTCCAGCAACAGAGCCCAGACAACAGTCACACCCTTAAGCACAATACTCAGCTTACAAGCCATGAACTGCAAATAACTCGACCAGCAAACTGCTTTCATTATGCAAGTAGGCAAACAAAGGTTGACCTGTGGTTTGCCTTGGCATTATACAGTTATGTACTTCAATATATAACAGTTATGGCCCACAATAACACCAAAACCATAATATGCAGTGGTCAGCAACAAATTGTAACATATACCTCTAACATTCACAAATACATATCTGCTGTGAGGGTTGATGATCACTAGCACTGTACAGCCAAAAACCAAATATCCCCAAATAAACACGTTACTGAACAATTTTGGAAGACTTTAATATAGTCCATTCACTGCAGTTCCCATGTATTTATATAATCTGATCACTTCTTTACATCTCACATAATGCAACGTCTGGGCACAACCGGTTATGCCTTTGGCTGTGCAATCTTGTGGGAGCGAGCCATAAATGCCAGAAGCTGACACCCTACCCCACCTGAGCCCTGCAACCACCTGGGAATTATATATGCCAGGCGAGAACAGCACCCTGAGGGAAAGGGGAAGTGGAATTAAAAAGAAAAGATAGCGTCCAAGGATCCCTTCGAGGTAATAGCAATGGTTCTCCATACTGCAGATTTCTTCAAGGTTCTGGTGATGTGCTTCTACAGGAACATAAGTATTTGGGACTTTTGCCTCTAAGGCATGAACAAAGCCTCAAAATAGAACAGAAATTGGTAAGTGTATTTTCTTACCTCACCCCCCCCCCCCCACTTTCTCTCTAGAACCTAGCAGTTGGAACCCTGTAAATGACGTGCAATTCATAAGGGAATAAACAAATAAGAAATATAGAGTGAGGAAGATCCCACATTAGTCCTGCTATGTAAACACCACTATAGCACCCAATATTTACGTAAACAATAGAGAATTGATCTAAGGCTGATCATACATAAGTGAAATTAAATCATTCCATCAATGACTCCAAAAGATAGAAGAATTCAAACAAAAATCAATATGAAAAAAGATATCATAATGTCCCATGGAATACCCAAAAAATAAAGTCTTTAGAAACAATGTCTTGAACTTTCAATCACTGTGTTTCATGGGAATAAAAACAATATATTAGTCTTTTACATTTTTTGCAGAGTAAGAATATTTTTTTCATAACCAACTTTATTGAGTTTAAACAAACACCATAACATCACATTACTTCGGGGAGTTCTATCCCATTACATTTCGGGTTGCCTCCACTGCAGATTAGTTTTTCTGGAGCATCTCCAGCTCTCCCACCTTAAGATTGGTGATCATTTGTTAACCCCGAAAAACTCAACCACTGTCTTCAGATTTTGTCATGTTTCCTCAGGCATCGTCTGGCCCTATAGATGGGTTCCTCGGTTTTTGCGCACCAGTCCATAGCGGCAATTCATTTAGAGATGCTAGCGGCTGCGGGTTGGGTCCAATATAGTGCAGTGTCTCTTTTAGCCAGAATTGTGGCGATTCCAACCAGGGTCTGCTCCACACGAGTAAGCCCCAAGTCCTCTATTATGCCCAGCAGAGCAACTCTTGGGGTAAGCCCCACAGGTTTCCCCAAGACGCCTGTTAAAATGTGTGCAATGACAGGCAAGCCTACACAATATGGAAGAAATTAGTGTCAGCTGAGTGGCACCAGGGGCAGTTAGGTGAAGTGCGTTTACCTGCCTGCAAGAGCTGCCTGGGTGTAAGATAGGTAATATGTAGGTAATTTAATTGGATGCGCCTGAGGTGGCCGGGATGGCTTTAATACGGGGAGGCATTCAGGCATAACGTCAGTCTGAGTCCTCTAACTAGCCCACCCACTGTTCCCACTTTTCCTTCCGGTCCTCAAGTGTGGTGGGGGAAATTGTATATCCGTGTTTTATAAATCTTGGAGAATCCCCCTTTTCCCAATGTGCCCTTAAGGAGTCTGGCATTCAGCTGATTAAATTCTGGGAGGTCCAACATGACCTCCTGCTGGCAGGCTTATGTGTGCCGTCATTGTAGATACTTATGGAATTGGGTGGGGGCAAGCAAAAAAGAGGACTGTAGTTCTTGGAATGTTTTCATAGTGGATCCCTGCCAGACACCACCAAGCAATGTGATGCCAAAGTTGTCCCATTTAGTGACCCCTCCAGCCGCAACACCTGAATTATCCAGGTGGCGCACCATAGAGGGGTCTTCTACGTGACTCACTTGTTCCAGCCCATCATCCGCAGGGCAGCGCTCCATGTCTGAACCACTCAGGAGGTCCTGGGGCAGTGTACCTCCATATAGTAAGTACAGTATGTTGTCAAGTCCTAATGGATTAGTTTGAGCCTAAAGGCGTGGTTTCCCCAGTCTCCTGTCAGCCAATAGTTAATTACCGGGAGTTGGGATGCCCAGTAGTAAAGCTGTACATCTGCCATGCCCACCCCCTCTTGTATGATGGTTGGCAGCATGCATTAAAGGTTATATACAGGGGTCTTCCTGCCCAGAGGAAGGAGCTAATTTGAGAGTTAAGGGTTGTGAACCACTGCGTCGGAATTGGGTATGGGTAATTTTGAAGGGAAAACAGGAAGCATGGGAGGGTCATCATTTTGAACAGTGCTTCTTTGCCCAAGATGTGGAGCGGGAGTCGGTACCATGCCTTAAAGCCTTGTTTCATGAGGGTTTCCAGAAGCGTCAAGTTGAGAGACCGTGAGAGCTCTGGCAAAGTTGAAATGTGAATGCCTAGATATTTGAAGCTGAGATGCGAATCGGGATTTGCTGTTACCATGCATTAGGGTCTAGGATCCTTGATAAAGGCACCAGGAGAGACTTGGTCCAGTTGGCGCGGAGACTCGATTCGTCTGCCTACGAGGAGAGGATCATCATTATCCTTGGGCCTGACTCCTTGGGGTTACCGACATATAAGAGAATGCCATCCGCAGATAAGGAGATGCTGTCCTCCTCCCCAGTAGGCCACCTCCAACCCTGCAACAGGGCATCCTAACATAAAAGGCAGGCCAGCGGTTCCACAGCTAGGGCAAAAAGTGGAGATAGCGGGTAGCCTTGTCTGGTGCCCCGGCGGAGCAGAAAGGGCTTCGAAAGTGCTCCATTGATCCGGACCTGCGCCTCTGGGGAGGAGTTCAGGAGGCAGACGTATTTGCAGAATCTGCGCCCAAAGCCCATACGCATCAGCGCGGCATCTAGGAAGGGCCACTCAAGGGAGTCAAAAGCTTTTTCAAAGACGACCAGGAGAAATGCATGAGCAGCTGTGAGTTCTGATCTACGAGCGAACGCAAGGTGAGGCGCCTAATGCAGTGTCTGATACTATGACCGGGTATAAAGCTGGATTGGTCAGGATGTATCAGGCTCGTAATTACCCATGGGAGTCGCTGGACTAGGGCTTTGGCAAATATCTTCAGTTCAGCGCTGATTAGCGAAATTGGCCAATAGGAGGAGCAACGGTCAGGTGGGTGTCCAATTTTATGAATGACCACTATGGTTGCTAGGTCCAGCCCCTTGGGGAAGGTCGCGGAGGACTCTACCTCCAAATACATATCCAGTAGATGGGGGCGTGAGAAACTCCCAAAACGTTTGATAGTATTCAATCGGGTATCCATCCGGCTCGGGTGTTTTAGCGGAGTGTAATTCATATATGGGTTCCCCAATTTCTTCGAGCATGAGTGGGGTGTCAAGATCAAGGCGCTGTGAATGGGAGAGGGAGGGAAAGGGGCTATCAGGGAATATAGGATTACGTGACCCTCTCCAGGGCCTGTGAGCGGGGCATGTACAGGGATCGATAATAAGTGTCAAAGCAGTCAGTGTAGTGCACCTGAGTGGTCTCGTATCTCTCAAACCACTCTCAACACTAAATTACCAGTGGCCAGCCAGTACAGTAATTTGCCTGACTTGTCCTCATGTTGGTAAATGCTTTGCATGAAGGCCCACCAGGCTTGCCTAGCTTCCTTCATCGCAAGCTGTTGAAGGGAGATCTTATCAACCTCGAGTTGTTGAAGTGGGTGAGGCAGGAGGGGGTGCATACACATTGTCATGCCACAGGATCTGGACTTCGAGAACAGCCATGCGGGATTGCTTTTGTTGTTCAGCTCAGACAAGGCCTTTAGGCTTTCCCCAAATTTGTGGCCTTGTCTGCCACCTAAAGTGTGCCAGTTGAGGCTACGGAATCTTGATTGAACTCAAAGTTTACGAATTTCCATCTCCAGACTGTCTGGGTATTGGGGATCAGATAAGTGCCAGTATTAAGTCACCAGGGAGGCATGAGTGTGCTTTCAGGAGATCCGAGATGTTGCAGGACTGGAGAGTAGTCTGAAATACTCGGGGAAGCATATCTATAGCCATGGTATGGAGTGCGTCCGTATCCAGTAGGAGAAAAAGGTCAGTTCGAGAGAGGATCTTGTGTGCAGCAGAGGTGTGTGTGGATTCCCATTCCTGGGATGCCATACTCTCCATATGTAGCATAGACCCAGAGAGAACATAAAGGAGGAGAGAGATGCTGATCGTTGTCTGCGGTGATGTGGGCATTAGTCTAATTCTGGCTGCAGGACCGCATTGAAGTCACCCCCTATGACAGTAATACCGGGGGGGGGAGGCCAAAATAAGCTATCTACAGGCATCACGGTCAGTCTGCGCAGCTTGGGCTGGGACATACATGCTGAGGAGATTGTAGTGAGCTCCTTCTAGGGTACCCTCCAGCGCTATATATCTGCCCAGTGGGTCTAGGAACGTAGCTGTGACTACGAAGGGGAAGTTTCTTTGTAGCAATATTGCAACCCTCTCGAACCTCTGGACATGCTCGCATGGAATACCCTATCGTATCCATAGCAACCCAGGAAGGGGCATTTCGTGCCCAACAGGTGGGTTTCCTGCAGCATAAGGACCAAGGGAAGCTGCCGCTTGGCGGTACACCGCAGGACCACATCACTTTTTACACGGTCCAACAGACCATTAAAGTTCCAGGTGAGTATTGTGAAGTTAGGCTTGGTGAGCGGGGAGATTCAGGGTTAAGCGCAGAGCTTCATGGGACGTTCTCGGAGTGGCCAGGCCCGTTGTTGTAGTATGATCAGCAAAGCTATCGGGACATGTGAAAGCAAGGAGCACAGTATGTGGCTGGTGAGTATGATCCAAACAAGAAGCGTAAAACAAAACCAAAACCCAAGAACATATATCCCCTACCCCACTAACTCCCCCTACCCCAAACTTCCCTCCCAGAAGCATCTGTCACCCAATAGTCTCTTAGAACTAAACAAATACAGTCAATGTATGCAATGGGGGCTACAAACAATAGGAAACTCCACTAAGCTGGAAAATCCATTAAGCTGAAATACTTGCAAGAGAGTCCATCACTGTGTAGGATCTGCCGGTGTAGGTGGGTTGGACGGGGCAGTGCATCTTTAGGGCCTGATAATAGGTTGTCTGAAGTGTCATTGGCTGGTGGGGTCGGCAAAGGAGAGTCCAGGGGTGGCCCCTGGGGCCCCAGGACCAGCAGGTTATCCTCCACCTTGCAGGTGTTTGATGCATGGGTAGTGGTGTCATGTCGCTGAAGGGATTTCTTCCTTCGCCGTGAATGTGAATGCAGGGGTTCCAGGCGAAGGCCAGACTGCCTGTTTGTGTGCCTGGGGGATAGTACCCACGACGGGTCATAGGCTCTTCATCTCAACTGTCCAATCCCAAGCTGATTCAGGGGTCTCAAAGAAGAGACCTAGAGTAATGGATGGATCACTTTTATGGTGGCAGGAAACATCATCATGTATTGCAGGTTGATCGCTCAAAGTTTTTGTTTGACATCTTGGAAGCCTGTTGCACCGCTGGTGAGAAATCTGGGAAAATCATGAAGCGCATAAATTGGAAGAGGAGGTCCCCGGTTACGCGGACTTCCTTAAAAATTATGTCTCTGTCTCGGAAGTTTAACACACACGCTTTGATCGGCTGTGGAGGTGCCACGGGAGCGGTCTGTGGGCCAACAACTATAGACAAACCTCAGATCGGACAACCCAGTGCCATAACCACGTGAGCAGACTATATCATATGAAATACCATAAAGGGACCTGCAGAACTGTTCAAAGCTAACAACATACTGAAGACTATAAAACTGTGCATCTTTCTCTTACACTTTATCATTCAACACACTGCTATGCGCTGCATCCCTTTAACCCCTTCCATGCGTCGGACGGCCCCCGGCCGTCCAACGTCACGGTGGGCGTGTGCGTCGGACGGCCGGGAGCCGTCCGATCTGCGCACGCGTGGAATTTTCCCGCACCGCGGGGAAATTCCGGCCGCGCCCAAGGGGTTAACACGATAACCGCACCTCGGTGATCGTCACGCACAACATGGAAACACACAGGATCATAACAAAAAAAACATCCTTCCAACCACACACCCTACATGGTGTAGCATGCCACTCGTAGGCAAACGCTTCAGCGCCTCTAAATAGGGGTAGCAAGCACTACAGAAATGCTGCAATACAATACAACTTTGCTGCTACTTAGCAGAAGAAGGAAGGGCTGGGCAAATCTTATAGATTAAAGCCTGTGGCTTTTATGGAACTGATCCTATCAGCAGGTGCTTAACCTCCTGGTCTCTTCTGCAAGGGTAGTACCTCTTTCACTAGTCACAATGTAGCGGAACACTCTTAGGCTGCCGATTATCCGGCAGGGTGTTTAATAACACCCATTCTCTGTTATTTCTCTACGTGTGTGTTAATAGGCTATGTGTGTGAAAACAACACCCTCTCCACCTGAAGGCGTGATGTAGACACTTGCAATGTGTGCTGGCCACAAGCTGTGAAGCCGAGATCTCTCTCAGACAACCTCTGATCTCGTTCCCTGTAATGAGTATGAACAGTTTGGGGGACTCGGACAGGTGAAGCCATAACGAACTGACAACATTCCTCCCTAGCAACGTCACCTGGTGTAGGACAAAGTTGTCAGTTTTCAGAAATAAGCAATCAATGCAAGAAAAATGAAGGTAATGTTACATAAGGTGTATTTGTAAAGTGCAAGTTTGCCCTTTCAGGCTTCTTGGCGCTGGACAACAGTTGTTTCTTGTTCCTCAACTCAGTGATTCCTATTTTATCATCAGGACGTCAGGGGGACATGTGCAGAGTCCGGAACATTGGATGGAAGAGCTACAATGCAGTGGCGAAGTAGGGGCCATGGTTTGGCAGTGTAAAACAGCTCCTAATTGGGGTGCAGTTGTCGCATCAGGGGTCAGCACGGCACAGAGGGGGCCAACAGGACTATACCCACTTTAAAGATCTCCAAAGTGACCCGTTCCCAATCCCTCCAGTGACCCCCATTGGCTCTGACAGCCAATAAGCAAGGGGGCGCTTTGGTGGGCTCCCCCTCACATGTAATTTTAAATCATTATAACAGCACACAGGAGATGCCACCCAGTCATAGGAGATGACCAGGCAGAAACACCCCACCCTTGGTTCAAACCCAAACATCCGATGCTCTGAGAGTTGGTTTTAGTAATGCATTTTAACAACTGTTCTGCACTTTAATGACTTCACTGCACTGTATTATGTGAATCTGACGCACTCTAACGGCTTCGCCGTCTATTTTATTTACAGTCAGGCACATAACATACAGCATTTTACTATGTGCATCATTGGTTTTAACGAGGGACAACTCCAGTTTTATTGGCTACTTAAAATGTTGCAATGGTTTTTAGTAACTATGCAAATAAAAATAAACTTGAAACTTGAGTGGCAGTGCTGTAGGGTGGACACGGGCTCCTGTTCAGTTCTGTGTTCTGCCCCCACCCTCTCTTGCACTCTCTCCTCTGTGTGTGTGTGTGTGTCTCTTTCTCTCACTCACTGCAGTTGTCTTAACATTTTAGGTGGGTGTGGAAGTTCTGACCACTCAGGCTAAACCATCACCCTCCTCCTTTGCATGAGTACCAGGTTGTACCCCTTCTTGGTGAGTCATGCATGCCGGGCTGCTTAGAACTCCCCTCTTTTCTCCACTGGACTAAATAAGAGATGTTCTGCTAGTGCTGGAAATGGGGAAATATAATGTGGGCTCTTACCACAGTAAAGGGTGTGCAAGAGCTTCCTAGGTCTGGAACAACTTGGAATCATGCAGCTCACATGCTGCTCATTTATTTAATTTTTAATGTGCCAATGTGTCACTAGGGCCACTTCACAGCACATTAAGGATAGATCACCATAGAATATCATCAGGTTTAAGGACCACATAGGGCATGTATTGTCGTGTAGTTCCTAGGAGTCCCCCAGGACCTGCGCATTTTGTATGACCTAAACTGTGGGCGTTGTGCCCCGACCGCTTCCGGACACCCCCACAGGATATATCAGCCGTTAGACCAGCTAGCTCTACAGTGCCACTACCACCCCCCTGTATCCTACAGTGGTGTAGGTAGTTTTTGGCAACCACTGAACGTGACAACCCTGATTCCTCAGGGATCATGGAAAACAGTACAGTACGTTTCACTCAGACACTCGTGCTTGCTTACTCTAAGAAAATACACAGGATGGAGATTAGGACGTTTCAATAAGTATTTATTGGTCCAGCGAAAGCCTTGTGTAAAACATATGTGCTGCGACAATCAGAAGACAGAAGCATACACAAGAGATTGCTAGTACCAATAGAGTAAATAGTAGATACATTTCTACCATAGGATGAACATTAGCAGTTCAGATAAAAACAGTAGCACTTGCTTATTCCTAAAATGCACGCCCTAAGTAATTTGTCTAAATGTACCTAGCCTAGGTCTGTATATGTAGCATGTATATGCATGTAGCTATGTGTATATGTAGCCAAGAAACCCCTAGGGAAGATCCAACCCCCTCACCTGATGGTTGAGAACGAAGGACCCCATCTCTGCTTCGAGGATGACACCCGGCAAGGGATGTCAGACCACTGCGTTTTGAAGATTCAGCATGCAGGACCCCGTGTCAGCTTGGAAGGAATTCTCCTCTAACGTGTAGTGGGGGAGTGAGGGTCTTTTATACTTAAGTGGTCACTCCAGGATTTCTTCTAGAATCGATATGTTTTGGAAACAATCATGAATGTTTTTCCAAACAAATGCGCTCATGCACAGCTGGCTGTTGGCCAAGGATGAAAAGAGTGTTGACCCTTATACTGAATAATTATACCATGCCTGAGGACATGTTTATGTACATCAGGTACTGGGATTATGATACAATACCGAGAGCCTGGTGTCGGAGAGACTGGAGCAAGCTACTAGGTAAAAGGTCACCTGTTTATAATCGTTATTGTCGTGTGGATGGGACAATGTATGTAAAAATGGGGAATACATGACAGGGCTATCCTAAAGGACACGACAGTATGTAGTCTATAAATCTGATGTAAAATACACTCAATGACTCCCTAAATCCATAGGGAGTCTTTGAGTGAACTTTACTTCTGGAATTTATGAATTCAGTTCCATATCAGTGCCAGCCCTTCTTAAGAGGTCTGAGATACTCTCATCGATACAACTTATGTTTCTCAGTGTGACTGTCATACTTTTAATGGGGCAGTACTGCCATGTCCCAGCACAGCTGATAACTTCCATGTGACATAATCTGCAGGGCTGACATACATTTACTGGACGGCACCGAATCTTCTTAGTAGCCTGACGTACATCTACTGGGCAGCGCTAGCCTGTGTTGCCATGCTTTTTTTGTGCACTCAATTGCTTCTCAGCAGGTCGGCTGAACCTTTGTTGGGCAGCGCCAGTTCTTCCCAGCAGGCTGCTATGCTTCAACTGGGCAGGGCGAGCCTCTGATGCTGTGCTGTTGTATTCCTCTTAGGGTGTCCATAACGGGCTTTCCAGTATCATGTCCTTATATAGGCACAATTCGCCCTGCCCTTATATAGGCATAAAATCCCAGGCCTTATTTAGGCATTAAACCATGCACTCCAAATACAGGCATGGTCTCCGACATCCGTCCACCCTAACGTCACTATGAGTACATGAAGAACAGACCCTTAGGCTGCGGGAGTTTCCCTAGTCCAGGACTATTGATTTCTTCAAGGACTCATATATTATGTATGAACCGTTATTCCTTAGGGGTTCATTCATGACGTCTTTCGCTGTCCGACTCACGTCAATACTAAACATTCCTAGGTACTCTCAGGTATAAATATACCTTCCCTAGCCCTTGTAAACTAGAGGAGACCTCGACTTCAGAGGAGCCCGTTTCCCGGCCTGACGCACTGAGAAGACGCTGTCATCCCTGCACGCAGAGAATCCAGCTTCCAGTGATCTGACTTCCCTTGCGGGGTGTTGGAGTTCGAGTCTGGCAAAGAGATTCCTACCTCTCTCATTCTTCAGGTATGGAGCTGATAAGAACCTAGAGGGACTCTTGGCATACTAAGCATACTAGGCATACTAGGCTTAACATACTCTTAGTATACCATAGTAAGGAATACTTCACCTACTTCATACCTCTCCCTACACCTAGGATTAGGTTAGGTACATTGGGGTCGAACTAGATTAGAAACACTTCGTATGAGTACTCGCATTTTTAGCTCATGTTATTTATGTATGTGAATATACGCTAAAAGATAATGCTATTGCAGTATTATTTATTTCTACTGCTCACACTGTACATTATTTATCTCGCATACTGTCTTGTGATCGTAACAGCACATTTAACTTACACCAGAAACAAGACTGTTCAATAAATCTTTTATTGAAAACGCCCGTCTATTTCTCTTTCTGTGTAACTTGGAGAAAACTAAGCATGCACGATTGAGCTGAGTGAAATAGTTATCTATTGTTTCCACGACTCTGGGACACATTCTGATTCTAAAGGGAAACCTAGTGGTCATGTTTTGCGGCTGCCAGAAACTACTCCCTTCTTGTTGTCAAGGAGTTTCTAGTGGCCTCTGAGCTAGCTGGCACAAGTAATTAAGTTTAATATACTCGATAGGGACATACTGACTTTAGTCCTATGTCAAACCTATAGGATATATTATTCCAATGCGCAGAGCCTATTAGGGAAATAGGAGCTACACTACATGGCGCCCAACGGTTTGGTAAGGCGGTAATTCAACGTTCGATACTGAGTAACTCAGCCGTGCTATTTTCTCTCAAGACCCCTACCCATATACTCCAAAAGCCGTCTGGAGTGGGCAGGGTTTAGTATCCGCCACGGCTACATAGGGAAGTACCCTATATATTAGCTGTTTGGTTTTGCTCAACGTTGAAGGATACAGTGTTCCAAAATATTGTGCACCTTATCTTTCATGTTTCAAAAAACAAAATGCCTGAAAACGAAAATAACACTGGAAACGGTGGAGCTGCGGCTGACCCAGTCGTAACAGCTTTTAACTTTACAGGTTTAAATGAAACCGAAGAGGGTGTTATAGACATCCCTCAAAACTTAAGAAGAGCCATCACTCTAAAACTTATAAAACATGGCCTACCACCAAGAGGAGGTAGAGCAGTTTTTGTGATAGAGGCACATGAATCCTTTCAGACAGAGGTATTCTATTCATGGGAAATATTTCCTGAATGCAATCCAATATCACACACATTTCACTTCTACAAAGAAGATGAACCACCAGAGGAATACATTCCTTTCGAGGATATTGAAATTCCATTAACATACCAGGAGCATCAGCTCTGGTTTAAAAGCGCCCTAAAACATCACAAAAACATTACCAGGCTCGGTCCACTGGGTAGACAAGGAGCAACATGGCCGATTTTAGCCGGCTACACACCTCATCCTGAACTGGATATAATGACAGATGAGGAACTACTAACTCAAATACAAGAGTTAATAAAAATTTACAGACAATTGCTCCAATATGTCATGCGGACTCTCACAGTCCAACCAACATTCACACTTCAAAATCAGACCCCTCATCAGGGGAATACACTAAAAATTACACCACAGACTCTATACTCAGTCATGGGTAAAATGCCCACAAAACGTGAGCAAATTCCATTCTGGATAGCTCAAAAAATTACTAAAATCGAAGCAGTATTTCCGAATACTAGCCCGTATGAGAAACACAGAATCCTAACGATCAGTTTACCAATGGGGATCACACCACAACTGGAAGACTGCACCACTTGGGGCTCAGTCTTTGCTGCCATCTATACTAAAACACATGGCATTCCGTCAATTGCGGTAATACCTGATGTCCTCAAACAAATTCAAAATGAATACGGGGCAGAGCCTGCTCTAAATTTAGGTATGAAATTACTGAAAAATTTCGAACAGGTCTCAACAATAATATTATCTAATATTAAAGGAGAGGCAGCAGCAGTTGCGATCCGCCAAAAATTAAGGGAATTCGATGTTACAGAACATCAAACTGAGCTACCCAGAATAATAGAACAATCCTATGCAGAATTAGGCAGAGATAGTTTGGGTGGAAAACCAGTGAAGCCGAAGCTATCTGAAAGTCCTGAGAAGGACTCTATTAAACAAACTCCTACATCTTCTAAAAAGAAGTGGGAAACTAATAAACAAATTTCAAACGAGAAACGTTCTCAATCCCGAGGTAGGTATCCTCAAAAGGAGCCCTCTGAAAGGAGGTATAACCTCAGGAATAGGGATAATTTGAGAAAGCCTGACAGGTATCAAGATACTGATACACGTTCCTCTCGTCCCTTTCAGATCTCATCACAGACTTCGGAAAGAAGAGGACGGACGGAACACAGAAGAACGCGTGAAATCGAAAGACGACAAACACGCTACAAAAACTAAAACAAAACCTCAATTCTCCAAAAAGAAAGTAGCAGGTCTAAAGATCAGACATGCCGAGAATACTGAGAACACAACTCAAGAACGGAGAATGGGCTCAGACCATGCTGGACAGTGCAGCAGAAGTCACAATAGTTCGCCAGAACCTGAAGGAACTTCTGGAGATAGTGGACTTGAATGAGTACATCACAGTAGAGACTGTAGACACCAGGGTTACCACTCCACAAAGGTTATTTGAAATAACACTCCGGATGGAGGGAGACAAACCTAGACAGGTGAAAGCACTTTTTTGGGAAAGACTATCAAAGGGCTATGACATACTTCTAGCAGAAAAAGACTGGCCACCACAATTTGTCAGGGAGTGCCCACATGGCGAGGACATTATTATGCCTGCCTTCTCCAACCATATTCCAATAAACCTAAAATATACATATGCCAGGAAATGGGCAGTAGCCCAGGCCCCAGCATTATATAAAAATCATGTAGGATGGGATGAGGACTCACCTCACCATATAATACATCTGAAACATGAACCAACTGCACAAAGGCAGTACCCAATAAAGCAAGAAGCTAAAAAATAGGTCAGGGAGATCTTAGATCAACTTGAATACCAAGGGGTGATTGAAACATGCACCTCCTCAATGAACAATCCTTTGTTTCCTGTCTCCAAACCAGACAATACATATCGTCTAGTTTTGGACTACAGACACCTAAACACTTGTTCTAAAACTTTTGCAGTGCAAAATGCACATAGCACAGCATTAATGAATAACATTGTGCGTAAAAAATATAAAACAACATTAGACATCTCAAATGGTTTCTTTTGTCAAAACATAGCACCTGAAAGCAGGTACTTAACAGGATTCTCCATAATGGGGACCCAGCGTCACTTTTGTCTACTCCCACAAGGGTTCAAGAATAGCCCAGGTTTATTCTCAGCGAGGGTAATGGACTTACTACAAATTTATGACAATGAGGCATTGTCCTATGTCGATGACATCTATCTGACAGACGATGACCTGGACAAACACTTGAACAGGGTGAGCACCATTATATTGGGTTTCGCCTCTGAGGGCTACAAATTCAACTTTAAGAAGTCCAGAATTGCCCATCTCAATGTCCTATTTCTAGGATATGAGCTTTCAAGTGAAGGCAAGAGCTTGGCAGCTAACTTTTTAGAAAAGTGTGCGCTGCTCCAACCTCCAAAAACGCAAAAAAACTTACAATCCATCCTGGGTTTCCTAAATTTTGGAAGAACATACATTCTAAATTACGCAGAGAGGGTTAAACCTCTCTACGCATTAATCAAACCTGATTTTTCGATCAGAAACTGGACACAAGAACACACAGAAATCTTGCGTTCACTACAAGCTAACATGTTAGCAACAAATCACTTACAAACACGCGTAAGTCAACGCAATTTGGTGATCCGAATAATTTCGGGTCAATGCGGATTCACCTACTTAACTTTCAATGAGGGTGAGAAAATACCAATAGCGTACAAATCTCATTTGTACACACAAGCGGAAATGCGCTTCAGTTCAACTGAAAAAATTCTAACAGCAGTTCAAACCGCTGTAGCAAAAGAAAGAGCCTTAGCCCAAGGGAAACGCATTATTGTCGTCACCCCAGTACCAGCTTTAGAAGCGGTCACAAAAGCAAGCATTCCAAATGCTAAAGCATTACATCCGAGAGGGATACAATGGGTTAATTCTCTTGCTGAAACAGATGTTGAATAGGTTTTTGATCCAGATTTAAAAACACAAGCATTCCTGCAATATGAACATGAATGTCCCCTGCCTACTGAAATTCTGCCTCTCGATCAGTACGAATTCATAATTTACACTGACGGATCCGCACAACCCGCAATAGGGAGTAAGCAAGCTTACAGTGCAGCGTGTGCTATCGTTAAAGGTCGCATGCGAAATGGCATCTTCAGACCTATGGTCACAAAAACGCAGTCTCTAGGAGATTGTACGGCTCAGCGAGCTGAACTACAAGCATTCAAACTGGCACTTGAAAGTACAGATCGAGAATTCCCCACACTAATAGTGTGCGATTCCTTTTACTGTGTTCAGTTGTATAATGACTATATACAAAACTGGCTTGAAAATGGTTTCAAAGATGCGAAAGGTGGCACAATAAAGCACAAAATGCTTTGGGAACAAGTAGTTCAGTTGAAAAACGAACTACCAAAGGCTCACGTGATCCACACACTGAGTCATCAACGTGATGGCGTTCACGTTGCAGGGAATTCATTGGCTGATGAAGCCGCAAAGGGGGCTGTGCAAACGGCTTCCGTAGCTGCGATCACTCGTTCCAAAACAAAAATAGACGGTGAGATAATGTTGGCTGTCAATGCTTCAAGCAAGGGCAGCAGTGCAGCGTTACCAAAAAGTTTCCACTCAAGTACTCTTATGTAATTGATGCGAACAACGTTCCTTTTGTTCGAATCCCTGTAGTGGGGGATAGGGTAATTCCAAACTTGGAACGTAGAGCAGCCTTGATTTATGAAACACATTTGGGGGAAGGTCTGTCACATCAAGGGATCTCTAAAACAATTTTGACGTTAAAAGAGAAATACTGGTGGCCTGGAATGAATACAGAAATTCACATATTCATCAACAACTGCTTAGACTGTAAATTACAGCGAGAGAGCCGCCAGACACCATGCTGCGAATGCGGCAACCCAGTGCAGACACCATTGTTAGACATCATTAGACTATCTACGCACCTGCGTCCTAATGGACAAAGGCATTCCCACAAAAACTGAATCTAGGTTCCTATGGTTATGGCCTCAGCGCTCAGCTGACGCTCGAACTGTTATAAAAGATTTGCGAGTCTTTATCGGCATATACGCAATAGGCACGCTACATTCTGACCAGGGTCCTGCGTTTAGCTCTCGGGCTTACAAAGAAGCCATGGCCAGTATGGGCGTTGCATTGCGGTACTCCTCTCCATTCCATCCTGAGGGAAATTCGGTTGTGGAAAGGAAAAACCGAGACATAAAGCAGTCTATAACAGCTAGAGTATTAGGTTCGGGTGACGGGTGGGTCAAACACCTTAGTGGGGTACAGTGCTCTTTGAACAACCTGCCAAGATGTCCTCTAGGGGGGGTCACTCCATATGAGGTCCTGTTTGGGACAAGAATGTGGGTACCGGACCTTGAACACGTAGGCACAGTGGTGGAAAATAAACCTTTTGATATCAAAGATCGTTTGGCTGTTTTACAGGACTTAAACAAATTAAGAACGAAACAAAGCAACGTATTCCTACAGCCAGCCACCACTGGGGATCAACCGGCTGTCTCAGCAAAGCCTGTCTGGATTCCAAAAGTTGGGGATCTAGTCAGAGAAAAAATTGCGGACAAGAAGGAATTTGGACCTTCTTACAGACAACCAGTACCTGTCCTAGCAGTTCAAGGAACAAGAACAGTACTACTGCCGCCCCTTGCTGGAAGAAAGGAGAAAAGATTTGTGTCCATCGACCTCATCAAACCACAGTATGTGGCCAATACTAAATAGTAGGCCTCGTAGACTCCGACCTAGTAGCAAACGCACTCCTCTCGCTACTATCCAAGAGGTTCAGACTGAAAGACTGATCACAATCGAGAATTCAGCAGTAACAGATGAAGGACTAAGCAACAATGCTATGGAAATCATCCCTCTTGAAGAACAAGTAACAGTTCGTCCAAATACACCTGTCTACACCAACGTAGCACGTGATCAACTGGTTCCAGTGATTTCTACAAATCCTGATGCAATTCCAACAATTGATAGGACTGCTTCTGGCTACTTCATTAACTTTGATACGTTCTCAGAAGATCCAAGTGAACCTGAATCGACGCCAGCATCATTCAAATTCAAGCAGCAAGTACAAGACTTTCTTCACTTTCTGAGAAAGACTTATTTGGTTTCTCCATGGATTGAACTCTGGATTATATCTGGACTTTTTGTTTTCCTGCTCTGGCTAGCTTTGGTTACAACTGTGAGCGTGCTTATAAGTGGCAGATACATCCATGTGAACACTGAAGGAAAAGGCGTAAACGTACTTTTGAAACCTCATAAATCTTCCCATCGTGAAGCAAGAGACTTGTCATCAGTGAACATCACAGCTGTTCCTATACATGATGGTATAGTGTGGGATAAAACAGATTTTGATATATTCGGTCCGACGGAACAATTGAACATTCCACATTTATTTAAAATTTCACTAAGTGATCTAATCTCGTCCAGTACCTATTCTGATGATTGGGACTTTGAGACTGTAAATGACATTATGTTTGACCTAGAAAAATCTGCTGCATTTTCTAAAAATGAATATTTAGAGGGTTCATCAGACTATGAACAACTGTATTGTTATAACCACTATGGTCATCATTATTTGCATAAATCTGCATATCCAAGAAATGTGTTTATGTTTAACCAATGGGAACATTGTCCTACACCACCTAAAGGTAGTTCAAAAACATTTGCTAGTAAATTTCCATATTTTTCAGGTTATAATACATCTGATCCAGAAATGTTTTACTATAAAAATATAAACAAGACAGGAGTGAAAATTATGTTAACAAATACAAAACAGATTTATTCTGCATTATTTAATGCCCAACTGTCTAGACAGGGTTTCAACTTTTGGAAAGACACAATAGACACAAAAACTTTGTGGGGTACTAAAGAATGGCAAGTGCAGGGGATAGAAGCTTTATTTAGAGCCTGTATCATCCCTGAACAAATAATGTTTTTGAATGAAACAATCCAACAAACATCTTGTCTTGGATTAGCCAAGATCAAAGAGATGAACACACCTTCTGTACCAACACCTGCAAGAAATAACGATACACAGGCAGTGGTGACAGTTGATAATATACTACAACTCAACAGATCTAATCCTGATTGGAAAAAATGGTTGATTTGGCCCACAGACACGAATAACTGTCAGGAAAGATTCCTGAATAAAACTCAGGGCTTTACTATTAATAGGCCAGACCCAAGATATGTACAAAGACAACATCCGGGGGTAGTAACAACATACAGTGTAGAAAAATTATGCCTCGATTGGCTGCATAAGTCTACACTACAGGATGTGAAACAACACTTAACCTTACTTGCAAAAGACGCAGACCTTAGGGAATTCTTGCTTGGACCAAGAAAACCGCGTCAAAAACGTTTCATATTTGCCGGCATTTATGCTGCCTACAATGAAGCATGGAAAGTATCACAGATGGAGGCTGCAGAACGAATACGTGAACTTGATCGTATTAATTTAGAGAAAACACTCTCTGTGGTCGACAATGGGTTAACAACTTTGTCCTCCAGAATATATTCACTGGACGGCATTGTATCCTCTGCTATCGACATACTAGAACAAGATTTGGCGATGTTACAACAAGGCCAATCTCAATTACGTTCTATTGTGTTATTAAGCTGGACGCTGCAATCTTTGCGAGCGGGCTATGTGCCTTGGCGTTTTATCAACACAACGGCTCTGTTTGCAGAATACAATCTCACTGATAAACAGATCGAATTGGCACAAAGAGGAGCAAGGTATACAGTGCTGAGCATTGAAAAACTGGATAAATTACCATTCACAATGGCAAAAAAAACAGCTACAGAATGGCTTATTCATGGCAAAATCACACTACCTGTGACTACGTTTCAGTTTCAGTATTGCCTCAGACAAATGCAAGCAGGCAAATATGAAAGGTTGGGTAAGGAATACATTAAGACATCTTGGGATTTACCGTATACATTTAGATGTTGGAGTGGGGATCGTGAAGTGTTTTTGAGCGGTACAAACTGTAAACGTGCACTAAGCGGTTCACTTATATGTCAGGACATTTCCTTACACGGGGCTTGTAATGGTTCTATGGCAAATTTGTCTTGCCATCAGCAGGGTACACCAGCTGCTGTGATTAATCCAACGTTTGGACAACTTTCTAATGGGAGTTACCTCATGTTGAATGATCAGAGTTGCTGTGGCATGCTGCCAGGCATCCCATATCTAGTAACGGTCAACTCCAGGGTCACTTGCTGTATGCAAGTATTGTTTGCCCCAATAGACACAGTCAGGGAGTCGCCTCTATGGCCTTCGCTGAACGTCTCTTTTATAAGATTTGATACTTTAAGCAGAATGAAAGCCATGCTTTTACAGCAAACAGTGCCTTTGACCTCGGCCAAAGAAACCTGTGATCTACAAATAGCAAGGACTTCGGCTGAGATACAGACTTTAATACGTACAAACTGCCCTATACATTTCGTGGAAATGATAGGAAGAATCTTCAATATGTCTGATACAACCAGAATTGTACATGTATTTAAGAGCATCTGCTCCGGTCTGTTAGCACCTTTCCAGGCAATAGTCGGAATCATCCCGAACTTTGCACATTCGGTGTTTGGTGGCATACCATTAATTCTAGCACTTGTTGCCGGAATTCTATTTCTCTTCCTGCTATTGCGCTATGGCCAGCCTATTCGCCGACATCACTCCGAGCGAAATGGAGAAAGCTCTCCGTGAAAGAAAGTGCTGTGAGCAAATAGTAGAGCTTTTGGGCATAAATCGTCTACGGGACCTTAATACCACGTGGTTCCTGTCATTCAGACCAATCTGGCAAGATTGCATCTTACCTGTTCTACGATGCCTGCTATGCGGTGTAGAATGCGTGTTGGACACCTGTCTAACATATCCATCGGATGCGCCAACGGATGTCGATACTCTGCTGGACCAGATAACGGCCCATGCTATGTGTTGTCCCCAGAGGCTACCAATCCTGATGTCAGCATTCATTGAGATCTCACAGACGCTTCCGGCTGCTGCTGAGGTACGAGAAAGATCTACAGGCACACAGGTAACAACGGACGCGAACATTGCTGCGGCGACCATTGCTGAAAGCGATGCTTCACATCTCTGTGCGATTAACCTGCTTCACGAGGTGTTCCAACTCACACCAACTACAGTGGATGATGTTTTGTCTATAGAAATAGATGATCTCATGTTTACACCAGACCCGTAAACTGACTCTGATTCAGCATACAGTGTTCCAGAGATGCAGTAACAATTTGGCCTTCATTCTACAAAAACTTGGAACTCTACCAACTTTGAACTTTTCCCCAATTTTTCGAACGAAAATGGCACTTCAAATCTCCTTAAAGTAAAACTAGCCTTATAGTACAGACTTGGCGGTCCTTCCACAGACATTTAGTCACCTTATGTGTCTAAAAACTGTTCATTTATTTTCATGACATAAAATGACTTTGATTTTTGAACAACTTATCGAACATTTTTTTTTGTCAAATGTAAATATTATTGCTTTTTTTCATTCCAATTGCATTTATTTTTAAAACTATATGCCTGAAATGGAAAAACTGTTGCTTCAAATGTACAGTACCTTTTGCATTTTATATTATGTTTTTTAACATTTTTAAGAAATGTTTTTTAAATATGCGGTGCTCCATTTTATGTTTAGCATTTTAAATGTTTAGCATTTTAGTATTATCGTATACACGAAAGTGGAGTGGGTGTTGTATTCCTCTTAGGGTGTCCATAACGGGCTTTCCAGTATCATGTCCTTATATAAGCACAATTCGCCCTGCCCTTATATAGGCATAAAATCCCAGGCCTTATTTAGGCATTAAACCATGCACTCCAAATACAGGCATGGTCTCCGACATCCGTCCACCCTAACGTCACTATGAGTACATGAAGAACAGACCCTTAGGCTGCGGGAGTTTCCCTAGTCCAGGACTATTGATTTCTTCAAGGACTCATATATTATGTATGAACCGTTATTCCTTAGGGGTTCATTCATGCCGTCTTTCGCTGTCCGACTCAAGTCAATACTAAACATTCCTAGGTACTCTCAGGTATAAATATACCTTCCCTAGCCCTTGTAAACTAGAGGAGACCTCGACTTCAGAGGAGCCCGTTTCCCGGCCTGACGCACTGAGAAGACGCAGTCATCCCTGCACGCAGAGAATCCAGCTTCCAGTGATCTGACTTCCCTTGCGGGGTGTTGGAGTTCGAGTCTGGCAAAGAGATTCCTACCTCTCTCATTCTTCAGGTATGGAGCTGATAAGAACCTAGAGGGACTCTTGGCATACTAAGCATACTAGGCATACTAGGCTTAACATACTCTTAGTATACCATAGTAAGGAATACTTCACCTACTTCATACCTCTCCCTACACCTAGGATTAGGTTAGGTACATTGGGGTAGAACTAGATTAGAAACGCATCGTATGAGTACTCGCATTTTTAGCTCATGTTATTTATGTATGTGAATATACGCTAAAAGATAATGCTATCGCAGTATTATTTATTTCTACTGCTCACACTGTACATTATTTATCTCGCATACTGTCTTGTGATCGTAACAGCACATTTAACTTACACCAGAAACAAGACTGTTCAATAAATCTTTTATTGAAAACGCCCGTCTATTTCTTTCTGTGTAACTTGGAGAAAACTAAGCATGCACGATTGAGCTGAGTGAAATAGTTATCTATTGTTTCCACGACTCTGGGACACGTTCTGATTCTAAAGGGAAACATAGTGGTCATGTTTTGCGGCTGCCAGAAACTACTCCCTTCTTGTTGTCAAGGAGTTTCTAGTGGCCTCTGAGCTAGCTGGCACAAGTAATTAAGTTTAATATACTTGATAGGGACATACTGACTTTAGTCCTATGTCAAACCTATAGGATATATTATTCCAATGCGCAGAGCCTATTAGGGAAATAGGAGCTACACTACAGTGCGTCAATTGTGCAGCGCAGCTACTTCTCATCAGGTCTGCTGAACCTTTGTTGGGCAGCGCCAGTTCTTCCCAGCAGGCTGACCCTTTATTGGGCAGCACCAGTCTCCTTATATCTGACATACCTTCAACAGGACCAGACCAATGTATCTCGGTTGACTGCCATATCTTTATCAGACGATGCTGCCACTTTTTAACAGGGCACCTGTACATTCCACTCTGTACCAATACCTCTCAAAAGGGCAACCATCATTTTTTCCACAGTGACAACCCTTTTCTGCAGTGCAGTGCACACATTTCTCAGAAGGACTCCCACATGCAATGGACAGTACCATTACTGCTGTACCTTTAATGTCACTGGAGCACCACTTTGTTTGAGCCAGTTGATGTACTTTCTATGGCCAATATCCGCACTTCTCTGCAGCGTTGCAATACTTTGATTAGATGGTTTGCTTGTCTCTTGTCATGGGTGAAAACCAAAGTATCCTTAATACCTTGTCTTGCTGGTGCTTTTTTTTTATTACAGAAGGCAGGGGAGTTCAATTGCTTTGTGTTCAGATTTGGGCATGATCTGTAGATTAAGGTCTAAACGCGATCACCTCGGTCTATCATTATTCCAGTGTAGATAAAATTATCAATAACAATTGCATAATACATAGAGGTCTGTGATCAGTGTCCGAAAGCCATCTTTAATTTCCTTATTACAGTCTACTTGACATTAGCACTGGGCAGAATTTCAGTTACGCCGGAGTAATCACAGTAATTTCCGTGTTACTCTTTGATGTGGAATTACTGATAATAACGCAATTACGCCACTCATGTACGAGAGTAATTTCGGGGGGAAAAATCCTAACACCAGAGCACAAATAGCGGCCTCTCATGCTCAATATTCATCTTCTTTTATATTTAGCGCTATTATTTAGCGCAGAATGCATCCTCACATTCATTTTGGACGCGAGCATGCATTTTGTACTAAGAAAATAGCTTAAAATGCCAGGGATCGATTGGGAGGAATCTTACCCTAAGTGCATATTTAGCCAGCTCGAGCAGCTGCATGTGCTTGCTACTCATTTTCTGTTTCATTTAGCGCTATTTCTTAGCGCACAATGCATCCTTTTGTGCTATGAAAGTAGCGTTAAATGCAGAATTACTCTTCTCACGTAATCCTGTGTAATCTCGCTGTATTTTTGGGTGATTCTCCGTGATTACTCTAAACGGAATTACGTGAGTTACGCCCACCCCTAGCTTGACATCACAAAAGATCTGTAATAAGAAAATGATGCAAATGAGTTGTGCCGCCTCCATGCCTGCCGGGAGAGCCAGCAGACAGTGTGAAAGGCAGGTGAGGTAGCATAATTAAAATTGCTAATTATAAAAATGAAAATGAGAACTAGTTTTTGGGCTCTTCTTGAACAGTGATTAGCAGCATTGAAACATTTAAAGCAGTATGTTTGTTTTTTGCAAAACAACAGTTCTTTACAGGAACACACATTTTTTTCTGCATGTTGACATGCATTTAAAATTATAGTCTTTATTTTTTAAATGACTTGCATTAAAATGCATGTAATATGTTTTGCAACAAATCACTGCCTGCATATATGAAAGAGCAAGAGACCAATTATTTAGGCTTTTTGGCAGAACACTAATATATGCTTTATGTTATGAGTAATAAAATTCCTCTGCTGTACTTTAAAGGGCATGGTGTACCAACTCGGAGTTCCTCCGTGTGGTCACAGAACTGCTCAATAACTTACAACCTCCTTATACTGTGATCACAAGGTACTTTAACCCGAGCATATAACATTGTTTTGGCAAAACAGTTAGACAGAAGAGTCTTAAAAATAACAAGATGGTAGTATTCATTATGCTTTAATATAAGTTACAGAGCTGTGAAAATGCTGGTTTTAGTTATGTCTCACCTTCCTTGAAACTTATAGCCCCAGGCGAGAGAAGATGAACCGACTGGGGTGCTCTGGTGCATTCTGGTAACACTCACCAGAGGGAGCTGTTGGGTGGGTGGACCTTTCCTGGGGCACTCTCTGCCCTCTAACGTTAGGTTTACTGCTGATATTGGCTTTTTTCAAAAACATCTAAAAATGGATCTCAATGCCTACATTTAGGGGTGTTTGATTCTTTACCAGGAACCCTGTTTTGTTTTCCATCTAACACCAAGAAACTCTCACAATATGTATTGTATGAACATAGTATGAATACCTCTTAAAAATTAAATATAACATAAATAACATAACATGAGAAAGATGTGATAGGCATATGATTAAAATATATGCTAAACATCTTATTGCAATAACTGGACATGAACACACAGGTCGTTCATGAAAAACAACGGTATTGTGGGATATTATTACATGTGATTGAATGACAATTGGAGTTAGTAGTGAAACCAAAAGGCAAACTACATTTCAGAACATTTTTTATCTGAGAATGTCGTTGTGGACATTGATGGTGGTGGTGGAGCTGATGAGATTGATACAGTATTTGCTTGTGGATGCAGTGTAGCAGGTGGTATTATATGTAGCTGCTTCTAGTGGTTGGTAGTGGAGGAATTGACACAATTGATAATGTGCTAATTTGTAGACACAATGTAGCTGACAGTGTCATTGCTGCTTTTTTAGACACTGATGTGGGTGACGCAGCATTGATAAAATGGATACAGTACTTGTTTGTAGATGCATTGTAGCCAGTGGCGGCTGCCTCTGAATGGGAGTGGTGCGTCAGGATAAAAAAAATTAAAATAAACTTACCGGCGTGCCTGCCGCATCCACCCCATGCCTCTCCTCCGTCTTCTTTCTTGTCTTCTTCCCGGCTGTTGCCTGCAGCCTGCACCGTCAGGAGCAGGAGCAGCGTCATGATTGGTCTGAGCAGCCTGTTTGGCCGCTCACGCAGTGCCTGGGGAGGCTGGGCATGTTCTCCACGGGGCTGTGCAACACAGCCCAATGGAGAACATGCCAACTACGCATGACTGTTTGGCCGGCGCTAGAGGGCCGGTCAAAGCGCCATGCGCATGTAGTGAGGGAGTGCAAGTCACTTCTGCTCCCTATGCGGCGAGCCAGCCCCACCCGGAGTCACAAAGGTAAATAAAATGATAATAACTTCTTGTTATTATAATTTATTTTTATTTTCCACTGCTCAACGAGCAGTGGGGCGACACTCCTTCGCCTTAGCGGAGGAGCTACCACTGATTGTAGCTGGTGGTGTTGTATGTAGCTACTTGTAGCCGTTGGCTGTGGAGACGTTGTGAAGGTTGAAACAGTGAAAGCAGCTGCACCCATCACCTCCCCGGTACCAAATACTCAATCCCCCCGGCTCTTCCCTGCTGCTGCCCTGTAGACCCCTCTCAGTCAATTACACACCTCCATCTGCCACCACATCAGCACACCAAATGCCACACTGTCTTGCTCTCATATGCTCACCAATCCATCACGGTTCCTGTCTCTTCCCTTCTATTCTCTCCTAGTCCTGTTCTCCCTGGTCATGACACAGTCACCCTCCCTGATTCTCTAGTGCTTCATTGCCAATCTTTCCACTCCCCCCATTCACCAAACGTCATTTATCACCATCATCCTCTGTGGGTCTGACCTGTCTGTCGCCTGCCTCACCTGTAATTTCACCCTGCCCACATCTTCACCCTGCTCTGTCTGCCTCTTCTTCATGTAGCTCTCCCTTGCCATCTCCAGCCCCTCTCATGCTTTTACTATTTATTTAGTTCATTGTTTATGTGAGGAGTTTTGTAAAATGCTTACATATCGTGAACTGGCCACTTCAGAGCACTATAGAAGAAGTGAAGTAAAAGGGGAGGGAACGATGGAAAACCAAGCAAGGGAGAGCACTAGGATAAATAATGAAAAGGGGAATGACAAGGATGATGGTAATAAGCCATTAAGGGGAAGATCTAAGACTGGAAGCATGAGGAATAACAGATCAGTTTATAACTGGGTTGGTTTCATGCTTTAGAAGGTAAGTTGAAGCCTTCTTTGAAAAGATGGGTGTTGAGGTCTTTCCTAAATTAAAGGTAGTTTTCTTGGCTTCATAAGGAAGGATTCAGTAGTTTGGGTCTACAAACTTTATAGATCTTCCTCCGTTTCAGTTTTTGGGCACAAATTAGATGAACTGATGCACATTGACTGACATATGGCCACATGTACTAAGGGACAAGTCGCAAAAAGTGGTTGCAAATTGTGTTCCCACTTTTAGTGACTAGAGTTTAATTTTCCAATTCAACCTTTGTACTAATAAGTCACATGACTCTGACTTCCCAAAATCTTCAGTAACCAGGTTGCAGAACAACCTTCCTAATGAATATTCATTAGGTAGGTCACGATTTTCGACCCTCTGTGATTGGCTGAAAACACAGGGACGGTGGAGTGCAAAGAACAGGAGAGGAGAGAGGGAGAGGATGTGGTCCGTCGGCTAGATTGCCGACTTTGGTGCTGGAAACCAAGGTTCGAGCCTCGGGGTGGCATCCACATCCTGTGATTCTGGGCAAATCACTTAATCTCCCCGTGCCTGAATGTGTCCTTGTGTAACGTAACCAGTGCTCATGTAAAGCGCTCCAATACCTTCGGGTCGAGCTCGCGCTATATAAATCTGCATTATAAAAAAAACACACAAAAAACAGCAAACCACCACCTCTGCTTTGGCATTCCCAAATGGGATTTGTTTTTGTAAAGCAGCCCATGTTCCTTAAAGGAACAGTTTGGGAATACATTAAGGGTAGAATACAGCTTGCTGCCTGCTCCCCACCACAGGTCACCTAGAAAAATTCCCAAAAGAGGAGCTGTCTAAAATGGACATCTTCCCCTTAGCAAAGGGGTTACTGCCTTATTTGTGGTGTCAGTAACGGTTCAATGATTTGCGATTGCAAGCCACTGACACATACCACTCCAAATCGGAATTCGGGGGTAATGTCCCCTTCACGCACCTTTTTAACTGCAATTCAGAACTGTTTGGTGGATCCATTTTGCTAGTTAGAAATGTTTTTCTGACTCGCAAAAAGATTAATACATACTTAACCCCTTTGGTGCTTGCGTCGGCCAATGGCCGACGCAAGCACTACCTCCCTGGTGCGGCGCACGTCCATTGGCCGTCACCAGGGAGGGCCCCCTTTAAACCTCCGGTGCATCGCACCGGAGATTGTTTTTTTAATTCCCCCTGGGGGAGACGTGGAAGGCTTTCCGCGTCTCCCCCGCCCCCCTCCCGCCCATCTGTGACGTCAGCGCGCCGCGAGGCGCTCTGAGCGTCACTGATTTCCCCACCGGAGCCGAGGACAGCAGCAGGTAAGGCCGCGCTCGACTCCGATGGGGAAATCCGGCCGAGAACGGCCTCCCCAGCTTTCAGGGAGGCCTCGTTTGAAAGGGGAGAGTCTCCCTTTCAAACGAGGCCTTCCTGAAAGGGTTTCCTGGCCGTGGATCGCGGCAGCGATGCGATCCACGGCCAGGAAACCCCACTAGACACCAGGGATGTCTTTGGGGGGTCGGCCCTCGTGGTAATGGGTCGGCCCCCCCCCGGGGGCATATTTATTTAATTTTTTTTAAGTTGGCTTTGTTTGGGGTGCGCGATCGCACCCCAAAAATGAAAAAAAACGAATTTTTTTTTTTTTTAAAATGGCGGCGATATTGGCAGGGGGTCGGTCCTCCTGCTCAGTGGCCGACCCCCTGTGGGGGCATATTTTCTATTTACCCATGTTGGCTTTCCTTGGGGGGCATGATCGCCCCCCAAAAATGCTAAAAATAATTTTAAAAAAAGTACAATGGTGGCAATATTGGCAGGGGGTCGGTCCTCCTGCTCAGTGGCCGACCCCCTGTGGGGGCATTTTTTTTTTATACCTATGTGCTTTCCGTGGGGGCCACAATCGGCCCCCCAGGGAAGCCATAGCTATAAAAAAAATTAGAGCAAGAGAGAGATCTTTCTTTATATATATATATATATATATATATATATATATATATATATATATATATATATATATATATATATATATATATGAGAGAGAGAGAGAGAGAGTCTCTTTCTCTCTGTAGATGATATATGTATATATATGTATCTATATACATATGTATGTGTATATAGATACATATATATACATAAGTCTAAAGAGTGAATGATATATATATGTATCTATATACATATACATATATATGTATAGATATATGTATATAGATGTATATAAATATATGTAGAGATAAAATCTATGTATATATATATATATATATATATTGTGTCCGTGTGTGTGTGTATATATATATATATATTATAGCAAAGGTATCGAATAAACGTCAAGCCTGAATGGCAATGCTACCCTTGTGTCGGTGACCGATTCTTATGAAGATTTCGGAAATGGTTTATATATATATGTGATCAAGGACACAGTCGGTGTCCGAAACGCGTCTGAGGCTGCACCTTTCTTTTGTAAGCACGCATTTTGGCTACAGCTTAATCTTGAGTCCGTGGTCCCATGTGTGCGCGCTCGCACGGGGATACTGTCAGTTGCTATATATATATATATATATATATATATATATATATATATATATGCTCCTTGATGCACAGTGAACGGCGCACTTGCGGACGGGTGCTTCACAAACGCGGGGGTGCGCCCGCGATATTTATCCAGGCTCTGTTTCCTTGTTTCCCAAAAAGAAAAACAGCACTCGCGGGGGCAGTTGCTAGAGTTTATTGGCCCACGCGAGTGCTGTTTTTCGTTTTGGGAAACAAGGAAACGGAGCTTGGATATATATATATATATATATTCAGAAACACAAAGGATGCCGCACTCCAGAGATTGGTTTCAGAGTTGCTTTATTTTCACCACGACTGGTGGTAGTGGTGGTGAAAATAAAGCAACTCTGAAACCGGTCTTGGAGTGCGGCATCCTTTGTGTTTCTGAATTTAAATATCGGGTAAGGATTCTACCCGTTGCTGCCTGCACCAGGTATTGAGCGCTCTGACATTGGGAATTAATTGTCTATGTGAGAGAGGGGCTATGGAGAGATGAGGGGCACGTTTGCAAGGATGGTAGTGGGCGCATCAAAGGAGGTCATAGTGTGCAATTGTAAAGCACACGTTCACCCGTAGGCATCTTGGCGCCAAAATGATGGTTGCAATGGCTCCCACCAGCGCTAAAAGGCTGCGATGATGGGTATGTGGCAAGGTAAAGTAATACTGTGTCTTTTTTCTCTCTTTCTTAGTCTTTTTGGAGAGCGTACAGAGTTCGCAAAGGTAAGGTGACTTCGTCATTATTGACTTAAACACTTCACTCACGCGCACACACCCACCTACACTTTAAAACCAACAACCTATCTGCCTTCTACGTAGGATTGTGTTTTAAAAGGATAGTTTAGGCACTAGCAGAGATGGCATATCGTTGGATGGATGCTGCCCAGGCCCTAAATCTGGTTCTGGAGTCCAGCTCTGAGGCAGGATCAGAGACTGAGACAGCAGATACTGAGACAGCATCTGAGGGAGAGGACAATGGAGCCGAATCTGGGAGTGACTTTTCAGTCGGCGCAGTTCCATCCGATGACTCATCGTCCAGCGATTCTGAAGGAGACGATGTCAGTCGTGCTGTCCCTTTGCCAGCACAGTCTGTGCAGCAGGACACCCGTAACAGGTTAGAGCAACCCAGAGTGCAGGCACGTGCGGCCGCAAGCACAGACGGAGTGCTGTCTTGGCAGCCTCCCAATTTAGTTCAGCCCCAAATTCCGCCTTTCACTGGTGACGCTGGATGTAAAGTAGATACGGCAAATTTTTTGCCAATTGACTACTTCCATCTCTTTTTTGGTGTTGACTTCCTAGACGAAATTGTGCAGCAAACAAATTTGCGTGCCGAACAATTTCTGAGGGAGCAAGGAGGCACTCTTGGGCCTCATTCTAGGGCGCGCAAGTGGACTCCCACTTCACTAGGGGAGTTGAAGATATTTTTGGGCCTCACACTTAAAATGGGGGTAGTGCATAAACCAACCTTGCTATCCTACTGGTCTACTCGCACGGTTTGGTTAACCCCCATCTTTGCACCATACATGAGCAGAGATCGTTTTTGCTATTGCAGCGCATGCTGCATTTCAATGACAATTCTGCTGCATTGCCCCGGGACCATCCAGACTATGACAGGTTGTTCAAAATTCGGCCTGTCGTGGAACATTTGTCTGCCAGGTTTCCAGAGGTTTATACTCCTGGAAAGAATATAGCCATTGATGAGTCCTTGATCTTGTATAAAGGGCGGCTGCTGTTTAGGCAGTACATTCCGAGCAAACGCGCTCGCTATGGCATCAAGCTGTACATGCTGTGTGAGAGCTCGACTGGCTATGTGTACAGCTTGAGAGTGTATACAGGGAAGGACACAACTCTTAACCCTGTAGGTTGCCCTCCCATGCTAGGGGTCACAGGAAAGATTGTATGGGAGCTTGTCCAGCCACTTCTTCACAAAGGTTATAACCTTTATGTGGACAATTTCTATACAGGAGTAGAGCTATTCAGTGAGCTCTACAAAGCTGGCACCGTGGCTTGTGGTACAATTCGTTGTCGCCGCAAAGGATTCCCGCAGGAGCTTGTTTGCAAGAAGCTCCAGAAATCCCAGAGCACTGCGTTGCGTTCCAACGAGCTGCTCGCAGTTAAGTTCTCAGATAGGCGCGATGTGTACATGCTCACTACAATTCATGCTGAGAGCACTTCCCCTGTCACGGTTTGGGGTCAGATGGCCGAAGTCCACAAGCCCACCTGTATACTTGATTACAACAAGTACATGGGCGGAGTGGACAAGAACGACCAGGTTCTTCAGCCATACAATGCGAGTCGTAAAACTCGCACTTGGTATAAGAAACTGTTTACGCACCTGATCCAGATGGCAACATACAATGCGTATGTTGTTTATCGTGAGACCACCACAGGAAGACTCATGTCTTTCCTTGACTTTCAGTTGTCTGTAATTGAAAGTCTTACTGCTACAGAAGCAGAAGCCTCCACTTCATGTGTTCTGGAGGACGTGGCAAGGCTGCAGGAGCGACACTTTGCAGATAAAATTCCTGCAACACCCAAAAAGGAGCGACCATGTCGTCGTTGTAAAGTGTGCTCGATGCAGGGAAAGAGGCAGGAGACTCGTGTTTACTGTCCCCAGTGCCCAAGTAAGCCTGCCTTCTGTTTTCCTACTTGCTTTATGTTGTATCACACTAAAGCAAAATACTGGGAAATTGACTGAGGTGGAGCTGCCAATAGGATAACCTTTCAATTGGTGTGAATGGATACCTACTGTCTGTGGGCCACTCCTTCACTACGCAAGCAGCTGCAGGATATTTCTTCCTCTACTTCATGAAATCATGGACTTCTCAACACCTTTATCTGCTTTCAGAACGTGGTAGTTGTTCTGTTCGCCAATTGACAAGTGCATTATAGTCCCCACGCTGCACATACTGGTGGGCAGAACATATGCCACGTTGTCATGGAGTACCCGTGTTTCACATTCAACCGTTCTTCGTAGTTTATGATGTTCTCTTTAGGAAGTTTTTGAAAATTTCCAGCATGTTTGCCTTAGTTTCAAAGGTAGATATGCTTGCTCAGCTCGAGAAATGTTTTTGCGGCATACTCGGGCACCCCCCAACTTGCATCCACAAACTGGAAGGAGTTGGATAGAGCATTGTGAGAGCATTGATAGCTCGTGACAGAAATGTTCACTCAAGCTTCAAGTAGCTAGAGATGAAAGGCATTAGTATAGGGTCTCTTAACAATTGGACAGGGTTAGTCAGGACTCTGAGGACAGACACACGAACGGGTTAGAACAGCTTACGGTAGGTACGCTTTCCGAGGAATATTGCAAAGGTAGAAGGCAGATAGTAAAGGTAGTATAGATACACGTCCTGACTTCTTCTTCACCCATGGATTCAAATCCATTGCTGCCACACTCACACTCAATACTTATGGGTCAATGCTGCTTGCCATGTTCATCCTCCGTTAGAACTTAGTAGATGGTCAGTTTGCTGTATGATAAGTGCATTACAGTCACTGCACATAACGGTGGATTGGACATATGCTACGTTGTCACGGACTACCCTTGTTTCACATTCATCCGTTCATAGTTTATGATGTTACCTTTTGAAAATTTCCAGCATTTTGCCTTAGTTTCAAAGGTAGATATGCTTGCTCAGCTCGAGGAATGGGCTTCACGGCATACTCGAGCACCCCCAACTTGCATCCACAAACTGGAAGGAGTTGGATTTAGCATAGTGAGTGCACTAAAGGTGCATGAAAGACATGTCTTCCTGAGCCTCATGTGGCTGTCATGGAAGTCATTAGTATAGGTTCACTGGGCATGAGTTCGGTAACGTTCTGGAAGAAGGAGGTGGAGACTTGACAGGTGGTAGAATATAGTCAAAGTCATTATGTCTTGTGGCATATAAATGTGATGGGCCCTTGCATGGCGGCAGTATGTTTGTGTGAGTGCAAGTGATATGGTTGTTTGGGCCCGTGGCTGGCGGTACGGAAGTCTTGTGTGTGGTGTGTGAATGGCGTGTGAATGGACCATAAAGTGGTTGGTGCCGTGATGTGGCTTTATGGCTCCCCTTCAGAAGGCTTGGCTTCAATATTTATATACTTTGATAAGTATTTGTGCTTTGAAGCCAGCGTTTCTGGAGGTGCTAAAACCAACCTGTGTAAGTGGTGGATTAGCTTTATCAAATGAGTGTTAGATTTATATTTGTGTCTGTTTAATGGCCTTTTGTAAGATATTTTTTTTTCCACAATGGGTAGCAGGGGACTTTCTGCCCTAGCTCAGTCGTCACCTAGGCAAACCATTACATTTTTGAGTAGTAGACAAAGGGGGAAGTACAAGGGTGAATGACTTGCGTGGTTCTCACTGTTTTTTACCCAACATGCCCTGCTAGCCTCATATTTTGTTGAAAAAAATCACTATTTCCACACATTTTTGTGTGGGAAATTTGTGGCATCGCCGGGCAGACATGCATTTCCTACCACCCAGTGTTCCCCAAGGTCTCCCGATAAAAATGGTACCTCACTTGTGTGGGAGGCCCAAGTACCCACGACAGGCTAGGGCCGAAAAGGTATTGAGGCGACATTAAAATTGCCTATCACAAAACAACCTGGTTTTGCAAGGGGGTCACCTCGGTTTTTGGCCCCGTGCTCGGTGGCCAGCTAGGGAAACCTATCAAACCCACCCATTTCTGAAAACTAGACACCCGGGGGGTTCCAGGGAGGTATGGCTTGCGTGGATCCCCCAACGTTTTCTTACCCAGAATCCCCTGCAAACCTCGAATTTAGGTGGAAAAATCACTTTTTCCACACATTTTGTGTGGGAAAGTTGTGGCATCGCCGGGCAGACATGCATTTCCTACCACCCAGTGTTCCCCAAGGTCTCCCGATAAAAATGGTACCTCACTCGTGTGGGAGGCCCAAGTACCCACGACAGGCTAGGGCCGAAAAGGTATTGAGGCGACATTAAAATTGCCTATCACAAAACAACCTGGTTTTGCAAGGGGGTCACCTCGGTTTTGGCCCCGTGCTCGGTGGCCAGCTAGGGAAACCTATCAAACCCACACATTTCTGAAAACTAGACACCCGGGGGTTCCAGGGAGGTATGGCTTGCGTGGATCCCCCAACGTTTTCTTACCCAGAATCCCCTGCAAACCTCGAATTTAGGTGGAAAAATCACTTTTTCCACACATTTTTGGGTGGGAAAGTTGTGGCATCGCTGGGCAGACATGCATTTCCTACCACCCAGTGTTCCCAAGGTCTCCCGATAAAAATGGTACCTCACTCGTGTGGGAGGCCCAAGTACCCACAACAGGCTAGGGCCGAAAAGGTATTGAGGCGACATTAAAATTGCCTATCACAAAACAACCTGGTTTTGCAGGGGGTCACCTCGGTTTTGGCCCCGTGCTCGGTGGCCAGCTAGGAAACCTATCAAACCCACACATTTCTGAAAACTAGACACCCGGGGGTTCCAGGGAGGTATGGCTTGCGTGGATCCCCCAACGTTTTCTTACCCAGAATCCCCTGCAAACCTCGAATTTAGGTGGAAAAATCACTTTTTCCACACATTTTTGGGTGGGAAAGTTGTGGCATCGCTGGGCAGACATGCATTTCCTACCACCCAGTGTTCCCCAAGGTCTCCCGATAAAAATGGTACCTCACTCGTGTGGGAGGCCCAAGTACCCGCGACCGGCACGGACACAAAACGTTTTGAGCCAACATCAACATTCCCTATCAAAAATTTTTTTGGGCCCTTGCCTGTCGCGGGTACTTGGGCCTCCCACACAAGTGAGGCACCATTTTTATCGGGAGACCTGAGGGAACGCTGGGTGGTAGGAAATTTGTGTGAGGCCAGTGATGCCACACTTTCCCACACACAAATGTGTGAAAAAAGTGATTATTTCAGCTAAAATTGAGGTTTGCAAGGGATTCTGGTAAGGAAACGTTGGGGGATCCACGCAAGCCATACCTCCCTGGAAGCCCCCGGGTGTCTACTTTTCAGAAATGTGTGGTTTTGGTAGGTTTCCCTAGATTGCCACCGAGCACGGGGCCAAAAACCCAGGTGACCCCCTTGCAAAACCAGGTGGTTTTGAGATAGGCAATTTTGAGGTCGCCTCACTACGTTGTGGGCCCTTGCCTGTCGCGGGTACTTGGGCCTCCCACACAAGTGAGGCACCATTTTATCGGGAGACCTGGGGGAACGCTGGGTGGTAGGAAATTTGTGTGAGGCCAGTGATGCCACACTTTCCCACACACAAATGTGTGAAAAAGTGATTTTTTCAGCTAAAATTGAGGTTTGCAAGGGATTCTGGGTAAGGAAACGTTGGGGGATCCACGCAAGCCATACCTCCCTGGAAGCCCCGGGTGTCTACTTTTCAGAAATGTGTGTGTTTGGTAGGTTTCCCTAGATGGCCGCCGAGCACGGGGCCAAAAACCCAGGTGACTCCCCTTGCAAAACCAGGTGGTTTTGAGATAGGCAATTTTGAGGTCGCCTCACTACGTTGTGTGCCCTTGCCTGTCGCGGGTACTTGGGCCTCCCACACAAGTGAGGCACCATTTTTATCGGGAGACCTGGGGAACGCTGGGTGGTAGGAAATTTGTGTGAGGCCAGTGATGCCACACTTTCCCACACACAAATGTGTGAAAAAAGTGATTTTTTCAGCTAAAATTGAGGTTTGCAAGGGATTCTGGGTAAGGAAACGTTGGGGGATCCACGCAAGCCATACCTCCCTGGAAGCCCCCGGGTGTCTACTTTTCAGAAATGTGTGTGTTTGGTAGGTTTCCCTAGATGGCCGCCGAGCACAGGGCCAAAAACCCAGGTGACCCCCCTTGCAAAACCAGGTGGTTTTGAGATAGGCAATTTTGAGGTCGCCTCACTACGTTGTGGGCCCTTGCCTGTCGCGAGTACTTGGGCCTCCCACACAAGTGAGGCACCATTTTATCGGGAGACCTGGGGGAACGCTGGGTGGTAGGAAATTTGTGTGAGGCCAGTGATGCCACACTTTCCCACACACAAATGTGTGAAAAAAGTGATTTTTTCAGCTAAAATTGAGGTTTGCAAGGGATTCTGGGTAAGGAAACGTTGGGGGATCCACGCAAGCCATACCTCCCTGGAAGCCCCCGGGTGTCTACTTTTCAGAAATGTGTGTGTTTGGTAGGTTTCCCTAGATGGCCGCCGAGCACGGGGCCAAAACCCAGGTGACCCCCTTGCAAAACCAGGTGGTTTTGAGATAGGCAATTTTGAGGTCGCCTCACTACGTTGTGGGCCCTTGCCTGTCGCGGGTACTTGGGCCTCCCACACAAGTGAGGCACCATTTTTATCGGGAGACCTGGGGGAACGCTGGGTGGTAGGAAATTTGTGTGAGGCCAGTGATGCCACACTTTCCCACACACAAATGTGTGAAAAAGTGATTTTTTCAGCTAAAATTGAGGTTTGCAAGGGATTCTGGGTAAGGAAACGTTGGGAGATCCACGCAAGCCATACCTCCCTGGAAGCCCCCGGGTGTCTACTTTTCAGAAATGTGTGTGTTTGGTAGGTTTCCCTAGATGGCCGCCGAGCACGGGGCCAAAAACCCAGGTGACCCCCTTGCAAAACCAGGTGGTTTTGAGATAGGCAATTTTGAGGTCGCCTCACTACGTTGTGGGCCCTTGCCTGTCGCGAGTACTTGGGCCTCCCACACAAGTGAGGCACCATTTTTATCGGGAGACCTGGGGGAACGCTGGGTGGTAGGAAATTTGTGTGAGGCCAGTGATGCCACACTTCCCCACACACAAATGTGTGAAAAAAGTGATTTTTTCAGCTAAAATTGAGGTTTGCAAGGGATTCTGGGTAAGGAAACGTTGGGGGATCCACGCAAGCCATACCTCCCTGGAAGCCCCCGGGTGTCTACTTTTCAGAAATGTGTGTGTTTGGTAGGTTTCCCTAGATGGCCGCCGAGCACGGGGCCAAAACCCAGGTGACTCCCCTTGCAAAACCAGGTGGTTTTGAGATAGGCAATTTTGAGGTCGCCTCACTACGTTGTGGGCCCTTGCCTGTCGCGGGTACTTGGGCCTCCCACACAAGTGAGGCACCATTTTTATCGGGAGACCTGGGGGAACGCTGGGTGGTAGGAAATTTGTGTGAGGCCAGTGATGCCACACTTTCCCACACACAAATGTGTGAAAAAAGTGATTTTTTCAGCTAAAATTGAGGTTTGCAAGGGATTCTGGGTAAGGAAACGTTGGGAGATCCACGCAAGCCATACCTCCCTGGAAGCCCCCGGGTGTCTACTTTTCAGAAATGTGTGGGTTTGGTAGGTTTCCCTAGATGGCCGCCGAGCACGGGGCCAAAAACCCAGGTGACCCCCTTGCAAAACCAGGTGGTTTTGAGATAGGCAATTTTGAGGTCGCCTCACTACGTTGTGGGCCCTTGCCTGTCGCGGGTACTTGGGCCTCCCACACAAGTGAGGCACCATTTTTATCGAGAGACCTGGGGGAACGCTGGGTGGTAGGAAATTTGTGTGAGGCCAGTGATGCCACACTTTCCCACACACAAATGTGTGAAAAAAGTGATTTTTTCAGCTAAAATTGAGGTTTGCAAGGGATTCTGGGTAAGGAAACGTTCGGGGATCCACGCAAGCCATACCTCCCTGGAAGCCCCCGGGTGTCTACTTTTCAGAAATGTGTGGGTTTGGTAGGTTTCCCTAGATGGCCGCCGAGCACGGGGCCAAAAACCCAGGTGACCCCCTTGCAAAACCAGGTGGTTTTGAGATAGGCAATTTTGAGGTCGCCTCACTACGTTGTGGGCCCTTGCCTGTCGCGGGTACTTGAGCCTCCCACACAAGTGAGGCACCATTTTTATCGGGAGACCTGGGGAACGCTGGGTGGTAGGAAATTTGTGTGAGGCCAGTGATGCCACACTTTCCCACACACAAATGTGTGAAAAAAGTGATTTTTTCAGCTAAAATTGAGGTTTGCAAGGGATTCTGGGTAAGGAAACGTTGGGGGATCCACGCAAGCCATACCTCCCTGGAAGCCCCCGGGTGTCTACTTTTCAGAAATGTGTGTGTTTGGTAGGTTTCCCTAGGTGCTGGCAGAGCTAGGGTTCACAAACTACAGCTAGGCATTTTGCCAAAAAAGGGTCATTTTTCACTGCGAAATTGAGGTGTGACCACGTTGCGTTTTGCGCCGTTTCCTGTCGCAGGCACTAGGCCGACCCACACAAGTGAGGTACCATTTTTCTCGTAAGACTTTGGGGGACGCGGGGTGGGTGGAAATTTGTGGATCCACGCAGATTCCAGAACTTTCCACCACAGAAATGTGGGGAAAATGTGTTTTTTTTGACAATTTTTTATGTTTGCAAGGGATTCTGGGTAACAGAACCTGGTGGGAGGCAGTCAAGTCACCCCATCCTGGATTCCCCTGGGTGTCTAGTTTTCAAAAATGTATAGGTTTGCTAGGTTTCCCTAGGTGCCGGCAGAGGTAGGGTTCAAAAACTACAGCTAGGCACTTTGCAAAAAAAAGGTCATTTTTCACTGCGAAATTGAGGTGTGACCGCGTTGCGTTTTGCGCCGTTTCCTGTCGCAGGCACTAGGCCGACCCACACAAGTGAGGTACCATTTTTCTCGTAAGACTTTGGGGAACGTGGGGTGGGTGGAAATTTGTGGATCCACGCAGATTCCAGAACTTTCCACCACAGAAATGTGGGGAAAATGTGGTTTTTATGACAATTTTTTATGTTTGCAAGGGATTCTGGGTAACAGAACCTGGTGGGAGGCAGTCAAGTCACCCCATCCTGGATTCCCCTGGGTGTCTAGTTTTCAAAAATGTATAGGTTTGCTAGGTTTCCCTAGGTGCCGGCAGAGGTAGGGTTCAAAAACTACAGCTAGGCACTTTGCCAAAAAGGGTCATTTTTCACTGCGAAATTGAGGTGTGACCACGTTGCGTTTTGCGCCGTTTCCTGTCGCAGGCACTAGGCCGACCCACACAAGTGAGGTACCATTTTTCTCGTAAGACTTTGGGGGACGCGGGGTGGGTGGAAATTTGTGGATCCACGCAGATTCCAGAACTTTCCACCACAGAAATGTGGGGGAAATGTGTTTTTTTGGACAATTTTTTATGTTTGCAAGGGATTCTGGGTAACAGAACCTGGTGGGAGGCAGTCAAGTCATCCCATCCTGGATTCCCCTGGGTGTCTAGTTTTCAAAAATGTATAGGCTTGCTAGGTTTCCCTAGGTGCCGGCAGAGGTAGGGTTCAAAAACTACAGCTAGGCACTTTGCCAAAAAAGGGTCATTTTTCACTGCGAAATTGAGGTGGGACCGCGTTGCGTTTTGCGCCGTTTCCTGTCGCAGGCACTAGGCCGACCCACACAAGTGAGGTACCATTTTTCTCGTAAGACTTTGTGAAACGCCGGGTGGGTGGAAATTTGTGGATCCACGCAGATTCCAGAACTTTCCACCACAGAAATGTGGGGAAAATGTGTTTTTTTGACAATTTTTTATGTTTGCAAGGGATTCTGGGTAACAGAACCTGGTGGGAGGCAGTCAAGTCACCCCATCCTGGATTCCCCTGGGTGTCTAGTTTTCAAAAATGTATAGGTTTGCTAGGTTTCCCTAGGTGCCGGCAGAGCTAGGGTTCAAAAACTACAGCTAGGCACTTTGCCAAAAAAGGGTCATTTTTCACTGCGAAATTGAGGTGTGACCACGTTGCGTTTTGCGCCGTTTCCTGTCGCAGGCACTAGGCCGACCCACACAAGTGAGGTACCATTTTTCTCGTAAGACTTTGGGGAACGCGGGGTGGGTGGAAATTTGTGGATCCACGCAGATTCCAGAACTTTCCACCACAGAAATGTGGGGAAAATGTGTTTTTTTTGACAATTTTTTATGTTTGCAAGGGATTCTGGGTAACAGAACCTGGTGGGAGGCAGTCAAGTCACCCCATCCTGGATTCCCCTGGGTGTCTAGTTTTCAAAAATGTATAGGTTTGCTAGGTTTCCCTAGGTGCCGGCAGAGGTAGGGTTCAAAAACTACAGCTAGGCACTTTGCCAAAAAAGGGTCATTTTTCACTGCGAAATTGAGGTGTGACCACGTTGCGTTTTGCGCCGTTTCCTGTCGCAGGCACTAGGCCGACCCACACAAGTGAGGTACCATTTTTCTCGTAAGACTTTGGGGGACGCGGGGTGGGTGGAAATTTGTGGATCCACGCAGATTCCAGAACTTTCCACCACAGAAATGTGGGGGAAATGTGTTTTTTGGACAATTTTTTATGTTTGCAAGGGATTCTGGGTAACAGAACCTGGTGGGAGGCAGTCAAGTCACCCCATCCTGGATTCCCCTGGGTGTCTAGTTTTCAAAAATGTATAGGCTTGCTAGGTTTCCCTAGGTGCCGGCAGAGGTAGGGTTAAAAAACTACAGCTAGGCACTTTGCCAAAAAAGGGTCATTTTTCACTGCGAAATTGAGGTGGGACCGCGTTGCGTTTTACGCCGTTTCCTGTCGCAGGCACTAGGCCGACCCACACAAGTGAGGTACCATTTTTCTCGTAAGACTTTGTGAAACGCCGGGTGGGTGGAAATTTGTGGATCCACGCAGATTCCAGAACTTTCCACCACAGAAATGTGGGGAAAATGTGTTTATTTTGACAATTTTTTATGTTTGCAAGGGATTCTGGGTAACAGAACCTGGTGGGAGGCAGTCAAGTCACCCCATCCTGGATTCCCCTGGGTGTCTAGTTTTCAAAAATGTATAGGTTTGCTAGGTTTCCCTAGGTGCCGGCAGAGCTAGGGTTCAAAAACTACAGCTAGGCACTTTGCCAAAAAAGGGTCATTTTTCACTGCGAAATTGAGGTGTGACCACGTTGCGTTTTGCGCCGTTTCCTGTCGCAGGCACTAGGCCGACCCACACAAGTGAGGTACCATTTTTCTCGTAAGACTTTGGGGAACGCGGGGTGGGTGGAAATTTGTGGATCCACGCAGATTCCAGAACTTTCCACCACAGAAATGTGGGGAAAATGTGATTTTTTTGACAATTTTTTCTGTTTGCAAGGGATTCTGGGTAACAGAACTTGGTGGGAGGCAGTCAAGTCACCCCATCCTGGATTCCCCTGGGTGTCTAGTTTTCAAAAATGTATAGGTTTGCTAGGTTTCCCTAGGTGCCGGCAGAGCTAGGGTTCAAAAACTACAGCTAGGCACTTTGCCAAAAAAGGGTCATTTTTCACTGCGAAATTGAGGTGTGACCACGTTGCGTTTTGCGCCGTTTCCTGTCGCAGGCACTAGGCCGACCCACACAAGTGAGGTACCATTTTTCTCGTTAGACTTTGGGGAACGCGGGGTGGGTGGAAATTTGTGGATCCACGCAGATTCCAGAACTTTCCACCACAGAAATGTGGGGAAAATGTGATTTTTTTGACAATTTTTTATGTTTGCAAGGGATTCTGGGTAACAGAACCTGATGGGAGGCAGTCAAGTCACCCCATCCTGGATTCCCCTGGGTGTCTAGTTTTCAAAAATGTATAGGTTTGCTAGGTTTCCCTAGGTGCCGGCAGAGCTAGGGTTCAAAAACTACACCTAGGCACTTTGCAAAAAAAGGGTAATTTTTCATTGTGAAAATGTGGTACGTCCACGTTGCATTTTGAGCCATTTCCTGTTGTGGGCACAAGGGCTACCCACACAAGTGAGGTACCATTTTTATCGGGAGACTTAGGGTAACACAGAATTGTAGAGCAACTGTTATTACCTATTGACTTTCGATGCATTTCTGCCTTCCAAATGAAAGACAATGTGTAAAAAATAAGTCATTTTGAAAAATGACCTATAATTCTCATGCTAGTATGGGTACTCCCAATTTCGGAAATGTGCAAATATCTACTGTTTCTAAAATCTACATTTTGTTCCCATTTCAGAAATACATAGGTGTCTTTCATAACAATTTTTCCATGTATACATTTTCCCAAAATAATTGCTATATACCCGGTACTTAAAAAAAAATCATTGCAAGATGTTGCTCAATTATTGGCTCTGGGTTCGTCGGGTTCTTGGTGAACCTACAAGTCCTATATATCCCCACAACCAGAAAGGTCCAGCGGATATAACGGTATATTGCCTTCAAATAGCTGTCATAATTAGAAGAAGTTACAGGTGAAAACGTTGACACAAATGGCTGTTTTTTTCAACTAATTTTCAATTTTTCCTTTATTTAACTGTTAGTTTCTATAAGGAAAACTTTAAGGATCTACACAAATGACCCCTTGCTGAATTCAGAATTTTGTCTACTTTTCATAAATGTATGGCTTTCCAGGATCCATTATTGGTTTCATACCCATTTCTACCATTAACTGGAAGGAGGTTGAAAGCACAGAAAAATAGCAAAAATAGGCTATGTCCCAGAAAAATGCCAAAACTGTGTAAAATTTTTTGGTTTTCTGACAAAAGTCTGTCATTCCCTAAAATCTGGGAAAATGGAGATTTCAGCCCCACAAACCTTTTTTGATACCATTTGCAGGGAAAAACCCAGACGCTTTTATATGCGGGACTTTTTTCCCATTTTTCCCCAAAAACCAAAATATAGCTGTATTTTGGCTAAAATCTGGGACCCCTCCAGGGAATCCACAAACCCTGGGTACCTTTAGAATCCCCATGATGTTGGAAGAAAAGGACGCAAATTTGGCGTGGATACCTTATGTGGTCCAAAAGTTACAGAGGCCTAATCGCGAACTACTACAAATAGCCAAAAAAGGGCTCAGCACTGGGGGGGAAAAGGCCCAGCAGTTAAGGGGTTAAAAGCCATTTTCCTGTGATTTCATGAATTGCAGGGTTTGTGGATCCATAATAGCTTTGTAATCCTGGCATAAGGCGCTGAAAGTAGGAGATGCAGAAGGTACTGCAGCACTCCCAAAATAACCTTGCAAGAGGTTGGAAGGAGAATAAGCAATAGACAGTGGCGGCTGGTGAGATTTCAAAGTGGTGTGGCGTAAAAGTTGGTGTTGGGTTTTACATAGCAAGCGAGCAGGTCCAACTGATATAAGGGGGATTCGGGGGTTTTCTCCCGAAAAAAAGGCTGAAAAAAAAGAATGGAAAATGGTGCACTTTAAAGCAACTTTTAATGAATTCAGTGCGAAAGAAAAGAGGTTTATGAAGCAATTGTGAATATGTAGTCTTGAAATATTTGAACATATAAACTGTCCCGTACCTTACTGCATTAAATATATTATTTTCAACACTTACTGTAGTGTGCAAATTGTAAGGTTTTTAATTATCTTGTAAAACTGATAGATCTTCATGCCATATTGATGATCTTATAGGAAACTCCCTGTCCTTTTCTCGTCCTGACTCTCTTCATATGTCTTCCACTTGCCACCCATGCTCTAACTTCATGTGCCAAGAGAGCATTGCCCTTTGATCTCAAATGGGACAAAGGGATACCCATCTAGGGGCTGTTTTGCACAATGTCTGCTCAGCCTTTTATCATTGCAAGAGCAGTGAAGTGACAATAACTGCATAAATGAATCTAGTATGTAAAGCATACATGGATAATAAAAAAAATCAAGAACACGTGTTAGATAGAAATAACGAGTCTGTCTAACGCCGCGTACAGTGTGATGCTTTTGTATCCTGCTGTGTTTTTTAAAAGGATTCGAGGAATAAAGCAGACCCAGGAGGAATCACTACTGAATGCAAAGTGAGGATGAGCCACAGTGAAATGTATGGTAGAAGCAGTGCCTTGCCTCCCATTCCCCATCATCTTGTGAGCTGGTTAAAACTGTAGTGTAGCTCCTATTTCCCTAATAGGCTCTGCGCATTGGAATAATATACCCTATAGGCTTGACATAGGACTAAGGTCGATATGTCCCTATCGAGTATATTAAACTTAATTACTTGTGCCAGCTAGCTCAGAGGCCACTAGAAACTCCTTGATAAACAAGAAGGGAGTAGTTTCTGGCAGCCGCAAAACATGACAACTTTGTTTCCCTTTAGAATCGGAACATGTCCCAGAGTCGTGGAAACAATAGATAACCGTTTCACTCAGCTTGATTGTGCATGCTTAGTTTTCCTCAAAGTTACACAGAAAGAATAGACGGGCGTTTCAATAAAAGATTTATTGAACAGTCTTGTTTCTCGTGTAAGAGATGTGTGCTGTTATGATCACAAGACAGTATGCAAGATAAATAATGTACAGCGTAAGCAGTAGAAATAAATACTGAGCAAGCATGATCTTTTTAGTAGATATTTATACACATAAATAACATAGACTAAAAATGCGAGTACTCATACGATGCGTACCTAAGCTAGTTCTACCCCAATGTACCTAACCTAACCTAGGAGTAGGGAGAGGTATGAAGTAGGTGAAGTATTCCTTACTATGGTATACTAAGAGTATGTTAAGTCTAGTATGCCTAGTATGCCTAGTGTGCCAAGAGTCCCTCTAGGTTCTAGTCAGCTCCATACCTTAAGAATGAGAGAGGTGGGAATCTCTTTCCGGACTCGAACTCTAACACCCCGCGAGAGAAGTCAGATCACTGGAAGCTGGACTCTCTGCGTGGTGGGATGACAGCGTCTTCTCAGTGCGTCAGGTCGGGATACGGGCTCCTCTGAAGTCGAGGTTTCCTCTGATTTACAAGGGCGAGGGAAGGTATATTTATACCTGATAGGTGCCTCAGAATGTTAGCATTGACGTGAAGTTGGACAGCGGAAGACGTCAGGAATGAACCCTCAAGGTATAACGGTTCATACATAATAGATGAGTCCTTGAAGAAATCAATAGTCCTGTGCTAGGGAAACTCCCGAAGCCTAAGGGTCTGTTCTTCAAGAACTCGTTGTGACGTTAGGGTGGACGGATGTCGGTGACCATGCCTGTATTTGGAGCGCACGGTTTAATGCCTAAATAAGGACTGGGATTCTATGCCTATATAAGGGCAATGCGAATTGTGCCTATATAAGGACATGATTCAGGAAAACCTAAATACGGACACCTAAAGAGGAATATAACACCCACTCCACTTTCGTATGTACGATAATACAAAATGCTAAACATTTAAAATGCTAAACATAAAATTGAGTACCACATGTTGATAAAAATATTTCTAAAAGCATTAAAAGGCAATTAAAAACCATTGAAATGCAAGAGGTACTGTACATTTTAAGCATTGCTTTCTTTTCAAGCATATATTTGAAAATAAAATGCCATTTAAATGAATAAGCAGTGATATTTACATATGACAAAAACGATTGATAAGATGTTCAAAAAATCAAAGTCATTTCATGTCATGGAATTTAATGACATTTTTAGACAAATAAGATGACAATGTGTCTCTGGAAGTACCGTGAAGTCCGTACTATAAGAATAGTTCTACTTCAAGCAGATTGAATTGCCATGTAGTTTGAAAAAATGGTAATAAAGTTCAATTTGTTGGAAGAGTTCCAATTTTTGAAACTTGAAGGCCAAATTTTACTGCGTCCCTGGTACACTGTGAGCTGAATCAGAGTCAGTGTACGGGTCTGGTGTAAACATGAGATCATCTATTTCTGTAGACAAAATATCGTCCACTGAAGTTGGTGACATTTGGAACACCTCGTGTAGGAGATTAATTGCACAGAGATGTGAAGCATCGCCTTCAGCATAGGATGCCGCAGCAATGTTCGCGTCCGTTGTTACCTGTGTGCCTGTAGATCCATCTCGTACCTCAGCAGCAGCCGGAAGAGTCTGTGAGATTTCAATGAATGCCGTCATCAGAATGGGTAGCCTCTGGGGACAACACAGAGCATGGGCCGTTATCGGGTCCAGCAGAGTATCGATATCCGTTGGCGTAGCTGACGGAAATGTTAGACAGGTGTCTAACACGCATTCTTCACTGCATAGCAGGCATCGTAGAACAGGTAAGATGCAATCTTGCCAGATTGGTCTGAATGACAGGAACCACGTTATATTAAGTTCCCGTAGACGAGTCATGCCCAAAAGCTGTACTATTCGCTCACGGCACTTTCGTTCAAGGAGAGCTTTCTCCACTTCGCTCGGAGTGATGTCTGCGAATAGGCTGGCCATAGCTTAATAGCAGGAAGAGAAATAGAATTCCGGCAACAAGTGCTAGAATTAATGGCACACCACCAAACACCGAATGTGCAAAGTTTGGGATGATTCCGAGGACTGCCTGGAAAGGTGCTAATAGTCCGGAACAGATGGTCTTAAATACATGTACAATTCCGCTTGTATCTGACATGTTGAAGATACGTCCTATCATTTCTACGAAATGTATAGGGCAGTTTGTACGTATTAAGCCCTGTATCTCTGCCGAAGTCCTTGCCACTTGTAGATCATAGGTTTCTTTGGCCGAGGTCAAAGGCACTGTTTGTTGCAAAAGCATGGCTTTCATTCTGCTTAAAGTATCAAATCTTATAAAAGAGACGTTCAGCGAAGGCCACAAAGGCGACTCCCCGACTGTGTCTATTGGGGCAAACAATACTTGCATACAGCAAGTGACCCTGGAGTTGACCGTTACTAGATATGGGATGCCTGGCAACATGCCGCAGCAACTCTGATCATTCAACATGAGGTAACTCCCATTAGAAAGTTGTCCAAACGTTGGATTAATCACAGCAGCTGGTGTACCCTGCTGATGGCAAGACAAATTTGCCACAGAACCATTACAAGCCCCGTGTAAAGAAATGTCCTGACAAATTAGTGAACCGCTTAGTGCACTTTTACAGTGTGTACCGCTCAGAAACACTTACACGATCCCCATTCCAACATCTATATGTGTACGCTAAATTCCAGGATGTCTTAATGTATTCCTTACCCAACCTTTCATATTTGCCTGCTTGCATCTGTTTGAGGCAATACTGAAACTGAAAAGTAGTCAGTGTGATTTTGCCATGAATGAGCCATTCTGTAGCTGGTTTTTCTGCCACTGTGAATGGTAACTTTTCCAGTTTTTCAATGCTCAGCACTGTATACTTTGCTCCTCTTTGTGCCAGTTCGATCTGTTTATCAGTTAGATTGTATTCTGCAAACAGAGCCGACGTGTTGATAAAACGCCAAGGCACATAGCCCGCACGCAAAGATTGCAGCGTCCAGCTTAAAAACAAAATAGAATGTAATTGAGATTGGCCTTGTTGTAACATGGCTAAATCTTGTTCTAGTATGTCGATAGCAGAGGATACAATGTTGTCCAATGAATATATCCTGAAGGACAAAGTTGTTAACCCGTTGTCGACCACAGTGAGAGTTCTCTAAATTAATACGATCAAGTTCACGTATTCTTTCTGCAGCCTCCATCTGTGACACTTTCCATGCTTCATTATAAGCAGCATAAATGCCGGCATATATGAAACGTTTTTGACGCGGTTTTCTTGGTCCAAACAAGAATTCCCTAAGGTCTGCGTCTTCTTTAAGTAAGGATAAGTGTTGTTTCACATCCTCAAGTGTAGAATTCTGCAGCCAATTGAGGCATAATTTTCCTACACTGTATGTTGTTACTACCCCTGGATGTTGTCTTTGGACGTATCTTGGGTCTGGCTTGTGAATAGTAAAGCCCTGAGTTTTATTCAGGAATCTTTCCTGACAGTTGTTTGTGTCTGTGGGCAGATCAACCATTTTCTCCAATCAGGATTAGTTCTGTTGAGTTGTGGTATTGTGTCAACTGTAACCACTGCCTGTGTATCGTTATCACTTGCAGGTTTTGGTACAGAAGGTGTTTTCATGTCTTTGATCTTGGCTAACCCAAGGCAAGATGTTTGTTAGACAGTTTCATTCAAAAACATTATTTGCTGAGGGATCATACATGCTCTAAATAAAGCTTCTGTCCCCTGCACTTGCCATTCTTTAGTACCCCAGACCGATTTTGTGTCTTTCCAAAGGTTGTATCCTTGTCTAGACAATTGGGCACTAAATGCTGCAGAGTAAATATGTTTTGTATTAGTTAACATAATTTTCAGTCCTGTTTTGTTTACATTTTTATAGTAAAACGTTTCTGGATCAGATGTATTGTATCCTGAAAAATATGGAAACTTTTTAGAAAATGTTTTTGAACTGCCTTTTGGTGGTGTAGGACAATGCTCCCATTGGTTAAACATAAACACATTTCTAGGTGTTGCAGATTTATGTAAAAAATGATGACCATAGTGGTTATAGCAATACAGCTGTTCATAGTCTGATGAACCCTCTAAATATTCATTTTTAGAAAATGCAGCAGACCTTTCTAGATCAAACATTATGTCATTTACAGTCTCAAAGTCCCAATCATCAGAATAGGTACTGGACGAAATAAGATCACTTAGTGAAATTTTAAATAAATGTGGAATGTTCAATTGTTCCGTCGGGCCGAATGTATCGAAATCAGTTTTGTCCCACACTATACCATCCTGTATAGGAACGGCTGTGATGTATATTCCAGAAATAATCCATAGTTCAATCCATGGTGAAACCAGATAAGTCTTTTTCAGAAAGTGAAGAAAGTCTTGTACTTGCTGTTTGAATGTTAATGATGCTGGCGTCGTTTCAGGTTCACTCGGATCTTCTGAGAACGTATCAAAGTTAATGAAATAGCCAGAAGCAGTTCTGTCAATTGTTGAAATTGCATCAGGATTTGTTGAAATCGCTGGAACCAGTTGATCAGTTGCTACATTGGTGTAGACAGGTGTATTTGGATGAACTGTTACTTGATTTTCAAGAGGGATGAGTTCCATTGCATTGTTGCTCAGTCCTTCATCTCTTACTGCTGAATTCTCGATAGTTATCAGTCTTTCAGTCTGAACCTCTTGTATAGTAGCGAGAGGAGTGCGTCTGCTACTAGGTCGGAGTCCACGAGGCCTACTATTTAGTATTGGCCACATACTGTGGTTTGATGAGGTCGATGGACACAAATCTTTTCTCCTTTTTTCCAGCAAGGGGCGGCAGAAGTACTGTTCTTGTTCCTTGAACGGCTAGGACAGGTACTGGTTGTCTGTAAGAAGGTCCAAATTCCTTCTTGTCCGCAATCTTTTCTCTGTCTAGATCCCCAACTTTTGGAATCCAGACAGGCCTTGCTGGGACCGCCGGTTTTTCCCCAGTGGTGGTTGGCTGCAGGAACACGTTGCTTTGTTTCGATCTTAGTTCATTTAGATCCTGTAAAACAGCCAAACGGTCTTTGATATCAAAGGGTTTATTTTCCACCACTGTGCCTACGTGTTCGAGGTCAGGTACCCACATTCATGTCCCAAATTGGACCTCATATGGAGTGACCCCCCCTAGAGAACTTCTTGGTAAATTATTTAATGAGCATTGGACCCTATAAAGATGTTTGACCCACCCATCACCCGAACCTAATACCCTAGCTGTTATAGACTGCTTTATGTCCCGGTTTTTCCTTTCCACAACAGAATTTCCCTCAGGATGAAATGGAGAGGAGTACCGCAATGCAACGCCCAGACTGGCCATGGCTTCTTTGTAAGCCCGAGAGCTAAACGCAGGGCCCTGGTCAGAATGTAGCGTCCCTATTGCGTATGCGCCGATAAAGACTCGCAAATCTTTTATAACAGTTCGAGCGTCAGCCGAGCGCTGAGGCCATATCCATAGGAACCTTGATTCAGTATTTGTGGGATTGCATTTGTCCAGAGGGACGCCTGCGCATAGATAGTCTAATGCTGTCTAACAATGGTGTCTGTACTGGGCAGCTACATTCGTAGCATGGTGTCTGGTGGCTTTCTCGCTGTACCTTACAGTCTATGCAGTTATTGATAAAGATGTGGATTTCTGTATTCATTCCAGGCCACCAGTACATCTCTTTTAACGTCAAAATTGTTTTAGAGATCCCTTGATGTGACAGACCCTCCCCAAATGTGCTTCATAAATCAAAGCTGCTCTACGTTCCATGTTTGGAATTATCCTATCCCCCACTCCAGGGATTCGAGCAAAAGGAACGTTGTTCGCATCAATTACATAAGAGTACTTGAGTGGAAACTTTTTTGGTAACGCTGCACCACTGCCTTTGCTTGTAGCATTGACAGCCAACATTATTTCACTGTCTATTTTCGTTTTTGAACGAGTGATCGCAGCTACGGAAGCCGTCTGAACAGCCCCCTTTGCGGCTTCATCAGCCAATGAATTCCCTGCAACGTGAACGCCATCACGTTGATGACTCAGTGTGTGTATCACGTGAGCCTTTGGTAGTTCATTTTTTAACTGAACTACTTGTTCCCAAAGCATTTTATGCTTTATTGTGCCACCTTTTGCATCTTTGAACCCGTTTTCAAGCCAGTTTTGTATATATTCATTATACGACTGAACACAGTAAAAAGAATCGCACACTATTAGCGTGGGGAATTTGCGATCTGTACTTTCAAGTGCCAGTTTGAATGCTTGTAGTTCAGCTCGCTGAGCTGTACAATCTCCTAGAGATTGAGTTTTTGTGACCATAGGTCTGAAGATGCCATCTCGCATGCGACCTTTAACGATTGCACATGCTGCACTGTAAGCTTGCTTACCCCCTTTGCGGGTTGTGCGGATCCGTCAGTGTAAATTATGAATTTGTACTGATCGAGAGGCAGGATTTCAGTGGGCAGAGGACACTCTTGTTCATATTGCAGGAACGCTTGTGTTTTTAAATCAGGATCAAAACATATTCAACATCTGTTGCAGCAAGAGAATTAACCCATTGTATCCATCTAGGATGTAAAGCTTTTGCATTGGGAATGCTCGCTTTTGTGACCGCTTCTAAAGCTGGTACCGGGGTTACGACAATAATGCGTTTTCCTTGGGCTAGGGCTCTTTCTTTTGCTACAGCGGTTTGAACTGCTGTCAGAATTTTTTCAGTTGAAGTAAAGCGCATTTCTGCTTCTGTATACAAATGGGATTTGTATGCAATTGGTATTTTTTCACCCTCATTAAATGTTAAGTAGGTGAATCCACATTGACCCGAAATTATTCGGATCACCAGGTTGCGTTGACTTACACGTGTTTGTAAGTGATTTGTTGCTAACATGTTAGCCTGGAGTGAACGCAAGATTTCTGTGTGTTCTTGTGTCCAACTCTTGATTGAAAAATCAGGTTTGATTAATGCGTAGAGGGGTTTAACCCTTTCTGCGTAATTTAGAATGTATGTTCTTCCAAAATTTAGGAAACCCAGGATGGATTGTAAGTTTTTTAGCGTTTTTGGAGGTTGGAGCAGCGCACACTTTTCTAAAAAGTTAGCTGCCAAGCTCTCGCCTTCACTTGAAAGCTCATATCCTAGGAAAAGGACATTGAGATGGGCAATTCTGGACTTTTTGAAGTTGAATTTGTAGCCCTCAGAGGCGAAGCCCAATATAATGGTATTCACCCTGTTCAAGTGTTTTTCCACGTCATCGTCTGTCAGATATATGTCATCGACATATGACAATGCCTCATTATCATAAATTTGTAGTAACTCTGTTACCCTCGCTGAGAATAACCCCGGGCTGTTCTTGAACCCTTGTGGGAGTCGACAAAATTGACGCTGGGTCCCCATTATTGAGAAAGCTGTTAAGTACCTGCTTTCAGGTGCTATGTTTTGACAAAAGAAACCATTTGAGATATCTAATGTGGTTTTATATTTTTTACGCACAATGTTATTCATTAATGCTGTGCTATGTGCATTTTGCACTGCAAATGTTTTAGAACAAGTGTTTAAGTGTCTGTAATCCAAAACTAGACGATAGGTGTTGTCTGGTTTGGATACAGGAAACAAAGGATTGTTCATTGAGGAGGTGCATGTTTCAATCACCCCTTGGTATTCAAGTTGATCTAAGATCTCCCTGACCTGTTTTTTAGCTTCTTGCTTTATTGGGTACTGCCTTTGTGCAGTAGGTTCATGTTTCAGATGTATTTTATGGTGAGGTGAGTCCTCATCCCATCCTACATGATTTTTATATAATGCTGGGGCCTGGGCTACTGCCCATTTCCTGGCATAGGTATATTTTTGGTGAATTGGAATATGGTTGGAGAAGGCAGGCATAATAATGTCCTCACCGTGTGGACACTCCCTGACAAATTGTGGTGGCCAGTCTTTTTCTGTTAGAAGTTTGTCATAGCCCCTTGAAAGTTTTTCCCAAAAGAGTGCTTTCACCTGTCTTGGTATGTCTCCCTCCATTCGGAGTGTTATTTCATATAACCTTTGTGGAGTACTAACCATGGTGCCTACAGTTTCTACTGTGATGTACTCATCCAAGTCCACTATCTCCAGAAGTTCCTGGCGATAGTTCTGGCGAGCTATTGTGACTTCTGCTGCACTGTCCAGCATTGTCTGAGCCCATTCTCCGTTCTTGAGTTGTGTTCTCAGTATTCTCGGCATGTCTGACCTTCAGACCTGCTACCTTCTTTTTGGAGAATTGAGGTTTTGGTTTATTTTTTGGAGCGGGTTTATCTTCTTTGGATTTCACGCGTTCTTCTCTATGTTCTGACCGTCCTCTTCTTTCCGATGTCTGTGATGAGATCTGAAAGGTACGAGAGGAACGTGTATCAGTATCTTGATACCTGTCAGGTTTTCTCAAATTATCCCTATTCCTGAGGTTATACCTCCTTTCAGAGGGCTCCTTTTGAGGAGACCTACCTCGGGATTGAGAACGTTTCTCATTTGAATTATGTTTATTAGTCTCCCACTTCTTTTTAGAAGATGTAGGAGTTTGTTTAATAGAGTCCTTCTCAGGACTTTCAGATAGGTTTGGCTTCACTGGTCTTCCACCCAAACTATCTCTGCCTAATTCTGCATAAGCTTGTTCTATAATTCTGGGTAGTTCAGTTTGTTGTTCTGTAACATCAAATTCCCTTAATCGTTGGCGGATCGCCACTGCTGCTGCTTCCCCTTTAATATTTGATAATATTATTGTTGAGACCTGGTCGAAATTTTTCAGTAATTTCATACCTAAATTCAGAGCAGGCTCTGCCCCGTATTCGTTTTGAATTTGTTTCAGGACATCTGGTATTACTGCAATTGACGGAACACCATGTGTTTTAGTATAGATGGCAGCAAAGACTAAGCCCCAAGTGGTGCAGTCTTCCAGTTGTGGTGTGATCCCCATTGGTAAACTGATTGTCAGTATTCTGTGTTTCTCATAAGGGCTAGTATTAGGAAATACTGCTTCGATTTGAGTAATTTTTTGAGCTATCCAGAAGGGAATTTGCTCACGTTTTGTGGGCATTTTACCCATGACTGCGTATAGAGTCTGAGGTGTAATTTTTAGTGTAGTCCCCGGTTGAGGGGTCTGGTTTGGAATGGTTAATGGTGGTTGGACTGTGAAAGTCTGCATGACATATTGGACCAATTGTCTGTAGATTTTTATTAACTCTGTAAGTTGAGTAAGTAATTCCTCATCTGACATTATATCCAGTTCAGGATGAGGAGTGTAGCCGGCTAGAATCGGCCATGTTGCTCCTGGTCTACCTAGTGGACAGAGCCTGATAATGTTTTTGTGATGTTTTAGGGCGCCTTTAAACCAGAGCTGATGCTCCTGGTATGTTAGTGGAATTTCAATATCCTCGAAAGGAATATATTCCTCTGGTGGATCATCTTCTTTGTAGAAGTGAAACAGTCTTGTTACTGAATTTGATTCAGGGAATATTACCCATAAATAGAATACCTCTGTCTGAAATGATTTGTGTGCCTCTATCACGAAAACTGCTCTACCGCCTCTTGGTGGGAGGCCGTGTTTTATAAGTTTTAAAGTGATGGCTCTTCTTAAGTTTGGATGGATGTCTATAACACCCTCCTCGGTTCCTTCTAAACCTGTAATGTTAAAAGCTGTTAAGGCTGGGTGAGCCGCAGCTCCACCGGTTCCGGTGTCATTGTCGGAGTCAGACATTTTTTGTTTTTTGAAAAATGTAGAACAAGTTTCAAGGAAACAAAGATAAGGTGCACAATATTTTGGAACACTGTATCCTTCAACGATGAGCAAACCAAGCAGCTAATATGTAGGGTGCTTCCCTATTTAGCTGTGGTGGATACTTAACCACTCCAGACGTCTTTTGGAGTATATGGGTAGGGGTCTCTGAGAGAAAAAGCATGTCTGAGTTACTCAGTATCTAACGTTAAATTACCGCCTAACCAAACGTTTGGGCGCCATGTAGTGTAGCTCCTATTTCCCTAATAGGCTCTGCGCATTGGAATAATATACCCTATAGGCTTGACATAGGACTAAGGTCGATATGTCATAATCGAGTATATTAAACTTAATTACTTGTGCCAGCTAGCTCAGAGGCCACTAGAAACTCCTTGATAAACAAGAAGGGAGAAAGCATACATGGATAATAAAAAAAAATCAAGAACACTTGTTAGATAGAAATAACGAGTCTGTCTAACGCCGCGTACGGTGTGATGCTTTTGTATCCTGCTGTGTTTTTTAAAAGGATTCGAGGAATAAAGCAGACCCAGGAGGAATCACTACTGAATGCAAAGTGAGGATGAGCCAAAGTGAAATGTATGGTAGAAGCAGTGCCTTGCCTCCCATTCCCCATCATCTTGTGAGCTGGTTAAAACTGTAGTGTAGCTCCTATTTCCCTAATAGGCTCTGCGCATCGGAATAATATACCCTATAGGCTTGACATAGGACTAAGGTCGATATGTCCCTATCGAGTATATTAAACTTAATTACTTGTGCCAGCTAGCTCAGAGGCCACTAGAAACTCCTTGATAAACAAGAAGGGAGTAGTTTCTGGCAGCCGCAAAACATGACAACTCTGTTTCCCTTTAGAATCGGAACATGTCCCAGAGTCGTGGAAACAATAGATAACCGTTTCACTCAGCTTGATTGTGCATGCTTAGTTTTCCTCAAAGTTACACAGAAAGAATAGACGGGCGTTTCAATAAAAGATTTATTGAACAATTTATTGAACAGTCTTGTTTCTCGTGTAAGAGATGTGTGCTGTTATGATCACAAGACAGTATGCAAGATAAATAATGTACAGCGTAAGCAGTAGAAATAAATAATACTGCGCTAGCATGATCTTTTTAGTAGATATTTATACACATAAATAACATAGACTAAAAATGCGAGTACTCATACGATGCGTACCTAAGCTAGTTCTACCCCAATGTACCTAACCTAACCTAGGAGTAGGGAGAGGTATGAAGTAGGTGAAGTATTCCTTACTATGGTATACTAAGAGTATGTTAAGTCTAGTATGCCTAGTATGCCTAGTGTGCCAAGAGTCCCTCTAGGTTCTAGTCAGCTCCATACCTTAAGAATGAGAGAGGTGGGAATCTCTTTCCGGACTCGAACTCTAACACCCCGCGAGGGAAGTCAGATCACTGGAAGCTGGACTCTCTGCATGCAGGGATGACAGCGTCTTCTCAGTGCGTCAGGCCGGGATACGGGCTCCTCTGAAGTCGAGGTCTCCTCTGATTTACAAGGGCGAGGGAAGGTATATTTATACCTGATAGGTGCCTCAGAATGTTAGCATTGACGTGAAGTTGGACAGCGGAAGACGTCAGGAATGAACCCTCAAGGTATAACGGTTCATACATAATAGATGAGTCCTTGAAGAAATCAATAGTCCTGTGCTAGGGAAACTCCCGAAGCCTAAGGGTCTGTTCTTCAAGAACTCGTTGTGATGTTAGGGTGGACGGATGTCGGTGACCATGCCTGTATTTGGAGCGCACGGTTTAATGCCTAAATAAGGACTGGGATTCTATGCCTATATAAGGGCAATGCGAATTGTGCCTATATAAGGACATGATTCAGGAAAACCTAAATACGGACACCTAAAGAGGAATACAACAGAACACCTAAAATATTGTGTGGCTGAAGTCAAAGGGTGTTCAAGGAGAGGTCAGACTGAGGTTTTTTTTGCACTTTCAGTTTTGTGCAAACTCTGAGGAAGGGCCTTTTAGCTCTTTACATGAGCACCAGTTACATTACAGAATGCCAAATTAATTTTCTTAGGCATAGGAGGATTAAGTTATTTGCCCAGCCGACATTCATGGTAATAATTAGTCTCTTGTGAGATTCAGGGTGTATTGTGATATGCCTTGTGAGTTGGCAAAGTGCACATGCATGGTGCTATGTTCTGTGAGTTGACAGTGAGCAGTGGCACTGTGAAATCGATATGTCCCGCAAGGTAGCAGGGGGCACGTGCATAGAGACACATACATTAAAGTGAGTTATCTGAATATTCCCAGGCCTCACTGGATCATAGAGAATACCACCAACTGGCTGCGATGGCATTCTACAACCTCCTAACAAATTAAAATAAGTCTTTAACATATTTAATGACGTAAATAACTTTGACTGCTCTTTTACACCTTCTCAAATTTTATGTGAGGAATTATCAAGCCTCTTTCATGATAAAATTTGAGATATTGTTCAAAATCTCAAAGCTCCCTCGAACTCTTCACCCCTTGCAGACATATGCAACATGTCGCAACAACAGTTGGCGTCAACCTCCGATCAATCTGCTTTTAGACACTTCACTCAGGTAAATGAGCCCAGGGTCGTATTAAAACTTTCTTCTATTAAATCTGTGTCCTTGGCCCAGCCAAGTACCTTATACACCAGGCTCCTCTGCATGCTACTCAAATATTGCCCCTTTCATTACACTGGAAACAAGCCCTTAACATTCTACTTCGAAAAAAGACCCTCCGTGAATCCCATTAGGCCCAAATTAAAATGAGTTGCCTAAATATTATCAGGCCTCACTGGATCCCGGAGAATACTGCAAACTGGTCGCAATGGTCAAAAGCAGTGTTGTCACGTCACCATTAAACAAAAACACTTTGGGCTCTTCCCTGTCGTGGGTACTTGGCTCACCCACACACGTGTGGTACCATTTTTATCGGAAGACCTGGGGAAAGGCTGGGTGGTAGGAAATTTGTGTCAGCCCGGTGATCCCATAACTTTCCTACACAGAAATGTGAGGAAAATGTGATTTTGTTTAGCTAAATTTGAGGCTTGCAGGGGATTCTGGGTAGGAAAATGTTGGGAGATCTACATAAGCCACACCACCCTGGACTCCCCTGGGTGTCTAGTTTTAAGAACTGTCTGGGTTTGGTAGGTTTCTCTAGATGACCGCCGAGCCCGGGACCAAAAACGCAGGTGCCTCCGTGCAAAACCAGGTCGTTTTTTGATAGATAATTTTGAAGTCTCCACAATATGTTTTGGGCCATTTCCTGTCACGGGCACTATGCCTGCCCAGTTTTATCGGGAGACTTGGGGTAATGCTGGATGGGTGGAAGTTTGCAGCTTCTCGCAGATTCCTGAACTTTCCATCACAGAAATGTGAGGAAAATGTGTTTGTTATTGCAAAGTTTGATGATTGCAAGGGATTCTGGGAAACAGAACTTGGTGAGAGCCATACAAGTCACCCCATCCTGGACTCCCCTGGGTATCTAGTTTTCAAAAATGTACAGGTTTGCTAGGATTCCCTAGATGCCGGCTGAGCTAGGGTCCAAAATCCACAGCTAGGCACATTGCGAAAAAAGGGTCAGTTTTCATTGCAAAAATGTGATATGTCCACATTGCGTTTGGTATACAAAAACAACGTGGACGAACCCACTAGTAGAGACGACTCAGCTTTAATGTTTAGAGTGCCAGGAACCATATGGGTTTGTAAAAAGAACCCTCACCCACCAACCTGGTTGGTAGCATGCTTCATCATAGGGTTCCCAACTGGGTGGCCGAATGCCGCCCAGTTGTGCTTCAACGCCTGACTACAGCGGAGCGGGTTTTCGTTATTTTGTTGTGTAGGTAGTGCTCAAAGAGTGGTGAAATTTAAAAATGTCTCTAGGAGTCCTTACTGATCAATTTTTTTATTCCCAGCGGCCCAGGACATGCTCAAAAGCAAGGAAAAGAGGATAAAGTGAAGACTAGTAATTGGTCTTCATTATCCATGGGGTCGACATGTTTCAGCCTCATCAAAATAGTGTAGAGGCCTTCATCAGGACCAAACTGCGTATAAAAGTGGTTGTGTGGCAAAAATAGGCCACATGTATTTTTTACAGCACACATGCTAAGGTGTGCTGTGCATGCAGTGGTGTAACCGTATTTACGGACCCACTGGTTGATTTAAAACACTGGCTACGTGTAATTTGTAGCTTTTACAGATCCCGGAAGGGGCGAACGCCTGTAGTCACACATTCATCAAAGCTCGACGCCCGCCGATAGTACCTATTCCGGTCTTCTCAGGGATCAGGATGATCACATTGCGTTTGGGCCATTTCCTGTCGCGGGCCCTTGCCCTACTCTCACAAGTGAGGTACCATTTTTATTGAGAGAGTTGGAGGAATGCTGGAATCCCCGCAGATTCCAAAACTTTTCATCACAGGAATGTGAGGAAAATGTGTTTTTTTTACAAACTTTGAAGTTTGCAAGGGATTCTGGGTAAGAGAACCTGGTGAGAGCCATACAAGTCACCACATCCTGGATTCCCCTAGGTGTCTAGTTTTCAAAAATGTACAGGTTTGCTAGGATTCTCAAAGTGCCTGCTGAGTTAGGGTCCAAAATCCACAGCTAGGCACATTGCGGAACAAGCATTTGCAATGCAATAGGTCTCGCATTTATGCAAATTTGAGCTATTGGCATTGTAAATCACAATGCCTTTTATTTATGTTTTGGTTTTTAAAACATAAATAAAAGGCATTGTCATTTACAATGCCAATAGCTTAAACTCGCTTAAATGCAAGACCTATTGGATTGCAAATGCTTGTTTCTTCTCCTCCTGCTCTATATTTCCACCCCCCTAACCCCCCCAGTCCCCATAGCTGGCAGCCGCCACTGCATTTAACACTAGTTTGTGTAGCTCGATGGCCCTTGTGAAGCGATTTCTGCGTCTGTCTGCATTTTTTTATCTTTCAAAGAGGAATTGCCGATTTTCTATTCTTTTTTTACTGACCCGGACATAAAAATACCGGCCATGTCAGTGAAACACTGTGAAGGAGGCGAATCGAATCAGTATAGACCCCCAAAGCCCTTCCCCCTCAAAACAAACACAGATGCCAGCTCACGTTTTCGACTGGAGTCACCTATCCCCCTACGTCATCCGATATCGCCCCCGCGTGGACGGCATCTTTGCAGATCACGGAAGTCTGGAGAGAAACAGGAATGAGTAGAATAAACACCAGAGAGAGGAAAGCGTCAAGAAGCAAAGCTCTTGAAGCAATGCCAGCTTCTTGATTCAACACTCGCCTCCTTCCACAGCACACTTCAGGACAACACAAGTTTCAGGGCCCGGCCACAGTCGCTTATCAATTCAGCTGTTTCACTTTAGCGTTTCACTGAAATATTAATGATGGAAGGCGCTATACAAATGCTCACAACATAGCGGTAGCGGAGGAGTGAAAGAGATTCAACGTAATGTGAACACTATAAAATGAAGCGCCTCGAAGCGCTGGAGGAATTAAGGGTGTGTGTGGCTTTGGCGCTTGAGAAAAGCACCTAATTGACAGGAAAGGAATAGTATCCCAATCCTCGGCCTGCTTCAAGCCAGCTGGAGAGGCGTGAGGCAAGTTCAGACCACATTCATGAAATCTGTGTCCTCGCTGCTGAGAGGGTTGAATTTACTCTTGTGGAAAAAAAAAGTTATAACAAGAATCAAGGAGCAGACACTAGAAAGTCTGTCAGGAAAGGCGGGAAATCAGAAAAAGTGCCGGTCCCGCGGGGAGCGCTGGCTGCAAGACGCGGTCATGTGACTGCGCGCCCCTGCCCTCTCCTTCAGGAGATGCAAGGCACAGTGCTGTCGGGGATAGCCATTGTTCTGACGCTGCTTGTTTAACCAGCACGTGGGTTTAAGACCACTGTCCGCCTTTCAAGCTGTTCAACTTGCGACTGACAAAACATAGTGCCTTCAGACTAATGAAGGAGACAGTATAACGCTGCAAGTAAACGATCCAGTCCGGATGGGCGGTACCAAAAGGAGACAGGGCGGTAACAAAGAAGCCTCATTTTCAATCAGAAGCCAGCGTTTACCATAAACGATGACGCCAGCCAATAAAAAAGATGGGCGGGGATTCAACTCCACTTCTAAAACCTACCCTACTACAATATGCCTCGCAGAGCGAGCAGCGCATGTGCGCTGCAACGCTAGGTCTGCGAGACCTAAAAAGGGTTAGATTTCACTGGGAAAATGTGATGTGTCCACTTTGCGTTTTGGGCCACTTCCTATCGCGGGCAGTAGGCCTACCCACACAAGTGAGGTACCATTTTTATCGGGAGACCTAGGGAAACACAGAATAGTAGAACAAGTGTTATTACCAAATTGACTTTCTATGCATTTCTGCCTTTCCAAATGTAAGACAATGTGTAAAAAGAAGTCATTTTGAAAAATGCCCTCTGATTCATATGCTAGTACAGGTACCCACAAATTTGGAGATATTCGAATAACCACTGCTTCTAAACTCCATATTTTGATCCCATTGTGGAAATTCACTGGTTTCCCAGATACCTATTTTTCACTCTCTATATTTTACCAAATTAATTGCTGTAGACCCGGCAAACAATGAAAAACCATTGCAAGGCGCAGCTCAGTTATTGGCTCAGGGTACCTCGGGTTCTTGATGAACCTACAAGTCCTATAAATCCCAGCAACCAAAAGGGTCCAGCAAATGTAACAGTATATTGCTTGAAAAAATCTGCCATACTTAGAAGACGTTACAGGTGAAAACTTAAGCACAAATAGCTGTTTTTTTCAACTCAATTTCAATATGTTTTTATTTCAACTGTTAGTTTTTATGGGAAACCCTTGAAGGATCTACACAGATGATGCCTTGCTTGATTCAGAATTTTGTTTACTATTCAGAAATGTATAGGTTTCTTGGATCCATTATTGGTTTCGCACCTATTTCTACCACTAACTGGAAGGAGGTTGAAAGGACAAAAAATAAGAAAAATTGGCTGTGTCCCAGTAAAATGCTAAAACTGTGTAGAAAATGTTGGTTTTCTGACAAAAGTCTGCCTGTTCCTGATAGCTGGGAAGGTGCTGATTTTAGCACCACAGACCCTTCATTGATACCATTTGCAGGGGAAAAAACAGATGCTTTCTTCTGCAACACTTTTTTCCACTTTTCCCCAAAATTTAGCTGTATTTTGGCTAATTCTCGGTCCCCTCCAAAGGAATCCACAAACCCTGCATACCTTTAGAATCCTCAGGATGTTGGAAGAATAGGACACAAACTTGGCATGGAAACCATATGTGGACAAAATGTTTAGCACGGCTTAGCACGGGGGGAGGGGAACGGGTGGGGAGGCCTAGCAACGAAAGGGTTAATAAGGAGGTTGCTGTTTACTTTTCCTTTCTTTAGCTGCAAGGTTATGAAGATAACCTTGCAGCTAAAGAAAGGATCTAAGTGACAATCTCGGTGGTGTACAGGGAGTGTGAAAGTTAAGGCTGTATGTAGGGTGTCAAATGTTTCCTAACACTCCTGAAAACAAAGATTTTAATAGGATCAACAGAAACCAAAAATCTTCACTTGAGTAATGCGCAAATGGTAAATATGTGCTGAACCCTGCTTTCCGCACATTCTCCATATATTGTGCTCCAGCAGTAAAACTACATGTCTGATGCAAATTTAGTGTCCGTTTCAAAAGGCAATATCAATGGATAATGCACTACTTGCAACTGGCAGTACCCTGCTTGTCTCATACATTCGGTACTGGGCGCTCCAAAATGCACCACCCACCATGCACACATTGCTCCCCTACCACTCTCCTGCTGAATGGGCGCGGCTCATTTGCTACAGTTGTTCCTTGTGTAACCTCGTCAAAAAACAAAGGGATCCACCCTTATGGGCAAGTATAGAAGTGTTCCTCCAGACTACGTGTGTCTCCTACAATGGTGGAAAGCACACAGCTTTGTTTAAATACCCCTCACCCACCAAAAGGACCCTTGGTGGCATGCTTCATCATCGGGGTCTTCCCGCCCCGCTGCGGGACGGGGCGTGCTGCGACCTACGACTACGTGGGAGCACTGGTTATGAAAAACAATACTATGTGTGGTGTAGGAGTGTGAGTGGAAGGGTCAGAAGTGAGTCAATGGTGAATGGTGAAAAAATTAAAAAATACCTGGCTCAGTGGAAAAAATAAATTTTAATGTTCCTTTGAGCTGGTATCGTTAAAAGTGGGGAATGAGATGGAGATACTATGCTTTAATGAGCAGTGTCTCCTGTGTCGACATGTTTCGAAGCCCTCCCCTGGCTTCTCATCAGGACCTAGAAGAGATCCCCTCTACACTCAAATAAAAATAACTGTGTATTTACATATAATCCTAACTAAGTGGTGCACATAAATTCTACATGCACAGTATACTATACCCCAGTAGGTATATTGCTGAATGGGTTCTGGAAGAATAAAAACAGAGTTAAAATAACATAACACATCCAAACTGCACCATATGTGGTGTTGACCTGTAAAGAAAAGTGATATATTTCTGTGATATATTTTTCTTATCTTTATCCGTTATAATTGGTAATCAGTGCTGTGTTATGCCGGCGAGATGGGACAATACAAAAACATACCCACACAAAACATAAAACACACACTCTATATCTAAGTACCGCGTGGTGTGCGTATCCATATGATAAGTATAACTGAGAGTATCTGTTAAATATATCTCTCCTTCAAAAAACAGTTCAGTGACAGATAAAGAAGCCTCCAAAGTTTAGGCTGTTCACGTACTCTTATATCGCCCAGATAATGCCCCATGAGCCTTCAAAACGGGAGGGAAAGGGTACCTATTGTCACACACTGTTAAAAGAAATTGAAAAAGAAAAACTGTTGGTTTGGAGATCCTTCCTAATTGAGCAGCGTTTCACTGTTGCAAATCGGCTGTGCCGTACTTACAATATCAAGGTTACCTCCTCACCAGGACACTGCCTCACCGCGGCTCCGTGGAACATTGAGCCAGTGTGGGCAGTGTCCTTAAATACTGAGCATAATTGGTAGTTTTGCCGCCAAAAACTGCACTAATTGGTAAAAACACTAGTCCGTCAGAAAATCCAAGATGGTGACCAAGAATGGCACCTCCGGCTGAATGCGTTTGTTCCTCACTTCCTGTTGCTCGAGGGTGTTTGTTCCTCACTTCCTGTTGCTCAAGGGTGCCTGTTGTATAGCCCTAGGAGCGAAAAAGACTAGTGCGCTAACTAAAGGACACTACCTCTTCCTAACTCCTAGTTAGGGAGAGGTAGTGTCCTTTGAGTTAGCGCACTAGTGTAGAGTAGAGGTAGTGTCCTTTTAGTGCGCTAAGTAAAAGGACACTACCTCTTCCTAACTCCTAGTTAGGAAGAGGTAGTGTCCTTTTAGGTTGCACACTAGTCTTTTTCACTCCTAGGGCTATACAACAGGCACCCTTGAGCAACAGGAAGTGAGGAACAAACACCCTCGAGCAACAGGAAGTGAGGGACAAACACATTCAGCCGGAGGTGCCGTTCTTGGTCACCATCTTGGATTTTCTGACGGACTAGTGTTTGTACCAATTAGTGCAGTTTTTGGCGGCAAAACTACCAATTATGCTCAGTATTTAAGGACACTGCCCACACTGGCTCAATGTTCCACGGAGCGGGGCGAGGCAGTGTCCTGGTGAGGAGGTAACCTTGATATGTAAGTACGGCACAGCCGATTTGCAACAGTGAAACGCTGCTCAATTAGGAAGGATCTCCAAACCAACAGTTTTTCTTTTTCTTTTCAATTTCTTTTAACAGTGTGTGACAATAGGTACCCTTCCCTCCCGTTTTGAAGGCTCATGGGGCATTATCTGGGCGATATAAGAGTACGTGAACAGCCTAAACTTTGGAGGCTCTTATCTGTCACTGAACTGTTTTTTGAAGGAGAGATATATTTAACAGATACTCTCAGTTATACTTATCATATGGATACGCACACCACGCGGTCCTTAGATATAGAGTGTGTGTTTTATGTTTTGTGTGTGTATGTTTTTGTATTGTCCCATCTCGCCGGCATAACACAGCACTGATTACCAATTATAACGGATAAAGATAAGAAAAATATATCACAGAAATATATCACTTTTCTTTACAGGTCAACACCACATATGGTGCAGTTTGGATGTGTTATGTTATTTTAACTCTGTTTTTATTCTTCCAGAACCCATTCAGCAATATACCTACTGGGGTATAGTATACTGTGCATGTAGAATTTATGTGCACCACTTAGGGGCTCATTACAATGGCGGTCGGAAAAGCACTCCGACCGCCGTGCTAGCGGGAAATTGCCGCCCGCAGGTACAGCGGCATAACCGCCGGCCAGATTAGGATGCACCGCCAGAAACTGCCTACCGCGGCGGTCGGATTCCACGATTCAGCGGCGGAAAAGCTGAAAATCCGTCCGCGGCGGTCGGATTTGCTGCGGAAAGGCCAAAGACCGCCGTTTCCCCAGCGGCCAGGTACACATGGAGGTATCCGCAGTATTGCCACCGCCATCCTCGATTGGCCGGATTCTCTGTAGCGGTGTGGTGGGCTGTTTGTGGCAACGTAATACAACCGGCGGTCGTAACCGCATTGCGCACGGCGGTCCCTCCCTTTTGGCTCCGTCCGCCACCGCAGCGGAGGGGGATTTCTGGTGGTTCCCGGAACACCGCAGCGGACGGGAAATGGGCTATCTTTGCCCATCGTAATACGGTGGACGCAAGGACCGCCGATGGAGAGCGGAAAAGGACATTTTCCGCCAGCACCGTGGATGTGCTACCGCCCGCCATCGTAATCAGCCCCTCTGTTAGGATTATATGTAAATACACAGTTATTTTTATTTGAGTGTAGAGGGGATCTCTTCTAGGTCCTGATGAGAAGCCAGGGAGGGCTTCGAAACATGTCGACACAGGAGACACTGCTCATTAAAGCATAGTATCTCCATCTCATTCCCCACTTTTAACGATACCAGCTCAAAGGAACATTAAAATTTATTTTTTCCACTGAGCCAGGTATTTTTAATTTTTTCACCATTCACCATTGACTCACTTCTGACCCTTCCACTCACACTCCTACACCACACATAGTATTGTTTTTCATAACCAGTGCTCCCACGTAGTCGTAGGTCGCAGCACGCCCGTCCCGCAGCGGGGCGGGAAGACCCCGATGATGAAGCATGCCACCAAGGGTCCTTTTGGTGGGTGAGGGGTATTTAAACAAAGCTGTGTGCTTTCCACCATTGTAGGAGACACACGTAGTCTGGAGGAACATTTCTATACTTTCCCATAAGGGTGGATCTCTTTGTTTTTTGACAATATAACTTGAAGAGGACGTATCCACCTCTTATGCTCTTTTGAGCATTACCTCTTCACTCCCTTCTTGTGTTCCTTGTGTAACACCTGGATTTTTCTCTATCCCTATAATTTCAGTGGCATAGCATTGAAAGCAGCGCCCCTACTCTGAAAATTGCTCCATCACCATTGGCAAGCAGAGATCAGATTATGCAGATATCTAGGTCCCTTTCTATGTAGTGCCCTGTGCATGCTATAAGGAGCCTTGAATTTGATTTGGTTCTGTGTTGCACAAGAGCCAGTGGTGAGAATTCAGTGAAGGTGAGTTGAGTTCACATTTTCTGAAGTTGATACAGATTCTGGCTGCTTGATTTTGAATTCTCTGCAGTTTCCGGGTTTGAGACTTTTTAGGTCTGCACATGCGCAGAGGTAGCTGTCCAGTATTGAAAGAAATAATGCTCCTCTTAGCGGTGGGAAGGAAGGAGTTACCTGTTTCCTGAGCATTGATAGCTGGAGGTTACTATTTGGACCACCGAATTTAACTGAGGGTTGAAGGACATATCTTTATCAAGGGGCATTCACAGTTTGTTTTACTTATTCATCAGGGTTGGAAGTGGTCCTAATGCCACAGGCCCTGTCAAGTGCTGCATGAAGTTATTATGCAGCTTCTCACACTACTCTGTCCGCTCAATTCAAGAACTTTGAGACATTTTGTGTGTCCAGGGCAGTTCTGAGTCAGAACCAAATGAAAAGCCATTTTGGATCTTCGAAAAGTACATCCGTGAGGTGACAATCCAAGAGGAATAGCAACAATCTGCTACTGCACAGACTGAGAGGAACATGGCAATAGGATGGCTCAGTGAGCTGAACACTCCTCACTGAGACACCCAGGTCATAAGTTTGAATCCAAGAACGGCCAGCTCAGTGTTCTATCCTTCTGAGGTTGCTGCATTGAGTAACAGTAACACCTGTGAATTACAGCGCTTAGAAGTGACCCAGCAGTGTTTTGAAACACTACATAAGAACAAGATATTATTATTATAGCAGGAAGTGCCGCCATGACAGAGATGAATTCGTAGCTCCAGTTCTGGGGTCTTTCTTCCTTGCTTTCGATTCATGCTTGATACACACATTGAATTGCAAGGCACTGGTTATTCGATTCCCTGCTTCCGTTTGTCGATTCACAGCTTTCGACCCGTGGTTTCAGCCAGGGGACTGGCTTAATCAGAGAAAAAACACAGAAGGAACAGAACAAACTGTGTCTTAATGAATGTATCACAACAGCTCTTGTTATAACACCGCAGAAAGTAACCATGGCAACCGCAGCGTCAGATGGAAAGAAAGTGTATGGATGAAACCTGTCACGCCGCCTCAGAATTTTTTCCCAAAATAAATGGTATTTTTGGAAACAGATCGCTCCTGCCCCATTGTGCTGCCTTGCTTCTTTCTAGCATTCGCTTTAACTCTGAATGCCTCATTTATAGACCCGCGTTGGTTCAGTGTGTGGGCACGACCGTGGCATCCTCTGGCAGGAAATTGAATTTTCAGGCACTTTAATGATGATACCTCCATAGAGGTTTGCCCAGCTCGAAGCAGCCAACTCAAGTACCCTCAATGAGTTGGACATCATGAGACATCTTTAAACCCTTCCCTGCTGCAGTCCTAATATAATGAGGCACGGACCCCTTTTCCAGCCACCCTGGGACTCACATCAAGAAGAAACCCCCTTCCCATTCTTCACCCCCTGCCCAGTACCGGGAGGCTGCTGAAAGTACCCCACATGCCTCTTGCAGCTTTCTGTGTTTTCACAGACATCAGGGCCCTGGTGGGACCAGGGCATTCTCAAGCAGAACAAAGACGCCGTGTGTTATTAAGGGCTAGGAAAGGCTTCTAGCTAATGAGGTGAAATTGAGAGTTAGGGCTTCGGCAGGACCAGACCGACCCTCCAGGAAAGTACCTTTGATAGGAGGCCGGGGACGTGGTTGCATTTATCCCATTAGAGAAAAACACTGGCCTTACGGCTAGCGCTGTCGACCTCGAAGCTGGGGAACCGGGTTCGAGTCTGGGAATGGACGCTCAGCATCCTGTGATTCTGGGCAAATCACTTAGGGGCATATTAGCAAGGGCTGGCGATATAATTATCGCCGCTTTAGCGTCCGTTTTTGGGCGAAAAGCGGCGATAATTATATCGCAATATCATCAAGGACACGCTAGCGCGTGTTTCCTTGATGTAGAGCCCGCTTTTTCACAGCCTCGCCTCGCATCGCTAATGAGATGCAAAGAAGGCGTGGCTGTGAAAACAACACATGTTAATATCGTGAAGGCAGCTTCGCGATATTAACAAGGAGGTGCAGCGATAAAAAAAATCGCGCTACCTCAGCCTTAACTCAGGAATTTAACGTCTGTTAAATTCCTGACTAAGGCATACTTTTAATGGGAGATGGATTATGCTGATACGACCACAGGGTCGTATCAGCAATGTTATCGCTGTTTTCAATGGAACATCGCTGGAAAACCAGTGATGTTCCATTGAAAACACCGCTATCGCTGAAATATTATCGCCATAGCGCTATGCGTTGTAAATATAGCATTATCATGGCGATAATATTCAGCGATAGCCAGCGATAATATTTCTATCGCTATGTACGGCCAGCGATAATTATCGCTGGCCGTTGATAATATGCCCCTTAATCTCCCCGTGCCTAACAAAAATGAATGTGTCCTTCTGTAACGAAACTGGTGCTCATGTAAAGCGCTCTGATACCTGATATCTTCGGATCTAGTTTGCGTTATATAAAAAAAAGAAATCTGTGTGTTTAAGAGGCCCCATTCTCTTACAGGGCTTTGCCTTATCTAGTGACGTGGCATATCTGGTTTGTCTTGTGTGTAAGGAAACGGGATGTTGTAGTGTTGTGATGTGTCTGTTTAGCATGGGCTAAGTGGACATGCTGTAGAATGTTGTGGGTGGATGCTGTGAGAGTGCGATCATGCACGGAATGTTAGTGCATGTGTGCTGGGTGGATCCCGGGTGTTGACTACAGCTGGAGGGAGAATGGATCCCTAAGAGGACCTAGCTCCTGTGACTGTAACCTAAGGGCCTGACATGGAATAAAGAACTTAAGGCCAGATGTACGACCCTATGTTGCATGCGCAAACCGGTTTGCGACCCGTTTGTGCATGCAAAATCTAATAGAGCCATGTACAATCCCTATTTAGCGAGTCACAATTTTTTTGCGACTCTCTAAATAGGAATTGCGAGTCGCAATTAGGAAGGGGCGCTCCAAGGGCGTCCCTTCCTAATAGCGAGTCAGAGGCCTATGTAAGAATGTTTTGCAACCGTAAATCACAATTTACCGCCCTCTTCAAGAGGGTGCAAAAGCACTCGCAAAGGGGAAGGGGTCCCCAGCGGACCCCTTCCCCTTTGCAAATGCAGGGCAAAATATTTTTTAGGGGCAGGCAGTGGTCCCAGGGACCACTACCTGCCCTTAAAAAATGAAACGAAAACGTTTCATTTTTCTTTTTTTAAATGCATCCTGTTTTCTTTTTAAGGAAAACGGGCTGCATTTAAAAAAAATAAAAAAAAATAAACTGCTTTATTTAGAAGCAGTCCCAGACATGGAGGTCTGCTGAGCCCACCAGGCCACCATCCCTGGGAGGGCCACCCATTCCCAATGGGGTCGCAAATTGCGAGTGCCTCATTAATATGCATGAGGCATGCAATTTGCGACCCCATTAGGAATCGCTAACAGTGTCTCAGACACTGTTGTACATGGCATTTAGCGACTCGCAATTGAGCGCAATTTGGGAGCCGCTAAATGACATGGTCGTACATCTGGCCCTTACCTCCTACCTGAATGGCTGCAGACTCTTGTATGAAGACTCTACCCTCCAACTACAACATTTTGATGGGGAATTCCAACGGGCCAGAGAGCAAGAGAGACTTTTTTTTCTGCAGAGGGCGATGGGGTCAATTAAAGGATCTCTTAGCTCAAGTGGTGAATCCTCCTGAAATGAAGTATATTCCAAGTCTGTTGTGTTGTGCTAGTTTTTACAATCTCTTTTTTGATCATTTTTCCTCCACTGTTTATCCAATTACATGATTGTTACATAAAGGGGTGCATTTTGTATGAACAGTAGAAGCTATTGAGGCATGCTGTCATTTGAAACTAAGTTTTGTAAGTGCACCATTTCTCTGAACCCCTGATGACACGACTAGACCTTTTGTGGTTGATGATCAGAAATAGCTGTTGAAGGAGTCCTTTTACATCATGACATCGACACTGGACAATTACACCCTGTTGCATTCTGTTCTCATAAATTAACTACAACAGATTGTAATTTTTCAATTGCCGATAAAGAGTTATTGCAATAAAGGTTGCTTTGGTGACTGGAGACAATAACTATTAGGAGCTAGACACGCAGTAATTATTTTAACGGGTCATCATAATCTCCAATTTCTAAAATCGGCGAGAGCTTTGTCAGCATGATAACTATGCAAGACAAATGTTTTAACAATAATGATTTTGTTATTCAGTTTCATCCTGGCAATCAAAAGCGTAAAGCAGATGCATTTTTCTAGATATGTCTAAGACATTATGGATAGCATTCCTGAAACACCTTGAATAATTCCATCAGATGCAATAATAAGTGAAGTAGCCAATGATTTTCTTGAAAATGTTTGTGAAGCACAACAATCAGTGGACTAGTCTTGGTTAGAGGCTAAAGGGAGGCATAAAAGCAAAAAGTTTTGGTATGTGGAAGACAAGCAATCTGCACCAACGCAAGCATTACAAAATTTGGCTTGACGGTGATGTCATTCTTCACATTTAGCTCGTCATCTTGGAGAAAGTAAAACTTTACAGTTGTTACCAAGATATTTTTGGCCCCCTTCGATGTTCAAAGATTCAAAGAATATGTTGCAACATGTGTAATTTGTGCCAAATATAAGAATTCTCATCTACAACTTGTAGGGCTACTACAGAGTTTACCTCTACCACCTCCCCGGCATGCCATTTCATTTTTTTTTTATATAACTTTTTATTAAGGACAAGATTAGCATTCCGAACATCATACAGAATGCACAACTTCAATATTATATTGGCACATGGTGGACAACGAGCCCGTGAACACGTGTTGGGTATTTCCAAATTGTCCTCAACCCACTTGCAACAGGTGCACTGGATCATCTCTACTTCTTAGTTCTGGGGGATCACATATTCCTCCCCTATACTCATTCCATTTGTCCCAAACTTGCATCCATTTAGCTGGGCATCCTCTAGATTCATATATTGCTTTCTCCGTTACCATACACCAGTCCATGTCTTTCCCCCAGTCAGCCAACGTCGGTAGATCCATCGCCTTCCATTTCCTCGCTATATTTCTTTTAGCAATCATCAGCCCCTGAGTCACCCATATTCTTCCTTTTGCGGTCAAGTCTGTTGGGCCCCAGATATTCAGGAGGCTTAATTGATATTACCGTCAATTCTTTGTCCCATGACTCTTTCCATGCACCCCACTACCGCTGACCAGTATCTCTGGATAACTATACACTCCCAGAGTATGTGTATAAAAGTGCCCTCCTGTCCACATTTCCGAAAGCACCCGGCCTTGGTGTCGTATCCCATTCTTACCATCATTGGTCCAGCAAGGTAAATTCTATGAAGTATCTTCAACTGCACTAGTCTAAGCCTTGAAGAAATGGCAACTTCTCTAGGAGAGGCCAGGGTCTCGAGCCACTCCTCATCGTCTAGTCCAGCAACATCATAGTCCCATTTTATTCGAATTCGGAGTAGTGGGTCCGTCATGTTATTGATTAATTTTTTATATATTAGTGATATGGCTTTTTCTGGGAGATCTCCATCCAAAACCCTGTCTTCTAGTGGGGAGAATTCTGATGTGTCGCCCCCTTTTCTATCACTGCCAGCAGAGAATGTCGGATCTGCAAATACCTGAATTGTTCAGTGTCAGCCAGTTCATACTCAAGTTGCAGCTGAGCAAAGGGAACCACTCCACCCCCCTTCCATAGGTCTGCCACCCGCGAGATACCAATTAAATCCCAACGGTCAAATCCTAGGGTTTGTCTCAGCCTGCCGAGATGGTCCGAGTCCCATAGTGGTGTTGCCTGCGTGATCCTGCCCTCCCATCCCAAACTCTTTGTAGCTGCCAGCCACACTTGGACTGCGTGCCTCGTGGGCCCCGTCAATTTCAGCTTAGCTGGGTTTGAATATAATGCTCCTGTAAAGCTTCCCCTCAGGAGGAGCCATCTATCTATGTGGAATCCAGGGTCCCCTTGTGTCCCGTATGTGCACTGATTTATTGCGGCAAGTTGTGTCGCCCAGTAGTATCTTTTAATGTCTGGGAGACCAATTCCCCGTCATACCACCCTAGTGTTAACTTCTGAGTGCCGATCCTTGGAGGCTTTCCATCCCACAAGAGTTCTCTCAGGGCACTATTTATATCTGTGAAGTAGTCTGATCCATCCTGATTTGGTGTATTTTGTAAGACATACAAGAACCTAGGGAGGGACATCATTTTAAATAGGGCTGCGCGTCCCAGTAGGGACAGAGGGAGTGATCTCCAATGTAGGACGTCGCTCCTAAGTCGCTGTAATGGAGGCAGGAGATTGTGGTCATAGAAACGTGTCAGGTCTTTGGAAACCCGGATCCCCAAGTATTTGAAATCTACCTTCGCTTCTGCTATAGTAAAGCCCCTAGGCAGTGACGGCAGTGCCCCACTTAGAACATAGATGACTGACTTAGCCCAATTAATTTTATAGCCTGCAAACCTGCCGAACACAATGAAAATATGTAGTATTCTATTCAAAGTAATCAGCCTACAGGGAAATACTTTCTTCTCAGTCCTCAGCCCACCTGAGTCCCCTAATTACGGGGTCCTTCCGTAGCCACATCAAAAGCGGTTCGAGTATAAGTGTAAAGAGCAGAGGGGAGAGGGGGCAACCCTGTCTGGTGCCTCTGCTCAGTATAAAGGTGCGGGATTTCCTATTATTGACCACTATTTGGGCCAGCGGGTATCTATGTAGGAGTCGGACCGACCTGGCAAACTCCTGGCCAAACCCCAGTTTCCTCAACACTGCAAACATGTAGGACCATTGGACTGTATCAAATGCCATGGCCGCATCAAGAGATACCACCACCGCATCCTCCCAAATTGTATTGGCTCGGCTTAGTACTCCATGTAGCCTACACAAATTAAGGGAAGTGATTCTGGCTGGCATAAAGCCCGATTGGTCCGGGTGGACTAGTTTTGTGATTACCCATAGTAAGCGAGTGGCCAATACTTTTGCCAATATCTTGGCTTCCGCGTTGAGCAACGATATCGGTCTATACGAGGAGCACTTGTTTTTCAGCTTTCCCTCCTTGTGGATGACCATTATCGTTGCCAACCTCTGATCAATGGGAAGCAAGCCCACCTCCTACTCTCCTGGAACATAGTGGTGAGGTAAGGTGCGGTTTTACTCGGGGCTAACTTATATAGTTCAATGGGCAATCCATTAGGACCCATCGCTTTACCTGCATGCAAGTCCTGTATGGCCTTTTCTACCTCTACACTGGTCATCTCCTGTTCCAGGTCTGATCGCTCTTCTTCAGTGAGCGATGGTAGCGCGATGTCCTCCAAAAAGGAGTATGCCTCCTCCTCCGTGTAGGGTGTCTGAGACGCATAGATGGTTTGATAATAGTGCCCAAATGCGTCTGCAATCTCCTGTGGTTCAGTAAACCGCCTATCAGACTCTATCTCTAGTTCCACCACTACTCTATTTGCTTGGTCCCTCCGATCCAGCCAGGCCAGCAGTTTCCCGGCCTTGTCCCCTACATCGTAGATTCTGCTAAGCATCGCCCTGTAGTGCGTCCTGGCCGCATCGTTGGCCAGGTCTGCGTACTCTTTTGTCTTCAGCTGTAATGCCTGCTGTACCTCCTCAGAGTTGTCATCGCGAAGGTTTTTGTCCAGCTCCAGTATTTCTGCTTCTAAGCGAACTACTTCAGCCTTCTTATCTTTTTTTGGACCCCGCAATTTGGGCTATGGCTGCGCCCCAGATAACGACTTTGTAAGCCTCCCACAATGTCAGAGCTGAATCTACATAGCCCTCATTCTCCTGGAAATATAGTTCAGTGTCTCGTACAATTTTCTCTCGTATATGGTGATCTTAAGATACCATGGATTGATCGGAGCCGTTCTACCAGTTATGGGCTCTCCCACCTCTAACCGGCACCAGATGGGCGAGTGGTCTGAAATACCCCTAGCTAGGTGATTCACCTCTGTTATACTATTCATTTGGCTCGCCGGTGTTACAATATAATCTATTCTGGACATGCTGCGATGAGCCCCTGAGTAGAAGGTGTACTGTTGTTCCATTGGATGGAGCATCCTCCATGCGTCTACTAGACCCATTGCTCCCAGAAAGCTGTGAATTTGCGTACGGGAGGGTGGCAAGTTTCTCTGGGGCCATCAATCTAAGGAGTCAGAGACAATCGAATTAAAATCGCCCCCAATCACTAGTCTTCCCTCCGGCAAGCCGAGAAGGAGATCACCAAGGTCCCTGAACGCCGGGGTTTGGAGACCCGGCGGCATATAGGCTGAAACTAGGTTCAACTTGTGGCCCTCCCACATCCCAGAGATCGCCACAAATCTACCCAGGTTGTCTGTTCATGTGTGATCTATCGTCATTGGGAAAGTTTTCCTCGTCATTATCCTCACCCCCCCTTGATCCTGAGCCAAATGCAGAGTGTGCCACCAATTTAAACCCCCATCTCGACATTGCGTTGCATGCGTTTCCTAGTAAATGCGTCTCTTGTAGTAGAATCACGTCTGGGGCGTGTCGTTTTATGTATTGGAGCACTATTCCCCTCTTTAACTTATCCCCCAGCCCATTTACATTACATTCCAGGACAGCAATTTGAGTCCTGGTTTAGCTGTAGAACCCATACTCGCCTACAGTGTCAATCTGTGTTCCCGAGGGGAGTCGCATATAAATCCCAGTGTTCGGTTCTACGCCCGTTGCCCACTCTGTCCTTCCATATGTCAGTGCCATCTTGTTAAACATACTTTTGGGGTTATCGCTACTTTCCCGTCTGCTGTCAATCTTGTCCAAACTGTTCCTGAACTGAACTGCCCTTTCCCCCCCTTCCAGTCACCAGTGAGTTTTGGATTTTGAGTATCTGTTTGGTTATATAATGCCTCAGAAATTCTCGGTGACCAGAGTCCCACCCCCCATATTGTAGTTAACTTCACCCCCTCCCCGCCTCCCTGCATGGCGGTATTGGAACCTCTCGCCACCCCAAACATGCAGAGTGCCTATCGCCCACCCATGAAACTTAAGGTGCATGTGCCCAATCTTACACCTGTTCACAATCTCTTCAGTGAATTACTGAATTGATATTACGATGCTCCCATCAATTACTTCATTGAATAACATTATTAAGTCCCGCACCGTGTATAGAATTATCTGGTTCGTGCCTCGCCCTCGCTTGTTTCTTAACTGGCTGACCAAGTCACCACCGGGCCCAGGGAGAGAATGTCTATGGGGCCTTCTCAATTACCATGGTACATACAGACCATATCTCACTTGCTGCCCTCGGCTGCCTCGTGGCCTCTCGGTGGGGATCTTGCTCCCAGCTCCTCTCGAAGGCGCTCTTGACTGTTCCGTTGGCTTTGGTGACCCTTCCTCCCGGCCAGTCGCCAGCCATCTAGCCACTCCCACGCCTCTTCAGGGGTAACAAAGAACCAGACTTTTCCCTCTGACTCCACTCTTAATTTGGCTGGAAAGAGCATAGCATATTTAATGTTCTTGTCGCGCAGTACTTTTTTTATTTCCAGGAAGCTGCGCCTCTGGTGTTGCACCCTGAGAGTAAAGTCCGGGAAGAAAGTCACCCTACTGTTCTGGAATTAAATTGGTGGTGCTGTGCGAGCGGTTTGTAGAATAATATCCCTATCTCTATAGTTAAAAATTCTTGCCACAATAGGTCTCGGAGGGGCACCTGGTTTCGGTTTGCCCCCGGGCACTCTGTGCGCTCTTTCTACCGTGAAGAATTTTGAGAGTCTCGCAGGTTTCAGGTAAGTCGTGACTAGCTCCTCCACAAACAAGTCCGCTGCTTGCTCCTCCGCGCGCTCTGGAACTCCTAGTATTCGTACATTGTTGCGCCTCGAGCGCCCTTCGTATTCGTTCAGCTGCGCCTCCATCCGTTCACTTAAGGCTTGGAGATCATCCACCCTCTCCTGGAGGGTGGTCGTGTCTTTGACGAGGGAGCCGGCAGTCGACTCGACATCTTTGAGTCTAGTGTTCATAGAGCGCATGTCCGCTCTTATTAAGGAGACCTCTGAGGACACAGAGTCAATCCTGGACTCCAGTGACGTTCTGACTGTCGTGATGGCCGTTAGTATGTCCTGAAGGGTTGGTTCCTGTGCCCCATCAACTTCCTGCTGTTTCTCAGGCAGGTCTTCTGTTTCCTTATCTCTGGGACCGGCACCCTTATTCCATGCATATTTATCTAGTTTGGCCTGCATGGAGGCCTTGGTGTTTCGACCTCCTGCCATCACTAGGACAAAATAAACACCTGTCTTGGCTACCGCCTCTTGTTATATGCCCCTTTTGTTGGTCGACTAGTACTCCATACGCTGGTCTGCCCTTAGTGTAGTGTCAGCAGTTCTTTGGGTTGCAAGCCCCTGGTTAGCACTGAGTCTCTGGTTGTGGCCTGACTACTTCTTCAGAGCATCAGGTTACTCGTCGGGCCCACTAGTGGATGGCGTGGCTTCAGGACAAGTGAGATCTCTGATCTATACCTGCACTATCCTCCCGTTCAGTTATGGAGGACGATACTACCCTTCTTTGCAGCTAGTACTCGGTCTCAGGCAGGTGTCGCATTACAATGGCAGACCCACAGATTCCAGGCTGCGAGGTGCCTGCTCGCCATTGTCCACTTTCGGTATGGCAATTGGATGCCTGTTAGGAAACGTCCTTAATCGGGTCTCCGAGCTCGGCACCCCGCGCGTCACTTTGCAGGTATTGCACTGTCGGGCTTACAGCAACTTCGGACTGCCTGGGTGTCCTGGCTGGCCTTCAATGTCTCCCGGGGCACTTACGACGCCCAGCAGTTGATTCAGGCCCGCGTAGCCTCAGGGATTATTTTGGTGGGGCCCAGCTGGTTCCTGCATCGCGCTGTCTTACGTCTTGCGGCGTCCGGGGGCGAGCGCAACCGGGACTGGCATCTCCCTCCGTCCCTCTGCTTATTCAGCAGCCCCCAGTGCAACAGGCCCCGCAGCCTCCCCTTCAATACCGCGAGGCCGACTCGCTGCCGGTCGCGCCCGGAGCCGCTCTCTCTACCGGCACGTCCCTTACCGGTTTCACTGTGCCCTCTGGGCCCGGCTTAAGTCAGGCGCCGACACTCTACTCCCCGGATCTGGGCTCTGCGGTTTAGTGCTGGTCACCGGTCATTCAGTCGGATCGTCGCTGGAGGCCGATCTCCTCTGCGAGCGCCGGGTTCGGAGCGCCCCTCCTCCACCGCAAGCGCAGCACCTCCAGGCCAGTCACATCATCGGGCAGATCTCGGCTGTTTCGCTCTCAATTCGCCCTGCACTCAGCTCGAAATGCTCTGTCAGGGGTCTCAGGCACGAATCTGGGGTTCTTACATCAGTATTCACGGATCTTTGGTCGGATGAGCTCAGGAACGGGTGCGCTCGGACAGAGCCGCCTCAAGGTGCGGCCATTCTTCTCGGCGGTTGGCCACGCCCCCATGCCATTTCATTTTTGAGTTACCAGTTGCAAAAGGATATTTTGATACCATTCTGGTAGTACTATATCTATTTACTAAAATGGTGCAGTCCATACCATTAAAAGGTTTGCCCTCAACAGTACATTTAGCCTCTTATGTTGTGCAACACATAATGCGTCTGGCTGGAATCCCATCTCTGACAGAGGCTCAGTTTATTTCTAGATTTTGGAGAACCCCTTTTAATTTATTGGGCTGTGAGGCCTGTCTGTCATCCAATCATCATCCACAAATGGATGGATAATGGAAAGAGTGAATCAAAGCCTTGAACTATATTTACATTGTTGTTTATCACAAGATGTTGATGATTGGGTAACATCCTTATGGCTTGCTGAGTTTGCAAACAATAACAACCCTTAGGCATCTCTAAGTTTTTCCCCTTTTTATTAACAGGGACTCATCCATTAATGATTGGAATTGATTACATTCCACCAAAAGGCGTGTCTGAACTACAATATTTCTTTGATCTTTTGCAAGAGATTCAAATGAAAGCTAAATAAAAATATTATAAGCAGAAAATACAAAACATTTGCTAACAGACTCAAAAAGTAGCACCAGAATATCAAATTGGAGGCCAGGTTTGGTTCATTGGACTTCGTAAAGTAATCCTGTAGCAGTTAAATTGGATTTACCAACTTCATTGTGCATACATCCGGTTTGTTTCTTTACTCAAAATTATAGCAGATGGACTATAAATACCACCCAAGCAACCTCCAATTTTTATTGATTAAGAACCTGAATATGAAATCAATGCTATACTCGATTTTAAAAGAGTAAGCTGAAAACTAATGTATTTAATAGATTGGAAAAGACTTGGCCCCGAGTATAGATCTTGGACACCAGCAAGGAATATTTGTGCCCACAACTGATACGCCAGTTCTATCACCTATATCCTTCCAAGCTAGTGAGCAGAACGTTGGGAGTGGTGTACTGTTACAAAAACGGTCAGCAAGACTGCATTGGAACACTTGCTTAACTTTTCCGGTTCAATGATGAATGAATTATGGGGTTACTGGGGACAAGCACTTAACTTTTCCGGCATGAAGATGTATTGTGTGGTTACTGGGGACTATTTGTGAGGACCAGATTTTCCAGACAGATTAGCATATTGACTTCAAGTTTCACTGGTAAAGTAATCCTGTGAGATGATGCCATTGTAGAATCAAGCTTGTTAAGGACACTAGCCAACAAAAACTCCCTCCTGCACCTCAATGCACCCTCCGACATGAATGTCAGGATGCAGCATAGGGTGTGCTTACCACTGTGTGCTGATTCTGCATGATGGGCTACCCCAAGTCTCTTTAGCGTGAATGTCTTCGGCAGCCACAGAGGATGGAAGGGTGAGCAGCATCTGGGGCAGTGCTTAATTTGTAAAATATGAAGTGCAGGTGCTCAAATGTTTGTCGGAGGCCACACCTACTTTTCTCTGGCTCCACCCACTTCCTCCACTGGCTCCACCCACATCCTCAACTGGCACTGCGAAAAGTCAGATGAATTTCAGCAAGGGAGCCTTCCTCATAGTAAGGTTTTGATAGGAGGTTCCCCTGCCCTGTGAACATTTTGAAAAAGATTAAATCAAAAGTGCATTTAAAGCACAATTTTGGAATAAATTAGCTAAAATCACTAATGCATTGAAAAGGGACAATTCCAGTCCTCTATGTGCCGATTAAATTAGATTAAACGCCACCACGCTCAAACAAAAAAAAAACAGCGTTGGTTTGGCAATGGGCATGGAATAACCTGCTTAGTATTACTTACAGTTATTTATACTCGTGGTGGGCCGGACGTCTGGGGCACTGCCTTATTTATTACACTATATAGCTAGGTAGGCCTGCAGGTTTGGCCCAGGGCAAAGCAAAGCAACCTACATTTAGAGAAGGCAAACGTGCCTTGGAATGAAAATGAAACCATGGGCTCTGCACCAGGGTGAAACAGAACCATTAGGTTTTACAACTCAGAGCTGTAATCCATATTTTTTCATAAAATTCCCTGCCATGCGACCAGGTAGCATTGAAACAAGCCAGTTATAAGAGGGAGGTAGACACCCCTCTGGTGACTTGTAGCGAGGTTGGAAAGTTCCAATACCTATCTTTTCAGGGTAAACAAGCAGGACATTTCAGCAGGTATACATCCAGACTGTCGCTATGCCCAAGATTATACTAGGGGTACTGTGAGGGGGTATGAAGATCAAAAGTGAAATAGTGTCTCGCTGTTCTAGAGGTACAGCGCTGTCAATCATAATCTTCGAAAAATTGCATTTTACCGTTCGGCTAATTTTTCACGCTGCTCACTTGTCATTCTGTGTGAACCAGAAAATACTGTCAAGAACAGTAAGTTTTTTGAAAAACGGTGAGTATTTGGAAGATGTGCTCCATATGTGGCAATATATTGATTGCAAATTGTAATTCAAATTACTCCACATAATTTTAAAACAATAAGATTTTAAGAGGATAAAGTACCCACTGTGAGTGACTCTTTTGACACCTTGATTAACTGTTACAGGTCCTTATGTTTCCAGTCTTTTAACTAAGTTCAACACTCTCAGAGGTCGGGTCACATCATCCAAAATCTTCTCATATGTTCTCTTTGAGAAAATGCATTTGCCTTTTTCGTGACATAATTGAAGATCCCTTCACTGGGTGCAACATAAAAATCCTTCAAAAAAGTAACCTCATCAACACAAATGTATATAGTGTATGATCTAGAATTTTCCACGTGAAAGAGTCATTCTGACTGCTTTTTCTTGATCCAACACTTAAAACACAAAATCAACCAACGTGTAATACCCCACAAGAAGCAGCATAATTTACTCCACCTTGTGCCTAGCAGGAATGAAAGACTATACTGTAATCCAATCGGTATCCAGAAACATAATCGAATGTGACATCTCTCTAGTAAGAGTCAGACATTCCTTCGTGTTTTAAGGGAGGTAGAAATGGCTCTTGAAACTTGCATTAAGTGACGTGCAGTTTCACATCTCTGTTCTGTCTCTCAGGATGTTCTCTTGAGTATGACATTACCTCCATGCTTCAGAGATTAACTGTGTAAAGTAGACTTTCCGCATCTGAATTTTGGGAATTATTTATGGGAAACGAATCCCCAGTACCTGACCTTTAGTTTTGAGAGAACAAAATCACGTCTGTGTTCCCTAACTTAACCCCGGCCGGCCCTATTCTGATATAAATAAATGTATTAAGTTTAAGTGTACGTACTACCGTGGGCCGGGGCAGGCCAGGCACAGTGTGTCATCGAATCTCTTGTTGATGGAGATGGAGCCGGAGCTACCGCGGTGGCGGTGCCCGACACGCCACCGCGCTAAGAAAAAAAACAAGCATTTGCAATGCAATCGGTCTCGCCTTTGGGACCTTATATGTATTTAGCTATGCAGCACATTAGCCTGGGTGCTGAAACATCTACTGTTCTTTACCATGGAGGGAAAGTAAGCACCAAACTGCGTGATACGCCAGGTATGGGAACACATGGAGAGAAATATTGGCTTTCAGCGGGAAATGGTACAGTCCAAAGCTCTGTTTTTAATATAAAATCTGGGCCTTCGGTGGTCATATCACTGAAAATACAAGATTTGAAAAAATATTGTCTACGGTTGCTCGTGGAAGACAATTTCTATGGACTGTATTCTAGAGAATGCAAAAGTGATTCTGGTATTTTACTGACCTCTACTGGTCGTTTTCTATCAAGAAAGTTAAATGGAGGCAGTTGCCAGAAAAATTTAAAAAAGAAAGTCCCTCAGCAGAAAGCATTTCTGGTATTTTACTGACCTCTGCTGGTCGTTTTCTATCAAGACAGTTAAATAGAGGCAGTTGAACAAGCAGGAAACAATTCTGGTATTTTAATGACCTCTACTAGTCGTTTTCTATAAAGACAGTTAAATAGAGGCAGTTGAACAGAAGAAAAAAGTCCCTAAGCGGAAGCAGACAAGTCCTAGGGCTGATCTCCAGAGCCCACAAAGTACATACACATATAAGTATATAATAAGTATATCCTAAAGTATATACAAGAGGTCTTGAATGCTCGACCTAAAAAGGACAAAAGCCTATTACAGACATAATAGTGGAAAACAGAGTTTATGTTATCTAGTCCAAGATACTTGAGAGTCTGTTTTCAATTTTAAACTCGTTGCCTCAGTGCACCTCTGTAGCCATCTTCCTGCTCATCCTAACCATGCATTCAGTTATGTTCATCTATGATATGCAATGCCTCATTTCCATGCTTGGCACATGAAGCGAGAAAGTTCAGTAGCTTAATCAGCAACGACAGCTTACAATTGTTTTCCTACCTGAATGCTTTTTCTTGTACTTGAATCCTATGAACCTACATAGGAGCCTTGTACATAACTGAGTCTTATCTCTGCCTGTGCATCTTATGCTCATTTGGGGTGTTGCCTGTCTCTGTGATTCACATATATATTTTTATTTTTAACAACACTCTGCTGATTTCCAATTGGCATGTGTGTAGACTTTCTTTAACACCCTCTAATCACCTGACAGCCAAAGATAACATTGAAGACCCTTACAAGTTGATATGCCACTCAGAAGTTCAGATATTCTTTTAATGCTCCTTTGCTTACACCTAGAGAGTGGTGCACTCCTAACCTAGCATGCATCCTGAGTTTCATTATTGCAAAGGAGTACAGTGTGGTACTTAACTTTTATTGCATCATTCAAGTATGCTGTCTTTCCTGTGGCATTAATCTTGATGATATTGAAGGTGCACGCCATCCTAACAAGAAGTCTGCTGCACCCTTTGCTACGGTAAAGGAACAACTGGATAGAAAGATAAGAGGGGGTGGCGCAGAGCAGGAGGCCCCAGGAGGAGAAGAACGGCTGAGGGAATGAAAAGTAGGCGGAAGCAATAATTCAGTGGTTGAGAATGAGGGAAAAATGAAGTGATACATATTAATATGAGGACAAGAAGGGCTGGGCTATACAGAGTTGGATGAGGGGGAGAGGATAACCTGTGGCGAGAGTGGCGAGGGTCAGAGAATGTTCGGAACGGCAGAGAGTGAGGAGATAAGGAAATAAGAGCTGAGTGAAGAAAAAGTGGGCGACTACAGTCTGTGGGGATGATGTCAAGAGGAGTGTCTCAGGGGCGGTGGAGGTAAACTGCAATCTGAAAACTACTCCTGCCGATGTTGAAATTATGCAGCTTTCACAGCTAGAAACCACTTCTAACAAATTCCGAGAAGAACTAACTGCATAACTCAAGAAGAAAGCAACAGCATGTAAATAGTATTTCACGTTTTTATTTCACATTTTGCGCAGCCTGAAATACATATAAAAATGTAAATTTCTTCATACTCCAGTGAGTGCATTCTCAAGAAAAGTAGCTCATCAGAACTGCTTTCAAGGCGCATGTATGATTTTCTGTTGTTGTGTCACTTTTATTCAATTTAATCGACCTGAGAAGGATAAGAGGCTGAGGTCTCTTAGCCAGCAGCTATCTCGTGACTAACAGTGCGTCCTCAACTTATGAAGCCATCGAGAGTTGCTTATCATTCACTGGTAGTTTAACCGTATAAAGGTGGAGCAGTCCCTGGGGCTACAGACTGAGCACCTTATTTAAAGGTCAGCAGAAATGGAGTGAAGAAATAAAAATGCTAATGTTGGCAGCGTTGATCTGCATTAAAGAAATGACCTCTAAATAAGGGCTCTGGGGAGGCACCGCTTTATAGGGGGATTACGGTCCAATGACTTTCCTGATCACAGGAAGATTGTGTCTGGCTGCTGTCAGGTAGGTGAGAGTGACATATTTTTAGTAATTTGTACCTTATTTAGAGGAGGGTACCGATATGACATCCACCAAAAAAGGCAGACATTCCCTCCACCCGAGGAGAAACAAGTTTACTTGTAAACATGTAACAGAACCCTGCGGCTGGATTGGGCACCATGTTTTAATGCATATTTGAGGGCCTAATGGCCTGTATAAATTTTTTGTAAGAGTAAGAACCCGCTAAATAAACACAGGTTGTTAAGTGAGGGTTTCCTAACGCAATACAGGCTGTAAATCGATCGGTGCACGTGGAGTTATAAGAAAACCTTTTTTATTAGGCCTGTTTTAAGTAATAATCCATTGTGCATACAGTTAATGAAAACTTTGCAACGCGTGCATAATAGGGCTGCACCATCCACTGTTGCATGTAAGTGCCAGAACTTAGGGTTGGCACAAATTAAGCACAGGTGACTGCAGAAAGAATCAATAATTTGAATAAGTCCCATAAAAAGTGCCAGTACTCTCCCTCCCAAAATAAAAAAGAGCCGGTAATCAATACTGGACAGTACCGGACCATTTAAAGCACTGTGCGGGAGCACAGCATTGCTTAAACATTAAATAAAAGGCAGTCGTGTAACCTAAAAAAAAAGGTATTGCCTTGAAAAGATGGCACTTGGCACATCTGCGTAACTGGAGCAATAGCTCTCCTGCCTGGAGCAGCGGGATACCACACTTGCCTGCCCCCCGACACTGTCTGAAGACTAAATTTTAGTTCGAGAATATTCCAGCATAAATGTTCTCCCCCTCAGATATCAGCATCTCCCTATAGACGAGACTCCCACCCGGGTCGAAGTCCACCCCTCTCTGGCACCACATTCCACAGAACCACTGAACACATAAATGCTGTATAATGTAAACAAACCCTAAAACATAATTGTTGCATTAATATGTCAGGCATCAACGTAAATACCTAAAGATAATAAAAATACATAATGGCATTGCATCCATAAAACCGCTTATTATAAAAGGAAACATACTTGCCAGAGCAAAATCAAATATACAAAGTAAAACAACGCATGGTGAGCACGAGCCACACATTGTTAAACATTGGCAAGCAGAGAGGGGTAACGAAAAGGCTAACAGATGTAGGAAGACTATAGCCTCCTCCCGAAGCATAAGATGAAATAACACTGGGAAGACCCAGGGAGCACGAAGAACCTCGCTGTACAGAAAGAGAAAGTGAAAGTCTTTTTCATCTAAAGGTGCGAAAACACCGGACATAAATAAATGAAAGGCAGCTGCTTCGATGCGGCATAATTCAACAACGACAAGGCACCACATACAGTTAAAACTCCGCACCAAAACTCAACCCTGTGAGCCTCTATAAAAGTCAATCCTTGGGTTCCAAAACCCACGCTGCTCGAAGAAACCTAAGAGCAACAACACTACCGCGATGGATCTGGGTACAGTCCAGGAAGGGAGAGGCAGCTTGCCACAGAACGGGCAGGAGCTCTACTGGTCTCACCTGCGGCGTCGCACACCGCCGCACTCCAGGAACTGTCCAGCAAGAGCAGGGCGGCAGCCAGCACTACCTGAGAATGGCAACATTGGCAACATGGAGCCCGATCCAACGCAACGGATGAGATCGCTTTGGAACCCGGCCGCGCTTCACCTCGTCCTGCTTCGCTGCTTGTGCTGTCTCTGCCTCCCTTTGTCTCGCATGCGTACGATGTAAGGCATCGCGCGCATGCGAGACAAAGAGTGCAAATTCACCCACCAATGACACGGCAAACAAGCATTGAAAATGCAATAGGGCTCGTATTTACCCGAGCCCTATTGCATTTTACACGGAAGTGCGGGAGTAAAAAAAGGCACGACCGGGAGGGGGTGGGGGGTTGGTTGTGGTGTAAGAAGTTACAGACTATGGGAGGGAACGGGGAGAGGCAGGGGAACAAAACTGTTTTTCTAGTAAAGGGGCCGATAGCCTCGTAAGGATAAAAATGACGACATGGCCGTCAGGAGGCGGGATTAACAAGCGAAGCACCAATCAGAATGCAGAAATTATGATTCAAGCCAATGAAAAATAAGGCTGGAAAGTGGGCAGAGCTTCCCCCACTATACTGTATACACCATCTCTCAACGAGACAGCGCATGCGCTGCCTAGTCGAGACCTAAAAAAGTAGCGTGCGTTGGTTTGGGAATGGGCATGCAATGCATGGCATGATGACTGCTTAGAGGCGTGCGTACTACTTACGGTTACGCTCGTGGTCGGCCAGGGCTGCGGGGCACTGCCTTTCTGCCTGGTGCTACTGCTGCGCTGCCTGCCGTCCACGTGGTCGGGCTGATGGGGTGCGGGTGTGCCAGGGCGTGGCAATTGGGAAAAAAATCTGCGCACAGCGCGCACAACCAAATCTAGCCTAGGCCCAGCCCAATCAGTATCTGACTCCCGCCCACCACCGGCAACACTGAACTAAGGAAGGGCCGCCATGACGCCATCACAATGATCACATATATGATGATGATCAATGCACTGACTGAAATTATGCATTAATCTTTGCTCAATGCAGTCTCCGGCCGGCTCACAAGTCACAACGAAGCACTCACTGGGACTCGGGGAGACCGAGAAGTTAGAACAGCACTCTGCGCCGAGTCAGTAGGCTAACATCATGTAAAATGTGACGTGTAGTCGTGCAGAGTTGTAGACGCGTGTAGACCCGCCCCCGAAAAGTAAGTGCCGGTGCTAAGCACCGGCAAGCACCGGCACAAATTAAGCATGATCTGGGGGCTGCTTTGACAGAAGAAGCTATTGTTTGCATATAAGTATGTATGTGATATTTATATAGTGTGAACAAAGCCAAAAGGCAGCAGAGCGCTGTACAGGGTAAAGATAAGGACCACATGTCTGATGAGTCCACAAGACTTGCTGCAGGAGGACGCCATCTTGAAGAACAAAGCATAAGTAGTTCATGATCTCTAGTATCCTTGCTAAGCATTCTTGGCACATAGTGCTGTAGCCAGGACTTCCTGTTGGAATTCTGTTATCTGTTCTTTCATGAAGTCAACACAAATATCTGGGACTCAGAAAAGTATCTTCAACTTGTTTGTTTCACAAGGAGTCACCCATAGGTATAACAAACTCTACAGCACTTGTTTGTTTCTAGAGGAGTTGTCCATAGAAATTTGGAACTCTTTAGGGCTTGTTTTTTTCACAAAAGTAATCCATAGGGTTATGAACTGTATTGAAATATTGCAAACTCCAATGTAAGTATATTACCAAAGAAGAGTTGTTGTATGGTTTGCTGATACCAAAGATAGTGAATGCATATTCAAAACTACACATGCAGTACTAACAAATGCTTTCATGTTACAGTTGTCCACTTGCTATTGTGACCACAAACCAAGCATTAAAAGCTGTTTTCCGCATGGGACCACAGCTGGTGGCCTGCCGAACTCGGACCTACACTCACACTGACCGACCATGCACGCAAACTTGGCATCACCCTCAACAGTGAACAGACCATTAAACGACAAGTTAACGAAATCACCTCCTCCTGCTTCCACACACTTCACATGTTCAACAAAATCTTCAGATTGATCCCAACCAACACCAGAAAGACCATCACTCAGGCCCTCGTCACCAGCCACCTCGACTGTGGAAATGCCCTCTACACCAGCATCTCCACCCCCCTCCTCAGAAAACTCCAGAACACACAGAATGCTGCTGTCGGTCTCAAAATGGACCTCCCCAAATGAACCCACCCCTCATCTGAGAGACCTCCACTCAGGGCCGTTTCTACCACTAGGCAGGGGTAGGCGGCCGCCTAGGGCGGCAAAAGGTGGAGGGCGGCCGGCGGCAAAAAAATTAAACCTCAACAGGAAGCACTTACAGATATAAATAAAGCAGGTGCCCGAGTTGAAGCTCAAATTCCGTAACGCATTAATTCAGCCCAAAAAATTCGGCTGGGGAGGTGTGCTTTCTCCCCATAGCTACCATCAAAAATTAGCTGCGATCCTTGATGGAGGTCCTTGCATCCATGACTTTTTCGAGCGCAATCCCCGTGAGGCGAGGTAGCGTAGCGCCTTCAATTCCACCGTCGACGTGACGTCACGTTCGGCGCCACGGGCGGAGGCTGTGCGCGCGCGGCCGGCAAGAGGCAGAGAGAGAGAGAGTTCCCGCTGCGGCCTGCAGGCCTATCAGGTACCGGGGGAGGCCAGGGTGGGATCCGGGTCGGCTGCGGCAGGCAGGTAGATGTAAAAATATAGGGGGCTAAAGGCCTGGTCAGTTAGTTATAACCTGGCCCAGGCTAAGTAGTAGGTAAAGTAAGCAAGCAGTAAGTTGAGCGGTCGTGTCTGGAGCCAAGGGGGTTTGAAGTGCCTGCAGGGCCGGCTCATTCCAGGCACTAAAACCATAGCTGCCAAGGTTTCAGAATGCTATGTGTGACATTTGCATAATTTCAGTGTAATTATGAGTGACATTTGATTTCATGTACTATGAGTGACACTTTCTGGCAAGCAACATAAAGATGAGGAAAGCACATAAATATCAGAAAATGCACTAATTTCAGCAATGAGAATTACACAGAAGATTTTAAACGTACTGCACAGTACCAGAAATTGAAGGGCACTAATCTAGCACTCTTACAGATACTCGGGTGGGGGTGGCAAAACTAACTTTACTTAACTCTGTTCTTGGTGATCCGATCTTCGTCCAGGCAGCTGTAGTGTTGTGTGTCTGGCCTCGGCCATTGACTCTGCAGCAGGCTAAGGGCTGCCTTGTGCCACCTCCCACGGCAATCCTTTTCGGTTTGCCGCCGGTGCCTGTGAATTCAGGCAGCTTGTCCGAGTCCTCTCCTTGCAGCCGCTGCAAACGAACCAGACGCGTGGTACAGGTCAACAGCTAGATGGTCTTGGTCGACATAGCTGTGGAACAGATATAGGGTGCTGGGTGCCTGCTTTGCAATAACCTAATTGTGCCTGAGCTAGTGCCATGGCCAGAAGCCTGCATTCCCTGGACAACATTGCTGTCGAGATCACAGGCAGCATTTCAGCTTTAGGCTGAGGTTGTCTCCACACCTGGAGGTGAAGGATCTAGAGTGTATTGTAGTGCAAACCAGGGCAGGGTCTGAGAATATATTGTTATGGTGCCCGCTGCCTCTAGTCCAGACATTGAGGCCCCTGGGGTCACTCTTGTATTGGACTCAGGGTCATTGTCAGAGCTACAGGTGGAAGTTCAAACAAGCACAGGAAGAGTGTCCTACTCCACAGGGCCTATGCATGGTGGTCAAAGAACAAGTTGCCACTGGGGTGGTTAGCAGTCAAAGATTGCTCTGGGAGGAAGGTCTATCGTACAGCAAACCTATAGAACCAGAACAGGTGCAAGTACCTGTTCTGATAGCTCTAGAGGCACACAGAAACGTTATCTTGCTTCTGGCTCATAAGTTACTTTCAGACAAAGGACAGGTTAGATCTATTGTTCTACTAGCCAGGTATGACCACCATACCCAACATCTAAAGTGAGTGGCAAGACTAGAGGCCATTCCAAGGCTCCTTCAGTGCCTCTACCAATGATTGGTGTCCCATGTGAGATGATGGACACAGGCCATAAGTGTGTCTAAGGTGTGGTGGACCATGCCAATATGTACTCCAGGTGGTGCCTCTGAGATAATGGCGAGGGCCCTCTTGCACTCATCTTCATGGTTGGATATCCAAAGAATGTGGTATCCCGCCAAGTAACAGATTTTACCTTTTCACCTTTGAGGGAATGTGAGAGCAAGCTAGAGTAATTTACCACATCGCTGTGTGCCAACCAACACCAATATGTTAGTGCAATGCTTCAAAAAGACCCAAAAGAGCGTAATAGAAACTCTATCAAAGCAGGAAATGATTGAGGCTTCTAGCCTGGATGACAGGGGGAGAGAGTGATGTTAGTAAAAGGGAGGGGGCGGCAATTTTCCATTCTCGCCTAGGGCGGCAAAACACCTAGAAACGGCCCTGCCTCCACTGGCTGCCCATCCAGAAGAGATGCCAGTTCAAGATCCTCACGCACGCCTACAAAGCCCTCCATGACCTAGGACCTGCCTACATCAACCATCAACTGAACTTCCACAAATGCTCTAGACACCTGCACTCCTCTTCACTCACCTTCGACGGAAACTCAGCACCCTTACCCCTAGGGAGTGACAGTGTTGCGCCTTACAAATGCTGTTTTTTTGATTCTCTGATTTTCAAATTTTGAATGTAGCTCTCATTGGTAATAAAACCTATTAAGATCTTCATGGTTATTTAGTTACTCTATCAAAACTTAATTGTTTAGTTTTAAATTGTTATGGAGAGTGGAAATACAGAGTGCTTCAACAAGTATATCTTAACACTTCAGGTTAAAATTTCAAAGTTTAAACTATTGCTATATTAAAGCTCTCCTTTACTTTTTAGATGTCAATGCTTCAGTAGTGTAAATTAAGCCCAGTTGTGTGACTAGCTGTAAGATGATATCCAGAGTCTCTGTTTTTCTCTCTTGTCCTTTTTTTCATTCCCCAGACTTACAGAGTTGTGGAGTTGGCTGTGGGTTTGACAAAGTGTAAAAAAAATACTCACACCTGTCGGATTCGATTCAGTGCACCCTGACAGATTGTCTAGCCCATATTATCTTTCTTACCTGAGCCATGGTTTCCAGTACTAAACAATCTCAAATTTTAGATATGGTAACCAAGTTACAATAGGAGGTTAGTTTAATAAGTTGTAAAAATAAGACCTTACCATAGTCTGGATTTATTTCAATTAAGAAAAGAGTTTGACGCCATGATACAAGAGTTTAGGTTGCACCCACATACATATTCATTAGTGGGAACCATTACGCCTCTAGCACATCACAAGAGATTTACAGGTGATCTACAAACATTGTTTCGTAATCAACATCTATTACACTTTTGTGCAGGCCAATTGCCTTGCCAAATAATCATAGCAAAGCAGTCTGTGTTCTGTATTATCTGAATGAAAATGGTGCCAATTGGAGCATTCAATTAGTTAGTTTTTTTTAGGAGTTTTATATAGAGAAAACTAGACCCGAAGGTATCAGAGCCCTTTACATGAGCACCAGTTGCATTACAGACATAATGATCCACTGTTGCATAATTTTTCTGGCTCCTATAAGCAAATGCAGAGTTGTTTGTTAGAAAATCATATGCTCTTTCCTTAGATAGCCTGTTGCTGACCACCGCTGGTTAATATAAATTTAAACTTGAAATGTAAATTTCTTTACAGCAAATTAACATAGGATCCACTGCAAAATAAAATATTTTTTTTTAAATGAGGGCTACCAAAAATGAAAAAATACCCTTCCGGGGAACCAGGGTTTGGGGGTGGGGGACCACAGGATATGAAGTTGTGGGGAGGAGGGCGTTTGGCCCTCCTCCCTGAGCCTCTGGGAGGCACCTATGGCCCCATCCCACCAGGTCCAAATATTACAGAAAGTGGTGTGCGCACGGCCCCCTCCCCGAGCCTGAAAAGGCCCCAGGGACCCCATCCTCCGGAGCTGACTACAATTGAAATGGGGGAGAATGCAACCCCTTCTCCCCGACCCGAAAAGGCCCCGGGGAACCCATCCCCGGGCTCAGCTCATTAACTGTGTTTCGTGGAGCCCACTGCCGGGGCACAGTAGTTTCCCTGCCCACAGGACCGTGGGCAGAGAAGGCATGTCTGCTCCCACACAGCGGGAGCTTTAAAAATGCTCCCGCCGGGTGGAAGCAAACATGTTTTCCTGCCTGTGCTCCTATGGGCGGGGCAACTCAGAAAATCACCTTCTCCCACCAGGTGGGAGCAATGCTGGCTCCAAATGCAGCTAGGTTAGGTGCAAGCGGGAAAACTGAAGGGCTGCGGGGGATAGGGTCCCACATACGGCCCAGAGGATTGGAGCCCTGGGGCCACTATTGGCTCGGTGGGTGGGGCTACGAGACCCCTCTCCTTAAAAAACATAAATGCCCTGAAGGGTGAGTATAAGTTTTTAGCCCTGGGGCTCCTTCCTTGGGCCCGAACATAGTGGCACTGGGGAATCCATGTAAGGGTTCGAGGGATGGGATCCAGAGGGCCACTATTGGCTCAGGAAGGGGTGCAGCAAGCCCTCCTCCCCTAAAAAAACATAAAGGTCCCAGGGGATGGGGTCCCTGGAGCCAATAGAGGCTTGGGGAGGGGGCTGTGCACCCCCTACTCTTAATGAAAGAAAACAGGCTCAGAGGATTGGGTCCTGGGTGCCCTAAAGGTTCTGGCAGGGAGGTTGTGCACCCCCCTTACCAATATTATAAAAAGAAAATTGCTGGTGGGCCCATGATGGGTGCTGGTAGGTGAGCTGCCAATTCGGATGGATGATCTCAGGCTTCCCCCCAACCCTGTGGCATCCACCCCAAAAATGAATCTGGGTGTCCATGGTGAGCACCGGGACACCCAAAATACACTTATTTTAAAGTGAATAATAAAAGAGCTGCAGGAGCCACTCATTTATTGTTCGCTGCTTCTAGAAAGGAGCACCCCATAATGCCCTAGGGCATTTTAAAATTGCATAGCTTCATGTTTGTGGTGACCCTAGAAGAGGCAGTGGCACTACTGAGAAACCATGCCTTTTTGCAGTGTCCCCTATGTTTTGCCCCATTTTGACTACTAGATGCGGGTTTTCTGACTCTGATTGTGCCCTGGGCTCTGCTAACCAAACTCAGGGCCTGTGCTCTGTGTAAAAGATACATGGTAATTAGGTATACTTACAATTGGTAATGACTTCCTGTAAGTCCTTAGTATATGGTAGGGCATGTAGATTAAGAGGCCCAGTAGCTGTATTTAATGCACTTAAGTGTGCACTCCTGTGTTGCCTGCAGTCATTTTAAGAGCCAGGCTGTTTTTAAAATAAAACTATGTCCAAACTCGACTTTGGAATTAAAGGTACTTCCAAAGTCCTTAACTACCTTATTTATACATATAAGTCACCCCTAAGGTCTGCCCTAGGGGCCCCAAGGGTAGGGTGCCTTCCGCATTGCGGTACATTAGCTCCATAGGCTATAATGGGAATGCTTTATTTAACTTTAATAAAGTTCTGAAAGGAGTGAGCTCAAATAACAATTCAAAGTCTTAAAATCATAGTTAGAATGAACCCAACGACTTTCCAAGGTTGGATTTATTATAACAATTACAGAAAATAAGTTATAGAACTTGCTTTTCTGATGTACCTGAATCCAGCCCTGTACCAACCCTCTTCTGATTGGCTAACCTTTGACAAGCTGAGCAAAGCACTCTTAATGAGGTGTGAAATGGCCTGAATAGAGACAAAGGAGACATCTGGTGGGAGGAAATCTGCTGCTGCAGAGCAAAAGGCAGGAAGTGGGCTGGGTGGCCAAACTGGTCTTCAAAGAGGGAATGGCAGTTAGAACAGGAACCAGGCCCACCCCAATTCTCAGTCAGATAGGAGCCCCTGTGATTGACTTCGGAGAGGGGCTGGAGGGGAGTGTTAGGGAAAGTTAGCCACACCGGTGAGTTGGCTTAGTCAGGCCTGAAGCTCCAGGAGAGATTTTCTCCATTTAGATTTTTTAGAAACAGTGCTCTCTGGGACAAGAATATGCCACACTTCAGGGGAAGTGGTCATTATTGAGGGTGGCACCCTGCACCCCATTGGTCAGAGGTGCCCCGCTGTTTGCCAGCCCAAAAGCCTGGATAAATATGGGAGCAACTCTGAAACCTGCCTGTAAGAAACAAGAAGAAGAAAGACTCCCCTACTGAAACCCCCGGCCTGCACAAATAGAGGACTGCACTCAGAAAGTGCACCTGCTGCACACTTCGGGGCTTCATCAAAAGAAGTACTTTGCCTGACTCTAACATTTTGAGGAGTGGACGTCCTAACAGCAACAGGTTAAAAGCGCTCCACCTGCACAATCTCCACCAAGAAGAACCTAGCTGGACAGAGTCCAGTGGACTTTTAAGGATTTGGCCAGGTGAATTGTGGGTCTTGTAGTCCGAACTTCCCAAGTAGCAACTCAGAGATTTCCGAACCTTCTAGAAGAAGATCCAGAAGTTTGGAATCATTTGGAGAATTTTTGTCAAAAAGCTCCAGAATTTTTGTCAAAAAGCTCAATAAGTTGACCGACTTGTCGTCGAGAATCAAGCTGGCGACGTCGAACCGCGACTCGGCCTGAGATTCAGCTTTGCCCCGCTGAAGCTTCAGAGCTTTTCATCATCAACCAGACTTCCAGGAGTTGACCAAGGGATCGTGCTGAGCCAAGCCGCTGTTGTCGAACTGCAAGTGGCCTGACGAGGAGACCCGCTCAACATTGAGAGAAAAACCTCCAAAACAAGTGACTAAGTCAGAAGGTAAAAACTTGACTAGGACCTAACACTTAGGGGGTCATTACAATGACTGGCGGATCGCCACCCCCCGTATGGTGGTGGTGATCCGTCCGCCATTTCCCACCGCCCGCATGCCATTTCCCCCCGCCATATTACGATGGCAGTGGGGAGCCCGGCGGACGGAAAGACCGTCCACCGGTTTTCCGCCGGTCCCACAGGGGACCGGGCGGAAAAGGACCCTAATATGGTGGCGGTGTCTGCAAGACACCGCCATCCATATTAGGATGTTGGCGGAAAGCAGCCTTTCCATGGCGGTGTTACCGCCATGGAAAGGCATGTGGTGTTTGCTTCTGGGGGCCCGTTGCGGGATTTGAATGCACAAGGTGGCAGGCACTGCGCGGTGCCTGTCACGTTGTGCATTCAAATGCACAACATGCGTTTTTCGCATTGCGGCGGGTGCTGTTGACAGCACCTCCAACCGCAATGCGAACAATACGAGTGCCATCGCCACCGTGGCGGTGGCATCCTAATACCCATGGCGGGACCGCCGCACCCCTTGCGAACGGTCCCGCATTCCGTTGCGGTGGCGGGCGGACTTTGTCCGCCCACCATCCTAATGACCCTCTTATTGTATGCGACTTGCGCTCCATCACGGTCGGCCTGAAACTTTGACTTTTTCCATGTCAAGCGCGACAAGATGGCCCAAGTTGGTGCTTTTGACTTTTAAGCACTAGAAAGTATTTAATATTTATAAAGTCATATCTCTGGTTCCCTACATTGGATTTTTGTCATATTGGGTGTCGTTTTAATCATAAAAATATTTCCTATTTTTATAAATTGGTGTTGTATTTTTATTGTGTGTCTTACTTATGTAATGTATTGATGTTTTTAAATGCTTTATACACCTGTCCACTAAGTTAAGCCCAGGCCTCGAAAAATCTTCTTACCCACTCGCAATTGCGTGTAAAGTTTTATCAGGTCAAGCTATTTTTAGCACCTACTTGTCCCATCTAGTGAGTAAACTTAGGCTGGAAAGGAACAGGTGTTCCTGTTCAAGGAAAGAGGTCAAATGTCAGTTTGTCTTATAACTAATTGCTTCTTGGAAAATTAGGTTTACTTTTCTCTCCCTTACTAGAGTTAGAGGCTTTTGTCAAGTGAGCTGTCTGAAGATGTCAGTTATTTTTCTCTAACACATAACATTTAAATAAATAGCCTGTAAATTAATATTTCAAATATTTCAAAATATATCAGGAATTACAAAAGTACATTTTTTTGTAATTCAGAAGTGTGATGCAAACAAAGAGTTAAATAGGAGCAGAACAAACCAGAACACTTTACTTGGTGATGAGGAAATGACAAATATTTGGAGAAACTTTATTTCCAAACATCGTACACTATATAGTTTTAAAACAAATTTAGTGGCCATTTCAATGTCAAATCTGCTGATTACAAATGACAGTGTGCTACCACTTCATGCTTCAGTTATTTTTTTTTTAAAGTGATAGTTTTTAAACATGATTCGAGAAACATTTCTGCCCCCACCCTGATGAAAATGCTGTTAATGAACTAAGAGGCAAGCCAGGGGTCATGTGTATTCTATATGTGACTAGATTTGTATTATATATGGAAAAAAAGTTTAGTCCATTAAATCCAACAAAAGAGTTTTTTTGTACAGCAAGCATGCTGAACTCCTACATTTGAAGGTGCTCTCATATGTGATAATGAAGAAAATGGCGGCTCAATGAATTAAATTATTTGCCCACGATCACATCATTTGAAACCAGTTTATGGGTCAAGAGCATTACAAATAGGTCAAGCAGAATATTTAAGTCACTAGACCTGCAGGTCTAGTAACATTTTTATGATTTTTCGAGGCCTGAAGCCTGTCTGCTCAAAGCCAAGCTACCAAGGTTTGAGCAAGGATTAACTTACTTCGAACTTGACTGGACCTTATTTGTGATTGTTGTGTTATTACAAATTGTAGGTACCCACCAACACCTACTAATAAACCACCTTCCAACAACCACCAAGCATTTTTTTAATGTTGTGGGGTGCTGCAAGAATTGCGATAGCCCCCATACAACTTCAAAAAAAGCAGTAATGTCTCCTGGTCATTAAATCCATGACCCCAGGAGAACTTTCCATACTTTTTTAAAGCACTCCAAGCTGGAGCATGGCTTAATATATAACCGACACAGGGCAACGCAGTTGACGCAACCTGACGCCGGAACTCGCATGTCAGCACCAAGGACACTAAGGTACATCTCCCAGTGGGCCGACCTCGGTCCTCTACCCGGCCTGCACTCCATCGTGGTTGGTCTGAACTTGTGTCTTTGTCCCTGTTCAACGCAACCAGATAACCGCAGTGTGGAGGGAAGGCCGGATATATGGCTTCAGAAGCTTTTCTGTTTTCCGCATGGTGACGTTTATTAGTTTACAAGCAACCTACGCAGCATGAATAAGGATCTTGTTAATGTCAGCCTTAATGTTAGCCTATCGATTATTCCTTATCTAGATCTGTAAATGATGAAAAACGCGGAGGAATGCTGTAGCTTTGGTTTGATCTTCTCCTTTTTCTGTTCCCAGGGTCTCAGGATGGTTGCCTCCAGCGTCCTTGGAACAACCGGAAAAGGTACGGGTAAGTATGTGTAATATTTCAATTCTGTGATTAATACCAATAGATAAGGGGACCCGAAACTGGTCACCGGTGAGAAAACTGAGGCCAAGCGTGTTCCTACCGTAGAGAGAGATTCAGGTTTAGTCTTTAGACTGTATTGGAAAAATAGCGTTTTTCCCTTTTAAATCCCAACCAACTAGGGATTGTCACTCTCGCATTCTTCCTAGATATTTTCTAGTCAACATAACACAATTTTGCCCCCCGCCTTTGTAATGCAGGTGAGCTTTAGTTAAGCAAAGAAAGAAAAGAATAATGTGCCACAATCACACCAAAAGAATACAGTGCTAAGGTATAATGGTAAGTGCACAAATCTAGGATTCTAGTTATAACCCCCCCCTTCCTAATGCAGGAGGCTTCGCTCAAGTCACTCACCTGACGAGCCACGACTCTCCTGTGTTGTGGCCGCTAAGAGGCTGGTGGCGTCTACCAGTACTCACTTCACTCCTCCAGGTCCTTTCTGGCCTCCTTCTCCGCGTCTCCTTGCTCACCCGACATGTGCCACTCCTCCAGGTCCTCCCTGGTTATCCGTGAAATTGCAGCCTCGGTTTCCTCTTAATGCCCTTCACATAGCTGTCGGCATCTTCTGGGTAGAAAGGGGACACCCCTTCACAGTCAGTCCTTGCTTTTATCAGCCTCCTCCCACTGTCCCTGCAAAATAGAGTCCGTAGGATTCTAGCTCCTCCCCTCTGCTGTCGTCGTGTTCCCTTCTTTTGTTTAGGTGGTATCGATGAGGAGCAGCGGCATCGGAGGGGTCCTGGCTATCAAAACTAGGTGAGTACCACAAGCCGCCAGGCCCCTTTTCACACACAGTTAGCACTTTCTGCTGCTTGGTGCTATTTTCACCTAAAACTTTAAACATCAATATCTCCAGTTCTACTCATTGGATTGTTATCATTCTGGTATCATTTTATTTATCATAGATTACGCTATTGTTCTTCATTGTTTGAGATTTTTCTTGTGTTGGGTTTTCACTTTATTGCTGGTTTTGTGCTGCATAAATATTTTAAACATTGCCACTAAATTAAGGCTGACTGCTTTGTGTCAAGCTAATAAAATTAATGCTATGGATCAATTCAGTGACTTTGTGGTTCACTCTGAGAAAGATTGTGGTTGTTGCTTGAGTGGGGCTTCCAATCTCCTCAACCAATGACCCAATTTATTACAAATGTGTTACTATGAAAATGACTTGCCCAATGAACAGGACCAGATTATCTCAGGACTTTTATATAAAGCAGACCCAGGGAAATATATGGAAATGACGTTTGCACAGTTTTTAAAGATGCCAGTGATCAAGAACGATATTCCTGAAGCGGTTAAGGAAGTAGCTGGTTTAACATTATCCTCAGGCTTCTACATGTTTACCCTCACATGATTTCTTTGAAGTGCTCTGTTGTGGGGAGCACAAGGCCATGCTGGGAACTGGCCACCAACCAACAGCAGGACACCACTGTCAGCCATCTTGCCATTGCTGTCACATGTGCCTCATTGTAGCGCATCTGGGCTGGTGTCACAGGGTTCCTGAGGGGCGTCAGCAACCACAGCATGTTGGGGTATCCGGAGTCACCTACATACGGACAATTGCACATTAGCTGAGTTGGAAAAGAGGGTGGAATACTACATTGCAGAACACACACAATGGTACAAAGTCAGTACACACCGACAAGCCAGGCACGCTGGTTCCGCATCTGTGACATCATCCTCGGGATGCGACTACTCCTCATCACGTAGGCATCGTGTGCAGAACCGGGGAAACGGGCACACACGTGTGAGATGCTCATATCTGCAAGACATACCACTAGTGCATTGACCGAATGGTAATGTTTGCGGTTCCTGTATGCCTGCTCATGTGCCTGTGGTGGTATCAAAGCCACATGTGTCCCATCAATGGAGCCAATGACATGCGGCATCCTCCCCAGGGCATAGAAGTCACTCTTGACGTCAGTGAGTTGTTGACGTTTAGGGAAATAGATGTACTGGTTCAGGTATCCCAACATTGCCTCCAAAACATCGCGGAGCACACGGCTGAACATGGTCTGTGACATCCCACCAGCAGACGCCACAGTGTGTTGAAAGGTACCGGTGGCAAAGAAGTGTAGGGCTGCCATCACTTTCACCTTGGGGGTCAGCGCTGTAGGGTATGTCCGGCCAGGTTGCAAATGTGGGGCCAACCGCACCGTCAATTCCTCAATCAGTGGCCTGGTGAAGCGGTACCGTCGGATGCAGTCCCGTTCAACCATTGTTGCAAGGTCAGGGAATGGCCGATGGACAGCTGGTGCCCTGCAGTGCATAGGTGAAGGAAGAAAGATTGTCAGTCACCCCACATATGTGGCATAGACCAGACTCAATATCACATGATACATCATTACGAGACACAAGTACATGATGCGTGTGCCGTTCCGTAAGGACATGTATGGCACCTACATGGCTAACATCTAACATCACAGTTCAACATGTGTCCTCAACAAGTCCCAGGTTGTGCTATGGGATATCATTAGGCTGTGTCACAGTACCCATGTACTGCTGTCACGTTCCAAACACACACCACAGTGACATGTGAGGACAGATGTGCCCCAGGCATCACAGCTCATCGACAGGTAGATACCCAGGGACCCTGTATTGCCACATGGACACTGGCATGACATGGTGCATCATGAATACACCACAGCTAAACAACCATGACCCCCACAGGTAGTGGTCCCTGTTGCCTCGGCAGGACAGACATGGCCGTCTGTGACACACACACGCACAACATCAAAGTCCATGCACAAACAACGTGGATGTGGAGTCTGTCTCCCATTGTGCACATGGAATCAGAGACATTGTAAACACAACATGCACACAGACTGTGGAGGGCCATCACAATTGTGGCAATGGGTCACCTTGTGACGTACATACCGTCCCACATGGGACTCAGGGGGTATGTGACATGACATACACAACCGTGAAATGTGACCATGCCACATGCTCTGAAATGAACAGTTGCACACCACAGTGTTCATGTGCACAACACACCAAGGATACTGTCCCCATGAAGACGTGCACAGCCTGGGAGTGGCTGCCCCCAAGTGCCACCCACAAAACCACATGTTGACCCCCATACACGGAACAGGTGATGCAGCCTTACATGCCTTAGGATACAGTGTGGACAGGCTGTGGTGTTGTAGGTGTGCCCCTCACTCCCTGGGAAGTAAATGTGGCTCGCATACGTTCACCTGTGACAGGCATGGTGACATATGCCAGTGACTTGTACAGGGACGCGTTGTACAGCAATGGACCGATCGGTGCGCACGCATTGGCCATTGCATACAATGTGAGCGGGTACGCGTTGTACAGCAATGGACCGATCGGTGCGCACGCATTGGCCATTGCATACAATGTGAGCGGGTACGCGTTGTACAGCAATGGACCGATCGGTGCACATGCATTGGCCATTGCATACAATGTGAGCGGGTACGCGTTGTACAGCAATGGACCGATCGGTGCGCACGCATTGGCAATTGCATACAATGTGAGCGGGTACGCGTTGTACAGCAATGGACCGATCGGTGCGCACGCATTGGCTATGGCCTGGCATGGCAACGGACGCGTTTTCAAACCTTCAACGAGTCGGATGCTGTAAATTCAGTTGGCCACCCACAACAATGTTGCAAATTCATGGGTGTCATGAAGTTGAACTTTTGAAGGATGCTGTGGGCGTGTGTAAGTGGTGCAAATCCATGGATTGGCCAGATTCAGAAGATGCAAACGACTTGGACCTATCACTTTGGACACATGGGACAGTATCTGCCTCAGCAGCACACATATAATGCTGGCTGTTCCCCTGAGAGCTCACTTGCCTGCACTACATGCTCCAGGACGACATCTGCCACCACCACTGCTGCTGTATATGCATCCTCTGGCTCCTGCAATGGCACGTACTGTGGAGAGAGCCCCAGCCTTCACCACTGAGGAGAACCAGGCCCTGCTGGACAGCCTCCTTCCACAGTACAGCAAGCTGTATGGGAAACCAGGGGAGCAGGTGAGTGTGCTGTCCACTGCCTAACTAAATGTGCATGTTGTCCGACTAGCAAGACCTACAGTCTGCACGCCACTGGCTAGCAGGCTCACTGAGTAGTTGTCACCCCCATAGTGTGTAGTTACATGCACTGAACAGGTATAGTGCAGTAACAGTGCATTTAAACGAGGTTTTACTTCCCAGGCAATGATACCATGTAGTAACTGCTGGCAAACTGTTCATAGCCATCGTTGCACTGCCTGTGTACATCATGTGCCCCTGTGATTTAGACATGTATATCCAAATGTGTGATGCACGGAAATGTTGCATGTGTAGTAATGGGCTTTTCACTTTGTCATCCTCACAGGTTGATGCCCACCAGAAGCAGAAGATATGGCTGACCATCGTCCGGGCAGTGAGATCCGTGGGGGACCACAAGCGCCGGATCCGCAACTGCCAGAAGAGGTGGCAGGACCTTCGGGGCTGGACCCGGAGGATCGCACGGGTCCAGCTGGAGCTGTCGCCTCCTCGCAGGAGGGGCGGACACCGGACCCTGACCCCCCACATGCTCAGGATCCTGGCGGTGGTCTTCCCTGATCTGGATGGGCAGCTGAAGGCCAGAGAGCAGCAAGGAGGGGGTGAGTCCATGACTGCATTGTGAACTTTGTCTGCCATGCTATGTGCCCTCCTCTGGCCTGGTTAAACTTCCACAGTACATCAGTCATGTGGTCCAGGACCCATGTCCCTCAATTGTGCACTGCGCACTCCTCATCTGATACCCAGGTGTGGCCCTTACAGTCAGGGAATTGTGTCACTTGGGTACTGTGTCCTTGCATTTTGCTTAGCTCAAGGTGGGGGACAGCATTTGTTCCCCTAACTCTGTGGTGGGCATCATGGGTGGGTCCATTGCTTGCACAATGCCTGTGTTCTGACATGTAATCTGCGTGTTACTTTGATATGTGGTCCAATTGCTGAGCTGATCCACCACATGTGCCTGGGGTATTTGGCACACACCGATGCTGCGGGTGTGAACAATGTTTGAGCCTCAGGAGTATGTATATCAAGTGTGTCACACATACTTAGCCACCTGCCTACTGTCCAGGGCTCATCCCTCATTCAAGTGGGGCAGGACAGTCATGCCTACTCCAGGCCATACAATACACTCTGTACTCCCACTCACGTGTATCAGCTGACACGTTGTGCTCAGTGATATGTCCTCTCAGGTGTCTGCCTCTGTGTCATTGTGCTGTGGCTTCGTTGTCAGGACTACTGGGGTGTTTCTCGGTTGGGGCTCAGCATGCCACCGGAGATGTGACCATAGGAGACGATACTTGTGTGACACATAGGTGTTTGATCACTTGACCGTGCAGACTGGGGTATGCGAATGTGAAGTTCAGGCAGCTGTTTACCATTCACAGCAGATTGTGAGGTGCTCAGGTTCCGAGGGTTGTGTTACAGGTCTCCCATATGTCCAATTGGTATGACGTGGACAAATAAGAGTTCAGATGATGTGGTGTGTGGGGGATGGACATGTGCACTTGTTCAGCTCCAGGACTTGCATTCCCCATGTCCTAGGATTGTGACACAGTGCAGACTGCTGTTGTCTGGCTGCCCTTTCCATGTGACTGGAGACAGTGATGTATGACTTAGCAGGCATGCCTGTGCCATGGCATGAAACTTCCAATGAGTAATCCTGCAGGGGAGTGACATGTGCTACATGCACCCCATTGTGGCAATGACTATCAGGACATGGGTGCATCATGGTGTCTGGTGCTGGTATGCATCACATGCATTTCAAAATTGACTCTGGCCATCCCTTTATCCGGACATCTGTACTGACTCAGTGGCAAGAGTTGTGATGTGTGCATGTTCACATACTTCACAGTGTTCTCTGCACTGTCCAACTACTGTGTAGGTGGTGCATGTGTCCACACTGGGGTATTGCCATCCCACAGACACCAGACAGATGGGTGCAAGGCCAGGAGGGATGTGAGTGCCATGGTTGACCATCAGACTGTCAATTGGCTTCTCCTACTCTGTTTGGGCACTTTCGGCAGTGTTCAACTAAGGATGCCAGGGCTTGGTCTGTAATGTGCTGTACTTACTGTGGTGTGTGCGGTCGGTGCAGGTGACTGATGTTTGTCTGTTTCCCTATTGTTTGCAGATACATCCACGGCCACAGGAGGGGTTAGCTCCACGGACCAGGAGGAGCCGCAGAGCCAGACTGGGTCAGCAGCCGAGGAGTGGTCGGAGGGACCCAGTGGCACGGCGGGCGAGGGGAGCCACACCGAGGAGTCCTCAGCAGCATCCACCTCAGCTGAGGACCACAGCAGCTCGGAGGATGACTCCCTTGTGGAGGTGGGTGTCAGCAGCCACCACACCCCAGCTAGTGTTGCTGTCCCCGCCACCACCACCACCGCCCTCCCATCGGCTCCCATTCCAGAGGTCCATGGAGGCTCCCGTGTTCGGGAGCATGTCTCCTTCGTGCCAGGCACCGCACCCCCTGCCCCTGTGTCCCCTGCTGCCCTGAGTGAGGAGTCTGTGTACCTCCTTCGCCAGCTCCATGTAGGGCAGACAGCAATGCTGAGTGTCCTCCATGCCCACACCACTCTGTTGACTCAGCTGGTGTCGTTCATGGAGGGCATCTCATCGGGCATGTCTGCCCTACAGAGTAGCAATAGGTCCATGGACTCCTCCCTGACGGCAGCAGTGTCCCTCCTCCGACAGTCCCTCACACCTCCTACCTCTGCCCCATCCACACTCCCCAGCACCCTACCTGTCCCAAGCACACACACACCGGCACAGGCACACACCAGCACAGACACAAGCAGCACACAGACACGCACGCCAAAATCCAGACGCACACGCACGCACAGTCAGGGGACTGAAACCACACTCACAGGGGATGGGGCCCAGGCACACACACACGCATCCACAGTCACTCCACAGTCCTCCGATACCTCTCCCTCCAAGGCCCCTTCCCTTGCCTCACCTGCAACCCCACCTACACAGCGGGTCTTCCTCTGTGACCTCGGCCTCTTCCCCTCCGATCCAGCTGATCCAGCATACCGGGGGAAGAGGAAGTCCACCCATACAGAGGGGAGTGCCCCTCTCCCCCGGACACCCTCCCCCAGGCGCAGACCGACTGAGGCACCCATCCGCAAGTCCCCCGGACCTGGAAGAGCAAGACCCCGCCGCCGCCCTGCAGCTCAACCACCAAGTCTCCTTCCTCCATCCCTCAGGCCCCCACTCCACAGGTGCCCCCACCACACCCTGCCCCAGGTTCCCCCACCCACAGATACACCATCCCCAAAATGATCCGGCCTTCTCCCCCTGCCACTTGCTCTTCCAGCACCACACCCCCCGCTGCGCATGTCTGTGCCACTGGTGTGGAGACGGTGTCCACCCCCTCTGTCCTGCCCACCTTACCTGAACCCCATTCTCCTCCCCTGGAGATAGGCACTGCAGTGGAGTCCACTACCACCCCGTCTGACTTGGGCACTGCAGTGGGGAACCTGCCCACTCCATCTGCACGGCCCACTGCAGTCGTGCCAGCACCCACACCATCTGAGTCATGCCCCCCAGTTGTGCCGGCACACACCATGTCAGACACCTCCACTGCAGTTGTCAGTGACTCTCCAGCACCCACCACCCCTTCCCTGCCTCTTTCTGGTGAGCCCTGATCCTGTCCCTGCGGTGCCTGGCCTGCCCCCCGTATGCCCCTCCGAGGGGATTGTCCCTGGTGTGTAGCAGTGCAGGCATGCGAAGGGTGACATCTGGCACTGTCACCCTGTTTGGACTCATATTATGGACTGGCCATTGGCCTTTGTTATATATTTTCTTTCACTTCTCTCACCCAAATGCTGAATAAAGCAACTTTATGTTCTCTAGTTGTTTTGCTTCTGATGTACATGTTGTTGATGATGCTAACCGTGCCCTTGCTGCAGTGATGCTGATTTTTGGTCTCATGAAAATGAAGTGTTACTGTGCAGGAACCCATGTGGTCCACGGGGAATGTGTCCTATCCTGTAGTGTATCCATGTCATCCTTTGCAGCATATGAGGGTGTCATGTTTCCAAGATTTGGCAATGGGAATTCCTAGGTTTTATTGGCAATATCACATCTGTGGCTTACAGCCCTGCACATCTGTTGTGCTTGCCATTGTTCAATTAGTCTACTTCCCTGACCGTGTGGCCATCTCCACTGGACATGCAAGTTTGAGCATCAATGGGGAAGGACTCATCTGTGTTATCAGTGCAACTTGCTATACATGTGTGTTGGATCTGTGCTGATGATTTCGGTGACACTCCCATGACCAGGCTGATATGACGGGAGGCTTCATTTGGTGCTAATTGTTGACTGTGTGACCAAGTGTTCTGTTGACATGATGGAGCCCTACTGAGGCAACGTATGGGCCAGCTTTCCTCACACAGGAGTGGGGTCCCCTCATGGCAGTGTGTAATTCTGTGACATTGCCTGAGCCCAAGGTGTGTGTTGTGTGAGCATGTCTGTGTGTGTTCACTTCCATGTTGCTGGGCATGCTGGGATCACTAGTGATGTTCCTGTTTGTGATGCTTGCTGAGTTGACCTATGTTCCCCCAAAGTCTTCTCCCTGGGTTCTCTGGGATGTGGGTGCATGGCACATTACTGGTCATCAGGGTGTCACCCATAGGTGTGTTCGCTGTCAGGGCTGAGTTTGTGGGCAAACGCAGATGGGACACAGTCAGGATTCCCCTTGGCACTTGTTTACACCTGTCATGTAATTTCCAGTTTGTGTTATCTTTCAGTGATTGTGACACGTTGTGTGTGTGACTGCTGCCACTCCTCAGGGTCAGGGCTGCAATGTTGGAAGTTGTCTATGTGTGTTCTTTGTGGGTGACCTTGGCTTCTTCATTGGTGTGTGACTGTGGCCGGGATCCCATTGGTTGGTGTGGTATTGCCGTCATGTCCATGTACAGCGTACTGTGCAGTGTGTCAGACATTCACGAGTCTTGTTGACTGGCCATGTGTGATGGGTTTCTGCACCTTAGTTGCCACCGCCACCCCTGGGATTGTCATGGGTGCATGTGCAATGTCACCAGTGCATGTGATCTTCACTGCTGCACATTGTTGGAGGTCGAGGTGTGTGGTGTTGAGTGTGTGCAGATGAGAGTTGTTGCCCGGCTAGGCCCCTGCCTCCATGTTGGCCTTGGCTGACTGGCCGTGCTGATTGATTTGTGCTTGTGTAGGTGTGATGGTAGTTTGTTGCTCAGGACACATGACTGTGGTTCACAGTGTGAACGACATCTAGCTTTGTCATCACAGTGGGATTCTCATGCAGCCCAGGGTCACCACATTGTGGGGACCCTGGGAGTATTGCTGTGGTGTGTCTGTGTCTTGCTGTGTTAGTTGCTGTTCCTACATGCTTGTGTGACATGTGTGATTTGTGCTCCCTCTCATCTAACAATGCCTGATTGCCCACATAGGGGATTTGGATCCATGAGTTACTTTTGTGTGGCACTGTGTGCGCATCTGTGTAATTGGTATTCAGGCCTCCTCATGTGTTGTGTGGTTGCCTGGGGACACTGGCACACCCCCCCCCCCCTCACCTGTTGTGTTTGATGTGCAGTGTGGGGCTGCCTGTTTGTGTTTGTGCATCTGCACCACTGCATTGGCATATCTTCGGTGTGCCATTGGCTGTATGTTGTTTAGTGGGTTCCCCCTGCTGTCCCTGGGACTCCTAGGTCATCAGTCAGCACGATGATCATGGTTTGTGTGTCCCATTGCTGCCATGGTATGGTATCTGTTCACCTCACATCTACAGTCTCCACAGGATATCTCCATTTGTGTGCCCATTGGTGCAAATATGTGGGTCTGCATTATGATGGTCACTTCTGTCATTGTGTCATTGATGAATGTTGACAGTGTCAGCCCCCATGGGTGATGTTTGTCTGCACATGGCCAAAGGTATGTCTTCTTTGCACTGCACTGTTTGCCTCACCCAATCTATGTTGCTATGGGACACAACCACTACTTTGCCACTGATGACTTTATTGATATTCTTCCTTTCCCTTTCTGCAGACAAAGGCTATAACCCCACGTGAGCCACTCTGTTATCCCTGCTTTCCCTTCTTCCCATGGTAAGTGCTGATTTAGTTTTAAACCCCACCCTCCCCTGTACCCCATTTTAGTATACTAGGTGAACATCACTCTCACCTTGGTTTATTTTTAAATCCACAGTTTCTGGACAAAAGCCTAATTCCCTTCTACTCATATGAGGTCGGATTATCATGAACATTTTTGATTATTATCATTTTTGATTTTGATTATGGTCATTATGATGACCACTATTTTCAGTAGCATTACTCATGGAATGCATAAGCCTGATATTCAAATCCTTTACCCACTAGGCTGTCCACTCTACTGTGTCCTGAGGAAGACCCGTCGTGACACATTTAATCTGCGCATACCATAGGGTCGAAACGTCAACAGTTATCCCCGCTCATGCCCCATAAACAACTCAGCCTTAAGAAAAAATTAAATAGAAGGACTGAGGTAATTTGTAAAAATTGTTCAGGGGTAGAGCTTCCATTTTAAGTCTCTCATTCTGTATATTATTTGTACACTTTAATAATATATCACATGGTCACTGATGTCACTTTTTTCACGCACTTCACCTTAATTATATGTCACCATTTTGAAAATTTGAACTGTTTTTAACTGACAGCCAGCAAATGAAGTAGTAAATATTACATACTAAAATAACTCTCGCTTTTGTGTTCCATTTTTCAAAAGTCTTAAAAGCATTTACTAGACGTCTACCTTATTGACTATTGTCTTACATGTATCAAAGGAATTTGTTTGTGTTCCCCGACAGAACCACCTGTAGTTCTTTTTGATAATTCCCAGGTTCTGATGGATACTGGGTTACCCCATTGATTGCAATAATAAAATCTAACAGCACGCGTTAGGGCACATACGGGCATTATTTTCATAGTATATATGCAAGTATTAAGGCACAGATGCAAGTGAATTTACTTTCTCTTCTCTGTCTGGAAAATGGGACCATGACGGTGCTGTGTCTGTCTTGATCATACACATGCTGCAAAGAAACAAAAACGATGCTATTGATGAATTCCTGGTTTTTACCCATTGCGGGTGGGATGGGTACTTGTGGAAGTCTGCGACCATTTAGATGGTGCTGTTGCCCATTCTGTCATGTCCTTTTGTAAGGCGTCTTATCCTTGAGATCTTCTTAGCGGCTCTGTCACTCTGTGTTATCCCTGGTGGGATGGGGCAGTGAAGGACATGTAGATGATGATGGTAACGGAATTGGTCAAGTTTATGCACTGGGCCTGACAGGTGATAATGTCCATGGATGTGCAGATGAGGTCAGGGTGTATCATTTGCTGTAAGTTGTCTGTTTGATACACTGTGATAGACCTGCAGTTGCTTTTAGGTTAAGGAAGCTTTCCTTCATAGTGTTCATCTCTGTGTCACTGGGGAGGATGAATGCCGAGGTAGATGTTGTCTGCAGACAGGTAGAAGCTGGTATGATGAAATCAGACATACTAGTGGTAAATGTTGGGTTGAGGTCACTTTGACAATAGATGAGCTGAAATGCAACAGTTTGTGTTGTAGTCAGATAAACATAGTAACACAACACCAGACAGGCACTGGCCTTCAGTTGTTCAAAGAGTGTGCAGGGCGAAGACACTCGGTTGGTAACTGCAATTCCTTTTCCTGCTTGGTTTAGCCTGATTATGTGCTGCATGCTGTAGAGTTGTGGGACCAGGATGATGATGTGGGTGGAGGTCAGTATGAGCTAAGTGTCTGTGTTGTAGATAGCATTGACATTATTTCTGGTAGTGAAATCAGGTAGTCAGCGGTGGTTTGCATGAGTCGGAGGGTGTGTTCAGTCTACTTGCTCTGGATGGTAATAAACAGATTGTTGATGATGTTTTTCGGTTTGCTGGAGCATAATGATTGTCCAATCTCACAACTCCCTTATCTGATAAAAATAATGGAAAAATACATTAGCAAAAAATTGGTAGGTTATTTGGCAAACCATAACATTTTGGAAATTGAACAAATGGGTTTTAGGCCGGCTCACGGCACAGAATTAGCACTTATTTTGGCCTTGGATGAACTGAGAATGACGATGGATAGAGGTCAAACTGCAGTCCTGACATTATTCGATCTGTCAGCTGCTTTTGACACAATTAACCACAGCATACTAATCCTGAGACTGAAGGAAATAGAAGTGGAAGGAAATAGAAGTGGAAGGAACTCTACTGGAATGGATCGAGTCCTACTTGACAAACAGATGCCAAGGAATCTCTCTCTCCTGCCTTTCCGCTCGTAATATAAGAGCACGGATCAGGGGGTACCACAGCGGTCAGCCTTGAGCCCGATACTTTTTAATATATACTTGCGACCTCTGCTGATCCTTATTAGATCATATAGGATCTCGTTTGTAAATTACGCAGATGATGCACAACTAATTCTGGCTTTAGATAAAGACAATCATACTCCAGTAGAAGGGCTGCATAGATGCCTGAATGACATGGCAATCTGGCTAAAAAGGAACTCCTTGAAATACAATGGTGGAAAGACGGAGTTTTTTAACTATTCATCCTCCAAAGAACCATACTGCCTTCCAACAGACTTTTGGCCATGGATCATTATGGATAATCTTAATGTTGCACAGGTAGTGCGCAATTTAGGAATATATGTTGATGAGAAATTAACTATGGAATCACATATCAACAAAACAGCAAGTACTTGTTTTGGTCTTCTCTGGAATCTTAGGAAGATTGTTCCACTACTTCCCCAACTTGCAAGAAAATGAGTGATCCAGAGTACGATTCTAAGTAGAATCAACTCTGGCAATGCACTTCTGCTGGGGACTACCTAATGAAAAGGCTATATATACTACAAACTATAGCAGCAAAACTGGCATAGAATAAATCCAGATACGATTCATCCTCTAGCACTTTAAGAGAACTACATTGGCTGACAGTCAAAGAGAGGATAATCTTTATATCCATGGTGGTGTTCGATAAGGCCCTAAACAAGATAGGTTATTTGGCGCTACGCAAACACTTTGGGTGCTACATGCCCCAGAGGAATCTACGATCTGCCTCTGCTTATTTGGTCTGTGTCCCGAATTATAGGAAAGTTAAGTCAGTAGGAAGAACGTTCCAGGTAAAGGCGCCTCACTTGTGGAATACACTTCCAGCTCCCCTGAGAGCTAGTTCTGGTCTTCTTGGTTTCAGGAACAGCCTGAAAACCTGGCTCTTTCCGAAATAATAGTTGGGCCAGTTCTGGGCTTACTCTGAAGAACCTGAAGCTGTAGTGAGTTTTTTTTCATAGGGCTGAAACCGACAAGGGTTTGAAGAATCAAGATACCTGCCAGTGAACGTTTCACTTTAATAAGTGTCTGCTACATTACATTAGATGTGGTGGTGCGTGGGTTGTGGTGTGTGCGTGTTTGAGAGATGTTGTGATGTGGCAGGATTGTTTTGAAGTGTCTGAGAGTGAAAGTCAGAAGTTCTGGTCACTAGACCAGTCTCTAACAGGCCCAAATAGGTAAATCCTTGTCCTAATCCACTCCGAGAAAAGGCTTCCTGAACGAGGAAGACATGGGAAGCTGGACAAAAAAGTGGCAGTAACAAGTGACCAAGATAATGGGGTGATCACGCCATCCCCTGCTGGCGGGAAGTGGTGAGCCACACATTGGGTGCTGTTTCTAAAGTCCTACTTGGAATGGTCGTCTACTGGTCCAGAGCTGCTTGACATGGGCAGAAGCAAGCAAGATCTGATGTCCTTTGGGGCTATCTTTGCTTTTTGTTCTGGGCATGAGTTGGAAATTGGGAGAGGACATAATGAGCGGCTGGGGGGGTTCAGCCGTTAGTCACATGATCAAGATGGCAGGGAGGTCACATGATGAGTGGTGGGTAGCTTGTGGCGAGCCTTGAGATGTAATGGTATGTATAAAAAACAAGGGTAACCCCGTAGTAAGACCAGGGGTGGTAATATGGTTAAGGAGAACAGTGGTCTCAGGGAGGCTTCAAGAGTCCTCGTGTAGCCTGGGCTACTGTAAATGAATGCAGAGTTAATCAAAACAATTACTTTCAATAGTAGTCCAAACAGGACTCATTAAGCAATATATGCCAGGACACAGGGTGCAGAATGACATCACATTTATTAACACCATAAATGGAGTATCATTCAATTTTCAACGTTTAATAGTTCTGGTGCTCACACAAAAAAGTGCAAGTGCGTGAAGTGAAAGTGCTTAGTGACATTTAAAACATTACATCGCATTGACAACAAGCTAAAAAACTCCAAACTATTCAATTACAATGAAGGAGTTTTTGGTTGTAAGGTCGACGGCGTTTCGATCTTAATGATTAAAAGATCATCATCAGGACTGATGTGTGAGCAATTAGAATCTAGTAAATTAGGCGAAGGGAAATATCAACACGCGATTGGAACCCGCGAGGCTGGAGTCCCAAGGCGGGTGGATGGAGGATCGGAACAGGGATCAAGGAGGATGTAAATCAGCCGGTTAATGAGGAAGGGAGTCGACGGCACCCAAGGGTTATTTTGAACCGGGATGAGTCCGGAGATCAAGGGTTCCACATCCGTCGCGGAGTGAATCCGAGTGCTGAGATGTAATGGAGTTCCACCACGGATGTCTCATTTATTGGTGGAGTTCTGTATCTATCTAAAGACAGGGCTTACTCATGCCTCTGAACCCTCACCAATGTCTAAATCCAGGGACAGAGGTCAGGGTGTGTTCTCCCTGCCACACACACAGCACCTGCGCATGACCCACTGTACCAGAGGATCCTGTGAGCAGCCTGTGTGACCCTCCATGCCTTTTTGGACATCCCAGGTACAAAAAAACATTAGAACTTCTTAGATGACACTTCTGGTGGCCCAATATGGCTAGTGATGCCAAACAATTCATTCAAACCGGTCATGTGTGTGCACAGGGAAAAGCATCTCATCAGGCTCCTGTAGGATTACTGAATCGATTAACTACTCCCCCTAATCAATGGCATACTATATCTATGGATTTCATTGTTGACTTGCCAAAAACCTCACAAGGCAACACTACTCTCCTCATTGTTGTGGATCAATTAACCAAAATGGCCCATTTTATCCCATTAAAGGCAATCCCTACGTCCAAACTCTTGGCTTCCTTGTTTGTACAACATATAGTCTGATTACATGGCCTTCCCTCTGTTATGGTGTCAGACCGGGGTTCTCAATTCGCCTCTAACGTTTGGAAAGGAATGGGTCTCTTACTACAGATTGATGTCAGGTTTTCCTCCAGCCATCATCCACAAACGGATGGTCAGACCGAAAGAGTAAATCAGTGTTTAGAACAGTCCTTAAGATGTCAACTTCTGGATTCCACATCAGATTGGGACACATTCATATGGGTGGCTGAATTTTCTTACAATAACAGCTGTTACTCCTCTACTAACTACTTTCCTTTCTATTGTAACTATGGTTTTCACCCCTGGTCCATGCTATCACCTATTCCTCTCTCTCATCCTACTCCTGCTGCTCTTGACTTTGTAAAAAATCTGCATGACATACAAAAGGTAGCCGCAGAGAACATATAGAGAGACAAGGCTGTATATAAGGAAAAAGCGGATCTCCATCGACGTATGGAACCTACGTATGCAATAGGAAATGAGGTATGTTTATCTACCAGAAACATTGCTATAAAGGGATCCTGTAAATTCAAACCTCGTTTTATTGGCCCGTACAAAATCTGTAAAATCATCAATCCTGTTGCGATGGAACTAGACCTCCCTGCTTCCATGAAGATACACCCTGTTTTCCATGTCTGCCTATTGAAGCCTGTGGTGTCCGGGATGGATATACCTGCTCATCCGGCTCCGGTGATAATTGACAATGTACCTGAAATCGAGGCTGAGGCTATCATTGATTCACGAAGGGTGAGGCGCAAATTGCAATGCCTCATCCACTGGAAAGGTTATGGTGTTGAAGATCACACTTGGGAACCTGCAAGTCACGTGCACGCCCCTCGCTTGTTGCGCCTCTTTCACAGATGTTATCCTGAGAAAACTAAGCCTGTGGGGGGGGGGCTAGAGGGGGTGTACTGTCATGAATGCCGGTCCCGCCACGATGAATTGCGGGTGCCGGCAGAGGAGTATAAAATCCCTCTGATCCTGCACTGAAATGCTTCGCATTCTAGTGTTCGGGATCGTGCATCACTTCTGGGTCACTCACCTGCTGTTCTTCCGGTTCACCGCTAGGGGTCGGCGTTTCTGCTCTTCGTCTCGTCGCTTCTTCTCGTATCTCGAGTCCCTCTGCAGTTCTTTGGTATTGCTCTCCGACGGCTCCCGCGGCGCTGAATCCGTGCCTTCCCTGCAACAAAGAGAGACACAGACTTCACTTTCAGCAAGACAGTAACAGCGCTTTTGCGCTGCACATGAGTTTCTCATAATTAAAGTGCAATATACTTATCTGTTGGGAATCTGGTCCCTGGAGATTTGCTTTTCTTCCGTTTGTTTTTTCCTTTTCCTTTTGTTAATTGACTGAACCAGAGTATTCCTGAAAGACATAAGGAATTCTCTGTAATTTCTTCCTGACTCTAAGGAAGATTTATGTAATGCTTAAGAACTGAGCGTGCATTTAAATTATTATTATAACCAGATAGGAAGGAACCAAAGTCCAAATCAAGATACCTGCTTCTAAGGTGGGTGTTAGAGTGCTCCCCTTCCTGATTTCTGTTCTCTACATGTAGGTGTACTTTATTAATATTCTTCCTTTCCCTTTCTGCAGACAAAGGCCATAACCCCACGTGAACCACTCCCTTCTTCCCATGGTAAGTGCTGATTTCGTTTTACACCCCCCCTCCCCCTTCCCTGTCCCCCATTTTAGTATACTAGGTGAATAACACTCTCACCTTGGTTTATTTTTAACTCCATAGTTTCTGGACAAAAGCCTAATTCCCTTCTACTCATATGAGGTCGGAATATCATGAACATTTTTGACTTGGTGAGTCTTACAATTATGATGACCACTATTTTCAGTAGCATTACTCATGGAATGCATAAGCCTGATATTCAAATCCTTTACCCACTAGGCTGTCCACTCTACTGTGTCCTGAGGAAGACCCGTCGTGACACATTTCATCTACGCATACTATAGGGTCGAAACGTCAACAGTTATCCCCGCTCATGCCCCATAAACAACTCAGCCTTAAGAAAAAATTTAATAGAAGGACTGAGGTAATTTGTAAAAATTGTTCAGGGGTAGAGCTTCCATTTTAAGTCTCACATTCTGTATATTATTTGTACACTTTATGTACTATATCACATGGTCACTGATGTCACCTTTTTCACGCACTTCACCTTAATTACATGTCACCATTTTGAAAATTTGAACTGTTTTTAACTGACAGCCAGCAAATGAAGTAGTAAATATTACATACTGAAATAACTCTCGCTTTTGTGTTCCATTTTTCAAAAGTCTTAAAAGCATTTACTAGACGTCTACCTTATTGACTATTGTCTTACATGTATCAAAGGAATTTGTTTGTGTTCCCCGACAGAACCACCTGTAGTTCTTTTTGATAATTCCCATGTTCTGATGGATACTGGGTTACCCCATTGATTGCAATAATAAAATCTAACAGCACGTGTTAGGGCACATATGGGCATTATTTTCATAGTATATATGCAAGTATTAAGGCACAGATGCAAGTGAATTTACTTTCTCTTCTCTGTCTGGAAAATGGGACCATGAGGGTGCTGTGTCTGTCTTGATCATACACAAGCTGCAAAGAAACAAAAACGATGCTATTGATGAATTCCTGGTTGTTACCCATTGCGGGTGGGATGGGATGGGTACTTGTGGAAGTCTGCGACCATTTAGATGGTGCTGTTGCCCATTCTGTCATGTCCTTTTGTAAGGCGTCTTATCCTTGAGACCTTGTTAGCGGCTCCGTCACTCTGTGTTATCCCTGGTGGGATGGGCAGTGAAGGACATGTAGATGATGATGGTAACGGAATTGGTCAAGTTTAGGCACTGGGCCTGACAGGTGATAATGTCCATGGATGTGCAGATGAGGTCAGGGTGTGTCATTTGCTGTAAGTTGTCTGTTTGATACACTGTGATAGACCTGCAGTTGCTTTTAGGTTAAGGAAGCTTTCCTTCATAGTGTTCATCTCTGTGTCACTGGGGAGGATGAATGCCGAGGTAGATGTTGTCTGCAGACAGGTAGAAGCTGGTATGATGAAATCAGACATACTAGTGGTAAATGTTGGGTTGAGGTCACTTTGACAATAGATGAGCTGAAATGCAACAGTTTGTGTTGTAGTCAGATAAACATAGTAACACAACACCAGACAGGCACTGGCCTTCAGTTGTTCAAAGAGTGAGCAGGGCGAAGACACTCGGTTGGTAACTGCAATTCCTTTTCCTGCTTGGTTTAGCCTGATTATGTGCTGCATGCTGTAGAGTTGTGGGACCAGGATGATGATGTGGGTGGAGGTCAGTGTGAGGTAGGTGTCTGTGTTGTAGATAGCATTGAGATTATTCCTGGTAGTGAAATCAGGTAGTCAGCGGTGGTTTGCATGAGTCGGAGGGTGTGTTCAGTCTACTTGCTCTGGATGGTAATAAACAGATTGTTGATGATGTTTTTCGGTTTGCTGGAGCATAATGATTGTCCAATCTCACAACTCCCTTATCCGATAAAAATAATGAAAAAATACATTAGCAAGAAATTGGTAGGTTATTTGGAAAACCATAACATTTTGGAAATTGAACAAATGGGTTTTAGGCTGGCTCGTGGCACAGAATTAGCACTTATTTTGGCCTTGGATGAACTGAGAATGACAATGGATAGAGGTCAACTGCAGTCCTGACATTATTCGATCTGTCAGCTGCTTTTGACACAATTAACCACAGCATACTAATCCTCAGACTGAAGGAAATAGGAGTAGAAGGAACTCTACTGGAATGGATGGAGTCCTACTTGACAAACAGATGCCAAGCAATCTCTCTCCTGCCTTTCCGCTCATAATATAAGAGCACGGATCAGGGGGTACCACAGCGGTCAGCCTTGAGCCCGATACTTTTTAATATATACTTGCGACCTCTGCTGATCCTTATTAGATCATATAGGATCTCGTTTGTAAATTATGCAGATGAGGCACAACTAATTCTGGCTTTAGATAAAGACAATCATACTCCAGTAAAAGGGCTGCATAGATGCCTGAATGACATGGCAATCTGGCTAAAAAGGAACTCCTTGAAATACAATGGTGGAAAGACGGAGTTTTAGTACTACCATTTGGTAAAAAGGGGACCCCTACTTAAAAACAATGAATCTTGCTAGCTGTAGGGACAAGTACTATAAGGGGTCTTTAATAAGAATAGATCCCGCTTGTTGACCCTACATCTAAAGATTCGTAAACCTGGTGCTTTCAATCGGAATTCTGTGTCCCTATTACGGAATATAGAGAAAGTTGAGACGGTTCCCCTGACGTAGGCTTACACGCCGAAACGTGTGTCGTGTTCTCATCAACCGCCAGCCTCTGAATTGTTTGCCAGTATATCGACTTTTTCTCACATTTTAATTGTTTGTACAGTAATGTCATTTGTTGCATTTGTTATCATTTACTGTATTTGTCGTTTGTACATGTGCCTATGTTGATGTATATGTGTTGTATATATTAGTGACCCTGTATTAACTACACTATATATGTGAAATAAGGATTATTGAAAATATCAAAATTTAAAAGAAAAGGGAAAACAAAGGAGAAAGGAAAAAAATATGATATAAGAATAAATAATAAAAAATATATTTAGCAAGAAAAACAATCTTCTCCAGTCATATGTACATTTTTATCATAATTGCACTCAATTTTTCTATATTTTTCTATGTATTAGTTCCAGTTACAATTCAAGCCTGAGATAAATTTGTGTATAATTATTGCATATCTTGTGTCTAGCCTCTCTCTTTACCCCTTGGAGTTTTTGTGCTATTCATCCTCCAAAGAACCATACTGCCTTCCAACAGACTTTTGGCCATGGATCATTATGGATAATCTTAATGTTGCACAGGTAGTGCGCAATTTAGGAATATATGTTGATGAGAAATTAACTATGGAATCACATATCAACAAAACAGCAAGTGCTTGTTTTGGTCTTCTCTGGAATCTTAGGAAGATTGTTCCACTACTTCCCCAACTTGCAAGAAAATGAGTGATCCAGAGTACGATTCTAAGTAGAATCAACTCTGGCAATGCACTTCTGCTGGGGACTACCTAATAAAAAGGCATAGATGGCAAACTATAGCAGCAAAACTGGCATTGAATAAATCCAGATACGATTCACCCTCTAGCACTTTAAGAGAACTGCATTGGCTGACAGTCAAAGAGAGGATAATCTTTAAATCCATGGTGGTGTTCGAAAAGGCCCTAAACAAGATATGTTATTTGGCGCTACGCAAACACTTTGGGTGCTGCATGCCCCAGAGGAATCTACGATCTGCCTCTGCTTATTTGGTCTGTGTCCCGAATTATAGGAAAGTTAGGTCAGGAGGAAGAACGTTCCAGGTAAAGGTGGCTCACTTGTGGAATACACTTCCAGCTCCCCTGAGAGCTAGTTCTGGTCTTCTTGGTTTCAGGAAGAGCCTGAAAACCTGGCTCTTTCCGAAATAATAGTTGGGCCAGTTCTGGGCTTACTCTGATGAACCTGAAGCTGTAGTGAAGTTTTTTTTATAGGGCTGAAACCGACAAGGGTTTGAAGCACCAAGATAACTGCCAGTGAACGTTTCACTTTAATAAGTGTCTGCTACATTACATTACATGTGGTAGTGCGTGGATTGTGGTGTGTGCGTGTTTGAGAGATGTTGTGATGTGACAGGATTGTTTTGAAGTGTCTGAGAGTGAAAGTCAGAAGTTCTGGTCACTAGACCAGTCTCTAACAGGCCCAAATAGGTAAAGTCCTTGTCCTAATCCACTCCGAGAAAAGGCTTCCTGAACGAGGAAGACATGGGAAGCTGGACAAAGAAGTGGCAGTAACAAGTGACCAAGATAATGGGGTGATCACACCATCCCCCGCTGGCGGGAAGTGGTGAGCCACACAGTGGGTGCTGTTTCTAAAGTCCTCCTTGGAATGGTCATCTACTGGTCCAGAGCTGCTTGACATGGGCAGAAGCAAACAAGATCTGATGTCCTTTGGGGCTATCTTTGCTTTTTGTTCTGGGCATGAGTTGGAAATTGGGAGAGGATATGATGAGTGGCTGGGTGGGTTCAGCCGTTAGTCACATTATCAAGATGGCAGGGAGGTCACATGGTGAGTGGTGGGTAGCGCGTGGCGAGCCTTGAGATGTAATGGAGTTCCACCACGGATGTCTCATTTATTGGTGTAGTTCTGTAGCTATCAAAGTGTCCATGATACATTGACATTTGTCTGAGTGATCTTTAAAATAGTTAATACCTTTACGAATCCTAAAATCCTACAACAAGAGATTCCCCCTCTCAGCGTCTCTGTAACAATATAGCAGATTGTTTTTAACAGAAAGTCCGAATGCTACAAAAAGACTTCCCCCCTCCTTTTCTCCCTTTCACTAACAATGAGGCTCCTTTAGGCAATGACAGAGCAATTATGCAAATCTTCAAGCCGATTACTCTGGAAGAATCGTGTCAGGTGATCCAGACCATCAAATCAGGTTCCCCTTTTGACCTTGTCCCCCCTTGTTATTACATGTTCTCATTGATATTGTCAACCCCATCATAAACAAAATAATAAACTCTTCCCTATCAACCGCCAAGATTCCGGCAGACTGGAAACTTGCAGCTGTAATGCCACTACAAAAGAAACAACTTGCGGACCCCGCCACCCTTTCCAATCTGCGTCCTATTTCTCTCTTACCTTGTCTTAGTAAGATTACAGAAAAACTTGTCAATACTCAACTCACAACATATCTGGAGGAAGCAAATCTGCTTCACTCCAATCAATCTGGATTCAGAGCCCAACATTCTACAGAATCTGCCTTATTGTACACGGCTGAATCCCTAAGAGCAGTCTTGGTGCTGTTAGACCTGTCGGCTGCTTTCGACACGGTCTCACATGCAATCCTCCTAGACCGTCTCGCATCCTTTGGCATTTCTGGTACAGTCTTAGCCTGGATAAAGAACTTTCTGCAGAATCGCAGACAAGTGATCACACTAGGCCAATACAACTCGCAAGAAAAACCACTGCTCTCTGGTGTACCCCAGGGTTCGAGTCTTAGCCCCACCCTTTTCAATGCCTATATGGCCCCACTGATTAGGCGGATATCGTCCTTTAATATAGAGACTATCTCATATGCGGACGATACGCAGCTAATTCTGGTTTTGGACAACACCACCACTCAGGCGGAAGAAAACCTTCGCATGTGCCTCACTGCTACTTTTAGCTGGATGAATTCTAACCACCTTAAGTGTAACTCCGAAAAAACGGAAATTTTACCATTAGGCCAAGAGAATTCTTTCTCTCCTAAGTCCTGGTGGCCAGCAAATACCACCCCTCCACCAAACAATGTGAACATGGTTAGGAACCTGGGAATAAAATTTGATGCCACTCTCTCTTTTAAACAGCAATCACTGGCAGTTGCTGGCACCTGTTTTCATATTATAAAAACTATTAAAAAAAAATTTGATCTGCTTCCCACCTCAGCCAGACAAACAGTTGCTGTTGCCTTAATCACGTCCAGACTGGACTACTGTAACAGCCTCTATGCAGGTGCCAATAAGTCGGTCCTACATAAGCTTCAAATGGTCCAGCACGCTGCAGCATGTTTAGTGCTGAAATGGCCTAGGAGGTCATCTGCATCAGCTGCTTTAGAAACACTCCACTGGCTGCCAATCCATAAACGCGTCTTGTTCAAGGTCCTCATTATTACTTTTAGGGCATTCCACTCCCTGGGCCCTCAATATCTTCGAACCAGATTTATGCGCTACACTCCCTTTCGGAGTCTAAGATCATCAAATGCCAATCTTTTGAAAATGCCAGCTTTTAGATTAGCCTCGAAGGGAGGAAAATCGCTCACAGTGATAGGCTCAAAGGCGTGGAACAAACTTCCTATTCAGCTCCGCCAGATCACATCCGAGACCCTTTTTAGGAAAGCCCTAAAAACCTGGATTTTCTCTGCATCGGACACTCTTTGCAAAACTGATATGATGCCTCCTTCTTACCACCAGCAGTTAACCAGTTATGCCTACTTCTCTGGGTTCCGCTCCGCGCCATGATGCTCTTCGGAGTGACATTCGCACTCTACAAATAGCCTATTACATTACATTACATTACATTACAGTGGAAGCAGAGCTTAAGTCCCGCCCCATACGGTGTCCAATCAGGAGCGTTACTCAAGGATTTCACTTGTACTGTGGGTTGTGTTGGTGAGTACCAGATCCAGGTGGAAGAGCAGTTCTTGGTGACATGTGGCTCTGAGTAGGCTCCTCTAGAGGTCATGCACCTGTTAGCAGAGCTGTGTGCCAGTGAGAAGGGTCAATGGGTCAGGATAGGGAGGTGTAAATGCTGACACATGTTCATGTTTCTGCAGCACACATAGAAAGAGGACTATGCCTCCCAGGATTGTTTCTGTGCCAAGAAGGTGCAATGCAGGGACCCCTCACCATGGTGCAAGGGTGCCTGCGTTGGTGCTAGCCTGCCAAAATGGTGCCAGCGCAAAGGAAAGGTCAGGAATGCACCGTATTGCTTAAATACGGCGCATTCCTGCCCTATCCCTGCCACGCCGTCCAGTGCAGCAAGGTGACTTTCTACGCTGCACTGCGTGAATTCCTCATAAAGGAGGTCCCTGGTGTATTTGATGCGCTGCCCTCGGATTGACCCTACCTCTGCCACTACCTCTGGCTCAAAGGCTTTGAGCAGTTGCTGTCATGCCTCAGGAAGACGTCTGATGGAAGGGATACCAGCTTGATCTTTTAAACTACCTCACTGTACAATACCAAGAGAAAGACGATATAAAACAACAATACCGACCGATATCCGTTAGATGGCGCTGCAAAACAACATATCGGAAATGCAGCTCATATTGAATTTTCAATGTTTTTGAAAACTGATTCCGACAGACATGGAGGCGCCGTTTTCTTCATCCGCTAACCCCAAAAGTCGACCAGGGTGGCCACAGCAACTATAGGCTTACAGTCCTTCATGATACGGAGGCCGAGGCAGATAATATGCCTCTGTTTTTCTAAAACAACCTTCTTATTGGGCAAATAACCAACATTTACACCATGGTTTTCAAACTAATTTAGGGGCATATTAGCAAGACCGGCGATAAAATTATCGCCGTTTTAGCGGCAGAAACTGCCGCTAAAACGGCGATAATGGGCTTGCTAATATGCGTTATGGAATTCAATAGAAGCCCAGGTTAGATGTGCAGGACATCTAACCTGGGCTTCTATTGAATTCTATAACGCATATTAGCAAGCCCATTATCGCCGTTTTAGCGGCAGTTTCCTGCCGCTAAAACGGCGATAATGTTATCTCCGGTCTTGCTAATATGCCCCTCAGAGCCCATCCATCAACGCTCATCCGAGGCAGCCTCTATGCCTCCAAAGAGCTATTATATACGTGTTTTATTGACTTTCAGTCCATTTTTAAAGGGATAAATGAAGTGCATCTTTGAAGTACGCTATTGCACGAAGGAAAACACTTTTGGCGAGCCATCCAATAACTGTATCGCAAAACAAGGGTGAGACTCAAAGTAGGAAATAACATCAGGTCTCAGACAAAATAGCCAGCACCAGGGGCTGAAAACAGTGGTACGTCCTTGCAGCCCTGCTTTTTAACCTCTGTGCTGACCTAGAGGATGCCTTCTGTGGCCAAGGGCTAGGAGGGGAAGCTGGACCGATTCTGCAACATGCAGATGGCCCAGCCCTATCTGATAGGAGTGGGGAATGTCTAGACGATTGTTAGATGGTAGATCTGCTGCCAGGAAAACTCTCCGACTGTCAATATCCCAAAGTCCAACATTTTAGTCTTCAGCAGGAACATCAGGCAGGTTTGGAGATGGCGCTTTAACAGTTAGGACATTCCTAGCCCAAGTATCAGAGGTAAAAAGGATAGAATGTATGCAGCTCTGGCATGTAACACTGAAGCTTATCCTGGTAAAATGAACAAGAATGACCATTCGATCACGATTAAGATTAGAGTCTTGTCTATTGAAGACCAAATGGGACATATGGTTCTATATTAAGAGGACAGATGTAGGCAGCCTGAAATTGCTCCTATGGACAAAAATTCAATGTTACATTGGGTTTTCAAAAACATATATGCTCAATTGCACGGTGTGTTTAACTCTCCTGTTATGCGGGAGAATTGGAAAGAATATATCACTCTTGTCTCCTTTAAATCCTACCTTACAGAAGCAGCTGAAGGTAAGAGCATTTGAGGCCGGTTTGGATAACTTTACTTCTAAAATACCCTCTAAGTAGAATCCGCACTCTTATACGTGTAACAAACTACAGCCTTATCTGTCTGCTTCTAGCCCTGCAGGAGTCAAAACTAAATGTTTACGGTGGCGCCTTTATTTATTTGACTTCGGTGAATTTCGGAAAAGTTGCCATAATTCTATTTTAGACAGCTGCAGGTTCTGCTACAGCAACAATGCCAACATTAGTTACCATATCTGTTTATGTCCAGAGGTTCAAGGAGAATAAAAGCGCTTCCTGGGATCTCAGCTGTGCAGATTAAATATCACAGCTAAATTAAAAATTAATGGGAGTCCTTTTGGGTAGATGTAAGAAATATAACAGCACTGGCTACCACTGTAGTTACAGAATCTCACACGGTTTGAGTTACTAAGCCAAGCAAAAAAGATGTTCTTAAACAAGTTTAATTTCGCTAACAATAGGCTAACATAAAGTATTGCGGATGTTGAATCAACAATATTGTAACTGTCCCAAATATTTGGTTTTGGTTAAACAGTAAAATTTTCTACTCAATATATGCTCATCACCAGATTTGTTTGATTTTACCTACATTCTCTAATTTTGCTGGATATGTGAACGTTTAAACATAGATAGATAGATAGATAGATAGATAGATATTGGGTTTATTCTACGCTGTATAGTGCTGTATCATCCAATGAAATAATTTTTTTTAACTAAAAAATAAAGGTTTACATTCACACATTCATAATACACTGCCCAAAGGTTATTAAAGGATATCAGCCTGGTGTTGAAAGTATTTAATTGGAAAACAAGAAAACTATTACATGAAATAGCAATACCAACTTGTAGCCGCTAGAAGGTGGTGCAGAACAGCGTTTCAGAAAATACAATTCCAGGTACCCTTTTCAAAAGCCATACCATATTTGTTTTACAGCTCAGTTACTCCTCAAGTCTCTCTAACAATATGCGCTGAAAGTAGGGTGGCGCGTGGGGGTGCGGCAGCACCCCGAGAATAACTATGCTTGAGTTCAGAAGGTGAACAAGCATTGTTGATGCCTTTACATTTTGTGTTTATCTTGTCACAGTTGCTGCGTTCCGAGACAAGGTCAAATGTCAGGCTATGTCTTCTGACAAACTTCTGCTTATTCAGAAACTGGCGTTTAATTTTTATTTCTCTGACTGCAAAGTGAGAGACATTTTTAAAAGTGACCTAGTTGATAATCTTGCTGGGGTACAGGAAGAGAAAGGAAAAGTAGTAGAATGTCAGTCTTTTTCTAAGATACAACAGCATTTAAATACCTGTCAATGAACACCAAACACTTCAAAATATATTACCAATTAGGAAATAACAAATGAAGCACATATTTTGTAATTCTGAAGTGTGAGATTTTAATCTGAATAAAACAAATAAAGACACTTTATTTGGTGATGCGCAAATGATAAATATTCGCCAAACCCCGATGTCCACACATTATCGTTTGTGCACTGCATAGTTTTACCAGTAAAACTGCATGTCTATTATAGCCTTATAGCCCGCCATAGTGGACTATACCAGTCATTAAAGGCCCACTAGAAGGGCCTTTAACAAGGGAGCGGGACTTTAATGCCGATATAGCCCAGCTACGGAGGGCCATAAGGCTATTAGAACATTCCGCCACTAGAGGGCAGAATGTTCTAACAAATAAACAAATGCTTCACGCATTAAGCATCCCCTCGGGCTCTGTGAGGCCTTTGTTCACAGCAACAGCTGTGAACCAACATTGGAATGTTGATGCTCAGGCTTTTACCAGTCATTAGAAGTCCGGCGCACTCAATCGTCTTCAATGGAGCTCCCAACATTCCAATGTTCTAATCAAATTTAGATGCCATTTCAACAGAAATTGTGCTGTCTGAAATTAACAGTGCGCTACCATACCAGTGCTCCAAAATGCACCATTGACTGCATACCCTACCAATACCACACTCCTGCTGAATGGGCGTCGCGCATTTGATAAATTTTTTTTCGGACTCCTGGTTTTTTCACAAGACATCAGTGATATAACGTTAATGGCAGCACCCCTACTCTGAAAATTGTTCCCACAATACTATTCTCTAATCGACCAGCGGACACTCCCGATCTCCTAATCTCACTCGTGTAGGTTGTTTTTCATCCCTGCTTTCTACCTTTGCCACTGTTTTTGCATCTTTATTCCCTCCTCCTTTCTCGCTTTTTTTCGCTTGCTTGCTCTTCTTGAGCACAAATAAGTGCCAGTCCGCAAAAATGAAAGCCTGTGGGCCCCAACTGCAACCAGCATTTTAAACCAAGCACTGCGCATATGGTGGTAGGAAATATGGGGGTCCTTGGGTGCGTTCACAGGAGCAGCAGCAACGATGGGTCCTGTGAAGTCACTAAAAGTTTGGAGCATGACTTTTGTCTTTTAGGTGGCTATGCACCAAACCTAAGTCGGATGGCGGCCCTTAAAAAGCTGAGCGTATACAGTATGGTATCGTTTGAAAGAAGTTGTAAAAAGATAAAAGCAGGTCTCACCCTCCTAAAACAAGCCTTTTTAAGAATAGGAATGATAAAAGACTTTCTAGAACCCTCATAAAAACTACAAAACATTAAAAAGTGCATCATGTCCTGAGGAGGCCGACCGTCGCAGCAACAGGGCATGAGGCACTGACCTCTATGAGCGCCACAGGGTTGGGCCAGGAGGTAGTGAAAGAGGTTGAGCCTAAATATGGTCAGTAGGAAGCGATCATGGTTGCTTATGATCCCTAAAAGATATGGTTCAGTAGTTGGCACAGTTTTCAATCCAATGTACCTACGCACACTGGGTTTGTACAGCTCTGTTGCTTCTCTATCACAACAACGCCTTGTAAGAAAATACTCTTTTATGCAAGTAAAATCCCTCTTACATATACCATCTGGGTTGTCAAATAGATCCGCCCTTCCCAGACTGTGGAGGCCGTCTCTTACATACTTTAGCCAACGGATGCGATTAACATGGTCAAGGGAAAGACAATTCTTTAGAATACCCTTACCAAGGTCATTTTCTTTCTTGGCCCAAATCTTTAACCACAGTGCTAATGGACGAAACGCCAGTTCGTCTGAGAGAAAAGCCATCCCCAGCTCTTGTTGCACGATGTAGGAAGGGACACTCTGCGGTAATGAGAGTACCCGTCTCAGGAAAGTGTTTACTGCAACTTGCAGAGCCTCCAGCCCAGTGTGGCCCCATATCTCGCTCCCATCACTAGCCTTTGCAATTCATTTGGCTCTGTAAATCTTCAAGAGGGCCCCTATCGGTTTCCCCCCCACTCTAGAAGCAAAGTTAAAAACAGCTGCGGTCGCTCTGACCAGATCCCCCTTCTTCCGGGTAATCAGGGGGGACCAACTCAGTGCGTCATCAAACACTACTCCCAGGTAAGAAAAGACATTTGTCGTCGGGATTGACAAGGATCCTATCTTAAAAATAAACTGCTTTGCTATACCAAAAGTCATAATCAGGGCAGCCTTTGGACTCAGAGCTGTGCCATACCCTGATGGCAAGGGTGCATTGTACTGCATCCTATAATGGTGCCAGCAGCCATCTTGACAGCAGATGTGCTTAGACTTTAACTAAGTCTTGGAAGCAGAAGTTCAGATGCAGGAGGAGTGTCCTTGGTACTATACTTTAGCCTGAAGACAATTGTGCATCCTATCTTGGCAGTGGCAGTAAGACTCAGCGCAGTATGTATCCTTTCATGGCAGCAGGAGTGGGTTCAACATTCTACTGTAACCTGGCAGCAGCGGATATCTTTGGCCTACACCACATCCTTGCAAAGTGCCTGCTCAGCTCTAGATCTATCATAGAAGCAGTGAATATGTTCAGTGATGGACCTGTTGAGTCTGCAGCAATGGGGTCCACACTTAACCCTATTTTGGCAGCAGTGAGCATGCTCATATCTTAAGTATAGCATGATAGGGTTGAGTGTGCTCTGTGATATCTCATATCTCAAGACCTGACGTGTGTTCAATGAAGTATCCTAAACATTTTAACTGCATATGTGCTACGGTCAACACTCTATCCTAATAACAGGTATGCTTGATAATGTCCCAATAACTTACCTGTAATCTTCATTACTTAGATTACCGTTTTTTCTTACCAGTAATTGCTACATGAGGTTCCACTTACCTCTTTTATTCATCTTGTGTCCCAGTAAAAAGAAAAAAAAAAGCACCACTACCTCCTTTTCTTAGCCGGCCCTCTAGTTTACCCCACTCTTTACCTGCAGAGCACAATTAGTAAACAAAACACTTCCTGTTATTCCTATGCCTGGTGGCTTTGCAGTCTCAATTGGGAAAGGAGGGAGGGTTGTAGGTCCTGGTGTTAGAAAAGGATAATCAAAATAATGAAGATTACTGGTAAGTTATCAGGACATTACCTCCTCAACCCATATCTCATTCCAGCACTTGCTATAGGAGAATTTACAAGAGTGGAAATAGCAACCTGATTCCCAACCCTTAATAGATGCAACAAGTCCAGTATTTTAATACAAATGTACAAAAATACTCAACAGTAAAAAAAATCATCTAGGGAGAGCAGCCACTAATTCCAGAGATTTTTGATTCCTAACAACTAGTCTATAATAAGATACAAAAGTATATGCGGTGAATCAAGTGGCTGCCTTACAGATGTCCTGGATGGAGGCACCACCGACTTCGCCACAAGATGAAGCATTTACTTTTGAGTAGCTTTGCCCTCAACTGACCCTGGGAGGGGAGACCTTAGGAAACACATGCCATGGAAATAATGGTTCTCATCCATCAACTTAAAGTAGACCAAGAAGCCTTAGGTCTCTGCCAAAAGGTGCAAAAATTTACAAAAATATTTTCACATTGTCTGTAGTCATGACATCTAGCAAGATAAATATGTACCGCTCTGGCTACATCCAATGTATTTAAGTCAAAAACAAATGTCCTCTTTGGCACAGTCAGACCACTCAATTACAAACACACACTATATTCATACCGCATCATCAGAGCATAAATGTACTGTGAGGAGTTCGCCGCCGGTCCCGGGATTTCCAATATGGCGGCGGCCCTCAACCAAACAGGAAGTCAGGGTAGCGTGCTAGTTGTTGACGCACGCCCTGCCGAAGACGCAACAAGCGAGAGGGAGAGAAAAGGAACGCCGGGTAGAGTGACGGGCGTTCTGCTACCGGAGTCGGGAGGCGAAGGAGAACCACAGTGCGAGAGGACGAGGCGGGACACCGACGGAGGAAGCAGGGAGGCTGAGGAAAGCAGCATCGGGGAGCAATCGGCCCCGGGAGAACGGGAGGAGGAGGAGACGAACGGCAACCAGGAGGAACGCTCCCAGAGCACTACGCTTGAGACCAGTACTCCAGAGATGAGTGAGGAGGCTGGATCTCCCTACACCACGGCCCCGGAGGGTCGTGGTCACAGGCAAGTGCCACAGGCACGATTCTTTGCTTTTAAGGGCTAGTGGGCAGGATTGAAGAAAGCACACAGATAATCACCTAAATTCCCTCACCTAGGCACCCCACCGTTAGGGCACTGGTGAAGGCGTGCACAGACCCTACCCCCTTCTATTAAGCATTAAAGGCCAGCGGCCTAACCCTTGTTTTCTTTTGTTTTTTGTTCCTTGCTTCTCCTTTGACGTCTCAACTCCCCACCGGGAAAGCGAACCCCAGGAAGACCCCAGAGAGAATAATCCTGGACGAATTGGCACATTGGTGCAGCGCTTCCTGTTTCCCTGAGAGCTGTGTATATCCTGTAACCCTCGTCTGTAATAAAGCGAGTTACAGAAACAACCTAGCCTACGGCTGCCTAAGTGGGAGGGACCTAAGGGATCTAAGGGACACCAACACCCACCATAAGTCCACAGTGGTGTCAGAAGTGGGATTGTGGTCTAGCCGTGATGACCCAACCCGTCACAATGGAGGCAATCCTAACCCAGTTGGCAGAAGGCCAACGGCACTTACAGCTGGTTATGGAACAACAGACTAAACAGGCAAGTAAAGAGCGGGAGGCACTACATACGGCTATTAAAGAGCAGTCCTCCCTCCTAACCACAAACCAGCAGGTACAGGATACCGCAATACTACGTCTCACCGATGCTATTGTGAGTGCGAGAGTACATCCCAATGTACCTGGTTCTGTCCTTCAAAAGTTCCAAACAGGCGACGACCCGGACTACTTCTTTGTGAACTTCGAAAGGGTAGCCTCCACTGCCTCGTGGCCACCGGAAAGGTGGGGACAATATATAGCACCCCTGTTGTCAGGCGAGCTACAAGCTGCCTATCAGGCAGCCAATCCAGCGGGCATGACTAGTTACCAGGAGATAAAGAAAGCCATCTTGGAACGCCTAGGGTGCGATCAGGAATATTATAGAAATCGCTTTAGGAAAAAGAAGTGGACAGTAGGAGACAACCCTCGAGCCTTATATTTCCGCATAAGGGACCTAGGGACCCGCTGGTTGCAGGCCTCTTCGTCCTCCATGGACGAGGTGACTGAAAAGATTTTCCTGGAACAATACCTGGAAGCCCTCCCCTTTAACACGAGATCCTGGATTAAGCAACATCCTAATCTAACGGTCACAATGGCAGTAGATCTGGCCTGTGCTTATCACAGGTCTCCAGAGTTTAATACACCAACACACCGAACTCCGATAGGAATACACAAACCACTGAGTAGGCCAACTCCTACTCCAGTAGAGAACAGGAGTTCCACCTTCCCAAAACCCACACCCAAACCTACCCCTAGTGCTAGTCCCATGTCAGCCCCACAGTGTTTCCATTGCGCAGAGTGGGGACATATAGTCCGTCATTGCCCCGCCCGGGCTCCGCCCCCAGAACCCATGGAAGTTGGTTACTCTCGTGGGCGAGTTCTGATGACAGGAGACCATTCTAAGGCGTACAGAAAGAAGATACACGTAAACGGGAAACAGGTGGCTGCTTTGCTGGATACCGGTTGTCATCATACTGTTGTTACCCAAGACCTAGTATTAGGATCCCAGCTTGTTGAAGGCGACTACATCCAGGTCACGTGCGTACATGGGGATAGGAAGCTTTACCCCTTACCAGAAGTACTGTTAGACATTGACGGAGAACCCCAACTGAGAAAAGTGGGGGTTATCCCCTCACTTCCCGAAACAGTCCTCTTAGGAACCAATCTCCCTAGGTTCCATGAATACATACAGTCCCTGAAGCCCCCGTCTTCCTTGGTGAGCTGGTTAGAGACCGCTCCTTTCTATACAGAGGATTTAGGGGAATCTAGCAACAAAAAAAGAAAAACACGTAGGGAAAAACATGAAGAGAGGGAATCGTTTAACTTGGCATATCGCACTATACATTCTCCTACCCTTACTTCCTCAGATGGGATACAAGGACCCCCACAGAGTTTTCGTGCGGCCCAGAAGGATGATTCCACGCTACAACACGCTTGGGAACAGATCCAAGAGGACGAACCCGACAAGGTAGGCCCCTATTTTTGTTTAAAAAATGGTCTTCTCTATAGAGTATCACGAGAAAACAACAAAGTCAAAGAACAGTTGTTGGTCCCCAAAGCTTTTCGGGAACAGGTTTTGTGCCTGGCACATAGTCAAGACGGGGCGGGACATTATGGAAAGGAACATACCCTGAAATATTTACTAGACCGCTTCTATTGGCCAGGGGTGTATCAAGAAGTCACTAGATACTGCGCCTCTTGTAGCAGATGCCAACTGATCAACAACCCCGTTCTTCCACGGGCCCCCCTTCAACCCCTCCCTATCATAGACGTTCCCTTTAGAAGAGTAGGGATGGATTTAGTAGGACCCCTAATCCCTTCCGCCCGAGGCCATCAATATATCCTCGTACTGGTGGACTATGCCACCAGATACCCGGAGGCATTCCCATTGACCACGGCCAATACCACCGCAATAGCCCAGGCCATGATCACCTTTTTCTCTCAGGTTGGGTTTCCCCACGAGTTGCTCACTGACCAGGGTACGCCCTTCATGTCTAGACTGATGAAACAGGTATGTGCGTTACTGGGGGTAAAACAAATACGCACGTCAGTATACCACCCTCAGACAGATGGGTTGGTCGAGAGGTATAATAAAACCATAAAAACAATACTGAAGAAAAGCATAAACAAGACCGGAAGGGACTGGGACCGACCATTGCCCCTAGTTTTGTTCGCCATTAGGACACATGAGCAAAAATCCACCGGTTTCTCCCCCTTTGAGTTACTGTTTGGGTGGAAACCCCGTACCCTCCTGGATATGGCCGTAGAGCAGTGGACTGGGGAAGAAGACGAGGGGAAGTCCCTATTGCAATACAGCAACTCCCTCAGGGAAACCCTGTCAACACTCTGGTAAGAAGTCCATTCCAATATGGAAAAGTCCCAGACCCACCAAAAGCAATTATACGATCGCTGCAGTAAGCTAAGAGAATTCACGGTAGGGGACCAAGTGTTGATACTCCTGCCCACAACCGAGAAGAAGTTATTGGCCACCTGGCAGGGACCTTATTCAGTAGTAGAGAAGGTCACTCCGGTCACGTATCGAGTAGCCGTACCACATAAAAACAGACTAGGACAAATATACCACGTCAATTTATTAAAAGCCTGGGATGGTCCGGTCCCAGTGTCCCTCTGTAGGACGTTGCCCATACATCTTGTGGTGATGGATAAACCTTTGGAAATATCCCTGGTTCCAGACACTCCCATAGAGACAACCCCCCTTCAGCTGGGAAAACAGATAACACAAGAGCAGAGAACAGAACTACAAACCCTATGTTCCTCCTTCTCTGATGTAATATCCGGAGTACCAGTGAGAACCAATTTGGTTGAGCATGATATTATTACTACAACTTCCAAACCGGTCAAGCTAAGGCCGTATCGTATCCCAGCTGCCAGAAGGCAGGCAGTAGAGCAAGAAATCAAGGCAATGTTGGAGGCAGACATCATAGAGCCGTCACGCAGTGCATGGTCCTCCCCACTGGTCCTAGTACCCAAGCCAGATGGAAGTATCAGGTTCTGTATAGACTTTCGCCGATTAAATGCTATATCAAAATTTGATGCCTATCCCATGCCCCGGGTAGACAAACTTATAGAGCGACTTGGGGACGCCAGGGTCATGACCACCATAGACCTCACAAAGGGGTATTGGCAGATTCCCCTATCTCCCGCTGCCCAAGAAAAGACCGCCTTCTCAACCCCCCTCGGTCTGTTTCATTTCAAGGTACTCCCCTTTGGCCTTCATGGTGCCCCGGCTACTTTTCAGGGATTGATGGATGTTATCCTTTCTTCCCACCAGCCATATGCTGTCGCCTACTTAGACGATATCGTCATACACAGCCCAAATTGGGAAACACACATGCTTCACCTAGAAAAAGTTCTTCAGACCCTAAGACAAGCAGGCCTCACCCTCAACCCAAAGAAAACGACGTTTGGTACGGATCACATAGAATACCTGGGGTATGACATACAGGGAGGGAAAATAAGACCCCAAATCAACAAACTAGAAGCAATCACAAAAATCCCTCGTCCTGAGACCAGTAAAGACATCCGTTCCTTTCTAGGCCTAGTTGGATACTATCGTCGGTTCATACCCAACTTCTCCACCATAGCAAGCCCTCTCACTGACCTTCTAACCAAATCGTACTCAAACAGACAATTCAACTGGACAGAATCCCAAGAGCAAAGCTTTCAGAAACTAAAGGAGTCCTTGTGTAACGCACCTGTGTTATCTTGTCCAGATTTTCAGAAAACCTTTGTCCTACAAACCGATGCCTCGGGGAGTGGTCTAGGGGCTATTTTATCACAGCCTGACAACTCTGGGGATCTACGACCCATTCTTTTTCTCAGTAGGAAGTTATTCCCTAGAGAGACGAAATATGCCACAATTGAAAAAGAATGTCTAGCCATTAAGTGGGCTGTGGAGGCTCTGCAATATTATCTCTTAGGCCGACACTTCCTCCTGCTTATAGACCACGCACCACTCACCTGGCTGTCTCTCCATAAGGACTCTAACCCTAAAATCCTTCGTTGGTTTCTTGCCCTGGAGCCTTTCACCTTCAGCACCATGCACGTACCGGGGAAGCTACAAACCGACGTGGACTTCTTGTCTCGGTTCCCCGTCTCTGAATTGCCCAACCATCCATTCCCAGGGGGAAGGCAGTGTGAGGAGTTCGCCGCCGGTCCCGGGATTTCCAATATGGCGGCGGCCCTCAACCAAACAGGAAGTCAGGGTAGCGTGCTAGTTGTTGACGCACGCCCTGCCGAAGACGCAACAAGCGAGAGGGAGAGAAAAGGAACGCCGGGGAGAGTGACGGGCGTTCTGCTACCGGAGTCGGGAGGCGAAGGAGAACCACGGTGCGAGAGGACGAGGCGGGACACCGACGGAGGAAGCAGGGAGGGTGAGGAAAGCAGCATCGGGGAGCAATCGGCCCCGGGAGAATGGGAGGAGGAGGAGACGACCGGCAACCAGGAGGAACGCTCCCAGAGCACTACGCTTGAGACCAGTACTCCAGAGACGAGTGAGGAGGCTGGATCTCCCTACACCATGGCCCCGGAGGGTCGTGGTCACAGGCAAGTGCCCCTAGCACGCTTCTTTTCTTTTAAGGGCTGGTGGGCAGGATTGAAGAAGGCACCCAGATAATCATCTAAATTCCCTCACCTAGGCACCCCACCGTTAGGGCACCGGTGAAGGTGTGCACAGACCCTACCCCCTTCTATTAAGCATTAAAGGCCAGCGGCCAAACCCTTGTTTTCTTTTGTTTTTTGTTCCTTGCTTCTCCTTTGACGTCTCAACTCCCCACTGGGAAAGCGAACCCCAGGAAGACCCCAGAGAGAATAATCCTGGACGAATTGGGACATTGGTGCAGCGCTTCCTGTTTCCCTGAGAACTGTGTATATCCTGTAACCCTTGTCTGTAATAAAGCGAGTTACAGAAACAACCTAGCCTACGGCTGCCTAAGTGGGAGGGACCTAAGGGATCTAAGGGACACCAACACCCACCATAAGACCACATGTACCAAATCTCAAAATGCTAAAAGCAAATATTTATTTCAATTGATAAAAACAATGTAATTAAAACATAATTGTGTTAAAAAAGGGCTTAAGAGAATCTTTGTATATCTTATAAATGCTCAATTGTATACATACAGAAAAAGAGAACATAAAAATCAAACAAATATACAATTCCACAACAATTATACACAAAAGCGGGAGAGAGCAATAGACAGAAACAGTTCATATCATTGTATAGAAGCACCAGTGACTATTAGATTATCTGTCACAGTTGAAATACTTTTCCTAGACTTTTTCATTAACTTGCAGATATCTTAGTGATCTAGTGTCTATACATTGGAGGCATCGACGCGTTTCGGTGGATAGCAGTTTATGAACACCACCTTCTTCAGGATTGTTGGTATCTCCCGGCTATCAATTGTATAGTCTTTCCAGGTTATTTTCTGAATCACACCAGCTCTTAAGAGTCCTCAATATACTCTAAGGCTTATAGAGACATGTGGACGAATAATTCTGGTCCAGTGTACCAATAAATGGTTTCAAATCGGTATATTTCTAAAATGACACACTGTGCCAGTAGCGGTCAGATTGTAGGGGTAAATATCTATCTCCCATATGATCAGTGTCTGTAGATTTTTATTACTCCACTTTTTTACAAATGGTTACGGTCCGCCCAAATCAGTAACCTGATCCCTTCCAAATTCGGGATAAAAAAAACATCGAGATTCCTTCCTTTGTTCTTGTAGTCACACGGGGACCACACCTCCGTTATTTGGGACACTGGACCAGAATTTTTCGGCCACATGTCTCTATAAGCAACAATCCTGAAGAAGGTGGTGTTCATAAACTGCTATCCAGGGGCGTGGCCGAGATGGCGGCTTGAGCAGACGTGCTGCTCTGTCTCTCCCGCCGGCGACCCAGTATAGCACCGGCATACAGCCACTTCCAGCGACCGGACGGCTGTGGTTTGGCGTATAGGGGTGGCCGCAGCGGAGTTCCAGCTACAGGAGCGACCGGGGGCTTTCTTTTCCTCCGTTCGGCGGCCCTGTGCGGAGTGAAGCAATCCGTCAGGGGCGCGGCCTCGCCGCTTAGAGGCCTGACGCCGGGGCCGCGGCGGCCCAGGAGAGTCCGGAGGCCGGCGATCCACCGGGGGGAGCAGGCGGAGTGCTGACGACGGGGCGGACTGAGCGGGGGCCAAGCACGCTCCTGGAGTGCAGAGGCGGCTCCGTCTACCCCCGACCTGCGGGGACTGAGAGTGAGCCCGAGGGGCGGTGGCCATAGCGGGAGATCAGCTCCGACCCCCTCGCTCCGGGAGCCTTTGTGGAGGATCGACGCCCCTGGAGTCGGCGGCGGGCCGCGCTGGCCGGGGAGGACGCATCGGCCACACCAGGACTCAGGCAAGTGACTGCCCCGGGGGGTGGTTAGCGGCGGATGCCGCAGCGCAACAGAGGACACGAGGGACGGGGGCCCACCGGGCAGAATTGAGCAACGCGCAGCCCTGCTGTCACGGCCGAGAGGGTGCTTGAGTGCAGCGCCTGGAGGGAGTGGACCGTGGCCCGCGTCTTGAGCCCATGGGGGGAGCCTGAGCTTCACTAGCGGCTACCCCGCGGCTGAAGGGACCGCCTTAGCGGAGCCAGGCACACAGAGGTCTGCCCGGGGGTGCCTGGGCTGCGGACGGACGGCCACCCAGGAGAAACTCGCAGTGGATACCGCCACTGGGGGAGGGAGGGCCCAGAACGCTGATCGGGCTCGGAGCTCCGAGATCGGGCGGAGAGAGACACTGGTAGTGTCGCGGTCCTGGGGACAGACGTCGCTTCACACTCTGGAGCGTCATTGAGAAGCTACCGGAGGGGCCTCACTTGTGACTCTCCACCCTGAGTGGGCCCACACGAGCACAGCGGGTACTTGGCCCCGGCGTGGGCCGGGACGCAGCATGTCAACCTCCCGTGGGCGAAAGGAGAAAACCCTAAAGGAGCTCTTCGCGAAACCTCAGGGCGGCCCCCAAATGGGTGACGTTGCGGCGGGCTCCGGGCAGCCTGCACCCACGTGTGCCGAAAGCGGGGAGCCGATAACGCAGGCGTTCCTTGAGTCCCTGTTCATCACGCTGCGGGAGGACTTGCAGACACTGAAGCAGGACCTCACGGCTGAAATTAAGGATGTCCGCAGGGAGATGGACGGCATCGGGGAGAGGGTCGCAGACCTGGATGAGAAAAGCGATGGGAGGGACACGGAGATGGCGACACTTCAGCAGGAAGTCATTCGGATTCATGAGCAGCAAGTCGACCTCCAATCTCATCTCGAGGACCTGGAAAACCGTTCTCGTCGCCACAACATCAGGATCCGGGGGGTGAAGCTCGACGAGGAAGCAGGTGACATTTTCAAATATACTAGAGAGCTCTTCAACCACATACTGGGCAGGCCGCTGGATACTGATCTTTGACTGGACAGAGCGCACAGGGTGGGCCCGCCACGCCAGGCGTCGGCCCTACCAGCTGACATTTTGGTCTGCGTCCAGGACTTTCGCACCAAGGAAGAAATCCTCCAGAAGGCCCGACAAATGAAACCCTTAACCTTTTGCGGCCAAACCTCTGCCCTGTTTCAGGACTTAGCGGCACTTACGCTGCAAAATCGAAGAACCTTCAGGCCCATTACTTCTCATCTCCGACAGCGCAACATCTCCTACAGCTGGGGTCACCCATTCTGCCTGGTTTTCCGAATGGATGGCAAACTCTTCCGGCTGCGCTCCCTCTCGGAGGCTTGCCGTCTGCTGGGAGTAGATCTCCCCGAGGAGGGAGGCGGTGACGACGGCCCTGCTCGCGGAGCGGAAGACACGAGACCCCAATGGCGGATGCAGGGTCGGCGGCGTCGCCCCAAGCGACCGAATTCTGTGGAGATTTCACAAGGGCAGAGGGCAGCTCTTGAGACATTGCCGGTAGCATTGGCAAAGACACAACCAGCCTGACACCCCTAATGACTACTGCTTTCGTAGAGTTGTCTTGGTCCTTAGAGGGCTGCCGGCGGGGGGGGGTAGCAGATCGCCCTTGGTCACATTACCCCCTCCTGTACAATGTTCTTCTGTAGATGATGGACTACAACGAGATCTTTGGTTTTTTTTTTTTCTTTTACTGCTTGTTGCAGTTGGACTACGGATTGATATTTGTTGGGGTTTTTTTTTTATTAGGGGTTCTGGGGTCCCCTGTCCGCCCTTTCTCACTACTAGCATAGGTCTGCATCACCCAACCTGATCTGCCCCGTCTTTGCTTCAAGTTCCACTGCACCGGGAGACCTGGATCCCATACATATCTCACACAATTGGTATCGCCCACATGACCCCCACCACTCTTAGGATACTCACCTTGAATGTGCGGGGGCTTAATAACCCCATTAAACGCAAGGCGGTCCTGTCGTGTCTAGAACATACCAAGGCAGACATATGCCTGCTCCAAGAAACATTTATTAGCAAAGGACTGTCACCGCCTGCAATCCTGTAGGTTCCCGACCCAGATGTTTTCCTCAGGGCCCGCTAAATCGGCCGGGGTGGCAATTTTGGTCGCCCAGAGTTTCAAAGGGGTAGTTCTCCATAAAGAAGCGGAAATTAAAGGGCGGCATCTCACCTATCGCTTCGCCCTAGGGGGCTTCACATTCACTATAGGTTCAATTTATGGCCCTAACGATGGACAGGAAACATTTCTTCACACAGCACTCACTGAAGCGACAGCCACGACGGAACGCAGACTGCTCCTGGGGGGCGATTTGAATGTAGTATTCGACAACGAAGCTGACAGATCATGCCAACGCGCTAACCAGACGGGAGCGCTGTCTGCGGCGGGGCAGTCTAGATTGCACGACTTGGGCCTAGCTGATCTATGGCGTAGCTTTCACCCTCACAGCCGCGAATACTCCTATTACTCCTACGCGCACAAAACATACGCCAGATTAGATTACTTGCTGGCGTCCACACCTATGCACAAGATGGCCACAGATGTAGAGATAGGAGTTGCCTCCTTGTCCGACCACGCGCCGGTCATTGCGACCCTCACCCTCCCCCCCATGCAGCGACCCTCCCGATTATGGCGCCTGCGTGACACACTCCTTCATCACGCCGCAGTGGTAGACCAAATTCAGCGCTCCCTCACAGACTATCTCTCCCACAACGCAAACACCGACACCTCCCTCTCCACGCAGTGGACAGCATTGAAGGCGGTCAGTAGAGGGGAATTTGTGGCCATATCAGCGGCGGAAAATGCAGAGCGCAGGCGTAAGAGGGAAGATCTCACCCAGAAAACCAGGGAGCTAGAACAGATGCACCAACGGACAGGGGCACCAAGAGTCTGGCGTCAGCTTAAGGCCATGAGACAGCAGCTGGCAGCGTTAGACCAGGACCGAGCGGAGTTTGCAGCTCTCCGGTTGCGACATGCGTACTACACGGGAGGAGACCGCTGTGGGCGTTTACTCGCCCATAAACTGCGAGAGATTAGTCACAAACAGGGGGTCAGGGAAATTCAGCGGGGTGATGGGCGACGAGTCACAGAAGACTCTGAGATAGCCGAGGCATTTCGGGACTTCTACGCCCGCCTATATACGGGTTTGTCACTGTCGGTTGCAGACGGTATGGACTTTATAGCCCCGGCTGGCTTGGCGACCCTGACGGAGGCCCAGGCAGACTTCTTAGACAGCGACGTTCGAGTGGAGGAGGTCATCGCAGCCATTACACGCCTCAAACTGGCCAAGGCCCCAGGGCCGGACGGCTTCTCCGCCGTATTTTTACAAAACGTTCTGTACTGTGTTGGCCCCGGTACTTACTAAGCTTTTCAACTCATTTGCTGATCCTGGCGCGATTCCGGCAGAGATGCTAGAGGCATCCATAGTGGTCATTCCGAAACCAGGAAAAGACAAGACCGATTGCGGGGCCTATCGCCCCATATCCCTCCTTAATATTGATCTCAAGCTATACACTGGGATATTGGCTACCCGCCTCTCCCCCTATATGCCGGGTCTGATAGACCCGGATCAGGCCGGCTTCATCTCTCAGCACCAAACCAGCGACAATACGAAGAGGGCCCTCCACCTTGTGGAGAAGGCCACCCAGACACACGGGGAGTACATGATGCTCGCCGTCGATGCCGAGAAGGCCTTCGACAGGGTCCATTGGCCATACTTAGAGCAGATCCTTGAGCGGGTGGGCATGGGGGTGAAGTTCCGCACATATATTCTCAACTGCTATAAATTCCCCGCTGCGTCGGTCCGGGTCAACGGCCACACGTCGTCCCGGTTTCCCATAGAGAGGGGCACACGCCAGGGCTGCCCCCTGTCACCCTTACTCTTCGCATTTTATATGGAGCCCTTGGCACATCGCCTTCGACAGCAGCCGGCGGTCACCGGGATCAAATTCGGTGGATATGTTCACACGGTCAGCCTGTACGTGGACGATGTCTTGCTTTCCTTATCGAACCCCCTTCAGGCACTCCCAGCCTGTCTCACAGAACTAGACGCCTTCGCACTGGCGTCTGGGTTCAAGGTGAACATGGACAAATCGGTGGCACTTGATCTCTCGCTCGAGCCTCCCACCCGCGCGCACCTTCAGGAACACTATCCTATTCAATGGGCGACCAACACAATTCCCTATCTAGGGATTCAATTGGCCCCCTCCATATCAGACACGGTAACTACCAACTACGCACGGTTGCGGAGTACGATCCGCAAGGAGCTGATCCAATGGAAGCACTACCCGCTCTCCTGGCTCGGCAAGATAGCGGCAGTCAAAATGACCATTCTCCCTCAGATACTATATCTGTTTCAAACCTTGCCCCTTCGACCCCCGCAGGGGTGGATAAAACAGACTCAGGCTGAACTGGTACACTTCATATGGAATGGCCGCAAACCACGACTTAAGCGGGCGCTGACTATGCTCCCGCCGGAGAAAGGGGGCCTTGGTGTCCCGGATCTCCACCTCTACTTCCAGGCAACTCAGCTGCGTCATCTGGTTGAGTGGAATCGGCGGGAGTCGGAGAAACACTGGCTGTTTCAGGACCAGGCAGTGGCTGCCAGACCGCTGCAGGGAATCGCCTTCCTGCGGAAAGCGCATAGACCACCCAACTTATATGCCTCGTACATCACCCGGGCCACTCTCGAAACGTGGGACCACACTTGCACCAAACATAATCTCACCACCTTTCCCTCGCCGCTCACGCCGCTGCTCGGGAACCCTGATTTCCAACCGGGCATGGACGCAACGGCCTTCGCTCGGTGGAGACCTTCAGAGTGTCGCTCCCTTGGTCATCTTTTTGACACGGATGGGATCATACCGTTCCAGCAACTCAAGCTGGATTATAGCCTCCCCGAGACCGAACGGCTCCGATATTGTCAAATCCGACATTGGGCCTTACATACTCAAGTGAGGCCATCCGCTAGCAGACGACTGTCCACTTATGAGAAGTGGCTTATCACACGTACCTCTGACAGAAAGCTCATTTCGGACCTATATCAGATGTTGCTAGCCCGAAATACACACTTACATAACGCCAGCCGCGCTCGGTGGGAAAGGGAACTGGGCAGAACATTTAGCCATAAGGAATGGGAAGGGGTGTATTACCGCGCTCACCATTCAGCGTACCACATGGGGTTGACTGAAACCCTCACTAAAATAGTGACGTACTGGTATTACACCCCAGAACGGCTTCACGCGATGGATTCTGCTCAGGATGCGCTCTGCTGGCGGGGCTGCGGGAGGGTGGGTACCCTGACACATCTACTGTGGGAATGTACACACATTCAAGCATACTGGACTCAGGTGCTAGACGAAGTGGACCAACACTTAGACACACAAATACCACGCTTTCCGGCGTACGTCCTTTTGGGCCTCCCAAACCCCTTGACCTATCCGCTCAAATCTCGGCGAGGCAGGCTAATGGCGATAGCTTTGGGTTCGGCAATACAAACTATACTAACACATTGGCGTACCCCGCAACTTCCCACCTTGACAAGCTGGTTACACCGGCTGTGGCACGTCTTAGGGATGGAGAAGCTGACGTTGACAACAGCAGGGAAGGGTTCCACATTTAACGAGCTTTGGCAGCCTTTTCTGGCCCTCTTGTCCGTTGAGTTCAGGGAAATCGCCTGTCCCAGGTATCTCCGTCTTCTGCGGCTCTCTGATTCACAAGTGGCCGACTAATACTACTGGTACTTCATTCAAAAGATTTAAACACGGATCATAAGCGCTTCCCCGGCGGACAAGGGACGGGGTGGGGGGAGGGGGGAGGGGATATAATGGGTTTTTCGTAGCTTTTGAATTTTTCTGTGTCTTTTGTATGGGTTTCTTCTGACTTTAAGCAAGTCCCTCATTGCCCTGATTATTTAGCTGTTATTGTGTATGAGGGGTTTTCATAGCTGAGAGACAGCTGTCGCAACGTTGTATGTGATGTATGTGTTTTTCAAAATTTAATAAAAGATTTAAACCATAAACTGCTATCCACGGAAACGCGTCGATGCCTCCAATGTATAGACACTAGATCACTAAGATATCTGCAAGTTAATGAAAAAGACTAGGAAAAGTATTTCAACTGTGACAGATAATCTAATAGTCACTGGTGCTTCTATACAATGATATGAACTGTTTCTGTCTATTGCTCTCTCCCGCTTTTGTGTATAATTGTTGTGGAATTGTATATTTGTTTGATTTTTATGTTCTCTTTTTCTGTATGTATACAATTGAGCATTTATAAGATATGCAAAGATTCTCTTAAGCCCTTTTTTTAACACAATTATGTTTTAATTACATTGTTTTTATCAATTGAAATAAATATTTGCTTTTAGCATTTTGAGATTTGGTACATTTATGCTCTGATGATGCGGTATGAATATATTGTGTGTTTGTAATTGAGTGGTCTGACTGTGCCAAAGAGGACATTTGTTTTTGACTTAAGTCTATTTGGTGCGCTTCCTCTTTTGGTTTTAAGGAGCCCCTCTCATTTATTGAGATACATCCAGTGCATGCCACAACTCTTGCTCGGGGGAAGACTGAGAAGAAAAAAATGAAGGAAAGGTAATTTCCTTTTGCTGGCAGAAAGAGGACATCACTTTGGGTCAAAAGCCAGGTCCCAAATGTAAAACTAGTGTAACTGCAAAGATTTGTAAATACAGAGGATTAATTGACAAAGAACCCAGTTCCCCACATCTGAGGGCAGTAGGAATTGAAGGACCCTCATAGGCTCACATTCTGAGGGCTTGAAGGAATTAGCAGAACACCAAGGAGAAGAGGATAGCCAGTGACGAATATAAGATTGTCCAGTAGATTGTCAACAAGATTCTTGTACTGAAGGTGCAACAGGACAAGAATGGACCAAATCCTTTAATCCCCTCCTTAAGAGCCATGCTGATAAACGCATGCCCCAATTTGAAAACTGAGAGAGGGGAGTGCTGCACCAGGGACATGGCTTCAGAGGAAACATCTTCATCTGAGCCATGAGCCTGAGAAGAGGAAAGAAGCCTGCCCTTTGCCAGGTTGGAGTTACAAGAATGTAATCTGCTCTCCCCCTTCAAAGAAATTCACTCTCTCCCTTTGAAGACATGCCAAAAACTTGGTTCTCGGAGGGAAGGGAGGAAAAGCATACAGAAAGAGAAGAGACCAAGGAGATGTTAGTGTAGTCACTCCTCAGGCCTTTCCCTCTTGGAATCTGGACAGAAAACATGGAAGAAGAGTGTTTTTGGAAAAGGCAAACAGGATTATCTGAGGTGTCCCAAATCTTTGGCATATTCCTTTGAAAATGTGATGAGCTAGACAAAAGTCACGGCAAAGATTCTGCTTAATCTGTTTGTTCTCTTTTCCTTAGATATATGAGAGACTGGGAGCACTGCAAGGTGGTTCTCGGACGTATTAAGAGAAAGAACCTGTCACAACTGTTTGTTGATTCAAGCCTTTGTGACTATGTTGTCTGTCCTCACCAGGATTTGATCCTTTAAAAGAGAAGCAAAGTAAAGAAGGGTTTGAAAATATCCATCATCTCCTTCCAGTTCTATGAATGAAACCTCTCTTCTGGGAGCAACCTTCCTTGATCTGTCTGAGCACCACAAGTAGCTCCCAACCCAATCTTGCTCACATTCATGATTGCAGGAGGAGGAAGGATAAGAGGGGTTCTGTTGTCAAGATTTCAAGGAAGAATCCACCACTGCAGGTCCTCTTGAATCTTGTTTGTTACTGGAATTTGTCAACTGAGATTCTGTGATGATAGCTACCACTGCCAGAGTAGATGTGTGACAAAAAGTTTTAGTTGAAGGTGAGTCCATGGCACCACAAACACACACACAAGCGGTGGCTCCTCCGCTAAGGCTGAGAAGCGTCGCCCCACTACTCTATGAGCAGTGTAAAGGAAAAATAATATGATAATAACTGAACGTTATCATTTTATTTTTACTATAATGGACTGGAGCCAGGTTAGGGCAGGGCGGGGCTGGGCTCATTTCAGGGGGAGGAGTGGGTGGTGCGCCTAAGTGCGCATGACGGTTTGGCCAGCCATCTTGGGCAGGCCAAACCATCATGCGCACTTAGCATGTTCTCCACTGGGCTGTAATGCACAGCCTGGTGGAGAACATGCACAGGCTCCTACTCCCTGTCTGAACGTTGAACCACAGCGCTCAGACCAATCGCAACACTGCTGTCATGGTAACAGCAGTGTCGTGATTGGCTAGGGGAGTCTGGAAGCCTGGGTGCTGCCGGGATCAAGGAAGAGCAGAGGATGGAGGAGAGGCGGCGGCTGGCGACGAGCACGTAAGTCTTTTTTTTTCCTTGCCCCCCACCGTTCCCTGCCAGCCGCCACTGAAACACATATGATGCCTAATAAGAATCACTAAACACAAACTAAGACTAGCTTGCAACCTTCTGTTGGAAATTTGCAAGGGTTCCTAAACCCCTCCACCCAAGCCAGTGCTTATCATCTGTCTCAGGATTCAAATGCACTCCTTGGCCTGGGCATAATCCGGGTCTAAAGGTTGAACAAGGTTGTTGCAATTTCTCGCTGCTCTCACTTAATGGAGAAACACATATCCCAGCTGGATCTAGATGCACAGTCCAATAAATTCCAAGCAAACGAAAAGAACAGGAAGTCATTGGGGCCTTCCCAGAAATGTGTTCCCCAGGCAAAGGGCGGGTCAAGGAGTGGGACGGCTAAAGAAAATCTGTAGAGGTTGTGTGAGATTTTCAAAACCCAAAACTGGGACATGCTACAGACATAGAAGTGGGACTGTAATTATAGGCCTCTTCAACGAAATCGAAAATAACACAAAAGTTAGAGAGAGACAATGGGGCTTATTTATAATTTGGCAGGTGGAGGAAAGTCCATTGGTATGGCAATACCATACCAAGGGTCATATGCCTGTCAAATTTAGAGTTGTCTGCTAGCCCCGCGGACAACTCTAAACACTGGCAGGAACCACCATTGAAACGGAGTACCCTCTCTGCCAAACTCTAATTCAGCTGCTATGTCACATGCCTGGAACTTTTATTTTAATAGCAATAACCCTTGTACAACATTAGACAGGCATTTTGGTGGTAATGATAGAGGACATAAAATGCAAACGTTCTGCTGCATAATCAGCATAAAAATATGCCAATGACTAAGTTGTGATGGGGGAGCAGGAAGGCGCTAGGCCGCAGCCGTACTCCGCACAGTAAAGCACACGGACACAGTGTGTGGCTGAAGGTTGGCGTGAAGACCACGAGCGGTCTTCCGCCGTTTATTTATCCCCTCGGGTCGAGCCCGCCCCGAGGGGTGCATGCGTGTGTGAGATTGCAACAATGTGTAGTAGAGCCCGGGTGACTCTCTACATCCCTTCCTTCTTTTAGTTCTACTTAACCACAGTCCCTTCTCCTCACGGAGACATATATACAAAGTCTCGTAGTCTTTGACTCGGCACCGGGTTGGCCCGGAGACCATACCTCTGGCTCCGGGAGATGTTGACGTCCCGAGTGCTACTCTGAGCACCCACTGGCGAGCCCTGAGCATCCTCTGAACCCGCTTGTTCAGGCACAGCAATCATGTTTCTGTCTTCGGACGGTACGCCTCCTGAGACGGGGCCACCAGCCCAGGAAGACTCCTGGGACAACGTGCTCGGGCCGGGGACCTCGCTGTCTCTTTCTTCGCTGTCGTGGCCACACCCAACAGTCCGCTTGAAGCACGATACATTCCTGGTGACTTGGAGGTGTCCTCTCTTTGCCGTGACCATTGTCCCCTGAACATCTATCACTGTCCATGTCTCAGGCTCGAATGGTGTTCGAAATTTCCATCCGGGGTGTCGATCTTTGATCACGACCCTGTCCCCGATGCAGATTCTGGGCTCTTGTGCCCTCCGGGCATCACTGGCCTTCTTGTTGGTGGTTTCTCTCCTGCCTTGAATGGCCTCATCGTCCCTCTCTGGGGGTACCCACGTTGGGTCGGCCGGGATGCTATCCCGCGGGGGCCGCCGAAACAACAGGTGTGAGGGCGCACACTTGGTGGTGCTGTGAGGCGTCTGGCGGTACACTCCGAGGAACTGGTCTAATGCTGCTTCGGCATTCTCCTCATGTTCCACCGCGATGCGCAGTGTTTTGTTGAGAGTCCTCATCAGCCGCTCCACCTCCCCGTTGGCTTGGGGCCAGAGTGGCGTGATCTTGCGGTGTCGGATGGCTTTACTTTCCATGTATTCCTGGAACTCCCGACCCTGAAATGGGGGTCCGTTGTCGGACTTGATTTCCTCCGGCAGTCCCAGCACAGCGAAGATTCTATCCAGAGCCCTCTTCATGTGAGGGAACGCTGTTGACCCCACGACTTCCAGGACTGGAAACTTCGAGAACGAATCAACCATGACCAGCATGTGACGGCCGTCTGGGAAGCTTCCGAAGTCGATGCTGACCTGAGTCCATGGGAGTTTGGCCGGATCCTCCGTGACTATCGGCGCTGGAGGGGGATCCCCTCCGGTGATGGTGCATTCATGACAGCCCCTGACCATCTCTTCCACTTTGGTATCCATGGCCGGAAACCAGACCTTCTGCCGTAGCCTCGCCTTCGTCTTTGCCATGCCCTGGTGGCCCACAAGCGCCAGACCCAGAATTCGTTGCTGGAGAGCTTCCGGGATAACGACGAGATGCCCTCTCAGGACAATGCCTTGCTCTCCCACGCTGAGCTCATGACGCACCCTCCAGAGCTGCTGCCGGGCCTGTGCCACCTCCGGTCGTAGCATGCGGCTCCCATCCATGAAGCGGGCCCAGGTGTTTCCGTCCAGGGCGTCTTTTACCCTGGCCAGTGTTCCGTCTGCCACGGTGGCCTGTCCGATTTCCTCCAGAGTCATGGCCTTTGGGCATGCATGCTGTGACACCATCCTTACCACCGCTTCTGTGTCATTTTCTTCTTTGGACTGGTTCCTTGTTGATTCCGGGTCAGGGTGACGTGACAGGTAGTCGGCCGGGTTGTGAGCGCCAAGTCGATACACAACCTTGAATTGATACGCCTGCAGCTGCACGGCCCACCGCTCGATTCTTGGGGGTGCCAGCCGTGTTGACACAGCAAAGAGCGGGACCAAAGGTTTGTGATCCATCACCACTTGGAAGTCCTGGCCACACAGGTATAGGTGGAAGTGTTGACACGCCCACTTGATGGCGAGAGCTTCTCGCTCGATTTGGGCATATCTGGTCTCAGTGTCGGTGGGAGCCTTACTGGCGTAGGCGACGGGTTTCCAGACTTCGGGGTCATGTTCCTGCAGGAGCACCGCTCCTAGGCCCACGGGGCTGGCATCCACGACCAACTCGGTTCGCTTCCTCGGATGGAAATAGGCCATGACCGGTCTGTCCTGCAACCCCTCTTTGATGTCAGCAAACGCCTTTGCAGCAGCAGGCGACCACTCCCATGGCTGTCCTTGTTTGGTGAGGACCCTGAGGGGTTCTGACATGGTGGCAAGCTTTGGGATGAATCGCCCGCAGTATGTGGCCATACCGAGGAAACTCCGCACCTCCGTGGGGTTCTTCGGCGTGCTGGCAGCCCGGATGGCGACTGCTTTCTTCGGGTCCACCCGGAGTCCTTCCCATGTGAACACATATCCAAAGAATTCGACTGTGTCTTGATAGAATGAGCATTTCGCCTTGTGCAGTGTCAGCCCTGACTCCTCAAGCCTCTGCAACGTGGCGCGGAGATGCTTGTGATGCTCCTCCAGCGTGCTCGAGAAGACGAGGATATCATCACTCAGGTTAATTACCCCTTGCAGTCCTGACAACACCTCTCTGACTGCGTTTTGGAATACTTCGGCAGCCGACGATATTCCGAAGCTGAGCCTCTTATATCTCCGGAGGCCGACGTGGGTTGAAAACGTGGTGATGTATCGGCTATCTGGTTCCAACTCCAGCTGATGGTACCCTGCGTTTAGATCCAGTTTGGAGAACCATTTGGCCCCATTGAGATCGGCCACGATATCCTCCATGGTCGGGGTTATGTGTCATTCCCGTTTCACTGCCACATTAGGCAGGCGCATATCTACGCAGAGCCTTATCGCCCCCGGCTGTTTGGGTTTTGGGGCCACAACCAACGGGGACACCCACGGCGTGGGGCCGGAGACCTTTTCTATGACATCGAGCTCTTCCAGCTTTCTCAGCTCTTCCTCGACCTGCGGTCTCAGATTGAACGGTACTCTCCTATGTCGGAGCGCCACTGGCCGGATGGCTGGATCAATATGGAGCTTGAACTTTTTGCCCTTGAGCTTCCCTAAACCGGTGAAGAGGGCCGGGAATTCCTTCAGTATGGCCTCGGCGTGCGACTCGTGTATCTGATTTGCGAAAAACACAAGCCCAAGATCCTCCGCGGTGTGACAGCTGAGCAGTGTTCCTTTTCGTCCTTCGGTTATGTGGAATCGTGTGTCCATGATGCATGTGCTGCTGGCTACTTTGGCTTGTATTACTCCCCTCAGCGGTAGTGGGTCGGTCCCTCCATAAACATATATTCTGGCTGTGGATGGTGCGAGTGGGGGTCTTGGTGACAGGCGATCATATTGCTCCGAGTCCATGACATTGACTGAGGCGCCAGTGTCAATCAAGGCGTGCACCGCCGTGCCCTCCACTGTTACCGAGCACATTGGGGGAGGCCGTCGATCTGCTCTGCTGGCATACGAGACCACGAACACGTCATCGTCCTCATCCTCCCACACTTGCCTAGCATCTTCGAGTGGAGGAAAGTCTTCCAGGGATACCTGCTGGACTCGTTGCGAGATGCTCCTCTGTCTTGACGGGCCCTGGCGGAATCATCCTCCCCGGCACACCCTGGCGTAGTGATTGAGCCTCCCGCACTTGGAGCAGGTCTTGCCTTTCGCCCCACAGACTGCTGTTCTGGCGTGGTCATCTCCACAGTATCCGCACTGGCCACTATGCGGCGGTGTCTGCGCTCGCCGGATCGGGGCCGGGCGTCTCTGGATGGCGTCCACCCTCTCTTCCTTGACGGCTTGGTGTCTCGGGGCACACGTGGCGGCCACGGGCGTGTGCAGTGCCGCTTCCATGGCATCGGCCCGGACGTCTGACAACTCGTGTGAGCGGGCCAAGACTAGGATCTCGTCCAGCGAGATCCCTGGTTGTCGCAATATGAGTTTGCGTAGAAGCTTGGAGCGGCAGCCCAGGATGATTTGATCCCTGATTTCTGTCTGCGGGGCCACGAATGCGCACGTGCTGGCCAACTTGCGCAGCTTCGCATAGAACATATCGACCGACTCCGAGTCTGTCTGGGCGGCCCTTCGGAACTTGAACTTTTCAAAATCAGGGTTCAGTTGTGGGTCAAAATGTCTGTCGAGCGCCCTGACTGCAGCATCGTAGTCGTCTTCCGTTCCGGTGTTCGGGAGGGTCTTGAAGAGGTCATAAATTTCGGGGCCTCCATAGTAAATGAGGAGTGACCGCTTGACTGTGCCGTCTGCTTCTCTTGTCCCTTTGAAGTAGTGGTTGAGTCGTCCTACCCACGCCCGCCATCGTGGCGCAGCCGTGGCAGGATCTTCGATTTCGCTGAATGGCGGCAGGGGAGCAATCGCGGTGTGGTGGTGCCCTGGGATCGGCACGTCAGGGCCTCTGACTTGGCCTTGAGCTCCAGCCTGTGGGCCAGCCGTGCTCGCCTGAGTGTTGCTCATCTTGGGCGCGCTTTACTCTCTGCCTCTTGTAGGCCTGAAGGACGTCCCTCGTGTTCCGCGCGCAGGGGCAGGGCACTGCACCCGGTGGAGGACAGGGATCGGTCGGTGCACAGGCCTGCCCTGGGCCTTGCCGCGTCTGTGGGGCACTTCACTGCCACCTCCTTCTCACCTTGCCCAGGTGGTGTCCCTTCACCTGCTTCCTCCTCTTGTCCCCGTCTTCTCTCCTTCCTTATTTCCTTTTCTTTTTTTTTGTTACAGGCGACCCTCGGGGCAGCACTGGGGCCTTGCAGGGACGGGGAGAACCCAGCGGGGGTGGGGCCGAGCGTCGCTCGCACTCAGGAGCTCCACGTGCTCACTCACCCTCACTCGCGCTGCTGCCAGAGTCAGCGCCGCCAGCTGAACGTGTTCCCGAGGCCTCGGAAGACACGTGGGCGGGCGCAGGCAGCAGCAGCAGGAACAGCCACCAGCCGCACGCACGGACAGGCGCCGCCAGCTGAACGCGCTCCAAACTCCAACCAGGAGACACGTGGGCGGGCGCCACCGGCAGGTAGGCGGCAGTGCGCGTTGATGCGGGTGGGCTCCGCAGCTTGTCGGCAGCCTCAACGGGTGGGGAGCGGACGCGTGCCGGTCCGACCGGCCTCGTCGCCAGTGTGATGGGGGAGCAGGAAGGAGCTAGGCCGCAGCCGTACTCCGCACAGTAAAGCACACGGACACAGTGTGTGGCTGAAGATTGGCGCGAAGACCACGAGCGGTCTTCCGCCGTTTATTTATCCCCTCGGGTCGAGCCCGCCCAGAGGGGTGCATGCGTGTGTGAGATTGCAACAATGTGTAGTAGAGCCCGGGTGACTCTCTACATAAGTCAAGACAAGGTTTGGGCTGTGAACCTTGGCAATGGGATTTGTTGATATGGTGCTGACGACTGACATGAACTGCTCCATGCGGACTCCTAGTTCTTGTTTTTATCGTAATGCCTTATTTGCGGGTCACAAACAAAATATTGTGCAATTGCTTTTAAAACAGCATATACCACAAAACTAAAATGCTAAGGCATGTGGTGTGGCATGTTACATGTCAAGCTCAGCTGCTACTCCTCTCCGAATGAAGTTGAGAGATTGGAGCAGGTATTTTTGGTAAACAGTTGGCTGCCTTTAGAGCGCACTCTGACAAGCATCACCACAAGAGAGGGTCGGATCTATGAGCTATATCTCAAGGGCAGAGTACTTCCTTACCAAACCCCCCCTCTCAAACCCGGGTCATGTATTACATTTGGAGAAAACTCTCAGGGCACCGAGACAGGTCTAAAATCCAGGGCTGTACTTGCATATCCGGGACATCTGGTCACCCTATGTGGAGGGCTGGTTTTATTTTTTTGCTGGGTCACATGGTGCCTAGAAGTGGGAAGTAGGATCTCATACAGTAAGTGCTGGGAAGAGATAAGGGTTGAGGAGGTAATGTCGGTTTGGGCTTAGTTCTGTGTCCTGTACTGGTACCTGGGGTGTGCTCAGCACCAACTGCATCCTCTCAAAAGCGGGTACCCTTCGCTCTATGCTGTTTCATAGGCACCAGCGCCCTGGTTCTACTAGCTATAATGGCAGAAGCTGTGTTCAGACCTCTTGTCAGCCGTGGGTGTGCGGTGCTGTATGTTATCAGGTGCGCTGTCACCTTTCTAAGGGCGCAGCACCAGGCTACCAGCGTCAAGATGCGGCGCAGGTGTGTTATGTTATGTTATTAAGGACTTAAAGAGTGCACGGCTACTCGATAGAGTGTCCCGGCGTTAAACATTCTGGGTGGGGCTAACTGTGGGCTCTAAGCTTGCCAATTTTCACTCTATTGCTGGAATAACCAGGTTTTCAGTAACTTCCTAAAAGGAAGAAGATCCTGCATCTGTCTGAGTGCCAGCGGAAGATTATTCCAGAGTTGCGCTGCTTGTACCTGGAAGGAGCGACCACCAATTCGAGCATGGGAAGATTTAGTGTTTCACTCTATATTGCACCCTGGCATTAGCAGGTGTACTCGGTGCTGTGTTTGTCGCAGCCATAGAGTGTGCTTGCTCCCTGTGATGTGCCCTGTCTGTGCATCTTCTCTGTTCTGTACCACCAGAGTCGGCTCTCTGCATTAGGAACTGATTCAGCACCAACTTAAAGGAATAAGGTATGAAGGTCACTCATGCACCAGAGGCGGAGGCTGCATCCCTGAGGGGGCTGCACACGACTATGTATGGGGGAAAGCTCTTCTCACATCCACCTGAGGGTGAGTCTCCAGCCTATTACTGATTGCAGAGGCCAGGGGGACTCAGCAGCAATGAACTGTCTTTAGATTCCTATATCTTCGTCTGGACTTTGGAAAACAGGAGTGGTAATGATTGGCAAAGCCAGTAGGTCGGGCAGTGGCAAGCAGATGTGATGGTTCATTTATTTTTTTATTGCAAGCATAAGCCACAAAACTTAAAAAGAAGAAATCAAAAAATGAAAATATGCCACCTAAGAGTGGCAGCCAATAGCTTGCTCTAAACATTTGAATTGTAACCAAAATAAATTAACCATTGCATAAAATGTTATTTAGAACAGGGCTTTCCATCAGACAGGTGTACTTAGAAGAGGCATAGAAACTATTTTTAGTTTGAATGCACACCATAGAAAAATATGATTCTTATTGGTGAAAAGAAAAGATACTTTTGCCTTTCAATTAATGTAACCTGAAGACATGGTTTAATCATATAATGAAGTCTAAAAAAACTCTAAATAGGATACAAACTGCAATTAAAAATAGATTTAGCAAAAGCCCACCAGCCCTCTGACTGAAGTACACTTCTTTTTTCGGTGGATGTCAACATATGATCAGGCAAAATGACGTGTCTGTTCATGGTAAGAAGGTATATTAGAAAGTGTTACACTAATTCCTCTGCATTGGGGGTAGTAAAAAAGAATTAATTCAGAAACTCTGATTCCCCCCAACCCGCCTTGCTGTCATTCATCCTTTTGCAAATAAAGTGAATTTTAGATGTTCAGGACGTTCTACAGAATATCTCATCAAGTTATCCAACCAGAAAGGAATTCACCAGTTGGGTAGGAGGAAAAATTTTAAATGTACATTTATTGTCAGGTAAACACGGTAATTGGCATCTTCGAAGACACAAGGAGAACCTCGCCAATGCCGTAAGTTATGATACACACAGCTAATTCTCAGTGGTTGGTAAATGACCATCCCGACCATTTATGTCTTTATGGTAATATTGCAGAGCAGTCAAACTACCTGGTCCTATTGGGTTACCGGGCATTTGTAGCACTCTAATGCATCTATACATTACTCTTTATTGCTGTGCCATCCTGGTTATTTTGTGGAACAACAGCCAAGAGTTGCTGGAAATCACTAGAGTAAAGATGAATAATTGATCAGTGTAACAAGGTTACTGCTAGTTAGTCCACCTCTTTACCAACAAACTAGTAAATACTGCTGTAACTGCTCACTGTAACGCTATTCCCAGCGCAGTATTCATCACAAGATATAATGAGATCTCATAAAGTAGCCAGATCTGTAATTAAAATATAGCAGCGATATTTGTGCTGTGGCTTTGACTCATGCTGCACCACAGAGGCAGACACTCCTCCCGTAGCAGCCGATACCTTCCTCACCAATGACAGTAAAGACCACTGCCACTGCCCACTGCCACTGCCCAACATCTTAAGCCTTCGACATCACAACTCTTTACGAGTCGGCCATCAAACCTAAGCCCTGGAAAGAGGCGTAGGCTTCTCTGCAACAGTCATGCAATTGTTCGCTTCCAACTGCACCATCCACCATCTACCCTAGAGCCACAAGATCCCAGGAATTCACTGTCTGCTCTGGAACACCGCAGGGTGCCATCCTCTGTTGTATCAACCTCAACCACTGGATGGAGCCCATCGGATCCACACCCACAAATAACATCATGATTCATCAATTTGCTGTAGAAGCTCCACTCTGGCTCATTGACCTATGCTGTATTCTGTTTTGGGCAGAAGCAACAGATGAATGACAGTTGAACAAACCAATGGATGTAAAGCTCATATGTATGTAATTTTGAGTTATGAAGCTTTTTGATTACATGAGTCTGGTGAAAAATCTAAAGCTGTCTCTGGACCAGACCTAAAAAATACAAGGTGCAAGGGGAGTGTTTGCTCATTGTAATTGAAACATCTCCTGTTATGTTACATTCTGTTATGTTATTTTCACTTGATATAGCGCAACGACTCATACCCGCAGATATATCTTGGCGCTTAGCCAACACAGGAGAACCACAACAAACTAAAACAACCAGGTCTTCAAAAGTTTTTAAAACTTGGCAAAATCTGGGCAACTGCGGAGATGGAAATCCTACCTCCCCTGATAGATGGCTCTTGTAATGGGCTACGGTGGAGTGATGTTTACATTGCTCAGGGTTCCCTGGAGTCAGGCCACAGCTTGAACAGATGATTCCTTTTTCCGGTTCTTAAGCCTGACAGCAGCCTTTCTCACCACTGTTAGTGCTCAAGGAAGGGCAGCAGTGTTGTGCTTGGTAACAGCCTCCATTTACACAACACATAGCTTTATAAACAAACTCATTGGAAGCAATTTCCAGCTTCAGCTGCTCAAAACTAGAGGAAGGAAAAAGCACCATCATCAGTAACAACGAAACTTGACTCCACTAAAGTGCAGAAGTGGCAATGTTCCAATTTCTTGCACTCTGGAGAAGACATACAAGGGGATAAAAACATCTTCAAACAGAGGGGCATATTTACAAGCCCCTAATGCCACCGGAGCGTCACTTTTTCTGACACTCCAGTGGCGTTGCTCTCTTTTCCATATTTACAAGGTGCCCCTTACCGCAGCGGTCCACTGCGGCAAAGGGGCGGGCATTGGGTGTTGGTGTGAGCGTTCCACCGCAACACCCATTGCTTATGGACGCTGCCCCATATTTAGAAGGATGAGGCTGCGGCAAAAACTAAGACCAGGTAAACCTTGGTCTTAGGCTGGCGATACGGGGAGAAATTATTAATTTCTCCTCGTACTTTGCTCTTTCAATGTGTGCTGCATTGTGCAGCACACATAGAAAGAGCAGATCCCCTTTAAAGATTGTTTATGTGCAGAAAGGTGTCCCTTCCTGCACGTAAAGAATCGCCCCTGCAGTGCAGGCACCCTTCCAACATGGTGCAAGGGTGCCTGCGCTGGCACTAGGCTGCTTTTTTAGTGCCAGCACTAGGGGAAACGCAGGGGTGCACCATATTTTTGTAAATACAGCACATCCCTGCGTTTAAAAAGATTTCGGAGGACAGCGTTACCAATTTTGGAGTAACACCGCTCTCCGACAGCTTATTGTAAATATCCTAGAGAAGCTCTTAACACCATGGTGCATCTAGTTTCCTTTCAACCTTAGAGTGCAACGGCAAGAGAAACATGTTGGGTTCACACTGCACTTGATACAACCGCACAGCTGAATGTGCTCTTTCATCGTGGTTGGCCCTTGTACCTTCCATTCCTCAATGTTCTATCTGCTGTGCTCTGCACGCTCCCATGTGGCCTGCCCTCTATGCTGCCACTGCAGTTCATGTCCCAGGCTCGTGTCCACACTTGCTTCTCCTCAGGAAGACATGGAGATGTGACCGCTTGGCCCCACAGCACATAGGTGCTGTTGAGATGGGACTGTCTCCTGCATGGTACACAAGTGTGTTTCTTTGCACTGAATGCCCAACTGCATGGGAATCTGATATCCTGTCTTTTATTTTAGACCCTGGCATCATGCTAACCTAGCATGTACACAGAGGCCTCATGGTAGATGGAGGACTACTGTTTCTGTCCTGGGTGTACCACATAAAGCAGTGGTGCCAGTATACTGTGTTGTGTGATTTTTTACTTCACCATACCTTTTTATCTGTGTCAATGAGCATGTGGCCTAGAGGCCCCTATGGTATAAAGTTACACTGTTAAGTGAAACCCAGAGCCCTTGAACTGGCATTATGTGTGTATGTCATGTGCGTGAACTTGTACAGTGAACCACTGATTCATGTGTGATAGCACAGGAGAGAGAGAGGGACAGGGGGGTGTGGGGTGTGGGGAGAGTGAGAGAGAGAGAGAGGAAAAAAGAGAGAAAGAGAGAGAAAGAGAGAATAGACTGATGGCAGTGGGATCCATTTTGGAAGTCCCTGGTGTAGAACGGTGCAGGATGGACGGTAAGTATAGCTTCTCCAGAAAGTGGAAGTGTATTGCCTGCATTCCGGTAGCTGTAGGGTGGAGATCCAAGCATTGAAGTGAGGAGGATAGAGGCAGGGCTATGTTCAGATATTTTATGAAGATTTTGGGGGCTATTCACAAAGGTAACTTACACTTGTGAGTTATTTACATGTGTAATTTACACGTGTGTGTTTACTATTACTGTTTGTGGTAACTTTACTACTTTGGGCTAGTCACGAAATCCCAGTGTAAAGTTATTAGAATGTAAAGTTACTCCTTCATGTCTGCCAACAGGACGGAGATCTCTCTATGGTAAAGTATAAGGAAAATTTTAAACATTTTCCCTGCACTTCACCATAGGGATGTGTCCGCCGAAGTAGTGGAGATCTCCCCATCGTAAAGTGTTTGTATTGTTAAAAAATAATCTTACATTATTTTTTAATTTAAAAAGGTTATTAAAATATGTCAATGCAAAATATATATATATTTTTTTAGATACTTTTTAAACTTTTAAATATATTTACTTATATTTTTAACTATTTTAAATTAAAATTATTTCCTATGGGGTTTTATTGTACATTTTGTCTCCATTATTTTCTATGGGAGAGTGTTGCAGTACTTAAAAAAGGGCAACGTGCGGTGCTGGGCTTACTCCAGCTCTGAGCAGGAGTCCATTTTCTACTGTTTTGGATCTTTTTTGCCAGTAGTAACTATAGAAATACAGTTTGTGAATAGGATTGAATCGGAGTGGGCTTACTCTTCTGTGGATGGGTCTACTTCCCCCCAAGCCCCTTCTTACTCTTCACTAAACCCCTCCTTCCTCCTCCCTTAACACTCCAACAACTAGAATTTGGCCATATTCACCGACAGCCAATGTGGGGCGCGAGCTGGTGCTGCCACTGCCGAATGCAAAGAAGATGTGTCACCAATGAGTGTAGCTCATTCGGACTGCAACCACATGTCATTGCTGAAGGAAGCCAACTGCTGGAGAAGCTGTGTCATGACCCCATGACCTGCTGTGATCATGCAACAATGCTGACACATTTCCACTGAGTGGAGCTGGATGGTTTGAGAGACCGCAATGGCTGGAGGAGCCATGCCATAACTCCCAGACCTATTGCACTGCAACCACCCATCAACACGCATGCAGAAGAGTGCTTACTGTGGAAACAGAAGGCACGGGGGCATCCATCACCGCACCTGACTTGCGCGATCATTGAGCAGGCACCACAAGGTTTCACCCGCAACCTGAGCAGAGGACTGAGGAAAACTTTAAGGAAGTTGAAAGCGAGGGCTGGAGATTTTCTGCCCGCCTTAAAAGTGGGGTAGGAACTATTGACTGAGTTGTGCATTCAAACCCTTTGGGGATGAGCAGTGACCTAATCAGCACCTATGCCTAAATTATGCCTTTGCCACAGAATATGGGAATTGTAACTGCTAGGGTTGCCCAGGCAGCAGGGGCGGCTCCTCCGCAATGGCAGAAGAGCGTCACCCCACTGGCGCAGAGCCAGCAGCAAAAAAATAAAACAATATTTCTTTATTGTTTTATTTTTAAGCCGCTGGCTCAGCCAGCATGTGCAGGGAGGGCGGGGCCGAGGCATGGGACTGGAGGGGGAAGAAGGCATGCTACGTGCACTCCCTAAGTGCTCATGTGTGTTTGGCTGGCCGTCTCAGGCCGACCAATACACACATGCGCACTTAGGTTTCTCTAACTTGGCTGAATTGAACAGTCGGGTTAGAGAAGCCCCACAGACTCCCTGACCTGAGCGAAGTGTCTTTCTAGCCCGCTCAGGACAGGGAGTATGTGATGTAGTCACAGTGTCTGCTAGGACAAGGAAGTCCCAGCACTGAGGTGCGATGCGGGAGGCAGCCAGCAGCAGTTAAGTTTAACTTTAAAAGATAATATATTATTATTTTAGACAGTCCCTCGCCTCCCCCCCTCCCCTGCACCTCCTCCTGCACTCCCCCACACCTCCTCCCTCCGCCTCACCACTTTTTTATGTGGCGGCCGCCACTGCCAAGCAGGTAGAGATTACTGAAACGTGTTTGTGCAGCGTTTACTAAAAACACAACCATAGTTAAAATCTTGTATTTGATAACCTAATTGCATTGTGCAGTATTTAGTTTTGTTGTGTGATTAAAGTACTTGTTTTAATTAAAAAGACAAGCACTATGCTGGAGAATAAGCTATTGAGTCTATTGATTGAATATTGAGCTATGAACTCTTGCTCCCTACACTACCTCCCTGAGAAGCCTTGGAAAGCTCGTCCTCAGTACCCTGGACGGTAAATGATATGCTAGGGATTTGTAAAGCGCATGGCTAACCAACGGGTGTCCCAGCGTTGAAAGTCAAGTCCATCATATTGTGGCAGATAACAAAGCAGATTATTCATAGAGAAGTGTTTTAAGTAATTTCCTGAATTTAGTTTCTTCTTTAATCATTCTCAGTGATAAAGGCAGCGAGTTCAAAAACTTCAGTGTCAAATGGGCAAAAGAACGCCATCCACTCCTTGCTTTCTTAATTTTTGGTACACTAAGAAGTCTCTGATCTGCAGAGCATAGTGATCTTTTAGGGTTGTAGGGTGGTTAACAACTGCTGAATTAAAAGGGAGAGCTTTTGTTGTATATCGCCCGGTGGGCCAGACACAGAGTTTTAAATGTAATTCTCTCAAGAACCGGCAACCAGTGCAGCCCTGCCAAGGATGAAGAAACCAAATGATGCGTGGGAATCTTTATGAGAATGCGAGCTGCAGCATTCAGAATTATTTGTAGGTGCTTGATCAAATACAAAGGACTTCCCAATCAATCAATCAATCAATCAATCAGACATCCCACCTTCCCAAGACCTCTGAAATAACCTCAGTGCCTTCTTCCACCACAAGATTAAGGAGATCTACAACAACTTCAACTGCCTCGATACCCAAGACCCTCTCACCCCACTCGCAACCACCGCACCCAACAACACCAGACCCTGATGAGCTGGACTACCCTCACCACTGACGACACCCTCAAGATCATGAAAAGCATCCACTCAGGATCACCCTCGGACCCCTGCCCGGACCACATCTTCAACAGAGCCGGCACCTTCATCGCCCCGAGCTCTGCTGCACCATGAACTGCTCCATCAACTCCGCCACATTCCCGAAGACTGGAAACATGCAGAGATCAACCCCTTGCTGAAGAAACCCTCTGCTGACCCGAAGGACCTCAAGAACTTCAGGCCCATCTCTCTGTTCCCCTTTCCAGCCAAGGTCATCGAGAAGGCCATCAACGCCAAACTTTCCGAGTTCATCAAAGCGAACCATGGACTGGACCTCTCCCAATCCGGCTTCTGAAGCAATCACAGTACAGAGACTGCCCTCCTTGCCACCACAGATGATGTCAGCACCCTCCTCAACTGAGGCAAAACTGCAGCCCTCATCTCCTGGACCCCTCGGCCGCCTTCGACACCACCTCCCACCGCACCCTATGCACAAGACTCCACGATGCCGGCATCAGCGAAAAAGCCCTGGAATGGATCTGATCCTTCCTTACTGGCTGAACACAGAGAGTCAAGCTACCACAGTTCCACTCGGAACCCACAGAAATCAGCTGCGGAGTGCCTCAGGGCTCCTCCCTGAGCCCCACGATCTTCAACATCTACATGGCTCTGCTCGCAGCCATCGTCAGGAACCACAGACTCAACATTGTCTCCGCCGAAGACACCTAGCTGATCCTCTCCCTCACCAAGGAACCCACAGTTGTCAAGAACAACTTCCACGATGGGATGAAGGCTGTCGCCACCTGGATGAAGGACAGCTGCCTCAAGCTAAACTCAGAGAAGACCTAAGTCCTCATTCTGGGCTCCACCCCTCCGCCTGGGACGACTCTTGGTGGCCTGCAGATCTTGGACCCCACACCCACAGACCACGCACAAAATCTCGGCATCATCTTGGAGTCCTCGCTCACCATGAACTGCCAGATCACCACCGTCTCAATATCCTGCTTCCACATGCTACGCCTGATCTGAAAGATCTTCAAGTGGATCCCCACCGAGTCCAGAAAGATGGTCACCCACATACTCAACAGTAGCAGACTCGACTACGGCAATGCACTCTACACCGGCATCACCTAGAAATTCCTACAAGAAACTGCAAAGCATCCAGAATGCCTCCACCAGACTCATCCTAAATCTCCCCCGCCGCAGCCACATCACCAGCCACCTGAGAGACCTCCACTGGCTCCCAGTCAACAAAAGAATCACATTCGAGCTCCTCACACATGGCTACAAAGCCCTACATGACATGGGACCTGCATACCTCAACCACCGCCTCGCATTCCACGCACCCACCAGAGACCTCCGCTCCGCCCATCTGGCCCTGGCCACCATCCCACATATCCACAAGACCACGGCCGGAGGAAGATCCTTCTCCTACCTCGCAGCGAAGACCCGGAACATCCTGCCTCTCCACTTCAAACAATTACCGTCACTGCCCCAATTCAGGAACAACCTCAAGACCTGGCTCTTCGACTGAACCGCAGTGCCTGTGACAGATCAGCAGTCCCGCCGCCACCCCGAGCGCCTTGAGACCCTTACAGGTGAGTAGTCCCGCTTTATAAGTCTCTTGATTGATTAATTGATAGAGCTTTGAGGTCTGTGTGTTTGATAGAAAGAGCTTAAGCAAAGCAAACTGGCAATGATAGATTGTCGAGTAGGGCACACGTCATGGAAATTATGATTAATTTGCGCAAGAGGTGCCATGTTTGCTGCAATGATCTGTGTTTAACCTGCAGATCACATGATCCATTGTTAATGATATAGCATATTGTTAACCTCGTTCCCATGCGTCGGACGGCCGGGAGCCATCCGACGTCACGGTTGGGGTGTGCGTTGGACGGCTCCCGGCCGTCCTAGCACCCACCCACCTACGGGGGAAGCGCTGGCGCTCCCCCGTGGGCCGCCCTTCAAGCTGCCCCCGCTGGGGACGGCAGGAGAAGCCCTTCCGCTTCCCCCTGCACCCACCACCCACGTCATCTAATGATGTCAGCGCGCGAGGCGCGCTGATGTCATTAGAGGATACCGGACGCGCTGGAAGCCATTTGCTTCCACTGCATCCGGCGGATAGGAGGTAAGTTTCTCCTCGGGGAGGGTGGGGGGAGTTTAAAAGGCATCGGAGGAAAGGAAAGGGTTTTCCTTTCCTCCGATGTCTTGTAAGCATTCTGCTGCACGATCGCACATGAGGCGCGATCGTGGAGCAGGAATGCCCGGGTTATTATTTTTTTAAAGGGCCTTTGTGTCGGGGAGCGGCCCTTGGGCAAGGGGCGCTCCCCTTGGGGAGCAGTTTTTTTGGTTGGGTCTCAGCCTTGTTATTCTAGGCCCATCTGCCCCCAAGGGGGGCAGAAGCCATTAGACACCTGGGATTGTTTGTGTTGTTGGGGAGCGCCCCTTGGGCAAGGGTCGCTCCCCTTTGGGGATCATTTATTTTGGCGTTCCTGCCCCCCTTGGGGGCAGATCAGCCTTGTTATTCTAGGGGCAGAAGCCATTAGACACCAGGGATTGTTTGTGTTGTTGGGGAGCGGCTCCTTGGGCAAGGGTCGCTCCCTTGGGGAGCAATATGTTTTTGGGGAGCGGCCCTTAGGCAAGGGCCGCTCCCCTTTGGGAATCATTTATTTTGGCCGTTTCTGCCTCCCTTGGGGGCAGATCGGCCTTGTTATTCTAGGCCCATCTGCCCCCAAGGGGGGCAGAAGCCATTAGACACCAGTGATTGTTTTAGTGTTGGGGAGCGGCCCCTTGGGCAAGGGTCGCACCCCTTGGGGGAGCAATATGTTATTGGGGAGCGGCCCCTTAGGCAAGGGTCGCGCCCCTTTGGGGAGCATTTATTTGGGCCGTTTATGCCCCCCTGGGAGGGCAGATCGGCCCAAATAAACAATTAATTTTATTGTATGCCCACTAGGCCACCAGATTGTTTTAGTGTTGTTGGGAGCGGCCCCTTGGGCAAGGGTCGCTCCCCTTTATGGGGTGATTATTATGGCCGTTTCTGCCACCTTTGAGGGCAGATCGGCCATATGTTTTCAGGCCCATCTGTCCCCTAGAGGGGCAGAAGCCACTAGACACCAGGGCTTTTTAAATGTTGGTGTTGGGGAGTGACCCCTTGGGCAAGGGTCGCTCCCCTTTATGAGGATGAATTTTTTGGCTGTTTCTGCTCCACGTGGGGGCAGATCGGCCTTATGCTTTTAGCCCCACCTACCACCTTTGCTTGGCTGGTGGATAGTGTGTTGACTACTGCATTATTTGCATATGTGATTGTAATGTTTTATTTCTCCTTTTTATTCTAGTGCAAAGCTTTTGATTCTTGTTTGCGGTTTCGGCAGTGGTTGATCTGCAGTTTTGCGAAGTTGCATTTTTTGGTAAGAAAAACATTTTTGTTGTGTTTACTCCAAATGAGTATTAAAGTCATGCATGAATGAATTTTTTGTAAGTGGTGCCATAATAGCAGCATATTTAGTTAGTGTTTTGAGCATGAAATTCTTTGCGATGTGTTTTGCGTTGTCTTATGTGTAATTTTCTTTTCCTTTTTTAGTGGGATACTGTTGGTCCTTACTGTGTCTGTGCAGAGTAGGTGGTGGTGAGTCTAGCTGCTTCTGGCATGTGAGTGGTATAGTGTTGGAGTATATAGGTCTTTGTGATAAAGCCACATTTTGTTTATTACTTATTTTACAAAGTGTTTGTTGTTGTTGACTTCTTTGACAAGTTACCTTTCTTAGTAAGGATTATGGCTAGCCGTAGAATTACTGCTCAGCAGGTGGTTGGTATGCTTTTTTAATCTTCCTCTGAGCAGGATTATGAGACTGACAGTGCGTCTGAGGGAGAGGAGGGAGTGCAAGATTCTGGCAGTGAGTTTTCTGTCCACGATGAAGCTACTCTCAGTGCGGATGAAGCTACTCTCAGTGCGGATGAAGTGCCTGTTTTAGAGGAGGACACTGATGTGCCGATGGTGCAGCAAGAGACATCGGGATTGCAGCCTGAGGCTGCAAGGCTTCCTACTGGAAGTGCTGGATTCTGGCATGGGCGTAGGACCCACTAAATTTCTGGGGGGGACAGGGACAACCTTGTGGACTTTCCAGTGACCCTATACAAATCGCCCATTGTGAGAGACCGTACGCCCGTTAAACATATACAATTGCATAGTTATGAAGAGAAATACTTAGAAAGGCAGTCATGTAGTCACAGTTTGCAAGTATGCTTTATTGTTATTTACATTCATAATAACGACCAAATGGGAAAAAATATGTATATGAATCTTGCATCTTCATGCACCAAACAAACAAAGGTGGGACGAAAAAAGGAAGAATAAACTAAATGCTCTTAGCAACATTCCTACATCTCAAAATGCAATTGGACTAGTTAGAAATTGTTTTTCTTGTTGAAGGGATCTGTAATAAAATTATGAACTTAAATTTGAAAAGCCAAATAATTGTTTGCGCCGTTCAGTGCGGAGGACAAATTATTTTGCTATTGTCTGTAGGTCGATACAAAAGGGGATGATGGACGGAACGTTTGAGCCAATCAAACACTCACCCCCAGTCAACTGATCTGGGTTTAATCCATCATCATTCTTTAGCTCACTCCACCACCCCAGTTCAGACATGGCCATATGCAAATCAGTCTGACCCTGTGCCTCATGGGAACAGTCCAGCCCGAACTGCCAAGCCATGTCTTCCCTGGACCGGAAACAAGCATCCTAGGTTCGGTTTCTGGCATTTCAGCCGTCATCAGCCAGGCTTGCTTGAATCCAGTGGCAAAGTGAGCAAGGGACCCACGTCTGGGCATACCCCGCCAACTTAGGGGCGACCAAAGCGATACAAAGGGGATGATGGACGGAACGTTTGAGCCAATCAAACACTCACCCCCAGTCAACTGATCTGGGTTTAATCCATCATCATTCTTTAGCTCACTCCACCACCCCAGTTCAGACATGGCCATATGCAAATCAGTCTGACCCTGTGCCTCATGGGAACAGTCCAGCCCGAACTGCCAAGCCATGTCTTCCCTGGACCGGAAACAAGCATCCTAGGACCGGTTTCTGGCATTTCAGCCGTCATCAGCCAGGCTTGCTTGAATCCAGTGGCAAAGTGAGCAAGGGACCCACGTCTGGGCATACCCCCGCCAACTTAGGGCGACCAAAGCGATACAAAGGGGATGATGGACGGAACGTTTGAGCCAATCAAACACTCACCCCCAGTCAACTGATCTGGGTTTAATCCATCATCATTCTTTAGCTCACTCCACCACCCCAGTTCAGTCATGGCCATATGCAAATCAGTCTGACCCTGTGCCTCATGGGAACAGTCCAGCCCGAACTGCCAAGCCATGTCTTCCCTGGACCGGAAACAAGCATCCTAGGACCGGTTTCTGGCATTTCAGCCGTCATCAGCCAGGCTTGCTTGAATCCAGTGGCAAAGTGAGCAAGGGACCCACGTCTGGGCATACCCCGCCAACTTAGGGCGACCAAGCGATACAAAGGGGATGATGGACGGAACGTTTGAGCCAATCAAACACTCACCCCAGTCAACTGATCTGGGTTTAATCCATCATCATTCTTTAGCTCACTCCACCACCCCAGTTCAGACATGGCCATATGCAAATCAGTCTGACCCTGTGCCTCATGGGAACAGTCCAGCCCGAACTGCCAAGCCATGTCTTCCCTGGACCGGAAACAAGCATCCTAGGACCGGTTTCTGGCATTTCAGCCATCATCAGCCAGGCTTGCTTGAATCCAGTGGCAAAGTGAGCAAGGGACCCACATCTGGGCATACCCCCGCCAACTTAGGGCGACCAAGCGATACAAAGGGGATGATGGACGGAACGTTTGAGCCAATCAAACACTCACCCCAGTCAACTGATCTGGGTTTAATCCATCATCATTCTTTAGCTCACTCCACCACCCCAGTTCAGACATGGCCATATGCAAATCAGTCTGACCCTGTGCCTCATGGGAACAGTCCAGCCCAAACTGCCAAGCCATGTCTTCCCTGGACCGGAAACAAGCATCCTAGGACCGGTTTCTGGCATTTCAGCCGTCATCAGCCAGGCTTGCTTGAATCCAGTGGCAAAGTGAGCAAGGGACCCACGTCTGGGCATACCCCGCCAACTTAGGGCGACCAAGCGATACAAAAGGGGATGATGGACGGAACGTTTGAGCCAATCAAACACTCACCCCAGTCAACTGATCTGGGTTTAATCCATCATCATTCTTTAGCTCTCTCCACCACCCCAGTTCAGACATGGCCATATGCAAATCAGTCTGACCCTGTGCCTCATGGGAACAGTCCAGCCCGAACTGCCAAGCCATGTCTTCCCTGGACCGGAAACAAGCATCCTAGGACCGGTTTCTGGCATTTCAGCCGTCATCAGCCAGGCTTGCTTGAATCCAGTGGCAAAGTGAGCAAGGGACCCACGTCTGGGCATACCCCGCCAACTTAGGGCGACCAAGCGATACAAAGGGGATGATGGACGGAACGTTTGAGCCAATCAAACACTCACCCCCAGTCAACTGATCTGGGTTTAATCCATCATCATTCTTTAGCTCACTCCACCACCCCAGTTCAGACATGGCCATATGCAAATCAGTCTGACCCTGTGCCTCATGGGAACAGTCCAGCCCGAACTGCCAAGCCATGTCTTCCCTGGACCGGAAACAAGCATCCTAGGACCGGTTTCTGGCATTTCAGCCGTCATCAGCCAGGCTTGCTTGAATCCAGTGGCAAAGTGAGCAAGGGACCCACGTCTGGGCATACCCCCGCCAACTTAGGGCGACCAAGCGATACAAAAGGGGATGATGGACGGAACGTTTGAGCCAATCAAACACTCACCCCCAGTCAACTGATCTGGGTTTAATCCATCATCATTCTTTAGCTCACTCCACCACCCCAGTTCAGACATGGCCATATGCAAATCAGTCTGACCCTGTGCCTCATGGGAACAGTCCAGCCCGAACTGCCAAGCCATGTCTTCCCTGGACCGGAAACAAGCATCCTAGGACCGGTTTCTGGCATTTCAGCCGTCATCAGCCAGGCTTGCTTGAATCCAGTGGCAAAGTGAGCAAGGGACCCACGTCTGGGCATACCCCCGCCAACTTAGGGCGACCAAGCGATACAAAAGGGGATGATGGACGGAACGTTTGAGCCAATCAAACACTCACCCCCAGTCAACTGATCTGGGTTTAATCCATCATCATTCTTTAGCTCACTCCACCACCCCAGTTCAGACATGGCCATATGCAAATCAGTCTGACCCTGTGCCTCATGGGAACAGTCCAGCCCGAACTGCCAAGCCATGTCTTCCCTGGACCGAAACAAGCATCCTAGGTCCGGTTTCTGGCATTTCAGCCGTCATCAGCCAGGCTTGCTTGAATCCAGTGGCAAAGTGAGCAAGGGACCCACGTCTGGGCATACCCCGCCAACTTAGGGCGACCAAGCGATACAAAAGGGGATGATGGACGGAACGTTTGAGCCAATCAAACACTCACCCCCAGTCAACTGATCTGGGTTTAATCCATCATCATTCTTTAGCTCACTCCACCACCCAGTTCAGACATGGCCATATGCAAATCAGTCTGACCCTGTGCCTCATGGGAACAGTCCAGCCCGAACTGCCAAGCCATGTCTTCCCTGGACCGGAAACAAGCATCCTAGGACCGGTTTCTGGCATTTCAGCCGTCATCAGCCAGGCTTGCTTGAATCCAGTGGCAAAGTGAGCAAGGGACCCACGTCTGGGCATACCCCGCCAACTTAGGGCGACCAAGCGATACAAAGGGGGATGATGGACGGAACGTTTGAGCCAATCAAACACTCACCCCCAGTCAACTGATCTGGGTTTAATCCATCATCATTCTTGCTCACTTTGCCACTGGATTCAAGCAAGCCTGGCTGATGACGGCTGGAATGCCAGAAACCGGTCCTAGGATGCTTGTTTCCGGTCCAGGGAAGACATGGCTTGGCAGTTCGGGCTGGACTGTTCCCATGAGGCACAGGGTCAGACTGATTTGCATATGGCCATGTCTGAACTGGGGTGGTGGAGTGAGCTAAAGAATGATGATGGATTAAACCCAGATCAGTTGACTGGGGGTGAGTGTTTGATTGGCTCAAGCGTTCCGTCCATCATCCCCTTTTGTATCGCTTTGTTCGCCCTAAGTTGGCGGGGTATGCCCAGACGTGGGTCCCTTGCTCACTTTGCCACTGGATTCAAGCAAGCCTGGCTGATGACGGCTGGAATGCCAGAAACCAGTCCTAGGATGCTTGTTTCCGGTCCAGGGAAGACATGGCTTGGCAGTTCGGGCTGGACTGTTCCCATGAGGCACAGGGTCAGACTGATTTGCATATGGCCATGTCTGAACTGGGGTGGTGGAGTGAGCTAAAGAATGATGATGGATTAAACCCAGATCAGTTGACTGGGGGTGAGTGTTTGATTGGCTCAAGCGTTCCGTCCATCATCCCCTTTGTATCGCTTGTTCGCCCTAAGTTGGCGGGGTATGCCCAGACGTGGGTCCCTTGCTCACTTTGCCACTGGATTCAAGCAAGCCTGGCTGATGACGGCTGGAATGCCAGAAACCGGTCCTAGGATGCTTGTTTCCGGTCCAGGGAAGACATGGCTTGGCAGTTCGGGCTGGACTGTTCCCATGAGGCACAGGGTCAGACTGATTTGCATATGGCCATGTCTGAACTGGGGTGGTGGAGTGAGCTAAAGAATGATGATGGATTAAAACCAGATCAGTTGACTGGGGTGAGTGTTTGATTGGCTCAAGCGTTCCGTCCATCATCCCCTTTGTATCGCTTTGTTCGCCCTAAGTTGGCGGGGGTATGCCCAGACGTGGGTCCCTTGCTCACTTTGCCACTGGATTCAAGCAAGCCTGGCTGATGACGGCTGGAATGCCAGAAACCGGTCCTAGGATGCTTGTTTCCGGTCCAGGGAAGACATGGCTTGGCAGTTCGGGCTGGACTGTTCCCATGAGGCACAGGGTCAGACTGATTTGCATATGGCCATGTCTGAACTGGGGTGGTGGAGTGAGCTAAAGAATGATGATGGATTAAACCCAGATCAGTTGACTGGGGGTGAGTGTTTGATTGGCTCAAGCTGCTCCGTCCATCATCCCCTTTGTATCGCTTGTTCGCCCTAAGTTGGCGGGGGTATGCCCAGACGTGGGTCCCTTGCTCACTTTGCCACTGGATTCAAGCAAGCCTGGCTGATGACGGCTGGAATGCCAGAAACCGGTCCTAGGATGCTTGTTTCCGGTCCAGGGAAGACATGGCTTGGCAGTTCGGGCTGGACTGTTCCCATGAGGCACAGGGTCAGACTGATTTGCATATGGCCATGTCTGAACTGGGGTGGTGGAGTGAGCTAAAGAATGATGATGGATTAAACCCAGATCAGTTGACTGGGGTGAGTGTTTGATTGGCTCAAGCGTTCCGTCCATCATCCCCTTTTGTATCGCTTGTTACGCCCCTAAGTTGGCGGAGGTATGCCCAGACGTGGGTCCCTTGCTCACTTTGCCACTGGATTCAAGCAAGCCTGGCTGATGACGGCTGGAATGCCAGAAACCGGTCCTAGGATGCTTGTTTCCGGTCCAGGGAAGACATGGCTTGGCAGTTCGGGCTGGACTGTTCCCATGAGGCACAGGGTCAGACTGATTTGCATATGGCCATGTCTGAACTGGGGTGGTGGAGTGAGCTAAAGAATGATGATGGATTAAACCCAGATCAGTTGACTGGGGTGAGTGTTTGATTGGCTCAAGCGTTCCGTCCATCATCCCCTTTGTATCGCTTTGTTCGCCCTAAGTTGGCAGGGTATGCCCAGACGTGGGTCCCTTGCTCACTTTGCCACTGGATTCAAGCTAGCCTGGCTGATGAGGGCTGGAATGCCAGAAACCGGTCCTAGGATGCTTGTTTCCGGTCCAGGGAAGACATGGCTTGGCAGTTCGGGCTGGACTGTTCCCATGAGGCACAGGGTCAGACTGATTTGCATATGGCCATGTCTGAACTGGGGTGGTGGAGTGAGCTAAAGAATGATGATGGATTAAACCCAGATCAGTTGACTGGGGTGAGTGTTTGATTGGCTCAAGCGTTCCGTCCATCATCCCCTTTTGTATCGCTTTGTTCGCCCTAAGTTGGCGGGGGTATGCCCAGACGTGGGTCCCTTGCTCACTTTGCCACTGGATTCAAGCAAGCCTGGCTAATGACGGCTGGAATGCCAGAAACCGGTCCTAGGATGCTTGTTTCCGGTCCAGGGAAGACATGGCTTGGCAGTTCCGGCTGGACTGTTCCCATGAGGCACAGGGTCAGACTGATTTGCATATGGCCATGTCTGAACTGGGGTGGTGGAGTGAGCTAAAGAATGATGATGGATTAAACCCAGATCAGTTGACTGGGGTGAGTGTTTGATTGGCTCAAGCGTTCCGTCCATCATCCCCTTTGTATCGCTTTGTTCGCCCTAAGTTGCCGGGGTATGCCCAGACGTGGGTCCCTTGCTCACTTTGCCACTGGATTCAAGCAAGCCTGGCTGATGACGGCTGGAATGCCTGAAACCGGTCCTAGGATGCTTGTTTCCGGTCCAGGGAAGACATGGCTTGGCAGTTCGGGCTGGACTGTTCCCATGAGGCACAGGGTCAGACTGATTTGCATATGGCCATGTCTGAACTGGGGTGGTGGAGTGAGCTAAAGAATGATGATGGATTAAACCCAGATCAGTTGACTGGGGGTGAGTGTTTGATTGGCTCAAGCGTTCCGTCCATCATCCCCTTTTGTATCGCTTTGTTCGCCCTAAGTTGGCGGGGGTATGCCCAGACGTGGGTCCCTTGCTCACTTTGCCACTGGATTCAAGCAAGCCTGGCTAATGACGGCTGGAATGCCAGAAACCGGTCCTAGGATGCTTGTTTCCGGTCCAGGGAAGACATGGCTTGGCAGTTCCGGCTGGACTGTTCCCATGAGGCACAGGGTCAGACTGATTTGCATATGGCCATGTCTGAACTGGGGTGGTGGAGTGAGCTAAAGAATGATGATGGATTAAACCCAGATCAGTTGACTGGGGGTGAGTGTTTGATTGGCTCAAGCGTTCCGTCCATCATCCCCTTTTGTATCGCTTTGTTCGCCCTAAGTTGCCGGGGGTATGCCCAGACGTGGGTCCCTTGCTCACTTTGCCACTGGATTCAAGCAAGCCTGGCTGATGACGGCTGGAATGCCAGAAACCGGTCCTAGGATGCTTGTTTCCGGTCCAGGGAAGACATGGCTTGGCAGTTTGGGCTGGACTGTTCCCATGAGGCACAGGGTCAGACTGATTTGCATATGGCCATGTCTGAACTGGGGTGGTGGAGTGAGCTAAAGAATGATGATGGATTAAACCCAGATCAGTTGACTGGGGGTGAGTGTTTGATTGGCTCAAGCGTTCCGTCCATCATCCCCTTTTGTATCGCTTTGTTCGCCCTAAGTTGGCGGGGGTATGCCCAGACGTGGGTCCCTTGCTCACTTTGCCACTGGATTCAAGCAAGCCTGGCTGATGACGGCTGGAATGCCAGAAACCGGTCCTAGGATGCTTGTTTCCGGTCCAGGGAAGACATGGCTTGGCAGTTCGGGCTGGACTGTTCCCATGAGGCACAGGGTCAGACTGATTTGCATATGGCCATGTCTGAACTGGGGTGGTGGAGTGAGCTAAAGAATGATGATGGATTAAACCCAGATCAGTTGACTGGGGGTGAGTGTTTGATTGGCTCAAGCGTTCCGTCCATCATCCCCTTTTGTATCGCTTTGTTCGCCCTAAGTTGGCGGGGGTATGCCCAGACGTGGGTCCCTTGCTCACTTTGCCACTGGATTCAAGCAAGCCTGGCTGATGACGGCTGGAATGCCAGAAACCGGTCCTAGGATGCTTGTTTCCGGTCCAGGGAAGACATGGCTTGGCAGTTCGGGCTGGACTGTTCCCATGAGGCACAGGGTCAGACTGATTTGCATATGGCCATGTCTGAACTGGGGTGGTGGAGTGAGCTAAAGAATGATGATGGATTAAACCCAGATCAGTTGACTGGGGGTGAGTGTTTGATTGGCTCAAGCGTTCCGTCCATCATCCCCTTTGTATCGCTTTGTTCGCCCTAAGTTGGCGGGGGTATGCCCAGACGTGGGTCCCTTGCTCACTTTGCCACTGGATTCAAGCAAGCCTGGCTGATGAGGGCTGGAATGCCAGAAACCGGTCCTAGGATGCTTGTTTCCGGTCCAGGGAAGACATGGCTTGGCAGTTCGGGCTGGACTGTTCCCATGAGGCACAGGGTCAGACTGATTTGCATATGGCCATGTCTGAACTGGGGTGGTGGAGTGAGCTAAAGAATGATGATGGATTAAACCCAGATCAGTTGACTGGGGGTGAGTGTTTGATTGGCTCAAGCGTTCCGTCCATCATCCCCTTTTGTATCGCTTGTTCGCCCTAAGTTGGCGGGGGTATGCCCAGACGTGGGTCCCTTGCTCACTTTGCCACTGGATTCAAGCAAGCCTGGCTAATGACGGCTGGAATGCCAGAAACCGGTCCTAGGATGCTTGTTTCCGGTCCAGGGAAGACATGGCTTGGCAGTTCCGGCTGGACTGTTCCCATGAGGCACAGGGTCAGACTGATTTGCATATGGCCATGTCTGAACTGGGGTGGTGGAGTGAGCTAAAGAATGATGATGGATTAAACCCAGATCAGTTGACTGGGGGTGAGTGTTTGATTGGCTCAAGCGTTCCGTCCATCATCCCCTTTTGTATCGCTTTGTTCGCCCTAAGTTGCCGGGGGTATGCCCAGACGTGGGTCCCTTGCTCACTTTGCCACTGGATTCAAGCAAGCCTGGCTGATGACGGCTGGAATGCCTGAAACCGGTCCTAGGATGCTTGTTTCCGGTCCAGGGAAGACATGGCTTGGCAGTTCGGGCTGGACTGTTCCCATGAGGCACAGGGTCAGACTGATTTGCATATGGCCATGTCTGAACTGGGGTGGTGGAGTGAGCTAAAGAATGATGATGGATTAAACCCAGATCAGTTGACTGGGGGTGAGTGTTTGATTGGCTCAAGCGTTCCGTCCATCATCCCCTTTTGTATCGCATTGTCTGTAGGTCAACTGAGTCCATCATCTCTTTATGTATGTTGCATATGGCAACATGATTCAGTCTTTTCTGAGACATAGTTGATCGTAACCAAGTTTTCAATCGGCGGAGACCACTGAAACTTCTCTCAGCCTCACAAGAAGATACTGGTATAACTAAAAGAATCTGTAGTAGCGTCTCAGCCTGTGAAAAGAAAGCTCTCTCTCTTGGAAGCATTTTTCTGAGTATGTCTGCCAGTTCCGGGACTGAAGAGTACTTGAACATACTTGATAACATAGTCAATTGAGCAGAGAGCAGCAAAGGGTCAGTTTCTTTGTACTGAGCAAAAGAGTCAATGCCATTGCCTGTTAAAAGCACTTGTTCAAGTTTTTCATATGTTTGGATGCCTTCCTGGTCAAAACGCTGAGTGAGATGAAGAGAAACAGTATCTAAAAGTTCAAAATACAGAGGGCCTAGGTTTTTGTTTTATTTTCATTTTCAATTTTTCAGCAACTGCATGCAGATACCGCCTGACCACCACCGTCTGTGGCTGTTGCATTGCGTGTGTGCGTGCGTGTGCAAGTGTCTGTCCTGTGTGCGTGCATGTGCGCATCTGCTTTTGAGGCTGTGTTGGTTTGTGTCTGTGTGCGTGCGTGTGCCAGTGTGCAGCCTGCTCTACATGCATGTGGGACAGGTGTTGCAGACTGCAGTCGGGACTCAGGGACAGGTTAGCACCAGTGGTCGAAGTGGGGGAAAAAAAGTAGGGGAACTGTGGGCGGAGAATCAGAGGGCGGGAATAACCCATGGATTAGGTCAGTGGGCGGAGTCAGAGATGTGGCAGAAAGAACAAAATATCCCAATTTTTAGTATTCGTTTCCCATTTCACTAACCGGTTACAGCTTATTACGTTATTTAATTTAACCAATGGATACACATGTTTAAGGTTTAATATGAGTTATTGACATTAAAATACATTCACAAAGTGGGATACGTTTCCAATCACAGAATGTCCCAAATATCCTTAAAAGTTGAATCGCAAGCCATTTGTCTCCCAGCCATGGAGTTTCTGTCATTAGCACTTCTCCTCCATTTTTTTCCACAAGAGCAGTTCAAACATGAATGGCAAAATATCCTAGTTTGCAAATGTTTTCCACATAATTATGGCTCTGCCATATTTTCCACATAATACATCATCTACTGCATAATCTGACGATTTTAACTAATAATTTGTTTATAGCTCAAACGGATCAAAAGTTACTAAAAAATGTGACTTGTGCTGCTGTGAAGTGGAGGGTCCTTTGCAAAGGTTGACTCGTCACCTTTCTCACTGCTGCAGTTGTATGTTCCACTGGTACTAATAAAGAAAAATCTTTGCAGAGACTGTTAGCATGTGTAAAAATGTCAAAATAATAAAGTATCAGAAAATGTACAGCACCACTAATACCAGTGTAGGGTGTCAGAGCACTTTACATCACACATATTAAACAGAGACAATCAATCAGACGTGTGTAAATCACTGTATAGGAAATGTTACATAATACAAAGGACTACAAGGTGTACGAGTCACATGACAACCATACTAGTAGGCAGCATAGTTTAATAGCTATTGGTATGGAGAAACACAAACTCAGAATTTAAAACGTAATACCATGGTTGGGGGTTCTCTTTAATAATCAGAATTGATTTCTACCCAAATGAACCCTTTTTTGCAACATTAGGATAATCAAAGACTGGGGGAAAAACCATATCGCTCTAATTTATACCATGCAGTTTGCATGCAGCTCTTACATGACAGTTAATAGCTCACTGTTCTATGTTAGGATTTTAACTTATTAACTGCAAGTAACAATAGTGTCTCTCTGACAAAAGCAGTAACCCACTGACCTATTTACATTATGTGCACTTTGTGATCTGCATGGTACATGTTCTTAGCAGCAGGCACATTAACCCTCTGCGCTTCCTTTCCATGAGTCAAAACGTCCACTAGCCAAAACACCATCTCTCTCTACTAAGAACATTATTCACTGGAGTTGTGAAATTTTTATTGTTGCCGAAAATTGTTGGAGGCCAGGAAGGAGGCAGCAAGTGCTTTTAAAATCATATTATACTTGCAAACATGACGCCCCCACCTGGGGCCTTCTAAGGTCTAGTATGGGAATGTGCTCCCTCAGGGGGAGTGGTCTGGTGGACTGGTCATAAAGGCTGAACCTGGTTCCTCAGTTCCGAATTCAGCAGCTCTGACCATAGTGCCACATCCTCTCCCCCACTGGGCACCATACTGCCCCACTGAGAGAAACTAGCACTGTACTGACCCGCTATAAACACCTGGATGTGACAATTCAAATTACGCACTAGACAAGAGCAATATGCTGCCTAAAAAAAAACTAACAACATCCTAGAAATAGCAAACACTCATAGGGAACTTAAGATTAAGTAAAGCATGTGAAATGTAAGCAGGAACAACATGGTTACCTTTTTCTTTTTATACTCATTATTTAGAAATTAGTGAGTGCTTTTGCCTGAAAAGTTAATGTTGTTCAAAGAGAGACGAGAACACAAAAGTAGCGCTTCACTGGCAAACACTGTAATGTGGCGCTAATGTGTTTAGGTGTGAATAAAGCAATCTGGCCACCTTGCAACCACTCTGTCTTGCTTTAATTAGTTAGTTTTCATATTTTTAATGTTTTATTTCTCTCCATCCCGAGGCTGCACTTAGAAATTGGAAAATGTCAGAAAAAATTGTCGTTTCCAAAAAAGTGTTTTTCTTTTTTGGATCCATTTCACAGGGGAGCAAATAAACGAAAGGAGGAAAGAGAAGGTAATACCGGTTTCTTGAAGTCAAGGTTTTCACTAAATGGGGAGGAGCGAGACAGAAAGCGAGGGAAGAGGGGCTACAAAGAGAGGGGGGGCAGCGCAGCTACCAGTGGCAAGAGAACTGGACACTGTCCTTTCTGGGCACGAAGGAAAAGACAGATAGCAAGACCGGCGATAAAATTATCGCCGTTTTAGCGGCAGGAAACTGCCGCTAAAACGGCGATAATAGGCTTGCTAATATGCGTTATGGAATTCCAATAGAAGCCCAGGTTAGATGTCCTGCACATCTAACCTGGGCTTCTATTGGAATTCCATAACGCTTATTAGCAAGCCCATTATCGCCGTTTTAGCGGCAGTTTCCTGCCGCTAAAACGGCGATAATTTTATCGCCGGTCTTGCTAATATGCCCCAGAGTCTTTTTCCTTCTCTGCCGGTTCCGCCCGTCCCCAAAAGCCGAGCCTTAACTATCGGCCTTGGTGATTTCTGCCGTCCGGGAGGCATGTTTAAAATAAGAAAGTGGGGGAACGGACTCTATGAAATAAAAGAAGTAGGGGCACGCCGTGCCCTGCCGATCCCGCCCACTTCGACCACTGGTTAGCACAAGAGGAACGTGCACCCCTTCACGCAACCCCCCAAAGGGTAGGGTGACCAGACGTCCCGGATTTGCCCGGACAGTCCCCGTTTTTCACCAGCTGTCCGGGCAGATTTCGGCAATTTTGTCTCATGTCCCGGTTTTTAGAAGGGGTTGACTGGAAACCGTGAGAGGCACTTTTTTGGGTGTTCTAAAGCTTTGCTAGTTAGCAACTGTTATAAGTAAGCAATTTCATTAATAGTTATGATTTTGATTGTAGAAATTACATTGTATTTACTTTCTTAATGCATCTTCTGTGATCCTATGTTGATGACAGCTGTCATTCTGCGCCATTCCGTGGATGAAAAATTGTAGTCCTTCTATTTTCCCCAATTGTCCCGGTTTTTCGTTCGCAAGATCTGGTCACCCTACCAAAGGGGCATCTATTGCTGTCTGCAGCTGAGGATACAGACACTTTGGTGTGCAGCACAACAACCCAGGTTTGCACTGTGTCGAGGAACCCCCTTGCTCATTTTACAAGGATTCCACTCCCAGTCTTAAAGGGACGGTCACGGGGTCAGACAAGCTACGGAGGCCAGTGCAGCTTTAGTGGTAACACGAAGAGGCTGAGGCTGTCTTTGTTCCCTCGACCTCACACATAGCTGAACTGTTCTTCACAGCTCAGGAAGTCCTTTGCAATATTATACTTGGCTTTTAATTTACATTAATTCCTCATTCACTCATCGTCGCTCAGTCATTCTCCTTTCACTCCTCCTAAGCACTTTAAATAAGCCAATCTGAAGACCTGTTTGTTTACCATCTAAATGTCCTGCTGGTCATCTTTTCCTCCCGGGTGTCTCTTTCACAGTTGTGGCTTTCTGACGAAACTAGAGTTGGGACGCCCCATTGCTAAATCGCATAATATAACTAATGCATTATTACCAGGGGGTGCTGCGGTGTTGTGGGCTGCATCAGTTGTTGTGCCAAGTTGCCCATTGGAACAGTGTTTTTGAATCCGGGAATTACTTTCTGATAACACTATGGCTGTTGAATATGTGATTGGACTGCGTCAGCGTGTTGGGGATTGCATTGCAGGAAGGACTGCGCTCAGGAATGGTGCTGTATCTAAGGAAACTGGTGCTGCGCCTTGAAGTGGGGGCAGCAGACACAATTGTGGGGGGACATGTATTTTGATTTCGCAGTACGTGGTTGTTGCTTTAAGTTAATATATGGTGGTGTAGTGCCATGGCTCTGTATCCGGGAAGTGCAGTGTCAGGAGTGCAGATGCCTGTATCTAAAGTTGCACATGGAACTCTCGAGGTTCCAGCAGTCGCTGTGTCAGGATGGAGATGGATGCAGGAGTCCATGGGGATGCAGGAGGTTGAGTCCATGGCTGTTAAATCGATGCTGTAGTTAGTGATTCAGGGGATGCAGCCGCTCAGGATGCCATCCAGGGAATTCATCGGTATTCTTCGGAAGGTGTTACCGTTTGTTAGAAAAAGTGGGGTTGCTGAAGTGTTTTAAAGTGGGATTCTGAAATTATAAAACTGCATCACAAAATGTAAACCGTTAACGACAGCCTGAAACCTAGGGTTGCTGAAGCATCCCTTTGGCCGCACCGACATACAGCTCGTTTGATGCGGCTGCGCCAGATGGAGTAGATAGGTGGGGATAGGGAGAGTGGAGGGTGTATTATTCTAGGCCGGTAGTCAGTGCGTTAGTTTAGGTGAATGATTTTGACATGGCAGAGAGATTGCTTCCATGGATATGGATCGGTGCGACAGGAAGGAGGGGGAAGGGCTGCTGCTATGGGGATGACTGATGCCAAACTTTCTCCTATATCACAGAATTGGAAACTTGAAAGTGACATAGCCAGAATGCAAGAGTCAGAAACCGGAAGATTGAATGCACATTCATTGAAGCCGCAGAATTCCTTGCATACATAAAGACTATTTTATTGTGGGTGAAAAAGTCGATTGAGTGATTGTTTTATGCCTCCAAATCTCAAATTGGCATCCAGAATTCTTGTCAGTATAATGACTGTTATAGCCATTTTTAAACAGTTCTGTTCATACTACAAATAACTTCGGTTGAACAATGTATTAATTTAATTAAAATAATCCACATTTCTTTTGCAATTGGACTTTCGTTCTGAAATGGTGCCCCAGCCACACACACACACACACACACACACACACTCCCCGTCATCGGCCCTTTCCTTTAAAAGTTAACTGGACCTCACCTCACTTTATGGGCACTCATCGCGCATGAGGGACCTCACACATCGTGGGAGCATGCTGCTGCTGCCCAGCCCTTCCGTCTTCAAGTTGGCAGCAGACACGGGGCAAGGTCGAGGTCAGTCAGCAGCAAATCAATCAGTGCACTGCCACTGCAGGCAGCTGAGGTGAGAAAGAATTCCCGGAGCCTCAGGGGTGCTGCGCCACACGAATTCAAAAGGGCAGAGGCAGGGGGCGGGTGGCGTCTGTGACGTCACCTTTATGCTGTGACTATGGATTGGCCACAGGTAACTTGAGAGGCCTCAGGCAGGTCACAGCCAGGTCAAGTGCAGGGCCATTAGGTTGCGCAGCTCCTGCTTGTTTCGCGCGCTAATGGCCTGCCAACAGGTGTCAGAAGGGAGAGGGGAAATTCTTTTGTCCCCTCGTCCCCCCCACCCTTGTCCCCTGTGTCCCCCCCACTCCAAAATCTGGGGGGGATATATCCCCCGCGTCCCCCACAGTTCCTACGCCCATGGACTCTGGGTTGATCCAAACATGGTGCAGCTGGTGTTGCCTGCCTTTAGTGGTGATGCAGGGTGTAGAGTGGATTGTGATTTTTTTTTTGCCTATACAGTTTTTCAGTTGTTTATGAATGATGTATTTTTGGCTGAGATTGTTGAGCAGACTAATTTGTATGCTGAACAGTTTTTGAGGGACAACAGTGCCAGACTTAGGCCCCGCTCTAGAGCTACCCGGTGGACTCCCACAAATCTGGATGAGATGAAGAAGTTTTTGGGTTTGACTTTTTTGATGGGCTTGATAAGGAAGCCGTCCCTGGCTTCATATTGGTCTACTAGTCCCTTGATGGCAACGGCCATATTTCCTGCAATTATGAGTCGTGATCGGTATTTACTTTTGCTTCGGATGCTGCATTTTGTTGATAATGCTTTGGCGTTGCCACGAGATCACCCTACCTGTGACCGTCTTTTTAAGATTCGGCCTGTTCTTGATCACTTTGTAGATCGATTTTCAGAGATCTATACTCCAGGGAAAGAAATAGCTGTTGATGAGTCTTTGGTCCTGTTCAAGGGCCGTTTGGTTTTTAGGCAGTACATTCCTAGCAAGAGGGCACGTTATGGAATTAAGATGTATATGTTGTCTGAGAGTAGGACAGGATATGTCTATAATTTCCGGGTGTACACTGGTAGGTATTCCACTATTGACTCCCCTGGTTGTCCGTCCACTTTTGGAGTTTCAGAGAAAATTGTGTGGGAACTTGCTAGAGGTCACCATTTGTACCTTGATAACTTCTACATTGCTCTGCAATTGTTTAAGGAATTGTTCAAAGTGGACATTTTTGCTTGTGGCACAATCCGCTCCAACCGTAAAGGTTACCCAAGAGAGCTTGTTTGCAAAAAGCTTCAGAGGGGACAGTGCAGTGCCTTGCGTAGTGAGGAACTGCTAGCTGTGAAATTTGTGACTACCATCCATGATGAGAGTACTTCACCTGTGACTGTTTGGGGTCAGGTTGCTGAAGTGCGCAAACCTGTGTGCATTGTAGACTACAATAAGCACATGGGTGGTGTCGTTAGAGTAGATCAGAGGTTGGAACCTTACACTGCTGTTCGTAAGGCTTACATTTGGTATAAGAAGTTGGCCATCCATCTCTTCAATTTAGCAACTTTTAATGCTTTTGTTGTGTTCAAGGAGTGTTCTCCTGCGTCAAAGATGACTTTTTTTCAGTTTCAGGAGTCTGTGATAGGCAGCCTTGTTGTAGTGGAACAGGCAAGTGTTCCTAGAGTTGGAGTGGTGGAGGATGTGGCTAGATTGACAGATAGTAAAACCAAAGGGGATGATGGACGGAGTGCCAAGCCATGTCTTCCCTGGACCGGAAACAAGCATCCTGGGACCGGTTTCATCCCCTTTGGTTTTGCTATGTTCGCCCTAAGTTGGCAGGGTATGCCCAGACGTGGGTCCCGTGCTCACTTTGCCACTGGATTCAAGATAGCCTGGCTGATGACAGCTGTAAGCCAGAAACCGGTCCCAGGATGCTTGTTTCCGGTCCAGGGAAGACATGGCTTGGCAGTTCGGGCTGGACTGTTCCCATGAGGCACAGGGTCAGACTGATTTGCATATGGCCATGTCTGAACTGGGGTGGCGGAGTGAGCTAAAGAATGATGATGGATTAAACCCAGATCAGTTGACTGGGGGTGAGTGCTTGCAATGTTCAACACTCCGTCCATCATCCCCTTTGGTTTTGCTAGATTGAAAGAGAGCCACTTTCCTGATTTAATTCCTCCCACACCCCAAAAAAACAATCCCTGTAAGAGATGTAGAGTCTGTTTGCGAAGGGGTATGCGGAAGGAGAGTCGTATGCACTGTGCTGATTGTCCTTGTAATCCTGGGCTGTGTGTGCCCACATGTTTCAGATTGTATCACACTCAAAAGAGTTTTTGGGAGCAACCGTGAGTCTAATAGTGTACTGCCTGGTCTGTATGGTTTTATATAGTTGTTGTTCAGTTTCACGGTTGGCATTAGAATGATGTCTTTAGTTACTGCTGTTGTTTTTGTAGTTTTAGTTTTGTATCTAGTTGCAATTGGTTTGTGTTTTCTTTCATGTTAAAAAAAATTTGATGACGGTGTGCGTGGACTGTCTCTTGCATGATGGTGACAGTGGACTGGCGCTTGGCTGGCGGTGTGCGTGGACTGGCGCTTGGCTGGTGGTGTGCGTGGGCTGGCGCTTGGCTGGCAGTGTGTGTGGGCTGGTGCTTGACTGGCAGTATGCGTGGGCTGGTGGTGTGGGTGGGCTGGTGCTTGGCTGGCGGTGTGCGTGGGCTGGCGCTTGGCTGGCGGTGTGCGTGGGCTGGCGCTTGGCTGGCAGTGTGCGTGGGCTGGCGCTTGGCTGGCGGTATGCGTGGGCTGGCGGTGTGCGTGGGCTGGCACTTGGCTGGCAGTGTGGGTGGGATGGTGCTTGGCTGGCGGTGTGCGTGGGCTGGCATTTGGCTGGCAGTGTGTGAGTAGTGACTTGCTGCTGGCCATTACACACTCTGCCAGTCAAACGCCACTGCAGACACTATGTCAACCACCAGCCGATGTGATTGCTGTGTCAGTCATGTGGGCGTATGAAAGTGATGGGCCCTTGAATGGCGCTGTCTGTTGATGTGAATGTTGTAATGTGCTGGGCCCGCGGCTGGCAGTGTGAATGGTCTTGTGTGTCACGTATGACAGGTGTGTGAATGGCCTGTAAAGAGGTTGGTGCCTTGCCGTGGCTTTACAGCTCACGAGCTGTGAGTCATTGGTTCAGGTTTTTAACCTTTTAAATATTAACAGTGCATTTCCTTTTTGTGAAATCTCTTGTTAATAGAATTTTACGCTCTGAACCTTCACTCACCCTTGTGCCAAATCCAACCAGTATGTGTGAGTACTTAAGGAATTGTTCATTTTGAAGTAATATTTTTCTTTTCTGTCTCTCTCTGCCAGGGTGTACATTGTCTCCACATTGTCTGTGGATGTGAGTGTTGTAATGTGCTGGGGCCGCAGCTGGTGGTGTGAAAGTGTGTGTCAAGTATGAAAGGTGTGTGAATGGCCTGTAAAGAGGTTGGTGCCTTGTTGTGGCTTTACAGCTCACAAGCTGTGAGTCATTGGTTCAGGTTCTTAACCTTTTAATTATTAACAGTGCATTTCCTTTTTGTGAAATCTCTTGTTAATTAAATATACATTTTGAACCTTTCACTCACCCTCGTGCCAAATCCAACCAGTATGTGTGTGTACTTGAGGAACAGATGGATAGGCAGTCATATTTGTCTCATCTGTCTTTCTGTGCTAAGGTGTAGTCTGTCTCTTGGGAAAATTTACCAACTTTAGATATTTCTGTAAAGTAAAAAAAAAATGGGGAGTGCTGGGTGGTGTGCCTCTCATGGATCCCAACAAGTTTTTTTACTCTCAATGCCATGCAAACCTCAAAATGTGACTATAGTCACACATTTTCCTTGCATTACTGTGTCATAATATTCTGGTGTCAGAAAAACCACAATTTTCCTACCATCCAGCATTCCCTCCAGGTCTCCCGATAAAAATGGTACCTCACTCGCGTGGGTGGGTCAAGTACCCGCGACAGGCAAGGGCCCAAAACCTATTGAGGCAACATCAAAATTACCTATCACAAAACAACCTGGTTTTGCAAGAGGGGTCCCCTGGGTTTTTGGCCCGGGCTCGGCGACCATCTTGGGAAACCTATCAAACCCACACATTTCTGAAAACTAGACACCCGGGGGAGTCCAGCGAGGTATGGCTTGCGTGTACCCCCCAACGTTTTCCTACCCAGAATCCCCTGCAAACCTCAAATTTAGCTGAACAAATAAAAAAATTCTCAAATTTCTGTGTGGGAAAGTTCTGGACTCTGCATGGATCCGCAAATTTCCTACCACCCAGCGGTCCCCCAGGTCTCCCGATAAAAATGGTACCTCACTCGCGTGGGTGGGTCAAGTACCCGGGCAGGCAAGGGCCCAAAACCTATTTAGGCAACATCAAAATTGCCTATCACAAAACAACCTGGTTTTGCAAGAGGGGTCCCCTGGGTTTTTGGCCCGGGCTCGGCGACCATCTTGGGAAACCTACCAAACCCACACATTTCTGAAAACTAGACACCCGGGGGAGTCCACGAGGTATGGCTTGCATGTACCCCCCAACGTTTTCCTACCCAGAATCCCCTGCAAACCTCAAATTTAGCTGAAAAAATAAAACTTTCTCAAATTTCTGTGTGGGAAAGTTCTGGAATCTGCATGGATCCACAAATTTCCTACCACCCAGCGGTCCCCCAGGTCTCCCGATAAAAATGGTACCTCACTCGTGTGGGTGGGTCAAGTACCCGTGACAGGCAAGGGCCCAAAACCTATTGAGGCGACATCAAAATTACCTATCACAAAACAACCTGGTTTTGCAAGGGGGTCCCCTGGGTTTTTGGCCCTGGGCTCGGCCGCCATCTTGGGAAACTACCAAACCCACATATTTCTGAAAACTAGACACCCGGGGGAGTCCAGCGAGGTATGGCTTGCGTGTACCCCCCAACGTTTTCCTACCCCGAATCCCCTGCAAACCTCAAATTTAGCTGAAAAAATAAAAATGTTTTCAAATTTCTGTGTGGGAAAGTTCTGGACTCTGCATGGATCCACAAATTTCCTACCACCCAGCGGTCCCCCAGGTCTCCCGATAAAAATGGTACCTCACTCGCGTGGGTGGGTCAAGTACCCGGGACAGGCAAGGCCCAAAACCTATTTAGGCAACATCAAAATTACCTATCACAAAACAACCTGGTTTTGCAAGAGGGGTCCCCTGGGTTTTTGGCCCGGGCTCGGCGACCATCTTGGGAAACCTACCAAACCCACACATTTCTGAAAACTAGACACCCGGGGGAGTCTACGAGGTATGGCTTGCATGTACCCCCCAACGTTTTCCTACCCAGAATCCCCTGCAAACCTCAAATTTAGCTGAAAAAATAAAACTTTCTCAAATTTCTGTGTGGGAAAGTTCTGGAATCTGCATGGATCCACAAATTTCCTACCACCCAGCGGTCCCCCAGGTCTCCCGATAAAAATGGTACCTCACTCGCGTGGGTGGATCAAGTACCCGCAACAGGCAAGGGCCCAAAACCTATTGAGGCGACATCAAAATTACCTATGACAAAACAACCTGGTTTTGCAAGTTGGGTCCCCTGGGTTTTTGGCCCTGGGCTCAGCGGCCATCTTGGGAAACTACCAAACCCACACATTTCTGAAAACAAGACACCCGGGGGAGTCCAGCGAGGTATAGCTTGCGTGGATCCCCCAACGTTTTCCTACCCAGAATCCCCTGCAAACCTCAAATTTACCTGAAAAAATGAAATTTTTCTCAAATTTCTTTGTGGGAAAGTTTTGGAATCTGCATGGATCCACAAATTTCCTACCACCCAGCGTTCCCCCAAGTCTCCCGATAAAAATGGTACCTCACTCGCGTGGGTGGGTCAAGTACCCGTGACAGGCAAGGGCCCAAAACGTATTGAGGCGACATCAAAATTACCTATCACAAAACAACCTGGTTTTGCAAAGGGGGTCCCCAGGGTTTTTGGCCCCGGGCTCGGCGGCCATCTTGGGAAACTACCAAACCCACACATTTCTGAAAACTAGACACCCGGGGGAGTCCAGCGAGGTATGGCTTGCATGGATCCCCCAACGTTTTCCTACCCAGAATCCCCTGCAAACCTCAAATTTAGCTGAAAAAACACATTTTCCACATACTTTTGTGTGGAATCACCGTGCCGGCACAAATGTCCTACCCCACAGCGTTCCCCTCAGTCTCCCGAGTAAAATGATACCTCACTTGTGTGGGTGGGGCAAGGGGCTGTGACTGGGAAGAGCCCAAAACATAGGGATTAAAGGTATAGCACCGAGAATACTAAGCGCTACATTTTTTTAAACATACGTTTTTAGCCAATTCTGCATTGGACACCCACACAAGTGAGGTATCATTTTACTCGGGAGACTGAGGGGAACGCTGTGGGGGAGGATATTTGTGCCGGCACAGTGATTTCACACAAAAATATGTGGAAAAGTGTTTTTTCCAGCTAAATTTGAGGTTTGCAGGGGATTCTGGGTAGGAAAACGTTGGGGGATCCACGCAAGCCATACCTCGCTGAACTCCCCTGGGTGTCTAGTTTTCAGAAATGTGTGGGTGTGGTAGTTTCCCAAGATGGCCGCCGAGCCCGGGGCCAAAAACCCAGGTGACCCCCCTTGCAAAACCAGGTTGTTTTGTGATAGGTAATTTTGATGTCGCCTCAATACGTTTTGGGCCCTTGCCTGTCGCGGGTACTTGACCCACCCACGCAAGTGAGGTACCATTTTTATTAGGAGACCTGGGGGAACGCTGGGTGGTAGGAAATTTGTGGATCCATGCAGATTCCAAAACTTTCCCACACGGAAATTTAAGAAAAATGTGATTTTATCAGCTAAATTTGAGGTTTGCAGGGGATTCTGGGTAAGAAAACGTTGCGGGTCCACGCAAGCCATACCTCGCTGGACTCCGCCGGGTGTCTAGTTTTCAAAAATGTCTAGGTTTGCTAGATTTCCTTAGGTGCCAGCAGAGCTAGGGTTCAAACTCTACAGCAAGGCACTTTGCAAAAAAAACGTCCGTTTTCACTGTGAAAATGTAGTGTGTCCACGTTGCGTTTTGGACCGTTTCCTGTCACGGGCACTAGGCCTACCCACATAAGTGAGGTACTATTTTTTTCGGAAGACTTTGGGGAACGCGGGGTGAGTGGAATTTTGTGGATCCACGCAGATTCCAGAACTTTCCACCACAGAAATGTGAGGAAAATGTGTTTTTTTTCACAAAGTTTGAGGTTTGCAAGGTATTCTGGGTAACAGAACCTGGTGAGAGCCAGACTAGTCACCCCATCCTGGATTCCCCTGGCTGTCTAGTTTTCAAAAATGTATAGGTTTGCTAGGTTTCCCTAGGTGCCGGCAGAGCTAGGGTTCAATATCTACAGCTGGGAACTTTGCCAAAAAAAGGGTCAGTTTTCACTGTGAAAATGTGGTGTGTCCACGTTGCGTTTTGGGCCGTTTCCTGTCGCGGGCACTAGGCCTACCCACACAAGTGAGGTACCATTTTTCTCGATGGACTTTGGAGAATGCGTGGTGGGTGAAATTTTGTGGATCCATGCACATTCCAGAACTTTCCACCACAGAAATATGAGGAAAATGTGTTTTCTTTTTACAATGTTTGAGGTTTGCAAGGGATTCTGGGTAACAGAACCTGGTGAGAGCCAGACAAGGCACCCCATCCTGGATTCCCCCGAGTGTCTAGTTTTCAAAAATGTATAGGTTTGCTAGGTTTCCCTAGGTGCTGGCAGAGCTAGGGTTCAAAATCTACAACTGGGCACTTTGCAAAAAAAGGGTCAGTTTTCACTGTGAAAATGTGGTGAATCCACGTTGCGTTATGGGCCGTTTCCTGTCGCGGGCACTAGGCCTACCCACACAAGTGAGGTACCATTTTTCTCAGAAGACTTTGGGGAACGCGGGGTGGGTAGAATTTTGTGGATCCACGCAAATTGAAGTACTTTCCACCACAGAAATGTGAGGAAAATGTGTTTTTTTTCACAAAGTTTGAGGTTTGCAAGGGATTCTGGGTAATAGAACCTGGTGAAAGCCAGACAAGTCACCCCATCCTGGATTCCCCTGGGTGTCTAGTTTTCAAAAATTTATAGGTTTGCTAGGTTTCCCTTGGTGCCGGCAGAGCTAGGGTTCAAAGTCTACAGCTGGGCACTTTGCAAAAAAAGGGTCCTTTTTCACTGTGAAAATGTGGTGTGTTACCGTTGCGTTTTGGGCCGTTTCCTGTCGCGGGCACTAGGCATACCCACACAAGTGAGGTACCATTTTTCTCGGAAGACTTTGGGGAACACAGGGTCGGTGGAATTTTGTGGATCCATGCAGATTCCAGAACTTTCCACCACAGAAATATGAGGAAAATGTGTTTTTTTTTCACAAAGTTTGAGGTTTGCAAGGGATTCTGGGTAACAGAGCCTGGAGAGAGCCAGACAAGTCACCCTATCCTGGATTCCCCTGGGTGTCTAGTTTTCAAAAATGTATAGGTTTGCTAGGTTTCCCTAGGTGCCGGCAGAGCTAGGGTTCAAAATCTACAGCTGGGCACTTTGCCAAAAAAGGGTCCGTTTTCACTGTGAAAATGTGGTGTGTCCACGTTGCGTTTTGGACCGTTTCCTGTTGCGGGCACTAGGCCTACCCACACAAGTGAGGTACCATTTTTTTCGGAAAACTTTGGGGAACGCGGGGTGGGTAGAATTTTGTGGATCGACGCAGAGTCCAGAACTTTGCACCACAGAAATGTGAGGAAAATGTGGGTTTTTTCACAAAGTTTGAGGTTTGCAAGGGATTCTGGGTAATAGAACCTGGTGAAAGCCAGACAAGTCACCCCATCCTGGATTCCCCTGGGTGTCTAGTTTTCAAAAATGTATAGGTTTGCTAGGTTTCCCTTGGTGCCGGCAGAGCTAGGGTTCAAAGTCTACAGCTGGGCACTTTGCAAAAAAAGGGTCCGTTTTCACTGTGAAAATGTGGTGAGTCCACGTTGCGTTTCGGGCCGTTTCCTGTCGCGGGCACTAGGCCTACCCACACAAGTGAGGTACCATTTTCCCGGAAGACTTTGGGGAACGCGGAGTTGGTAGAATTTTGTGGATCCATGCAGATTCCAGAACTTTCCACCACAGAATTGTGAGGAAAATGTGTTTTTTTTTTACAAAGTTTGAGGTTTGCAAGGGATTCTGGGTAACAGAACCTGGTGAAAGCCAGACAAAGCACCCCATCCTGGATTTTCCTGGGTGTCTAGTTTTCAAAAATGTATAGGTTTGCTAGGTTTCCTTAGGTGCCGGCAGAGCTAGGGTTCAAAATCTACAGCTGGGCACTTTGCAAAAAAAGGGCTTGTTTTCACTGTGAAAATGTGGTGTCCACGTTGCGTTTTGGGCCGTTTCCTGTCGCGGGCACTAGGCCTACCCACGCAAGTGAGGTACCATCTTTATCGGGAGACTTAGGGTAACACAGAATTGTAGAGCAACTGTTATTACCTATTGACTTTCGATGCATTTCTGCCTTCCAAATGAAAGACAATGTGTAAAAAAGAAGTCACTTTGAAAAATGTCCTATAATTCTCATGCTAGTATGGGTACTCACAATTTTGGAAATGTGCAAATACCTACTGTTTCTAAACTCTATATTTTGTTCCAATTTCAGAAATGCATAGGTGTCTTTAATCCCGATTTTTCACTGTATATATTTTCCCAAATGAATTGCTATATACCCAGTACATAATAAAAAACCATTGCAAGACGCTGCTCAGTAATTGGCTCTGGGTTCGTCGGGTTCTTGGTGAACCTACAGGTCCTATATATCCTCACAACCAGAAAGGTCCAGCGGATGTAATGGTATATTGTTTTTAAACATCTGTCATAATTAGAAGAAGTTACAGGTGAAAACGTTTGCACAAATGGCTGTTTTTTTCAACTCATTTTCAATTTTTCCTATTTTCAACTATTAATTACTATAAAGAAACCTTGAAGAATCTACACAAATGACCCCTTGCCGAATTTAGAATTTTGTCTACTTTTCTAAAATGTATAGCTTTCCAGGATCCATTATTGCTTTCATACCCATTTCTACCATTAACTGGATGAAGGATGAAAGCACAAAAAATAGCAAACATAGGCTATGTCCCAGTAAAATGTCAAAACTGTTTGAAAAATGTTGGTTTTCTGACAAAAGTCTGTCAGTCCCTGAAAGCTGGGAAAATGGTGATTTCAGCCCCATAAACCGTTTGTTGATAACATTTGCAGGGAAAAAACCAGACGCTTTCATTTGCAGCACTTCTTTTAAATTTTTCCCAAAAAACCCAAAATTTAGCTGTATTTTGGCTAATTTCTGGGTCCCCTCCAGGGGAATCCACAAACCCTGGGTACCTTTAGAATCCCTGTGATGTTGGAAGAAAAGGACGCAAGTTTGGCGTGGATACCTTATGTGGTCAAAACGTTACAGGGGCCTAAGCGCGAACTACCCCAAATAGCCAAAAAAAGGCTTAGCACAGGGGGGAAAAGGCCTAGCAGCGAAGGGGTTAATGAACCTGCTGCACCAATAGAGTTATAATCCATGTATCCATGTGTATATTTCAGACACCTATGGATTATTTACAGTTTAAGACAAGTATTTTATATGATGCGAACCCTAACTCCAAGAAGCATTCTAGGCTTTAAAGAGAGCATGTTTATGACAATTGGAGCATCTCAAACGTGATGTGCTCCAAACAGTAGGATTGTGTGCATGGTGTCTGGTTGAAACCAGATTACAAAAACAGATTATCATGAGGAGGTGGGGATATCAACATATTAGTGGGACACTACTTAGCAGCACACTATACAGTTTCTTTTTACATTGCACATTTTTTTGCATTTTTCATATTTACAATTCCAAGTGCAAGCAGATAGAGTGATTTGCCTACAGACAGAATCACATGTTGAAAAAGGGATATAAGAGCCAACGCCTGCAGATTCCAACGACAAAATGATTAATTGTTACTTTACAAAAGAATTTAAGTGGGATGAAATATGGAAGGGAAAGTGGGTGTGGAGCTAAGAAGTGTAACGCAGAACCGTTTATAAGAGGTGCGGCCACTGTAAGTAAGGCTGTATCCTCAAATCACACTGGCCTCATCTGTTTCCTTTTTCTCGTCCTCCACCTCTTCCTGGTCTTCCTCCTCCTGATTATGGTCCTATTCCTGGCCCTCATGGTTCTGGTCCTCCTGGTCCTTGTGGTTAACCTCCTGGACCGGGTCTTTCTGGTCCTCCTGGCCCTGGTCCTCCTCTTGGATAAGGGTTTCCTGACTCTCAACCTCCTAGGCTTCTTTTTTGCTGGTCGCCATGAACCCCCTGATGCTAGTTCTCCTGGCACTGGTCCATCAGAGCTGGTACGCCATGGTAGTTGTGATGTATGGCATGGGTCAAATAATCAAGAGTCTGACTATTTTCGTTAGGGTGCTATGAAAGCATTCTATATTTCTGCTCAACATGCCACCCTGTCAGCGGTGACCATTAGTCTTCAAGGACACCAGCGGTGCTCATTGTATTAGGGAGCAATTCACTCTGCCAAGCCGGACCAGATGCTCAAGGAATTGTGGGGCACCTTTTACTCTCAGGTTACTGATCTCAGAGGTTCAGATCCGTCACAGAAGACTTTTCCATTGGTTTACATATATTGTTATTGTTGCCAGTTTTCACAAGGCCCCATATGAAAATATACACCATACCCGGGCCAGGTGCCAGATTAGAACATTGGAATGTTGAGCACTCCATTGAAGACCATTGAGTGCTCCGGGCTTCTAATGGCTGGTAGAAGCCCGGAGCATCAACATTCCAATGTTTTTCACACAGCTGTTGCTGTGAACAAAGGTCTCACGGAGCCCGAGGGGGTTTCAACGCTCTCGGACTCCTGAGGCCTTTGTTTTACAAATTAGAACATTCTGCCCTCTAGTGGCGGAATGTTCTAATAGCCTTAGAGCCCTCCGTAGCGGGCTCTACTAGCCATTAAAGGCCCGCACTCTTATTAAAGGCCATAGCCTTCAGCTCGGGTCTTTAACGTTGGAGCTGGCCTTTAATGGCTGGTAGATCCCGCTACGGCGGGCTCTAAGGCTATGTTGTATGCAAAGTAAATACCATGATTAGACCAGTTTTCCAAAAAACTCAATGTGCAAAGCATCATAGAAATGCCAGTCTCCATATAACCCTGGTATAAAAAATGCAAAACTGAAGTCAATACTTAATAGGATGCAGCAAGGGATGTACTGGCCCTGTATGTGTAGCACCACAGTAAGGTGAGTAGTTGCACTGCCCCAGTGTTGAAAGCACCAGTGTCAGGCACGCTTCGTGACTCCCAGTATGTTAAGCACCAAATTCAGGCCAGTTTCTGATTGCCCCAGCATGTAGTGCATCAAATGCAGGCCAGTTCCCACACTGCCCTAGTATGTAAAGCACCACAGCCACGTGCTGTTCACACACAGTGTCCCAGTAGGTTAAGCAACACAGGTAGACAAGGTTTCCACTATGTCCCATCATGTAGAGCATCATAGCCAGGACAGTTTACACAGTGCTGCAGCCCAGTGCTGCGTGGATGCTGACCTCAGTGTGGTGCCTAACATACAGCGCACTGCTCAGTATCCACACTGACACAAAAAGTAATGCACCACAGTAAAGCCGCCTTCACAATGCCTCAAAATGTAAAACCTCATTGCCAGCCCAGTATCAATTAAAGTGACGCAGCATAGCTAACTGGTTACACATGACCCCACCATGCAAAGCACAAATTGACCAAAATGTGTGATCTTGGGCAAGTCACTTCCTCCTGCAGTGCATTGTTACCCACATGTACCACTGTTTTGAGTGCACCAAACCCCGGTTTCATGTCTTTTGCTACATAAGAAACAAACAATTAGCAGCACTGTCCGCAGTGCCACCGTCAGTCCAACTCCTGAGCAGGCTGTCTGGGGTCACTTTATGAGTGGTTGGGGACACCAGGTGGATGTGAGTATGGAATTAATTCTGAAGGGAGACAGAGCCCTTGTGGAAGGAAAGGTGATGTGGGCAGATGTATAAATAAATTACTTACCGGTAATTATATTACTGAAAATACAGATCTGAGGACCACTCTGTGTCTTGGTCAGCCTCTCGAGAGCTACTCCGCAGGACTGAAGTTTAAAGCTTTTACAAAAGGAAGCAATTGTCACAGTGCCACAGGTGTAATTGTGGTTGGCAGTGTTTACACCATTACTCCTTGTTCCAAAACTAAATGGATCTTTCCACCCAATAATCACCAGATAGCGCATGCATACTCCGTACCAAGTTTGAATGATTTCCCTTCAGGGCATTGAAATGGAATAGACCTAGGCAATGCTGATTTTCCTTGACATTGAGATGTACATGGTGATGATGAACATTAGGTTGCTGCAAAGGGAGTATAAAGAAATGCTGAGGGCTGGTAGGATGTTCTGTAGAAGACTACATTTTGCCATGCATGGAGCAGTTCATCTACATTGCAGTACGGTGGCGGTATGTGCAGGCCTGAGTGTTTGGTAGTATTTCTTGCAACACTTAAATGGAGATACAATGTGGTCCTTTAACAGCTAGATATTGGGGTACATACAGATTTATTTGATGCTGCCAGTGCTCGCGGATTTCGTTTGTTCTGGGATGGAATTTGTTGGGCAGAGGTTTGGGCAGATAATTGGCTGAGACAGGGGTGTGGTTCAAGTGGCACCATACAAAGAAACAAGCCTGGACTGGATCTATTTACACGTGGACCTAGAAAATTTGATAGCTGCCACGACATGCGCTTCCTGCATGATCTGTACACCTCATTCCTACAATGACCCTCTTACTATGGGTAGTACTTAAATTGGCCAAATACTTAATGACCCCCTATGCCTCCCTCCCTCCACTACTACACAACTATGTTTTATGGTTATGTATGAGTGCATGTGTTAGATCATCCCCTCAACTCGTGCCTTTCGCACATTGCTGATCAGTGCTTTGATTACATGGCCTTGGCACTCGGCTTGACCCCGCTCAAGATGAGTAAGGACACAATACAAAGACTATTTAAATCCCCCCCGCTGCTGCATTCAGTTGCTTGGCTTCGAGATACCTACCTCCCGTTTGACCTCTGCTTGGACCACTGTGGGCTTCTTCTGCCTTCTTCATTTGTTGAGGTTCCTCTCCTCAGGCCTGGGAGTTCTGGGGCAGTGCGTCACCGGTGTGTCTTCTGCTACTCGACTCCATCTCCTTGGCAGCAGCATTTCCGGATCCCCTCCTTCCAGGCATCACTGGCCGAAACCCTGCAAAAGGAAAAGACAAAGACTCATGAAAGCCCTACCTACACTGTCTTACTGAGAGAACAAGGTCAGTGCACTGAATGTTCAGTTTTGAATCGGATACGCATAAGATTTGTGACTACCGAAGCTCGCTTATCTGCTTGGGACAATAATGAAATTCTTACAGAAAAAAACTGTAAGAGCTTTTATTTTAAGAGGCACCTCTTCATTCCATTTTCAAAAGACTGCCTGCTCTTCTAAAGGGCCTTCAATGTGCCTGAATTAAAGCCTCTTCAGCATCAGCTTTCATGTGGAGATAAAACATGATAAAGACATAGGTGCAAATAATGAAAACTCAATAACTGTGGAAGCCAACAGTTATAAAATAATTATTTTGCATGCACTCAAGGTGATGCCTAAAAACCTGACTTCACTGTGCCTTGTACACAAAAGGCATCAATAGAGCAAAATGGGTAAGTACCAAGAAAGCCATACTAAGTTACCAGTGAGTGAGGAAGATAGTTATGATGATTGTGGAGGTTTGGTAATCTGACTGTGTTTTTGTTTGTTTCTTTGTAAGGTAAACCCAAGGGCTCCTCAAACTCTGCAAGTCACGATCCATCCTGTGAGTCACCATCCATCCAAGTCATCAGTCGCTGAAGCTACTGACCAGTGTTTGCTTGTCTCCTTCTACTCCCACTCCCTGTCCCCCTGGGGCTAATCACTCACATCCTGTTTCTTCCAGGTGTGGAGGACTAGCTGTTGGGGGTGTGGGCATACAAGCTTCGCTCCCACGGACCCCTGGATTTCAGGCAAGTGGTACTGGCCTGTCAATAGCTCTAGGTAAGTCAAATCACCAAATACACATATATCACATATATATTTTATCTCATCCCAACTCTGGGATAACTGTTTTATAATACTTTTGGCACATTAGCAAATCCCTTTTTTGCTTAAGCGTAATTTTTGTTTGTACTCCTTGTTTTATCTTACCATGGTGTAGGAGTTTTTGTGGATTTTATGTTTATTCTGTGCATTATTAACAGCGTGCAGAATGTGTTTCTACACCTGAATCTACATGTGCACACTGGCATGGCGGTACTGCTTTTGAAACAAATTTCATATAACTTCTTAAAGGGCATTTTTCCTGGCTTATGCAAACTAGGCCTCAACAAGGACTTAACGCCATCTTGTTCAAAATGGATGCCACATTCTCTGTTTAAATTTCTGCTGCAAACATTCAAGCAGTTGTCCTCTAAGAAGACTTTCTAATATAAGCTCAGTATTGCATAATATTCAAGGTCTCCTCCACGTAGTATTGCATTCCTTCATAACGGTCCACTGTTGTTTTGTAACTATTTTGTTCTGACATCTCTGGATAACTTCAGCCTCACCTGGCTGACCGAATATTCAATAATGGCTTAGTGTTTATAGCATTACCACTTTTGACGCTTAATATTTCTGTAATTTGATTTGCTAAAATTGTATTCTTTTGCTCACACCATGATAAATCTGCACTTTCAATATATTCCAGTGAGAAGATTTCCTATATAAACCCCTGAATTTTAGTGTGAGCCAGATGGCTATCCTATGCTAGTAAGGATGCTGTCCGTTTTCTTACTCATTTTGCTGCTCATTTGGAACTTAGCATTTCCCTCTGACTTTGCTATTTTTCTGTACTGATGGCCTTTATGGCAATAATTTTATGCCCCTGACTTTCAATTATCATGTATTGTGCCCTTTAAATTTTAAATTCCGCCCTAGAACTCACTTATTGAGTCTGACCTTTCTTAATCGACAATTATTTTTGAGATGTTGGTTGGTACTTCATCTAGGGTCACATTGCTTCACGAAATTGATGTTTAACACCTTCCCATGGGCATGCTGTTGAGGTGCCTTTTAGAATTTTAAATTTTGGAGTACTCCCCAGTGCCCACAAAACTTTGGGAGCAAGGGATGGTTGTTTTTTTTTAAAGTTACCTTCTCATTTTTGCTATGTCCTTAGACTGGTTTTCTGTCTGAATTCCCGAGTCCACTGTCTTTGGATTTTTTGCTAAATTCCTGATGCTACAGTTGCTATTCCTGAACAAAAAGGATTGTGAGTGTCAGTAAGATGGAATGATTCTTCAGTTTGAGAGTGTTTGGTGTACTAATGATGCACTGTAGGTTCCGCAGTTGAGAGTGAGGGTTGTGGTTTGTGTTGAATGATGAATAGTTACACTGTATGTGAAATGTATGGTTTTGTACTGCTGATGATTGGTTCAATTGTGGTTTGATTACTGTGATTTTCATGTACTTGCCTTATTTCTGATTTGCATCAAAGGTTTTGGTTTTATTATTTGTTGATTAGGTAATCTGATTCATTATAGTCCAAGATCCAAAGATGTTGTTGAACTTGTCTGCAAAGGTAGTGTGATTTGCGAGGCCCTGCAATCACACAGATAAGGATTTTTCTGAATTAACACGTTTTTTCCTAGGGTTTTGTAAGCCTAATTTAGGTTGGTGTTATTTGCTCCTCAGTTCCTGGGAGTAAAGTACACTAGCCAGAGATGGATTGCTGCTGGACGGGAGTCTGCTTTTAGAGTAAATCTGAGTTTGACAAGTGCTGCGGAGCTACTAGTCTTTTTTTTATTGTTTGGGAGATTCTTTTCATCCTAATTTGCTGATTTTCTACTATTTAGGTTGAGCAAACAAGTTTATTTGTTTATTGGTTGTGCAGCCTCTTTCTTGTCAGGTTGTGCATTGTTCTTCCTTTTGCTGAGAGTCGTGCTATGATTGGTAAGTCAGCTGAGGAGTCGCACTGGGATTGGTGAGACGTCACCACAGAGTCATGCTGTCATTGGTTAGTTGTTGTTGTAATCGCGCTATGATTGGTTGATCTTTCACATGATTACACTGAGATTGGTTGATATTTGTTTTCTTGTTTTATGAGGTTTTTGGATAAATTTGAATGAGAATAATGGCTGCTACATTAAATAGCATAAAGCCCATAGTGCACCTGCTATGGAGGTTCAGACGATTCCTCTAGAAGGCTTGCCTGCATATTAATGTTGACAGATGTTGGGTACCATACATGTGCCTTGATTCGAGATTGGCATGAGTATACCTCTGGTGATAAAGGCTTACACTTTCCTTTTCAGGGCACCTTTAATATTAGGGAGCTCAATTTCTTAAGGCAAACAAAGAATGAGCGGAAGCCACTACCTCTATTTGCACAGTTAGAAAAATGGGATTGAATAGCTACTGAAAGACAATGAAGAAACAAGGTAAGGGTTCCTTTAAACAGGAAATCTAAGACTGTTGTTCTGCAGTGTGTAGCTGCAATTCACATGGGCGCTTGTCCCACCGTGTTCTGGACTTCTGACAATCCACTCTGTGTTTTCGTGGTTGCCGCAGCGTGGCAGCTTGGCCTCTGACGCCGCCGGCGTTCGGCCGCGGTCGCGCTGAGCTTGTTTGCCTAAGCCCCGGTTCCCGGACTTACCCGCCCAAACCCCCGCCTGAACCTCCGGCACGCTTCGGTGACTCGTACCGACGGAGGAGCTGTTGGTGGATGTGGCCGGGAGGGGAGGACCGAAGCCGCGGGGAAAGACAACGCCCGAGTCGGGTGTTCGGCGCCCGGTGGAGACAGTAAGAGACAGCTGAGAGGCACAGTTGAGATAACAAGCGGCGGACTTTGGGGGAAGTGCAGCTGAGGGAGAGAACCGCTTGTACCAGCATGGCCCAGGGGGGCAGTCTGCGGAGAAGGCTTGGTTTTGACTGGGTGCGGTTTGCGACGAGCCCCAGGGGAGCCTCTTACTTTTATTTTTACCTGTAATTTGGTCGGCCTGACATCCTGGCATATGGTATTTTTTCCTCGGGCCCATTAGTGCACTGACCCCACTAGTCCTGCCTCCCACTCCTGCATTGATTCCGGATTTCCGAAAAAGGACCTTGTACCCGAACCTATCTCCGTGAGACGGACAGGGGAGAGGAGTCTCAAGCGAGAGTGGAAAAGTGGAGGCTCGGAGGAACCCGAAATTTGAACTTGCACCTGCGCCTTTGCATTTAGGCAAACCTATAGGGCATAAGGGAAATGCCCCCAAAAGTGAAATCACGTGGGGTTAAAAAGGGACTGAAAGCCGTTGTATTAAGAAAGCGCAAACAGGACCAGCATCAAAAGACATTGGAGAATACTAGTATTGATCTCCTAGAAGAAATGACGACACCTAGTAGGCAAGATATACGGTCACTTCCTGCAGAAGAAGCAAGCGGGACGTCCTTGTGGCAATCTATAAAAAAATTTGTAGGGAAATATTTTAAAAAGAATTTGGATGCTAGTGATCATTCCTCCGTGTTAGGTGGAACTCATGATAAAGACCGTACGAGGAGTCAAAGGAATGCAATGAGTGAAATAAATGACTCTTTAGTACCAGTTATTGATCAAGTCCTGGGCGAACAAGGGGGGGTAAATGAAGGGTGGTTGTTTATATTGGAACCTAGGTTATCGTCATCACCCCGCCTGTTCCGTAGTGGAATGGATAGTCCCTCGGCAGATAAAGAAGCATTGCAACAGGCAGTTAATAGGCAGGGGAGGAAGGGAAACAACACTATCCCTCAGAGCTCTATTTCCCCAGATACTCCTCAGTCATCCTTGGTACTTGATATGACAGCAACCTCGGCCTCATCATTACTAGAGGTGATGTTTTTAATGCAAAAGACTCTTCAGGCAATATTAGAAGCTCTAGTTGAGAATAACGGGCAAGGGAAAACCCATAAAGCCCAATTACAACAGATAGCAGAGAGCTAAAACAAATTAACAACTGTATGCCGACTATAGTCCGCCCAGTAGTGGAGATGAGGGATCAGGAGTTATATGTATCACTATGTACTAAGGAGGATGATGTTGCACAGATTGAAAATCCCCTGTCAGAATATATTTAAAATGCCCTATGTTGGTAATAAAAAGGAGGCCTTATGGGAGATTTAAGAGGAACAGACCTGAGTATAAGAACAGAAGGAAGCTACAGAAAAAGCTGAAAAGGACAAGGGGGTTACAGCCAAGGGGGAGTAATAAACAAGGTATGGCAATACAAGATCAAGAGAAGTCACCAAGAGTTGGGGTTAGAAATAAAATGGGTTCAGGAGGGAACCGAAATAGAAAAGCTATAAGGACAGTGATGAGGACGAATACCTTGTGCGGAAGTTTGCAATTTCAAGGCCCGGAGATTCAGAGGAATAAGGAAAGAACGGGACGTAGGGGGGAGGGTGATATAACCAGCATGAGAATAAGGGGAGAGCCCTCTTTAGACCAACCCGGGATAAGAGTCTGCCCAAAGCCTGAGTCCGCACCAGTAGTTGGGAGGAGCAATAGGAGCAACAGGAAGTATGATAACAGCGAGCACCTATGGGTGTATATGGAACCCTGGGGGCAAAGGGTGGGGAGAAAGCGGCAAAGGGAAATAAATCCCTTAAATCGCTCCAACCTATTACAAATACTGGCTAAATGTCCCACATTGTGTGGGGTTACTTCTGATGACATCAGGCATGTAGGTTTTATAACTAATTCAGAAGGAAATGAGGTAACAAAGGTGCTTTTTTATTCTGAATTTGTAAAGCAGATGGTGATAAGGGCAGAGGGAGACCTGGAAAAGGAAGGAATAAGTCTTGTGTATGATAACCAACTTGGAATAGAAGAGGGTAATCCTGGGGATTCAGGGACCCTCACCTATCACGCAGTTTTACGCCCGGAGCAAATACAGTATGATATACTGGGTGCCCAATACAGAAGAATACGCACTGATAAAAATCAAGGAGGGTTAAAAGTAACGATAACAAATACCGCAAAGGGGCCAGCTCTGAGCAATCGATTTGATCTACTGTCCGAATCCTCAATAAATTGGGGGAACAGTATGGACGAAGGGTTGAGCGAGCTGGATTAGGAATTAGGGTCTTCACACAGCCTACGGACACTTTCATGGAATATAGGAGGATACAGAAGACAGCTATCCCACGACATTTTTAGAGAAATGCTGGGTAGCTACGATATCTTGTGTCTTCAAGAGTCCTGGCTGTGTGAGATACCCGAACCTATAGATGGCTTTCTCATGCTTACTAAAGAGGCAGTACGAATGAATTTAGGGCGTCCCTCAGGGGGGTTGATTACGTTGGTATCATCAAAAAGAGCCAATAAAATAACTAATTTAAAAGTGAAATGTAGGTGGCTTTTAGCCTGTCAGGTAGAACTGTACAGTGGTATGCGAGCAAGGGAACTAATAGTAGTGATCAACGTATATATTCAGCAAGGTGCAATAATAGATTATGAAAAGCAACTGGATTTGCTAGAGAAGGATCTAGAGGCTATTAGTATAATAAAGCGATACAAAAGGGGATGATGGACGGAACGTTTGAGCCAATCAAACACTCACCCCCAGTCAACTGATCTGGGTTTAATCCATCATCATTCTTTAGCTCACTCCACCACCCCAGTTCAGACATGGCCATATGCAAATCAGTCTGACCCTGTGCCTCATGGGAACAGTCCAGCACGAACTGCCAAGCCATGTCTTCCCTGGACCGGAAACAAGCATCCTAGGACCGGTTTCTGGCATTCCAGCCGTCATCAGCCAGGCTTGCTTGAATCCAGTGGCAAAGTGAGCAAGGGACCCACGTCTGGGCATACCCCCGCCAACTTAGGGCGAACAAAGCGATACAAAAGGGGATGATGGACGGAACGTTTGAGCCAATCAAACACTCACCCCCAGTCAACTGATCTGGGTTTAATCCATCATCATTCTTTAGCTCACTCCACCACCCCAGTTCAGACATGGCCATATGCAAATCAGTCTGACCCTGTGCCTCATGGGAACAGTCCAGCACGAACTGCCAAGCCATGTCTTCCCTGGACCGGAAACAAGCATCCTAGGACCGGTTTCTGGCATTCCAGCCGTCATCAGCCAGGCTTGCTTGAATCCAGTGGCAAAGTGAGCAAGGGACCCACGTCTGGGCATACCCCCGCCAACTTAGGGCGAACAAAGCGATACAAAAGGGGATGATGGACGGAACGTTTGAGCCAATCAAACACTCACCCCCAGTCAACTGATCTGGGTTTAATCCATCATCATTCTTTAGCTCACTCCACCACCCCAGTTCAGACATGGCCATATGCAAATCAGTCTGACCCTGTGCCTCATGGGAACAGTCCAGCACGAACTGCCAAGCCATGTCTTCCCTGGACCGGAAACAAGCATCCTAGGACCGGTTTCTGGCATTCCAGCCGTCATCAGCCAGGCTTGCTTGAATCCAGTGGCAAAGTGAGCAAGGGACCCACGTCTGGGCATACCCCGCCAACTTAGGGCGAACAAGCGATACAAAAGGGGATGATGGACGGAACGTTTGAGCCAATCAAACACTCACCCCCAGTCAACTGATCTGGGTTTAATCCATCATCATTCTTTAGCTCACTCCACCACCCCAGTTCAGACATGGCCATATGCAAATCAGTCTGACCCTGTGCCTCATGGGAACAGTCCAGCACGAACTGCCAAGCCATGTCTTCCCTGGACCGGAAACAAGCATCCTAGGACCGGTTTCTGGCATTCCAGCCGTCATCAGCCAGGCTTGCTTGAATCCAGTGGCAAAGTGAGCAAGGGACCCACGTCTGGGCATACCCCCGCCAACTTAGGGCGAACAAAGCGATACAAAAGGGGATGATGGACGGAACGTTTGAGCCAATCAAACACTCACCCCCAGTCAACTGATCTGGGTTTAATCCATCATCATTCTTTAGCTCACTCCACCACCCCAGTTCAGACATGGCCATATGCAAATCAGTCTGACCCTGTGCCTCATGGGAACAGTCCAGCACGAACTGCCAAGCCATGTCTTCCCTGGACCGGAAACAAGCATCCTAGGACCGGTTTCTGGCATTCCAGCCGTCATCAGCCAGGCTTGCTTGAATCCAGTGGCAAAGTGAGCAAGGGACCCACGTCTGGGCATACCCCCGCCAACTTAGGGCGAACAAGCGATACAAAAGGGGATGATGGACGGAACGTTTGAGCCAATCAAACACTCACCCCCAGTCAACTGATCTGGGTTTAATCCATCATCATTCTTTAGCTCACTCCACCACCCCAGTTCAGACATGGCCATATGCAAATCAGTCTGACCCTGTGCCTCATGGGAACAGTCCAGCACGAACTGCCAAGCCATGTCTTCCCTGGACCGGAAACAAGCATCCTAGGACCGGTTTCTGGCATTCCAGCCGTCATCAGCCAGGCTTGCTTGAATCCAGTGGCAAAGTGAGCAAGGGACCCACGTCTGGGCATACCCCCGCCAACTTAGGGCGAACAAAGCGATACAAAAGGGGATGATGGACGGAACGTTTGAGCCAATCAAACACTCACCCCCAGTCAACTGATCTGGGTTTAATCCATCATCATTCTTTAGCTCACTCCACCACCCCAGTTCAGACATGGCCATATGCAAATCAGTCTGACCCTGTGCCTCATGGGAACAGTCCAGCACGAACTGCCAAGCCATGTCTTCCCTGGACCGGAAACAAGCATCCTAGGACCGGTTTCTGGCATTCCAGCCGTCATCAGCCAGGCTTGCTTGAATCCAGTGGCAAAGTGAGCAAGGGACCCACGTCTGGGCATACCCCCGCCAACTTAGGGCGAACAAAGCGATACAAAAGGGGATGATGGACGGAACGTTTGAGCCAATCAAACACTCACCCCCAGTCAACTGATCTGGGTTTAATCCATCATCATTCTTTAGCTCACTCCACCACCCCAGTTCAGACATGGCCATATGCAAATCAGTCTGACCCTGTGCCTCATGGGAACAGTCCAGCACGAACTGCCAAGCCATGTCTTCCCTGGACCGGAAACAAGCATCCTAGGACCGGTTTCTGGCATTCCAGCCGTCATCAGCCAGGCTTGCTTGAATCCAGTGGCAAAGTGAGCAAGGGACCCACGTCTGGGCATACCCCCGCCAACTTAGGGCGAACAAAGCGATACAAAAGGGGATGATGGACGGAACGTTTGAGACAATCAAACACTCACCTTTCAAAAGGGGATGATGGACGGAACGTTTGAGCCAATCAAACACTCACCTTTCTTTTCAAAAGGGGATGATGGACGGAACGTTTGAGCCAATCAAACACTCACCTTTCTTTTCAAAAGGGGATGATGGACGGAACGTTTGAGCCAATCAAACACTCACCCCCAGTCAACTGATCTGGGTTTAATCCATCATCATTCTTTAGCTCACTCCACCACCCCAGTTCAGACATGGCCATATGCAAATCAGTCTGACCCTGTGCCTCATGGGAACAGTCCAGCCCGAACTGCCAAGCCATGTCTTCCCTGGACCGGAAACAAGCATCCTAGGACCGGTTTCTGGCATTCCAGCCGTCATCAGCCAGGCTTGCTTGAATCCAGTGGCAAAGTGAGCAAGAATGATGATGGATTAAACCCAGATCAGTTGACTGGGGGTGAGTGTTTGATTGGCTCAAACGTTCCGTCCATCATCCCCTTTTGTATCGCTTTGGTCGCCCTAAGTTGGCGGGGGTATGCCCAGACGTGGGTCCCTTGCTCACTTTGCCACTGGATTCAAGCAAGCCTGGCTGATGACGGCTGAAATGCCAGAAACCGGACCTAGGATGCTTGTTTCCGGTCCAGGGAAGACATGGCTTGGCAGTTCGGGCTGGACTGTTCCCATGAGGCACAGGGTCAGACTGATTTGCATATGGCCATGTCTGAACTGGGGTGGTGGAGTGAGCTAAAGAATGATGATGGATTAAACCCAGATCAGTTGACTGGGGTGAGTGTTTGATTGGCTCAAACGTTCCGTCCATCATCCCCTTTGTATCGCTTTGGTCGCCCTAAGTTGGCGGGGTATGCCCAGACGTGGGTCCCTTGCTCACTTTGCCACTGGATTCAAGCAAGCCTGGCTGATGACGGCTGAAATGCCAGAAACCGGTCCTAGGATGCTTGTTTCCGGTCCAGGAAGACATGGCTTGGCAGTTCGGGCTGGACTGTTCCCATGAGGCACAGGGTCAGACTGATTTGCATATGGCCATGTCTGAACTGGGGTGGTGGAGTGAGCTAAAGAATGATGATGGATTAAACCCAGATCAGTTGACTGGGGGTGAGTGTTTGATTGGCTCAAACGTTCCGTCCATCATCCCCTTTTGTATCGCTTGGTCGCCCTAAGTTGGCGGGGGTATGCCCAGACGTGGGTCCCTTGCTCACTTTGCCACTGGATTCAAGCAAGCCTGGCTGATGACGGCTGAAATGCCAGAAACCGGTCCTAGGATGCTTGTTTCCGGTCCAGGAAGACATGGCTTGGCAGTTCGTGCTGGACTGTTCCCATGAGGCACAGGGTCAGACTGATTTGCATATGGCCATGTCTGAACTGGGGTGGTGGAGTGAGCTAAAGAATGATGATGGATTAAACCCAGATCAGTTGACTGGGAGTGAGTGTTTGATTGGCTCAAACGTTCCGTCCATCATCCCCTTTTGTATCGCTTTGTTCGCCCTAAGTTGGCGGGGGTATGCCCAGACGTGGGTCCCTTGCTCACTTTGCCACTGGATTCAAGCAAGCCTGGCTGATGACGGCTGGAATGCCAGAAACCGGTCCTAGGATGCTTGTTTCCGGTCCAGGAAGACATGGCTTGGCAGTTCGTGCTGGACTGTTCCCATGAGGCACAGGGTCAGACTGATTTGCATATGGCCATGTCTGAACTGGGGTGGTGGAGTGAGCTAAAGAATGATGATGGATTAAACCCAGATCAGTTGACTGGGGGTGAGTGTTTGATTGGCTCAAACGTTCCGTCCATCATCCCCTTTGTATCGCTTTGTTCGCCCTAAGTTGGCGGAGGTATGCCCAGACGTGGGTCCCTTGCTCACTTTGCCACTGGATTCAAGCAAGCCTGGCTGATGACGGCTGGAATGCCAGAAACCGGTCCTAGGATGCTTGTTTCCGGTCCAGGGAAGACATGGCTTGGCAGTTCGTGCTGGACTGTTCCCATGAGGCACAGGGTCAGACTGATTTGCATATGGCCATGTCTGAACTGGGGTGGTGGAGTGAGCTAAAGAATGATGATGGATTAAACCCAGATCAGTTGACTGGGGGTGAGTGTTTGATTGGCTCAAACGTTCCGTCCATCATCCCCTTTGTATCGCTTTGTTCGCCCTAAGTTGGCGGGGTATGCCCAGACGTGGGTCCCTTGCTCACTTTGCCACTGGATTCAAGCAAGCCTGGCTGATGACGGCTGGAATGCCAGAAACCGGTCCTAGGATGCTTGTTTCCGGTCCAGGGAAGACATGGCTTGGCAGTTCGTGCTGGACTGTTCCCATGAGGCACAGGGTCAGACTGATTTGCATATGGCCATGTCTGAACTGGGGTGGTGGAGTGAGCTAAAGAATGATGATGGATTAAACCCAGATCAGTTGACTGGGGGTGAGTGTTTGATTGGCTCAAACGTTCCGTCCATCATCCCCTTTGTATCGCTTTGTTCGCCCTAAGTTGGCGGGGTATGCCCAGACGTGGGTCCCTTGCTCACTTTGCCACTGGATTCAAGCAAGCCTGGCTGATGACGGCTGGAATGCCAGAAACCGGTCCTAGGATGCTTGTTTCCGGTCCAGGGAAGACATGGCTTGGCAGTTCGTGCTGGACTGTTCCCATGAGGCACAGGGTCAGACTGATTTGCATATGGCCATGTCTGAACTGGGGTGGTGGAGTGAGCTAAAGAATGATGATGGATTAAACCCAGATCAGTTGACTGGGGTGAGTGTTTGATTGGCTCAAACGTTCCGTCCATCATCCCCTTTGTATCGCTTGTTCGCCCTAAGTTGGCGGGGGTATGCCCAGACGTGGGTCCCTTGCTCACTTTGCCACTGGATTCAAGCAAGCCTGGCTGATGACGGCTGGAATGCCAGAAACCGGTCCTAGGATGCTTGTTTCCGGTCCAGGGAAGACATGGCTTGGCAGTTCGTGCTGGACTGTTCCCATGAGGCACAGGGTCAGACTGATTTGCATATGGCCATGTCTGAACTGGGGTGGTGGAGTGAGCTAAAGAATGATGATGGATTAAACCCAGATCAGTTGACTGGGGGTGAGTGTTTGATTGGCTCAAACGTTCCGTCCATCATCCCCTTTTGTATCGCTTTGTTCGCCCTAAGTTGGCGGGGGTATGCCCAGACGTGGGTCCCTTGCTCACTTTGCCACTGGATTCAAGCAAGCCTGGCTGATGACGGCTGGAATGCCAGAAACCGGTCCTAGGATGCTTGTTTCCGGTCCAGGGAAGACATGGCTTGGCAGTTCGTGCTGGACTGTTCCCATGAGGCACAGGGTCAGACTGATTTGCATATGGCCATGTCTGAACTGGGGTGGTGGAGTGAGCTAAAGAATGATGATGGATTAAACCCAGATCAGTTGACTGGGGGTGAGTGTTTGATTGGCTCAAACGTTCCGTCCATCATCCCCTTTTGTATCGCTTTGTTCGCCCTAAGTTGGCGGGGGTATGCCCAGACGTGGGTCCCTTGCTCACTTTGCCACTGGATTCAAGCAAGCCTGGCTGATGACGGCTGGAATGCCAGAAACCGGTCCTAGGATGCTTGTTTCCGGTCCAGGGAAGACATGGCTTGGCAGTTCGTGCTGGACTGTTCCCATGAGGCACAGGGTCAGACTGATTTGCATATGGCCATGTCTGAACTGGGGTGGTGGAGTGAGCTAAAGAATGATGATGGATTAAACCCAGATCAGTTGACTGGGGGTGAGTGTTTGATTGGCTCAAACGTTCCGTCCATCATCCCCGTTTGTATCGCTTTGTTCGCCCTAAGTTGGCGGGGGTATGCCCAGACGTGGGTCCCTTGCTCACTTTGCCACTGGATTCAAGCAAGCCTGGCTGATGACGGCTGGAATGCCAGAAACCGGTCCTAGGATGCTTGTTTCCGGTCCAGGGAAGACATGGCTTGGCAGTTCGTGCTGGACTGTTCCCATGAGGCACAGGGTCAGACTGATTTGCATATGGCCATGTCTGAACTGGGGTGGTGGAGTGAGCTAAAGAATGATGATGGATTAAACCCAGATCAGTTGACTGGGGGTGAGTGTTTGATTGGCTCAAACGTTCCGTCCATCATCCCCTTTTGTATCGCTTTGTTCGCCCTAAGTTGGCGGGGGTATGCCCAGACGTGGGTCCCTTGCTCACTTTGCCACTGGATTCAAGCAAGCCTGGCTGATGACGGCTGGAATGCCAGAAACCGGTCCTAGGATGCTTGTTTCCGGTCCAGGGAAGACATGGCTTGGCAGTTCGTGCTGGACTGTTCCCATGAGGCACAGGGTCAGACTGATTTGCATATGGCCATGTCTGAACTGGGGTGGTGGAGTGAGCTAAAGAATGATGATGGATTAAACCCAGATCAGTTGACTGGGGGTGAGTGTTTGATTGGCTCAAACGTTCCGTCCATCATCCCCCTTTGTATCGCTTTGTTCGCCCTAAGTTGGCGGGGGTATGCCCAGACGTGGGTCCCTTGCTCACTTTGCCACTGGATTCAAGCAAGCCTGGCTGATGACGGCTGGAATGCCAGAAACCGGTCCTAGGATGCTTGTTTCCGGTCCAGGGAAGACATGGCTTGGCAGTTCGTGCTGGACTGTTCCCATGAGGCACAGGGTCAGACTGATTTGCATATGGCCATGTCTGAACTGGGGTGGTGGAGTGAGCTAAAGAATGATGATGGATTAAACCCAGATCAGTTGACTGGGGGTGAGTGTTTGATTGGCTCAAACGTTCCGTCCATCATCCCCTTTTGTATCGCTTTGTTCGCCCTAAGTTGGCGGGGGTATGCCCAGACGTGGGTCCCTTGCTCACTTTGCCACTGGATTCAAGCAAGCCTGGCTGATGACGGCTGGAATGCCAGAAACCGGTCCTAGGATGCTTGTTTCCGGTCCAGGGAAGACATGGCTTGGCAGTTCGTGCTGGACTGTTCCCATGAGGCACAGGGTCAGACTGATTTGCATATGGCCATGTCTGAACTGGGGTGGTGGAGTGAGCTAAAGAATGATGATGGATTAAACCCAGATCAGTTGACTGGGGGTGAGTGTTTGATTGGCTCAAACGTTCCGTCCATCATCCCCTTTTGTATCGCTTTGTTCGCCCTAAGTTGGCGGGGGTATGCCCAGACGTGGGTCCCTTGCTCACTTTGCCACTGGATTCAAGCAAGCCTGGCTGATGACGGCTGGAATGCCAGAAACCGGTCCTAGGATGCTTGTTTCCGGTCCAGGGAAGACATGGCTTGGCAGTTCGTGCTGGACTGTTCCCATGAGGCACAGGGTCAGACTGATTTGCATATGGCCATGTCTGAACTGGGGTGGTGGAGTGAGCTAAAGAATGATGATGGATTAAACCCAGATCAGTTGACTGGGGGTGAGTGTTTGATTGGCTCAAACGTTCCGTCCATCATCCCCTTTTGTATCGATTAGTATAATAAAAGCATCATATCTGATAATGATCTTAGGAGATTTTAACCATAAACTAGATCCTTCCCATAACGATAAACTGTTTAAAGACCTTTTAACCACTGCACAAGTACCGGCAGCAAATTTTGCTGGTGCTGGTAGTTCCGCACGAGATAAACACTTAGTAAAATTCCTTGGATCCATAGGATTATTTTGTGCCAATGGACGGTCGAATACTGACTGCCCTGCAAGGAAGACCTTCCGCATAGGGAATCAGAATTGCCCAATTGATTATGCTTTTATAAATGCATGGTATTTTAAGGAAGTAGAACGATTCGAAATACTGCAGTGTGAAGGTAGTGACCACTGGCCCTTACAATTACTAATAAAGAGGGAACAAGAGTCGGAAAGAGAAAAGGTGGTCCCCTTACAGATTGAACATCCTAGACGTATAACTACGCGCATAACCGAGGACAGCCTGAAATTGGTTAATAATCTAATAATTGATTATAGGGCCGTGGATGAATTGGCGCAAGGAGATACAATTTTAACCTGGTACGAGCATACAATTGAGCAGGTCGTAAACTGTCTAAGGATACAAGTAAAAGCAGGGCCCGCCTTTAAGAAAAAAGAGAGAACAAATGGTTGGTTCAATAATGAGTGTAGGAATTTAAAATTGAGGGTACGAAAATGGGAAAGACAATTAAGGAAAAGACCGGATAAGGGAACTATGGAGAGCCTTCGAGTGGCAAAATTGGAATATAAAAATAAGTTGAGGGACAGGAAATTAGAATATATGTCCAAAAATTGGGATACAATGTTAGAAGTGATAAACACAAACAATATAAGATTATTCTGGCGTCTGGTAAAAGAGGGAAACGTACAAGAGGAAATGCGGTGTTTAGTGGGTGAAGACGATTGGGTTAACCACTTGAGTAATCTGTATAATGGTATAAATAGGGAAAAGATCCTGGAACTAAGGTATGAGGAGACAGAAATACTAAGGCCGCACTTCTCCTTCCAAAACATAAAAGAAACTATTCAATCCCTAAAGCTAACTAAAGCGGCAGGGCCAGATAATCTACCCGCAATCATATTAAAAAATAGTATAGATTGGTGGGCAAGCCTCTTAAATGCGACCTTCCAAAATATTTTAACTTCTGGGGTTTTCCCAGAAAGTTGGAAGGGGGCTATTGTTAGGCCAATTTATAAAAAAGAGGATGCTACATTACCTCAGAATTATCGCCTTATAAGTTTGTTGGATGTGGGGGAGAAAGTTTTTTCTAAGATATTAATAGGCATAGTGAAGACCTGGGCAGAGCAGCATAACTTGATACCAATAGAGCAAGGTGGGTTCAAGGAGGGCCACTCAACCATCGACCATTGCCTTAGTCTATGGGCAATGGCAAAAAAGGCAATTGAAGTGCGAGGTAACCTGTTCTGCTGCTTTGTGGACTTCCGAGCTGCCTTCGATTCAGTAGATCGTAGTCTACTGTGGAGTATGTTGGCAGAGCTTGGAATCAACAAGGCAGTACTTGCTTTAATCCAGGAAATGCACTCAAGGAATTGGGCCAGGGTTATCTTGGATACCCATGGAACCCTATCTAATAAAATTCAGATAATGAATGGTTTGCGGCAGGGCTGTGTTCTTGCCCCATTGTTATTTTCCCTGTTTTTATCTGATTTGCCTAATATATTGAGCAGGGCAGGTGGTGTAAGCCCCAAGATGGGGGGGGACCCATATATCTTGTCTGCTATATGCAGATGATTTAGTGATAACCGATATGACAGAGTTGGGGTTGCAAAAAAAACTGGATGCCTTTTATGAATATTGCCTAAAAAAATGCCTCACGGTCAACCTAGAAAAGACTAAAATAATGGTACTGGGTAAAAGGAAGAGCTCCTTGTACTGGAAATTGGGAGAGGTTAGAGTCGAAGAAGTGGATAGGTACAAATATTTGGGTATGTGGTTCGACAGTAAGCTAAGCTGGAGGGATCACATACAGTCACTTAAAATCAAAGTCTCTTTCTTCAGTATGGGGCCTTAAACAATTTAAGCAAAAGTATGGAGGCCACTCTCTGCGGCCAATTCTATCGGCCTTTAATGCATTGGTCCGCCCACAGTTCCAATATGGCGTAGAGGTTTTATTCATGGGAGGTAAATCGGATTGGAACTTAGAGGAGGGCAAATGCGTTAAACAGCTCCTTGCACTCCCCTCGTCAACAATGATACAGGCTGTACGAGTGGAATGTCATCTTACAGCCTGGAATTTTCGGGGTATGCAAGTGTCATTGAACTTCTGGCAGAGAATGAATGGAGAGGGGTCCCCCAAAATAGCAAACCTCTGTAAAAAAGAAATAGAGAATAGTGAATTAAATTGGGCGTCCCAAGTTAGAAATAAGCTAGATAAATTATGTGTTAAACTTTCCCTAGAACCAGATCAATGGAGGTTGGGGCAGCAGATTCCCAAGTCGGTGCTGCGTGCTATTATTAATACGAAGGCCCGAGAAGAAGATTTGGGTTATTTGAGGAGCAAATCGTCCACCCAGTTTTTGATAAACGGGTGGACCAATGAACATATATTTCCCTATATAGAGGCCATGCCTAACCCAATGCTTAGAAATATAATCCTGAAATTTAGAGTTGGTTTGAACCCATGCAATACTGACAGGAAGATAAAATCCGCAATGATGAATGAACAGGGTTTGTGCACATGTGGACTACAAGCAAAATGTAACGGCCCACATATTCTGATGGATTGTTTGTGGTTCTTAGAAGAACGGAAAACAAATTTAAAACCCCTTTTTATTGCCTATGAAACTATTAGTAGGGATCAAGCTCTCAGTTTATTGATAAATATGAGATTTTTAAATGTGACATGTGCAATGGGAAGATTTTTAATTGCAATACAGGAGTCGTTAAAGGAATTGGTTATATAATTTAAAACGGGCGGGGTAGAAACATGATCTTACCCATGATTGGGAATACCCCCGGCTCTTGATAATCAAGGCGGATGTACAAATGTATACCCAATGTATGAGTGATCACTTCCCCTCGTTGATGATGAATTAGGTACTCCTTATGGCCTGGTAGAGTCTCCATTGTGTTTTTTTACCTGGATTTTACTGTGTTTTATTGTTTTATAGTTAGTGTCTGTATAATTCTTATTTTAATTGTATGTATTGTGGTACTTTCTTTTTATGGCTATATATGCCAAATAAAAATATAATAACAACAACAACAACCTTAAATAGCATAAAGCCCATAGTGCACCTGCTATGGAGGTTCAGACGATTCCTCTAGAAGGCTTGCCTGCATATTAATGTTGACAGATGTTGGGTACCATACATGTACCTTCATTCGAGATTGGCATGAGTATACCTCTGGTGATAAAGGCTTACACTTTCCTTTTCAGGGCACCTTTAATATTAGGGAGCTCAATTTCTTAAGGCAAACAAAGAATGAGCGGAAGCCACTACCTCTATTTGCACAGTTAGAAAAATGGGATTGAATAGCTACTGAAAGACAATGAAGAAACAAGGTAAGGGTTCCTTTAAACAGTGGTTGAAAACTAAATGGGACAATCAGGAGAGATGTTGGAGAGAGGATGTGGTAGAAGGAGTGAGAGTCTTTCCTGCAATAGTCAATGCAAGAGCTGACAGAAGGAACGCTGATGAGGGTGACAGAGAGAAACATGACAAAGAAAAAGAATAGGAAGAGGAAGATACCTTCTTAAATAATTTTTTGAATTCTAGATCTCCTCCATATACAGATAAAATTCAGAGACAAACAAAGAGACCTGACATGGCTACAGCGGGTGAACCAAGTAAGAGTGTACAGGGGCTGACAGCGCTTTCAGTAACATATGCAAATACAGTTGGCACAACTGCGAGTGAGAGTGTTCTGCCTGAGAGCACTAGGCAAAGCTGTCATAGTACAATCAATTACATCTCTGCTGCCACTTTAAATACTGTGCTTACTGCTGTGTTGTGTGCTGTAACTGCCGCTGTGTCTACTGATGCTTCCGCTGTGTCTACACTTCCAGAACAAAGAGATGCTAATATTGGACCCTTGAAGATTGGATTTGGAGAAATGTTACAGGAAACAATTGACTTAAATAGACTGATGTCATATAATGTAGATGAAATGAGATACCTGATCAGAGAAACAGCAAGGTGTGTGAATGAAGAACATAACAAATTTGAGGAATTAGCTGAAGAGTAGGAGGCTGATATAAGTAGGTCGAGACATTTACAGAGAAATTACAAAATGGATTTGTGTGAAGCAGAAATAAAGAAAATGGGTCTGATTACTTTGCATGCTCACATTACAGGTTTAGTTGAGAGAACTAGAGATTGGAGAGATCTAAAGAAATTCAAAGAGAAGTGGAAGAAGAAAGTTACCACTAAAATGAAAAACACCAAGCCAGCAAAGGAAGCAAAGGTGACTGTGAGTGATTCAGAATCAGAAACAGTGACAGAGTTTCCTTTAAAGGAAGTACATGGAGGGTATTATGCGCATGTGCCTTGGCTTAGAGTTTATTTTATGCATTCATGACAAATTTTCTGAAATTGAGAGTAACCTGACAAGTGGTGTAAAGAGGTTCATAGATTGTGACAATTTCAAAGATGCTTTGGACTGAGCAGAGTGTGATATGTTGGATAACTAGAGTATCAATTACATTTTGAAGTTCACCACATTTGTAGTGACTGTTTTAATGTGAAGCAGAAAAAGATTATGGAGAAATTGATGGTGTCACAACAAAACAGATTGCGAGAAAAAATAGACCCCAGGTGATGTGTTCTGATTCAGATTGTGTGCAGCCTGATAATTCTGCAATGAATGGGACGCAGACGCAAGGCCTGCAACGTGTCAGAATAAGAAATGAGATGATGCAGTCTCAAAGTCAAGGCAGAGCAAATGTGAATAATTCCGAAATTAATGCAAATATTAATTTGTTAAAGAAGAGCAGTGCTTGTCATTTCTGCAGTAAAATTGGGCACCGGAAGCCCAAGTGCAGACAGAATCCTGATGGGACCCAGAATGATTTTGTTTCCAAGATGCAGCAAAATACAAATCAGGTGCCGACCCAGTTTGCTGTCCCATCCCAACCTACTCCCATGCAGAATGTGCAAAATTAATGGCAGTTTCATGCAAATATGCCCACAGCTCCAGTACTTCAGCAAAACATGAGAAAGAAAATGTCATACAATCCAGGTTACCAACAGAATCCATTGATCCAGAGCAATTATTTTCTCCAGTTTCCATCAGATACAAATTTACAATGACGGTGCCTAAGAGGGGAAGAGGATTGCATGCTTGGTGCTGCCCTAACGGTATACCAGAGTGGCCCATATGCAGATGGTGAGGTGAATGGCCACCCTGTATCATTCTTAAACACTACTGGTGCTACCCACTCTACGGTTCATTCTCTTGAGGTCATAAACCTACCCATCTCGGGAAAAGAAGTCCAAGTTACAGCCATTAGCAATAAAAAGAGATATAATCAGGTTATGGCAGATGTCCCAGTTAAAATAGGATCAATAGGAAACAGTCACTAGTTCATATTGCGTGATTCAAGTCTTTTCAATTTACTTGGCAGAGACCTGCTTCGCAAGATGAACTGTGTGATTTACTGCACACTGGATGGTGTTGCGATTGAAACACAAGATGAAGATTCAGGGCCTGATTATGGCTACAGCAGTCCGATAAACCGCCATAGCCACAGTGGCAGTGCGCCCACCACCACACCGGCGGCCCGACTGCCCTATTACAAGTTGGGCAGTCGGACCACTATTCGGACCTCCGCACAGGGATCAGAGATCCCTGGCGGTCTTGTGGCAGTCTTGAGGCTACAATATGCTTGATGGTGCACTGTGGCACTGCCAAGTCTATTACAAATTTCCTCTCCACCACAGTTTTCATGGCGGTGAGCGGTGGTGTAGAGGAAACAAATGGGGCCCTACAGGGCCCACTGTTGCATCAGGGTCATGGTGTGCATGCAAGGGGGAACCCCTGTGTGAATGCCCCCCAGTTCCTGCATGGCATAGACTGCAGAGTCCATGCCGTGCAGGAACTGCCTTTGATGCTCCGAATGCAGAGCTCTTTTTCAGAGGCATCGCTGTGGGACCACCAAAGAAACGCCCGCCAGACACGAGAAGACTGGTAATCTGGTGGCGGTGCTCACACAGCTTTGGCAGTGTGGGAGCGGGCGGCAGCGTGGCGGCCCCACTCTCACATCGGCAAAATCGTTATCAGGCCCTCAGTCTTTAAAAAAAATCACAAGATTTGAGAGCTCATCTGTTTCCAGTCCTTAGATAAAATGACAAAGATGACCTGCCTCTGGATTTAAGACAGGCAGGAAAAGAATTAGGATTGATAAAAAGTGAAATCTCAGTCTGAATTCTGGTCAAATCTAATGCCGTTTTTCCAGAAATAGACAATATAAACTTTCAAAGGAAGTAGAAGAAGGAATTATGCCTGTCATAGAACAAATGATAAAACAAGGTATTTTATGGAAGGTGATTGGTAATCCTTGAAATTCTCCTGTGATGGGCATTAAAAAATGAGTGGTAAGTGGAGGATAGTGCAGGACCTTCAAAAAACCAACCAAATAGTGATCCAATGTTGTCTGGTGGTACCAAATCCTTTAGTAATATTGTTTACGATTCCTGCGGTTGCAGAATGGTATACAGTCATTGGCTTATGCCAAATCTTCTTTTCCGTTCCTCTGCATGAGGATTATCAATATCTTTTCACATTTCTGTTCCAAAATAAAATCCATGTTTGGTGTCCAATCCCGCAGGGCTACAACTGAAAGTCATTCAATTTTTAGTCAGATACTAAAGAGAGATTTAGAAAGTTTATAGTTACCCTGTAACTCAGTCTTGGTCCAATACATGGATAACCTGTTAGTGGTATCAAGGACAAAAGAAGACTGCAAACTACATACAAATTATCTTCTGAATCATCTTGTTGACAATGGTCATAAGGTCTCTCCCACAAAGATGTTGTACTGTAAAAAAGAAGTCATTTATCTCGATCATCACATTGAAAAAGGGGCAAGGAAAGTCTCGAAAAAACACGCTTCTGCACTCCTGAAGATGAATCCTCCAAACACCGCGAAGGAGGTGAGGATGTTTTGGAAATAGTTGACTACTGCTGACAATGGATTCAAAACTTTTCCATGACTGCAAAGCCTTTAATATGGCTACCTCACATTGATATCAAAGATATGGTGCCATTTGATGATCAGTGTTTGAAGGCCTTTTGAGACTTAAGAGAGAATATACGTAGAGTACCAAAGAGGTTCCTCTTGAAATTACTCATCTGACTTGGTTTTTGGGTGGTTCTTGTCTGAGGGACCATCAAGGAACATTAAGAGCTGCCTATGCATTGAGTTCCATTTCTAAAATGACTGAAGCTTCATACTTGCCTGAAGCAACTTCAGCACAAGTGGCACAGTTGCATGCTCTAACAAGAGCTTGCTGCCTAGCATTAACCCCGGGCGGAGACCTCCGCTCCGCCCGCGGAGTGTGTGGAGATTTGCCTTCTCCGCGTTCCGCGGAGAACGCGGAGAAGGCAAATCTCCGCACACTCGCTGCGGAGCGGAGGTGGCCAGCCCCCGCCTCCACCCCCCTATTATAACAAGTAATTAAACAGTAATAAAAAATTAATTTAAAACCACTTACCTGTACTGCGGCGTCCCCGGGTTGCCCTCCGCCTCTTCCTCGCCGGCTCGCTAATCCTTGTGAAAACTGTGCATACGCGCGCGCATGCGCAGTTTTCACAAGGATTAGCGAGACGGCAAGGAAGAGGAGGAGGGCAGCCTGGAGACGCCGCAGTACAGGTAAGTGGTTTTAAATTTATTTTTTATAAATGTTTAATTCCTTGTTATAATAGGGGGGGTGGAGGCGGGTGGCGGAGCGGAGCGGAGCAGAGCTCCACGGAGTTTGTTTGCAACTCCGTGGACCTCCGTGTAGCCCCGGTATGCACACTACGCCCGGGGTTACCTAGCATATACATTTAGCATGACAATTTACACAGACATCCAGTATGGATTTGGAGTGGTACACGATTTTGGGCAGGTATGGTCACAAAGGGGTATTATGATATTTTCTGGTACTCCCATCAGGAATGGTGCCTATAATCTTGATCTCTTGGAAGCAATGTGCAATGATCAAGTGGCTAGGTACTGTGCAACTGTGAAATAGAAAGAGCAAATCATAGTAAAAGAACCAGAACAGTAATCTACTGAAATAACGAAAATATAAATTATGTAAATTGTTTCTTGTTGAATCCAATACACACCACATTGAGTGAACTGAAGGACCTCCAGGAGGAAGTACCAGAGGTTGAAAGAAAGAGATGGGAGCCGACAGGCTGTAGTCAGGACTACAATGGCTTTTGGGTCACTTCTGATCACCAATGCATACTTCCCGACCTCATGCTGTATCCAATGGCCTGCTATTTACATGCCAATTCTCGTGTGGGGAGGGAAAGCATGACCAGAATTTTCAGAAAGTACTGGCAATAAAACATTCAGAAGTGTGGTAGAAGATTTGTGTCAGAGTCGGGGTAATTCCTAGCCCGCTATATTTTTCAGATTAGTCTACTTGTCTATTAAGATTTCCACTTCATTTGGACTGCCTATCTTTTAGCTGACAAGATTGATAATATAATTATAAAAAATGTATTTCACTAATACAACTGTATAAAAATGGAATCCAACTAGGAACTGTTACACTCTGACTCATGATCACTTTTATTTTTATCTGACTATGGGTTTTTGCCACTACAGGTTATTCAACTTGCCCTAGGAACATGAACCCTTTTTTCAAATTTCTTTTGTAGTACATTATATGGTTCACATCAATGCTTTTTTGATCAAACTCTCTTGTCCCATGATATGCAGGATTTCATTCAAAGTGTTTTACGCATGCTCTTCTTTCCAGAATAGAAACCAAGGGCTTGATTTAAGGTTTAACAGATGATACTTCGTCCGTCAGGGAGGTGAAAGACATTACCTGTATGCCAAATTTAAAGATCACCGCCAGCCCAGAAGTCATCTCTGTATGTTGAAAGGAACTGCTGTCATGGGGGTTCCTTTGATTGTACAAAATGTTTGGTGGACAGTTGCTGTTGGTTTTGACGGCTGTTCAACAAACTTTCCCAAAGTTTTTGCTATTCACAAATAAATTTCCAAAGCAGCAGTTTGTTTCTGAAAAACAAAAAAACTCATCACACGCACACCATGGTCAGGAACTTAATTTAGTTCAAAAGGGCCTGCCTTGTCACAAGTAAATGTCAAGTGACAACTGTCCCCATAGTGAGGCCTGCACCAAACCCAGTGGGAGGAAGGCTACCTCCAGAACTGCTTTTGAGTGACTACAGTAGACGGGACTGCTCATTACCGTGGTCACACATCTGGGTGGGCACACGGGCTGTGCACATGGTAACAAGGGATACACCAACTTGGAGTTTGAGAATGATGGGCCATGTGGGATTGTTAGCAGTAGGTCTGCCCTGGGAACTTTTACCCCATTGGTTAGGAAGTGCCCACAAGTCACCGCCATCCACTAGGTGGTGCCAGGCATAAATGTTTCACCCCAGGGCACCATCCCCAGAACACTTACTGGACCTGCAGAAGATCACAAGAGGACTAAACCTACTGTCGGGGACTATTAGGAGCCCTGAAGGACTGGCCCCGCTACCTCTGTAGCTAAAGGGACACATCAAGCTAAAAGAGGCCTTTCCCCTGAAGCACCCAGCTGACCAGTGGCAACTGGACTTGGGCTGGACTTTGCTGTTGGCCTGTGTCTGACACCTGGAGAGTCTCTAAGACCACTGAGATCCTGGGGTCCTTAAAATGTACTCTTGTGGTTGTTTGGGCACCAGATGAAAATCTTGAAACCTTTGAAATATTTTCCTCCCAGAGGAGCAACAGCAGGACCTGCCGGAAAAAGTATCCATCGGCAGTTCTACAGCATCAGATTGAATTCCAGCTTCATCCCGCTCAAGGCTCCCAGCAGCTCTAAAAAAACACTAAGTCCCATTCTGCATTAGGAAAACTTTCAGAGGGAATTTGTTAAAGCTTCAGAGCTCCAAAGGGACCACCTGCTTCAAGTATCCGGCCTTCTGTTAAATGGCGGCCGCTAGCTAGGGGAGGATTTTTCTTCTCAAAAAGTGGCAAAATCACTGTCCACATTGGAACTTAGAAGAAATTTCAATGCGTCTCTTAACAAAAGTGACAAATTCCCTTTCTGAAGTGGGACTTAGAATCTTTTTCAAAATCTTTGACTTCCAGACTTTTCACTAGGATCAATTCACTTGTTGTTTCTGACCAGGACTCCATCGTGGTCAGCCTCAAATTGCGACTCGGTCCCGGTCTACCACTTCCACAGACTATCCTTAGCGCTTTCTGCTTTTTTCTACTTAAAACGTTACAAGTTCATATCTCCAGTTCAACCTATTGGATTTTCATCATTTTGGTGTCATTTTGTTTACTGTTTACTCTTTATTACTGTTTTGGTACCGCATAAATACTTTAAACATTAACTCAAATTAAGCCTGTCTGCTCTGTGCCGTAGCTACCAGGGGGCTGAGCTCCGGTTAATTTACTGAGTTTGAGGGTTCACCCTGACAAGAAGTGTTATTATTCCTTGAGGTAGGCAGTCCCTCACACCAAATAATAATCTGCGTTCTTACAAACATCATAGCATGGTGCACAAGCTTTTGAGAACCTAATCCTGAGGACAGAACCCATCTATTATGTTGCAGGAAACTCCAAAAACCACAATTATTCTGATTGGCTTTTAATTGAGCCCCAGTGATGCTGGGTAACATAGCTTAGCTAACGTAGCTTAGTGGGGAGAGGAGAGGAGGGGAGGGAGGGCGAGGCGAGGGGAGGAGAAAAGAGGAGAGGGGAGGAGAGGAGGGAAGGAGAGGAGAGTAGAGGAGGGAAAGGGAGGGGAGGAGAAAAGAGGAGAAGAGAGGAGAGCAGAAGAGAGGAAAAAAGAGGAGAGAAGGGTAGGGGAGAGGAGGGGAGGGGAGGGGAAGACGAGGGCAGAAGAGGAGAAGAGAGGGAGGAGAGAAGAGGAGAAGAGAGGCGAGGAGAGGAGAGGGGAACAGTGAGGATGAGAGGAATTGCCTTTCAAAAATGTCACTTTCTTCTATTTGACCACTGGGATCAAGAATTGATTTTGCGATTTCATAAGCAATGAGTCACTGTGGATAATTATGTGATCTAAAAGATAAACATAAGAAGAGATTAATAAATCAAAGTTGAAACTCTATTTGCCCTAGCTTGTGTATTAAATGATTCCCCTAGCAAAAGCGTACATCAGGCAGACTTTTCATTCACATGTAACTTTACAAGGCCAAAAGGGTATAATGGAATGAAGCATCTCACTTTGCAAATTTGTTTAGCAATGTTTTTATACAGGAAGTAATTTCCTGCAAGGCCGAGCACAGATTGCAGAATTAGTCATGCGGCTCATCTGGGAGAAGATCAAGGTTATGTATATGTACTCTGGACATTCATCTACCCACTCGCTCGTTAGTGATGCTCCATTCACAGGCTTCTGCACTTCATGAGATCATGACGTCTAGAGTCTAGAGGACATGTGAGGGAGCTGTGGTTTAATCGCTACATTGTGCACTATTTATTTATTTTAAAGTGTTACATGGCACAGCACCTTTCGGTTACTTCAGAACACTGCTTGTGAGCAAACATCTAGATTTTGGGAGGATGCTGTGGTTAGAGTGAAGTCTGCACTGGGATGGCTTAGTCCAATATTTTTCAATTGCTACCCACATTTCCTTGGACTTTACTTACTGGCAGCCCAGAACAGTCCGAGTTTGAGTCCTTTTCTGGATTGCATTCAATCTAGCTCTGCCCTAACACTTGGGTCAAAGGTTGCCACCAAATGTTATCCTCGGACTTCCAAAGATCTTCCTCCATTTTTTGTCAATTTGAAGATTTGTTAGGCAATGACAATTGCTGTTCTTATTGAGCACAGGTTTCTTTTGAGGGTATAATAGCGTACACATCTTTTATGGTATCCTGGTCTTTTGCCATAGCAGGCCTTGTGGACAGTACAGAGAACTTTGAATTTGATCCATGCGTCAACTGGGAGCCAATACAGTGTTTGCAAATTCAGGCGTATTCTGGATGGCTGATTTTGTAGTCTTTGCAGCACCTCAATGAGCTTTTCTGGCAGCCCAATGTAACTGATATTTCAGGCTTGCCATCACCAAAACTCTCGTTAACAGTACCCAGTAATTGGCGTGGAAGCACTGGAGAATTTTCTGGAGATAGAAGAGCTATACCTTGATTCTGTTGACCACTGCCTTGACTTGGGTAACAAAGGCCATTTCTGCACTGAGTATGAACACCAGGTGCAGTGAGGATGCATGATGGAGGCCATTCAAAGTGCAGTGAGTTGGATTTAATTGAGAAAGCTCGGGTTCTAGCTCTGATACATGCAACACAAACCACAATCTTGAATATCCTCACCTTTTAATTCAATATTACATATACTCTGTTTTATTATCTAGCAACACAATGGATTAGTCAACAGGAATAGATCTACTGCTATTGAACATTACCTTATCTGACCTTTTATACTAGGTGTGTGGTCTTCCTTTTAAATATGAATGCCATCAATTCCTGAGACACTCTGCACACTGGTAACCGTGCTTGGTCCTGATTGCCACCATCTGGTGTAAGTGAGATTTCAGGCACAGGCTACTTCGCACCGGGCGTTGCGGACCATTCCTCCTCCATGGCAGCATGGCAGCTATCTGCCTAGCGTTCTTTTGCTTCTTTGCCTTGGTACCTTCTGTATTAGGTGTTTCAACTGGAATAATATTCACCACAGGAAGTCCTTCCAGTTTCTCATCCTTCTCCCAGGGAATGGTTCCATCATATACCCCGTCACACTTGTAAATGCTTATAAATAATGTGTGCAACAAAGAAAATTGCATTGTGCAACTTGAATGCATCTCATGAAGAATGTTAACGACAACTATATAACAAAACGTGATGTCATTTATGAGAAAAATTAAGGAGAACAAAAGAAATTCTAAGGTAAAGGCTAAACTTGTCAGCTTTATTCACAAAAGAATCTTCTGCTTGACCACATAAGATTACTATTTGTCCTTGAACTTTGGGTAGGTACACTCAACACTCATCTGTACACTTATAAATGTGTCCGCCCCCATTTTGAGTTGGGCTTCTAACTCATCACTCTAAATGATATTGTGCACTGTACTGCAATGCATTTCTTTTAGGGCAGGCCAGGCCTCCCTAAACACATAAAGGACCTTGCCAGTGCGAGGGAATACAATATATATTGTAAATTAAATGCAGAAGGAAGCCCTTTATACAAAACCACACACATCACACCTAGCACCTGTCCCCAGCAAGAATCACATCCGACCAAAATCACACCCAAGTATGTATATTTACCAGCAGATAAGCCTCTTTGTTCGAGAAACACTTTGGAGGGAAATCCACCAATGTCCTTCAAATCTAGCAGAAACTGTATCAGAAAATGTAATCATTCCATAGTGGGAGTGCACAGTCAGCAGCCACAGAGAAGTATCAGTAACATGCTTGGTTTTCTCTCAGCATCTTAGGGACAATATATTTACCTGTTCTTGTAAATTAGACACCATTTCCATGTAGGTCTTTCATGAAGTTAACCCCTGCACACATGGGGAGAGACCACTCACCCTAGACTGAGTGCCTGATGCACCACCAGGATTTGTAGAGTCCTCTTCAGTGGTTGGCTGTCAGTGGGGGAACATTACATAAACATACATACACAAAATAACACCAAAATGATGAAAATCCAAAAGGTTGAACTGGAGATATGAATTTGTAAAGTTTTAAGTAGAAATGGAGCCAAAAAGCAAAAAGCGCTAATGATGATCTATGGAAGTGGTAGACCGGGACCTAGTCGTGATTTGAACCTGTCCTCCATGTTCACCTCCTCGGGTACAATATATTGGGCAGTTATTCAGCAAGCGGTGTGGGGACGGAATCCACCATTTGTTGGAGTTCTGGTATTTCCTTCCTCTAACTCAGGCCATAAGTAAGTTCCTACCTTCTTGGGCACTCAGACATTCTCTTGTGTTTTGGTGGAATGTGTTGCTTCGGCATGTGCATTCTTTTTATGGAATACTGTCCTAAAAGAACCCTACGTTCTCAGTCAGCAAGGCTGTTAACGATTCCCCGCCCCAAACAAATGAAATGGGGTGGTGCTGCCAGCCTGGTCCTTGTTGCTAAATACTGAACAAGCTTCTCCTCCCTCTTAGGTGCATCTCTGAGAAGAAAGCCTTTTGCAAGGTCTTGAAAACCCATTTGTTTAAGCAGTAGGATGGAGGAGCCCCCATACTGGCCGTCTGCCTCAGTGCTGGGACACTCTCGTAGTAACTGTTGTTCTCTCTGCATTTGGGATACCTCTCATGAAAAATTCTTTCTGTATATAAAAAATATGCGTTCTACCCTGAGCGTTGGTTTGCGCCAGGGAGTGTCAGTGGCCCTATAATGAAGCATGCCACTATTTAGTGGGTGACGGCAATTTTAAAAACCCTACGGGTTTTCCAGTAGGTTCTTCCTCCGTACATACTTTCAGTTTCCTACACTCCTAGTTCCCTACTGGGGAAATCGGAGTCTTTATCCATTTTTTGTCCTTCTCCTTTGGTGTTCTACTACCTTATGAACCACATGAAACAACGTGTGGACAAACATGACACCATGCTGGACCATCTTGAGAACCATGTATCTGACGCAGAAGACACCCTAGCGGACTCAAAAGAACACCTTTTGCAAATGGATAAAATCCTCGAACTGATCAAAGCCAAAAATGAGGACCTTGAGGTACGATCTAGGCTTAAGAACCTTAGGATCACAAGGATCCCGGAATCAACTGCTACTACCAGGATGGAAGACTTGGTGGAAACCTCCATAAGCTCTTTGGGAAGGCCCTATCCCCGATCTTTATAGTTGAAAGAGCCCATCAATCCCTGGGACCGCGTCTACCCTGGGCGCACCTGCTCACCCCATTGTTGCATGTCTCTTGAACTATAAGGACAGAGACACGGTCCTAAGACTTGCCCGAGAACCTCAATCCATATGACACCAGGGCAACAAACTGTCTTTCTACTCTGATTTTATCCTGTCGGTTAAGGCTGCCTGGCGAGATTTTCTGCCCACCAGACGTCTGCTCCAAAAAGCTGAGATCCCCTATGCCCTCTTGTACCCAGCTAAATTGCGCATTTTGCAAGAGGGCAAACCCCACTTCTTCATGGATGCTAAATCACCTCTCAAATTCGCCGAACATATCACCTCGCGGCAGCGCTCTCCTGGCACATCCCCGCACAACTCTGAGGGTAATTCCCTTTAACGACAATGATTAGAGGACCTCCTACCTATGGACGCAAGGAACAGCATACTCCACACTTACCTAAGTGACGTTGTGCCATAATCACACCTCTCTTTAATGGCCTGATGTACGGACACATCCACTCTCAAATGTCATTGTGATGTTGAGTGGGTCGCGGCACCCTGTGGAGCTTCCTGTGCCAAACCAATGGGAACTGAATCCCACTCGACCACCCTGCCATACCTCTGCAGGAGTGTATGTTCAGCTCTATTCCGCCTCCAGGGGTGGTTTTCAGCTTTATGTCTGTTCTCCTGTCTTTCTCAACCAAATTTGGGGGTTGTAGTGGGTGGGGGTGGGCTGGATTGTTGCGAATTGAATGCTTATTGTTGTTTTTTTATGTTCTATTTGGTCCCCACAGTGGCGCATAGCAACAGTCTCATCTTCTTGCACAACGAACATTGCACAACATACCTATTCCTGTACAACACAGCCCCAACACATCACATCATGACATTGACAAAATGCCTCACATGGAATATTCGCGGTCTAAATGACCATAGAAAAGCCCACTTAGTCCATGCCTACTTAGCCAGACACCAGATAGAAATCTGCTTTTTACAAAAGCTACATCTCACTACCCAATCTGCCCTTGGGCTGCGTTCTAAATGGTGCGACCATACACATGCCTCACAGTACTCTAATTACACTAGAGGGGTCGCTATTCTAATATGCAGAGGACTGCTGTGGAAACTGACTTGCATGCTTATTGATAAAGAAGGTCAAAATGTAATACTTGCGGGTACACTGGACAGACAACCCATCATCTTAGCAGTGGTATACAGCCTAAATACGGATGCTCAGGACTTCTTCACAGACCTCTGGAGTCTAATAGTCAGCTTAGGACCCAGGGCCATTCTATGGGGTGGCGACTTTAACGTGACACTAGTAGATCAGCTAGATTGCTCTGGGACTTCTAGACGCCCACACCCAAATGCAGCATTGACACTCACCACGCTCATACAAGACAACCACCTGCAAGATATTTGGAGACAAACACATTTACATACCCATGAAGGCATCTGCTCAACAACACAACATAATGCATGGTCCAGAATTGATTTCTGGCTAATCTCAAAGGATGTACAAACGTGGGGAGGACAAATGACACCCCTACCCCATACACTATCAGATCATGCCCCAGTGCTGCAGGTTATCAACATTCCCCAGACCCCACCTTGTGCCTTTTCCTGGCGCCTACCTCGGGGGGCGCCGCAGGATGCGGCATTTCGGGAGGAGATCTGTATAGAGATAGCAGAATACTTCACACACATCGAGGGCTCGGTACGTTTGCCATCTACACTGTGGAAAACATTCAAAGTGGTGATACATCTGGTATGTATCGCCAAAAAATCGGGAGTCCTAAGGGCCATTCACAGGCAACTAACACAGTTGGAGAGAGATATTCATGACCTTGAAACAGAATATTTTCGAATGAACGATGAGGCCAAACTAGCAGCAATCTGAGAAAGATATCTAAATATTGCGACGAGGCCTTTTGCGAAACCAGCTATCTCAGTCACGATACTCAAGCACGTGTATATGGGGAGAGAGATTGGCTGGGCAAAACGCTGGCGGGATTACTCCGCAAGCCCTATGCGTCCACCTATGTTGTGGAATTTCTAGATGAGAATTACATGCCCCAGAATGCCCTGATGGACTCTTAAAGACGATGGCCTCATTCTATTCTAAGCTCTACTCAGCAACCCCAGTGCACAGTCAGGCTGAACAAGCTATTTAGACACAATCCAGTTGTTATGGCTATATAGGGCCCATTGAGAATACTTTCACCCATTACTACAGAAGAAATCGTACAAATTATTAAATCCCTACCAGGGGATAAAGCACCCAGTCTAGATGGCCTGACAACTGCCGTTTATAAAAAGTTTGCATCTCTACTGGTGCCCCACCTCCTGGCTATGTTTGAAGAATCTTTATAGACCAGCTGTCTGCCTCCTTCATTTAGAGAGGCTGTTATAATAACATTACTCAAACCGGATAAGCCAGCAATTCAGTGCGACTCTTACAAAACACGGTCGCTGATAAATGTAGATAATAAAATTCTCACAAACATTTTAGCAAACCGCTTGCTACCATTGCTCCCCAACATTGTGCGGCTGGACCAGTCTGGATTCATTCCTGGTGGCTCCACCTCACATAACCTAGCCACCATTTTCGCAGCCATGCATCACCTTGACCCCAAGGTTGCTGTGGTTGCTGCCCTTCTTGATGCCACCAAAGCATTTGATTCTTTAGAATGGGCATATCTCTTTCCACTGCTTCAATGACTAGGACTTAGTTCGAAATACATTCAACTGCTATGCACACACTCCCTTAGTTCATCCGCTACATTCGACTGCTATACACACACTCCCAACAGCAAGAGAGCGGCTAAATGGGAAGACATCTGACCCATTTCCAGTTATTTGAGGCACAAGACTGTTGCCCGCTGTTGCCACTCCTATTCGCTGAAGCGATGGAACCCCTGCCTGCCAGACTTCGACAGCACCATGTCAATCGGGGCATCGGTTTCACGAACGGGGGACTACTTGTCTCAAAGTATGCAGAAGACATAACATTTTACATATGTAACCCTCGTGAGAATCTAGCACCGATAACACGCAAGGTCATCTGTTTCGGCAGATTCTCCGGCATACATATATACTGATCCAAATCTACATTATCTCCCCTCACTGACAGCAACCCCCCCCCCCTCTTCCACACAGACTACCCCTTGAAACGAGCATCTGAACCTGTCTGCCACTTAGGCAGATCCCCCAGGATTTTGCGGCTTTTGGTGGCAAATTTCGCGGCCAAAAAAGCAACATTTGCGGCCCAAGACTTCAAAATTTGCGGTATTTTTGCGGTGGGAAAAATATGTGCCTGCCACAAAAATACTGCAGACTTGTGCTTTCAAATGGCCTGCAGGGGGCACACAAAGGTGTGAGGCGGCCTGCAGGCTAATTGCTCAGGAGGGGGCAAGGTGCATTTCAAGGCAGGCGACAGAGGAATTGATCATCTCTGCTGCCTTCCCGTTGCTCACCCTCCCTTTAATGGCTCAGTGGCAGCACAGAGCCAGTAAAGAGAGGGTGAATGGCAGTTGTTTTTTTTTTTGTACATATTTTGCAGGCACTTTTGTAAAAATCGCGACATTTTTAGAAAAGTGCTGATTTTGCAATTTAGGTATATGGCTAAGTCAGGATCAGGACGAAATCTGGAAAGCCAATTATGGCCGGGCAGTTGCATGGCTGGAAGATAGGATACACATTTGGTCTGAACTGCTACTGTCACTCGCTGGTAGGATAGCAATTGCGAAAATGGTGATTCTCCTCAAATTTCTTTATTTTTTTCTTAATATCCCTATCCTTTTTAGTGTTCAATTTCTTCAATGCTTAAGGTCTGATCTTGTAACATTAATTTGGGCTGGCGGGCAGCCTCACATTACCTGGGACATTCTTACACTGCCCCTTGCTCAGGTGCGAATGGGGGTGCCAGACATGGTACTCCACGCTCTATGTGCCCAAGCACAGTTTCTGCATATTTGGATGCACTCACCACCATACATGCCCCACGTAGCCATTGAAACAGGCCGTGCAGCCCCTTGGCCCCTGACAACTGCCCTATATGTACCCTACAAAGCTCCGCGGGCAGAGGTGGACATGGTGGAGTGTGTCCACTGGGCATGGGACAGCCTTAGGAGACAAGCTGGACTGGCCTGCTTATACATTCCCTCTATTCCTCTGGGCCAGAACCCACTAATACCGCCATTACAAGATCAGGGCACTAGATTGTGGGTATGCAATCACAATATCACTACTTTCGAAGAACTATACCTGGAGAACACATTCTTACAGTCCCTGGTTGTTACAGATCAGTCAACTCCCACCATGCTAGACCTACTTTTATACTATCAACTCAAGACCACATGCCGCGCAATACATGACACATTTCCGGCCCAGCCACCAGCGCTCTGAGCCCTGGAGCACATACTCACCACAGCCTCACCGTGTAAATTGATAACCTGTCTATACAACACAGTGCAGTCATCTTCACCGCTTACGGCCCCGAAAGCTCGCGGGTCCTGGGAAGATGACATAGGTTCCCCAATAACAGATTTACTGTGGTCCTTCTGCTGTGGACAGCTAGAGCTACCTTCACCGAACTATAGACTGCGTTTAATACATTTAAAAGTTTTACACCACTTATACCGAACCCCGATGCAATTATTTAAAATGGGCCTGGTCGTAGACTGTTGCTGTCTTCGGTGTGCGTCGCCTCAAGCCTCTTTCTTACACCTAGCCTAGCTGTGGCCTAGAGTGGCGGCATTCTGGGATGGGGTCTTCTCAGCGACACACACAATAACTGGCCAACAGACCCATGTGATCTCATGATTGGCCTATTGGGCTACGCCAAGGACGTACCAGCAGAAGACCGCAGACTCACAGCCATGCCTCTCCTTCTAGCCAAACGCAGAGTAGCCATGAACTGGGGCAGACGTCCGGCACCCACAGTAGATGCTTGGCTGCGAGACGGTGCATACTGTAATGAACAACTTCTGAGATATGATTCCCCCATGATCTCGCTCTAAAGACATCTGGGAACCGCTGCTAACCTACGTACGTCCTAAATATCAGTCACCGCCACCATCTCCACTGTCATTCCCACACGCCCTCTCAGCTACACCAGAACGCTCAATAAAAGATCCCTACTCCCCTACGTTAGGCTAATCCATCAGTAAGCCTCAAACATCTCGGCGGCAGTAGGTGGCACACACCGCTTTCAGGTGTAGACCACTCCCTGCTGCACCTCACAGTCTGGTACCTGTAGTGTACCATTTATATTTTACGGGATTTACAAATTGTCAGTTGTGCATTATTGATGGGAGGTCATGGAATGCTGTTCCCCACCATTTCCTCTTTTCCCCCATATCGCGGATCCCTCTCCCTTCCTTTTCATTTCCAAAGTAGTTTGATGATTTTTGTTATGGTACTGCTTTCTGTATTGCGGAAATGCTGGATTGTTGTGTTAATGCACTAAATGCCAATAAAAACAAAAAACTAAAACAATGAAAAGCACTGTTGCGAGTGAGAATTGAAGTGCTGTCATCTCCTCGAGCCAACGTTGTTGATCCCCCCCCTTGTGTTTATGGGAAACGCTCTTTACCTTAGAGCTCTTCCTATGATGCACATGAAAGGTGCGCCACCTACATGTACAGCTGCGTTGCTTGTGCTCATGTGTACGTTGTACCGTTGTTGTTTCTGAAATCACCTGAACCCAATTTGATTTCTCTCCAGACTCTCTGCAGTGCAGTTCTCTTCATCACAGGACGTCGTGACTCTCATTTTTAGGTCGAGCATTCGAGACCTCTTGTATATACTTTAGTATATACTTATATGTGTATGTACTTTGTGGGCTCTGGAGATCAGCCCTAGGACTTGTCTGCTTCCGCTTAGGGACTTTTTTTTCTTTTCAACTGCCTCTATTTAACTGTCTTAATAGAAACCGACCAGCAGAGGTCAGTAAAATACCAGAATTGCTTTCTGCTTAGGGACTTTCTTTTTTTAATTTTTCTGGCAACTGCCTCTATTTAACTTTCTTGATAGAAAACGACCAGCAGAGGTCAGTAAAATACCATAATCACTTTAGCATTCTCTAGATTACAGTCCATAGACATTGTCTTCCATGAGCACCCGTAGACAATAATATTTTTTCAAATCTAGTATTTTCAGTGATATGACCACTGAAGGCCCTGATTTTATATTAAAAACAGTTTTGGACTATACCATTTCCCGCTGAAAGGCAATATTTCTCTCCATGTGTTCCCATACCTGGAGTGTCACGCAGTTTGGTGCTTACTTTCCCTCCATGTTAAAGAACAGCAGATGTTTCAGCACCCAGGTTAATGTGCTGCATAGCTAAATACATATAAGGTCCCAAAGGCGAGACGATTGCATTGCAAATGCTTGTTTGGTCTGTTTTCAGGTGATTGCTATGAAAACACAAGATTACGCAGTCTCAGTGGGTTTGATACTATTATTGTTACAAACTTCAAGTCTGTTTTGTTAACACCGAGGAGTTTACGTTTAGACAATGACAGTTCTAAAGAAGCTGGTTACGATCCTCCATATAAGATGTGCATTCCGATAGAGCAGAGCTATAGGGGGCGTCACGAGCGGCAGAAGAGCTGTCACGACAGGGCACGAGATGCGAGCAGCTGGTGCCCTGTCAAGGTTTCTGTAAACAGTAAGAGAAGATCGCATAAAGAGATGGACTGCAGACATGTAGCCGCATACACAGGATGCTTAGAGCCTGAGCTAGGCGCTACATGCGCATATGGCGCTATGCTTGAATCTTGTTTTACCGGCTTTATTTTACATTGCCTAAAAGTAAACATATATCTAACGGTCTTGTATGCTTGCAGGAATGTAATATTCCATGGCTTAGTGGGCAGAGTGCGACTCCCTCTTCAAGCTCCAGATAATACTCCATAGCCCTCACTCATCCATTCCTGTACCCCCACACAGACAGTACTGGCACATGGGCATTATATACCTCTCTTTAGGGCCTTGGAAAGCAGACTTATCACTGCTTTCAAAGGGAGTCCGCGTGGGAGTGTCCTAGAGTCACTCAGAAGTCCTATATTCACTTAAATGCCAAACATTCGACCCTGCTGCCGGACGTGCTATTTTGCTGCAGTAGAACTGGAAACTAACTAAACTCATCAGAAGTATTAGCTCTTCTTAGTTTGAAACAATTAGATCATCTGTTTATATATGTAGCTATATCTATCTCTCTCTGTTTGTGTTTTTTTTTTTGCTGGTCTAAAATCACACACATAGCATTTGTGAGTGAGCCGCGATTCATAATTTTTTGGTTAGATCTATGTGAAATGATCAAGGTTCTTACATCGACCTACAAAAATATAGACTCAGAATATCAAACACAACAATATTGTTATGGTACTTATAGATAGGTAAATATAGATTTAGTATTCGCAATTCCACATCTACCGACCTTGAAGATGAATATATATAACCAGGTTACGTAGGTGAGGAGTTGTAAATTAATGCATAAGATACTGAAAGTATGGGTAAATGTACATTACAGTGTTTAGCGACAATCTCAGAGGCACATTAAGTAATAATAATAATAATCTTTATTCGGCAGTAGTCACAGCCATAAAAGAAACCACATTAAAATCAACATCAAATTCATTTGATAACTGCATATCACAAAAATGTGCAAAATCGCAAGTATCCTTGTATACATCAGTCACATCTAAAGATTTTTAGCCTCAGTACAGCACTTAAAAAGTTAATAACACATTAAGTATTATATTGCGTCTGAGGTTGTTTCTACGTACAGTAATGTAAATTTCCCCATGCTTTCAGTATTTTATACACACATTGTTTGAGGAATAGGGGTCATACCCTCGCGGGATTAATTTACATAACCATAATAAAACATAAAAAGGTACTCGGACCCCAAGACCCTCCTTTTTAAATTAGTAAATTAATGCATACCTGTATCTACTCACCTTGGCGATAATCTGGATTCAATATTTTTATAGGTAGTGTGGTGGAGTACCTTTTTGGTTGTGTAGGTTGCCTAACACCTGATCTCTAGGCCAGCCATAAAAGGGAAAGAGGCCTCTTGGTATGACTTCAAGTGCAAGCATACATGATCTCAGGGAAGTATTCACGGGAGTGCACGCCAGTGCAACCAAGGAAGGATGTACCATGGACGTGGCTACGTCGAGCCACGGAATGGCCGACTTCTGAAGGGGCTCCGCAGACCAGGCTCCATTATCCTTTTCTATCGACGTCTAACTATGTGATCTGCCACCACAGAAAAACGCAACCTGCTGTGAAGCTTAGTGGCAATGCCTGAGTGAATTTTGGACATAGGGCACTCTGTGTGAGCCGAGTTAAGAGACCCGACGAGACGCGGCCTTGTTGGTGGGCAACATGGCCGCCGAACGTCTCTAGAAATCGAAACTGATCCAGCGAGGCCCTAAGACCCCGGACGCCTCTAACATACTGGGCCGTAGATGCGAGTGAGTGGAACTAAGTGCGCCAGTCAAAAGTCGAATACACGCACTTCCAAAGTTCCCGGGACCTGTAATGCGGCTGAAGCGAAGCTCCTGAACTGAGGCTGGAGGCGCAGGTGACACCCTGGGCCGTGAACCTGTGAGCGCGGAGCCGATCGTGGTGCCGAACGCTGTGGTCCATGAGACCCCCGGAGACCGCGGGACGTGGTGCACGAGCTGGCCTGAAGAACGGAGAGCGCAGAGGCTGTCGTGCGGTGCAGTGAGTGCGGGCCGGGGGTTTGGGGTGGTGCGGGGCTGAGCGCGCTCCCGCTCCATAGGTTTGGACCCCACCCGATTTCAGCACAGTGGGGGCCACGTTGTGGTGGGTGGCGCGGTCGGGCCCGCGCGGCGGCGGCTCCTGCGGCGCTGGCTCACCGAGGGGCCTAGGTGCCGATCCTGAACACCCGGGTAGGCGAGGGAGTTGAGGGAGCCTTGGCCTGCCTGGTCCCGCATTCCGCGTTCGTATAACCGGCGTGGGGACTCGACTTGGAGGCCACTAGTGCCCCCCTCGCTCCTGGCCTGCTCTGGCAGTCTTTACAAGGCGCCGGCCCCCACGCACTAAATCGCGTGTGCACAGATTCTCTCCCCAGTAGTACAGAACGGTGTGTACTCTACTGCGACATGCACCTGGGACTCCAGTACCAGCACGATGCAAGCTGATGCAGCTGATATAGTGATCTGCACCACACAATATTAAGAGAACCACTGTGTCAGTGCTACTACTATATATCGGCCCCGCGTTGTGCGAGCTGTGGGAGCCTGATCCTAGACCACAGTTGTCACTCGCTCCAAGTCTGCTCTGGGGGAACAAACACCTGAAACTAGTCTCCGCGCACAGACCATCACGGTCGCGGTTTCTTTCTCATGCTGGGAAGAGCGGTGAATAATCTCTCACGACACGCGCCTGGGGCCCACATCAAACTTTGCATGATACAAACTGGTGTACTGGATACAGGGGTCTGCGCTCTCTACACTTAAAAAACAACGCTGTCACAGTGCTGCTGCCCTGCTTTGCTCCCACGTCATATCAACCTTGCTTTGCTGCGTACTATGTGCGCAACATTCGCCCCAATGGGGAAGACGGATCCCAAACATGCGAAGCTCCCCGTAGAAAATAAGCGCCTCACCAGGACAAATGATATAGGTCCTGAACTGGACAATGCCCAAGGTTCCAGAGAACATGCAGAACAACAGGAAGAAGACCTCCGCACTATTCTACTGGATGTGCGCTCCAGTATTAAAACAGTGGACAACAAGATAGATGCTCTTGCCTCCAGTCTGGACACAGTTAAAAAGCGTGTAGACGCTCATGAGGGGAGGCTGGACACTCTGGGGAACAGGTTGTCGGACACTCAAGACTGTACTGCGGAATCCAGAACGCAAATCCTAAATATGGAAAAAGTACTGGCTGTAATAAAAGCTAAGAATGAAGACTTGGAAGCGCGATCTCGGCGCAACAACCTACGGATTATTGGGCTGCCGGAATCGACTGCCATCCCGAAAATGGAACCCTACATAGAGGACCTACTGCGTGACTTATTTGGGACTGTTCTATCGTAAGTCATGATCGTTGAGAGGGCGCATCGCTCTTTGGATCCTAGACACCCGCCAGGGGCTACGCCGCGTCCAATAATCGCACGCCTTTTAAACTATAGGGACAGGGACGCCATTCTCAGAGCAGCCAGGGACAAGAGCCCTATGACCCATCAAGGCAACTCTCTCTCATTTTTTCCTGACTACACGCCTACTGTTCAGGCAGCACGCAATTCTTCACAGACGCTAAATCGGCCCTTAAATATGCTAAACACATAGGTGCAAAGAAATCGCCCTCACTTTCTTCACAGCAAGCTGCCTCGGAGCAGAACCTAAGTGACAATGATTAATATACTAACCAAGTAGCTCCACATTGTGTTCCACAAGTTTGTCTAGGCTTATGTCAATTACTATACTGTTGTTAAATATCTGCATTGCAGCAGAGTTGGGTTTATAACGCATGTTGATATAATGATGCAAGTTGCTCTCTTTAACAGATTACGTATCATCTATAAAAGCCTGGTCACCCTGCCCATGGCAGGTTATTGCCGACATCCCTAGCCCCACAGAGAGATCTCCCATGTGTGTTTGTTTTGTTCAAAAGGTTTTTCGGGAGGGGGTGGGTGGGCATAAGTCACAACCTAATTGGGAGGTTGATGTGGGTGGGGGGTGGGGAGGGGAAGCATGGTATATTCAGGCGCATGGTACTTAGCTGCACAGTATATGCTTGAACTGCAACGTGCCTTGATCTTTTCTAATGATCATCTTGTCTTTCTATTCTCACAACATGTACAGCACGGTAATATTGTTTGTTATTCAATGTATGATGTTCTAATGCGAGCTCATGTTACTTGTACAATTATCACACAACTTACTTACTAAGAAATGACTTAGACCAAATTCCTCACTTGAAATGTCCGTGGGCTTAATGATTTTAGGAAAGCAAGATTGATACACACATACTTGAGTAGACACCGCGTGGATGTGTGTTTCCTCCAAGAAACCCATCTGAAATATGACTCCGACCCTGAATTAAAGAATAGATATTGGGGGGAAATACACTCGGCCCCATATTCTAATTATGCCAGGAGTGTCTCGATATTGATAAGACGGGGCCTAGGCTGGTCAACCACACATAGACAGACCCTGAGGGACGGTATATCATTCTTACGGGCACCCTTATGACAACGAAGGTCACCTTAGTAGCAATATATGGCCCAAATGTAGATGATCCACAATTCTTTCTCACTGTATGGGCTAAGATAACAGCACTGGGTGGAGACACAGTCATTTGGGGCGGGGATTTTAATGTCACTCTTGACAATGCACTGGACAGAGTTGGTGCAGCTCGCAACCCGCATCTCAGAGCCACCCTGCAACTAAATAATATTATCCTTGAGCACGGTCTTACAGATATCTGGTGCAGCAGGAACCCAGACATGAGGGAGGGAACCTGTATAACTTCGCACCATAATGCATGGTCCAGGATAGACTATTGGCTAGTCACAAGCGATATTGCGTCATGGACAATAGATACTCTACACCTCGCATGCACGCTATCGGACCACGCCTAAGTAGTTCTACGCTGGAAGATACCACAAACATCACCCGCGCATTTAGCTGGCGTCTGCCACCACACGCACTCCTTGATCCCGCATTCAGGGAGGATATTAGAACTGATATTACACAATACTTCTCTACCAATGAAAGGTCGTGGACTCCTATTCGACGCTGTGGGAGGCATTCAAGGTTGTGATCCGTGGGGCTTGCATTTCCAAACAATCAGGGGTGCTGAACTCTATTTGATCTACTATAATTAAACTTGAACAGGAAATCAAATTGGCGGAACAATTGTTCTTCCAGACCGGGGAACCTAGACACTTGGCCACCGTAAGGGGGAAAATCTCTGAATTTGAGGAAGAGGCTGATAGGAAGACCCATTTTCTGGGGAAGCACTCCAGAGCACGTAGCTACGGTGAGTGCGACAGGCCTGGCAAAACCCTTGCTAAAGCACTTAGACAGCGTACCTCTCCGGCCTTTATAGCCGAGTTATTGGACGAAGATGATTCCCCTATTAGAGGTCAAGAGGCTTAACACACACATCTCACTAAATATTATTCCTCACTGTCACAGCAACGCAAAGTACATCCCACCCAGACCTTGATGAATATTTAAAATCAATTGAACTACTCTGGTTGAGTGACGCCCATAGAGCTTACTTAGACGAACCCTTTACTATAGAAGATATCACACAGGTTATTAACAGTTTGCCTGGGGGAAAAGCTCCGGGGTTGGATGGCCTGACCACCACATTCTATAAAACGTTTGCGGAGGAGCTGGTGCCTCGGCTGCTGGATGTCTACCAGGAATCGTTAGAGATGGGGATCCTCCTGCCGACCATGCGAGAGGCCGCAATCATTTCCCTTTTAAAACCTGACAAGGCACCTAACCTATGTGATTCATATAGACCCCTATCGTTAATTAATGTGGATGCAAAGATCCTAGCTAAACGAATTGCTAATAGATTACAACCGCTATTACCACTCATTGCCAGGCCAGACCAGTCAGGATTCATCCCGGGCAGGTCAACGGCCCACAATCTGCGCACTTTCTTCGCTATGGTACACCAAATAGACCCCCAATTGCCTGCAGTTGCGGTGTTTCTTGATGCAACTAAGGCGTTTGACTCCTTGGAGTGGCCCTTTTTATTTAATGTCCTACCCAGATTGGGATTTAGTCCCAACTTCATCAAACTAATAAGCCTGCTCCACACTAAACCAGCAGCCCGTCTCAGTGCAAATAACCTAATATCGGAACCGTTCGATATAACCCATGGAACAAGGCAGGGATGCCCGCTCTCACCACTGCTGTTTGCAGTGGCAATGGAGCCCCTAGCGGCCAGAATCCGTCAGCATCACACCACACAAGGTTTAGGATTCACAGACAGGGGTCTTATAATATCGATGTATGCAGACGACATAACATTATATATTCGCAAACCAGACGAAAATCTCAACCCTGTGCTGAGAGAAGTGCTTCGTTACGGAGGGATGTCTGGCATACAGATCAACTGGTCAAAATCCTCTATTTTACCCCTGACTGGTGCTCCGCTAGATACCAACTTGGAATATCCGCTTAAATGGGCAGATGGCGCTGTTAAGTACCTTGGGGTGTGGTTGAGCAGAGACTTGCAGGAAATATGGCGAATGAACTTTGGCAGGTTACTAGATTGGCTGGAACAAAAATCGAAATTTTGGGCTGCCCTGCCTTTGTCATTAGCTGGCAGAATTGCTATCACTAAGATGATAGTTCTTCCTAAATTTTTATACCTTTTCGTTAACATACCTATACCTCTAACCAAAGCCTTTTTTTAATTCCCTGCGCTCTATTGTAATTGCCTTGGTGTGGGCTGGTAAACAACCCCGCGTAAGCTGCGAATTGCTAACACGTCCACTTTCCGGAGGTGGAATGGGTGCGCCCGACTTTGAACTCTACGCGCTTTGTGCGCAGGCCCAATTCCTCCATTTCTGGATATATCCTATCCCATTCCAGCCGCACATGGCCATTGAAACAGATATAGCTGATCCCACCCCTCTACACATGGCTGTTTATAAACCGTATCATAGATCAGCACACGAGATAAACACTGTTGAAACCTTGCGTTGGGCTTGGGAAGGTTTAAGGAAGCGTGTCGGAACTCCACTGCTTTACGCGCCCTCTACCTCAGTTGCACATCACCCACATTTTCCCTTTCTCAATGACAGCGGTTCCAGAGAACGGGCACGCAATATGGGCATTACTACATTAGGAGACCTATATCCACAGGATACGTTCTTAGAGCAACCACAACAACAAGAAGACACACAGTTACCAATCCTGCATTTACTCTTGTATTTCCAGCTCCGTGCCGCTTGTAAGAAAATGCACTCTACCTTCCCAGCTCCCCCGGATACAATGAAGCCGCTAGAACACTTATTAGCTACCCCATCACCCCTAAGATTAATCACTAGATTATATAATCTCACGCAAACAAACACCCCCTGGGTTACCCCCAAGGCCCTAACACAGTGGAGAATTGACCTGGAGGACCTACCCAGAGACGAGCAATGGTCGTTTTGCTGCTCACAGTTAAGATACTTATCCCCGAACTATAAACTAAGACTCATCCACTTCAAATTCATACATAGGATGTATCGCACCCCCATGCAACTACACAAACTGGGGTCGCGCCCGGATTCATGCTGCTGGAAATGCAAACGCGAAGCAGCTGCCTTTTTACATGTAGCGTGGAGTTGCCCACCTATTGCTGAATTTTGGAAAGGGGTTTACGATACTATACAAGCTGTTACGGGAGTGTTACTGGAAAGCATCCCTATGGTGGCTTTGCTGGGTTATGTGAGGGAACTCCCACCCGAGAAACGCCGTTTGGTTGCCATGATGCTACTACTTGCGAAGCGCAGGCTGGCCATCCGCTGGGGTGCCCCTAGAGCCCCCCGGATTGCTGCTTGGGTGAAAGATATTGCTTACTGTCAGGAGCAGCTTGAGGCGTTCTGGGACCTCATGCCCACAGCATCCCGCTCGAGGGACATATGGGAGCCTTTAAATGTCTGGCTCAGAGGCCAAGATGCTGACCTCCCTGACGGTTCTAGCCCAGTGCCAGTTGTCTCCCCGTCAAGATCGACCCAATAGTCGCCTCAAAACTAGCCACTTGGTAATGCTGTCCTTCGCATATAAGGGTCCGCTTAATTTGAAACATGAAAGAGGGTCAGTCCTAGTCATCCTTCCATTCCACATTTACGGAGTTTAATTTAATACGTTGGGTTGGCCTACAGCTGACATAGCTATGTTTCACTCACTACAATTATGTGAAACGTGATGTTGAAGGACATTGATGTTAAATTCCTTTAGTTATTCTGTTTTTTCTTTTCCTTTAAAAAGTACAAGACGCAACAGAGCAATGTATCTGATTTTTATTTGATATTGATATTTTACAACTATTATACTGATGTAATTTAAAGCAATACTGTGCAGTATTAACACATGCATGTGATTATGTTATGTAAAAGCCTGAACAAAATTTCAATAAAAAAAAAAAAAGGAAGGATGTACCATTGTTGGGGATCTTCCTCCTCTGAGGGAGCTTTTGGTCTTACAGGACACACGAGAGTGAACATTGGCTCGGAAATGTTGCCGAGCTGGCCACTGCCTGGCCAGTGTCATCTTAAGGATTTTGGGGGCCCCAGGAAAGACATAGTTTAGGAGCCCTTGTCTATAACAGCTTTGTATTTTATTATCCATTTTCTCCTACTTCAATCCCCATGATGCCAAACAGATGGAGAAATAGACAGATGTGAGAGAGAGAGAAAGTTAATTTTCCTACGTGGGACTTTGGAAGGCGGGGTCCCTGGGCAAGTACCCACTTTGTCCATGCCTTAAAACATCTCTGTACCTGGCTCATACTGGACTCAGTGGAATCATCAGTACTCTTGATAAAACATAGGATGTCGCTATTACAACTAGTGTTGCAACAAGAATGGAAAAGATGGGTACTCTAGTGAGCGCACTACACATAGCCTTTCATCTTGGTGTCAATAGACGGCAGAGGAGTAAGAAAGCTCTCTATAGTTACATCATGATGCAACAGGTATTGTCTGGAGACAACTGTAGCAAGTACATACGTTTGCCCTGTTTTGGTCAACAGACTAGAACTCACTTACACCGTTGCAAAGACTGGAGCTGTCCAAGTTATACTCCGAGCCAAGCCAGTTCTAGCCGGGTTGCCAACAGCACTCACAGCAGTGGTGCAGGAACTAGGCGTGCGGGAGGTGCTGCAGCACCTTCATAAAACACGAGAGAGGTTATTAGGGGTGGGCGGAATATTTCATTCGGACTGCTGAATTGGTGGAATTTTGGCGATCAACACAGAATTCTGGCCAAATTCCGCCAATCGCCGCTGGCGGAATTGTTACCCGCGAAGCTCCAGAAATGCAAGTGCGAGCAAGATTTGGCGTTCCCTAGTGCCATTTTCTAATGTGGTCCGTCGCGAGTGGTTGCGGTCAGAGTGCTGCTTCTCGAGTAGATTTTCTGCTGCTCGAGTAGATTTTCTTCTTGAGCGGCAGCAAAATCAACTCGAATGGCTGCGGGCTCTTGCGGACTGCTTGGTGCAGTTCACTCTGATTTTTCAGCACTGCTGACGCTAAATAGCAGTGCCACATGCATATGTTTCGTCCGTTGGCAGAACTTCGCGGAATCTCGCAGAGTTTTTATGTAACTCCACGGAATTCCGCACAGTTAAACTCTGTGAGTTCCGCCCACCCCTAAAATGAACAATGAAGGGTCTACTGGAAGGTTTTTCTTCTGGCAGTAGTTTAGTTGTGTTTTCAAAGACAGCCTGTCACACATTCCCTATGCCTGTAGTGAGTTGACTTTAGAGCCCATTCTAAACATTGTTTCAGCACCTCTGCTCCACAGAGCACAGTCCGGGGCTCCACACACCTGCTTTAAACAGCTCTCGGAGTTCACAGACAGTCCAGCACACATTTATACCTATCTCCTTTAGGTTCCCCCAAAAGATGCTCTTAGGGCAATTCAATTTGTATGTACTACAGCTCGAGATAAACATAAAAAACATACTCAAATGAATTCCTTCAGTACAAGGGTGCACCATAAAAGGGGTGATTTTGGAAGCCCCAGGGAAGTTCTGGGAAGAATGCCAGCCAAGGCAAGGAAAAAAGTAAACAAAAGATTGTCCTTTGTGGGGTTGTCGGTGGATAAGCAAGCGGAACATGTAGTTGGGTGGAACGGTGCAGCTCTTCCCACCATGCATAGCGCTTGCTAAAAGTGCATGGGCTAACAAGCGCTAGATTCCTACGTACTTTACGCGAGGGCTATCGTATTTATATACAGGCCCTGCCTGTTTCAGTGAGACACTGCAGACATACATGTATAGCTCAATTTGGATTACAGGCCGGGGCACGCTTCTCACACACACGCCTTCACTGCCATACATACCAACACTCCTGACCTAGGCAGAAGGCTGCCTATTTTTTCCACAATGTACTGTATGTTATAGTGCCTTACTCTCGCTTACAGCTTCCTCCGCCTCTATGCAAGTAAGTGGAGAAACAAAATTCTCAGTTTTTTTCTGTACCGACAAGGCTGGCACGTGGGACGACAGAATTCCGTTTTTGACCTAGGCAGGAGTCCTGTATAACGCAGAACCAAGTAACTCATGCATAGGTCTTATGATGCACATGGCACAGACTTCTTGCAGCTGCACAGCCCTAATCACATTTGGATACCTCTGTACAGCACGTATAGAAATCAGGGGCCATTGCTAGACTTACTGCATGTTTCGTTGGCACACTCATCATGCAGGATATTTTACCTTCGTAGTACAAGCAAAACACCTCAGGATCTGACAAAGACATTCTAAGTGTGGTTAGATAACGTAAAAACAATGCCACCAATAAGCATTTTCTTTGCATTAACACTGTGAATATTACAGAACATTTGGCCTGTCCCTACATGTCCCACGACCCAATGATTTCTGGAACCATTCGAAGAAAGGATTCAATAGATCCTTTTAAGGATCTCTGTAGGTCTCTCCTGTACTTTCTGTACAGTGTTCCTCTGCCTGGTCGGGCTTGGTTCTTGTTCCACTAAGACCCCAGAACACCTACTCAGGGTGAGTTTCTAGCCACGGAGGCTGAACTTTCAATGACCATTTCACAAATGAACCTTCTCTGGTACATGTCAGCGGGGATAACCAGCACATACACTAGTGATTGTACAACAGCTGGCAAAGAGCAAGGACAGATGTTAGGCGGTAATACACCCTTGGAACCTTCTTGTTTGTATTTAGCAAAACGGCAGCACATTATGGATCAAACTCAACCATGACCCTTATGAGGCCACCACGCGGGGCGGAGCTCAGTCAATAATGCTAGGAGGTGCGAACCTGAGGTTTCCAAACAAGCACCAAAAAAAGGTAGCATGTGCTTTGTCCACTGGATGGTGGTCATGGACAGGGTTTGGGGCATTCGTTTTCAGAAATTTGGGAAAGTAAGGTGTGTCAGCATGGCGTCTCTGTGAGATAGCCTGGACTATGTTGTCCATTCTCGTCCATTTCCTCCTCACAGCAATGTAGGGCAGAGAGGCTAGTGTTAGCCCATACCTAACATCAGCAGACCAGGCTTAGAACTGGCAGCCAGAGCAGGTCTTTTAGTAGCCCAGGCCCAGCACCAGTCCACACTTAGAAAAAGAGATGAATCAAGTGAACGCTGTAAAATATTAGAAACTGCTGCAGGATACCTAGCGGTGTGTAATCAGATAATGCACCTACTTTGAAACTACCTGGACCATAAACCCCTTGTTCATTGTGGTGACCCAAGCAGAAAGGAACCAGTGATCCCTTTTATTTCTCCCTTTTAATTGAAAAGATAGAAATGGTATCACAAACTTAAAGATATGAAGAAAATGTACCTGGATTTGAATGCTGAAGGACATTGCAATTTGTTTCATTCAATTGTCTAATGCTTGGCTTACAGTGGCTGTTAAGTTTTGAGCTACCTTTCCTAATTATGTGGCAGTGATGCCATAGTAGGTGTACGTGGACGTAGTGGTTGTAATCTAACTTTTCCACAATCACAATGTCAATTAATGATAGGATATATTTTGTCAGTATAACATGAAAGGATGTACCACTGAGGGAATACTTAGGCATCTGTATGAATTTGAGTTGTATTGTGACAGGAATTGTGTCTAAAGTGTACTGTTGTTGTAGGATGACGTGTAAGTAAAGCTTGAGCTGGATGTACTACTGATCTAGCAAACAATGAAACAACTGGATAGCTTGAAGCTGATTGATTTTCCCAAGAGGTGTCCCCGCACTCACTGACATGTGATGAGGACATGAAGGGATTTAAAGATAGAAAAGTTAGAGGGAATCAGGCTGAGGCAGGAAGTGGATGGGAGACGCAAAGTCCTAGTTAACACCTCGACCACCGACCCAGCAGATGATGAGGGGCCTTACGGAAGACACAAAACAAAGGGAGCAAGCGGGGGCACTGGTTAGACAAGTATATCTGTAACCAAAGCATTTACCCATCAAGGTATCTTAAATAGGCTGCATATGTGATATCTAAAATTACATGCAGAGCTCTGGGGAAGGCACATTAACCATCCAAGCTATTGTAAGAGGACTGAAACTGTGACCATTGCTTTGGTCATTATTTTCATGCTCAGTCAGGCAAAAACGAAATCACAAAAATCATCACAGTTCAGTATGTTCCCCCTTTGAAATACAAACATAAAGCAACAACTACAAGATGAAAACATGTGAAAAGTATTTTTAAGCTATCAAGAATATTTCTGAGGTCTTTAATGCAAACAGAGGTGGAATTGCTATGCTAAAGAAAAAGAATACCAGAGTGTTTTACATAAACTGCTACTTAAGTACCATCTCCTGGCCCTTTCATACCTTCAGCATGCACAGAAATGTCAAGTATTTTCTGAGAAAGATGGCAGCCCTACCTGCGAGTCTTCAAAGGAGATGGGGAAGCCACTGGATGCGGATAGTCGTGGTCTGAATCCACAGCCAGATGCACCCCCTTGGCACCAACATACAGGTACACAACAGTGGGTGCAATTAAGGCTTCTGACACATCAGAGGACAAGCTTCCTTCTCCCACAGAATAGGTGCAGCACACCATCAGCAGTGCAAGTGTCACTCACAGAAAAGATGCTGCCAGGCAATAGTGGTGCAAGTTTCCTTCTCTTTCAGAACAGATACACCAAGCGCATTGACTGACACGCTTCTAGTCTTCATAGAACAAGTGCACCACAGCATTACTCTCACAACAGGCAACGTTGGGCATCAGCAGTGCAGTCTTCCATTCCTCCAGGAACAGGTACAGCATAGGCAGAAGTGCAAGATTCCCTTCGTCTTAGAACAGGCACAGCATGGCAACTGCATCGAAAGCTTCCCTTCCTGACTCTACAGCAGCGGTAAAGGCTTCCTACCAGCTCAGAACAGGTAAAGCTCTGGAAGCATCAGTGAACTGTTCTCTCTCATATAACAGGTACAGCACAGTCAGCAGCAGCAGTGCTAACATCCTTGCCTATTTGATGTGCATGTTTCAGTATGGTTGTGTGGATTAGTAAGTGCATGGGTGTTACACAAGTGAAATTGTTACGTACGGACGGCTGAGTATAAATATTTGTTATTTCAGTGCCAAGGTGCCCAACGGGGTGAACACGTGCTTACAAATACATGTCCTGTCATGTCATGTGTGCAGGAGTGAATGGATGGAGAAGTAGATGGTGGTGTCGGTTGGCAGACATTTGGGTGAGTGAGAGGCTGGGTGGCTCAAGAATGTATGTTTTCATAAATGTTGAAATTGATTTGTGGAGGCAGAAGGATGGGTATATATAAATGGGGAATGTGAATGGATAATGCTTGTGAAAGGCAAACGTCTGTGGGTTGATGGGTGTTTGTGCAAGGATGTTTGTGTGCATGGGTGGATTAAAGGTCATTTTGAATGTGTGGTATAATATATGCCTGTGCTGTGCATATAGATGTGTATACATTGGATGGGTATCGTGTGTAAGTCTGTATTTGTTCCCAGGTGGGTGTATAGATGGATGTATGTGTATAAATGACCTTGATGCTGCTGCAATTGGACTTGCTCCCCTGGTGCACATGGTGAGCTGTAAAAAGAGGCATGTGACCTTGAAGGGCATCTACCTGCTGGGCAATGAGACACCAGAAATCTCTGTGATGGGGAGGCACCATTACTGAATCTCATCACAGAATCGTGATACTGCACAGTGACTGGGGGTTGTCTTATGTGCACTTAGGTGTCATCCCCAGTGATAGAAAATTCTATCATGCACACACAAAAGAAGCTACCCTGAAAAATCGGTCGTTAACAAAATGTAACCATATCCTTACAAAGCACTAAGTCAGTAAAGTGCTGGGCATCTCAAAAAATGTAAAGGACTGTCCTCACACACCACCAGGTGTGATGCTTCATTATTGGCAGTCCTCGCTCTCTAAAGACCACGTTTGATAGAGAGCGGGCCTACACCTGGAGACAGGGAGGCACTTCTAATGTTCTATGTGGGGGCCCGTGAATAAGTGAGTTAAAAAACCAATGTAATAACCTAAATACATTTATTTGCTGGGTACTACTTGGTGTTAAAAACTAAAATGTGGATATTGGGGGAACTATTACCCCATCACCACCTTTATCATCGACATGTTTCTGCCAGTGGCCCAAGTGGGTCCGTGGCATTCATCAGGACAAACATAGGGCTCCTATCTTACCAGTACGGTTCAGATGTTACCACTAGGTTAGGGTGACCTGTGTCATCCTCTACCTGAACTGGAGTTCCATATAGCCCAAAGTAGGGTCCTAATTGCCCCATGGGAAAAGGGTAAAGGGACCCCTGTAGTCACACTTGCCTCAAGGTGCGTCCCTCGCAGTTCTCCTAGAGATGTCTACTCTTCTTCCCCGATGATGTGTGGATGATCTTTAAGAAAAGGGCGAGGTGTAGGCCCGCTCTCTATCAAATGTGGTTTTTAGAGAGCGAGGACTGCCAATCATAAAGCATGACACCTGGTGGTGTGTGAGGACAGTCCTTTACATTTTTGGAGATGCCCAGCACATTTAGGTTTGGAGGCCAGCTCAGCCTGAACACCCAGTAGCCTCTAGTTCCCTCACTTGGATAATCCCAAGGTTTTGTGTGTTGATATAGAAATTCTATACCAACAAACAAGATGTCTTTGGTATAACACTGTGAGGTGGCAACTGGTGACTGTAATACAACTCATATTAGAAAGAATAGTCTTGAGCCATCTCAGAATGATATATAACATGTTGACATGTACGTTTCAGTTCTAAGGTCACACACGCAACCGTGACTATAGCAATTGTGTTAACCATGTGCCCTGATTTATCAGAACATTCATTATTCATAGAGCTTCAGAATGACATAACATGAAGCGCTATAACTACTATCACTGGGATGCTAATAAACTGTCAGTAAAGTGTACCTGTTTGAACAGGTACTCTCAGAGTAGATGTGGAACTACCACAAACACTGGCCCTGTGACCCACTGTCACACTACAGAGACAGATGGGTGAAAGTCCAGGCAGAGCCTAAGGGACACAATTGGTGCAGTACCGAGGGCATTGAAGACCCAAACCTGGAGAAAGTGAACAAAGTTGGATTTTTTAGGGGCTAACAGAGAAAGATAAAATCACTGGCATGCAGATCCTATGTATAATACTTCTGTATACTCAAGGGGATTCACAATGAAGAACACATAATTTAAGAGCGGACTTCAGTTGCTGAAGCACCATGTCCCAAGTGTCCAAGCATCACACTTACAGCTTCACTGGGGTGGGAAGTTCCAACACTGTGCATTGAGCGGATCCCGATGATCATAATCTCAGGTGGCCAGTGCTTTAAGGAGGATGAAAAAATGTGGAGTCTCTAAAAGGGTCATTGGCAAAGAATTGCTACTAGGAATCCTTTCCAAGAGGCTTGGCCTTCGTACTTAAGGATGTGGCTTAAAACATGAAAACTAAAGTCCTGTGCTTTACAAAGCATGCCACTTGGCCAGTATTTGGGTTACTCTCTGTTATTGCACCCACACATACAACATAACAACAGGTGTGTGCCTAAAAACAAGCCAGACCAATTGCCTCTGCCAGTGTTTGCTGGCAGCATCAAATAAATCTGTAACTACAATGGCTGTGATGTGAATGATTAGAATTGAAAATGTTTCATTTCTGAAAATTGCTAAGATCTGTGGAAGGGGAGGTGGGTCTTCAGAGTGTCTCAGCTACTTCTGTTCCCCATTCACGCCACTTTCTTCTAATGTCTCGGACTCTGTTAGACACTTAGGGCCATATGTACGACGGCCAAAATAGCGCCTCGCAAATTGAGTCTTTTGCGACTCGCAATTTGCGAGGCGCTATTTTGGATGTACAACAGTGTGTAACACACTGTTAGCGATTCCCAATGGGGTCGCAAATAGAGAGGCTCATGAATATTAATGAGCCTCTCCCAATTTGCGACCCCATTGGGAATGGCAGGCCCTCCCAGGTATGGTGGCCTGCTGGGCTCAGCAGACCACCATGTCTGGGCCTGCTTTTAAATAAGCAGTTTTTAAAAAAAATGCAGCCCGTTTTCCTTAAAGGAAAACAAGTTGCATTTAAAAAAAAAGAAAATGAAACGTTTTTGTTTCATTTTTAAGAGGCAGGCAGTGGTCCCTGGGACCACTGCTTGCCCTAAAAATATTTTCCCCTGTGTTTGCAAAGGGGAAGGGGTCCCCTGGGGACCCCTTCCCTTTTCCGACCCCATTACCACCCTCTTGAAGAGGGTGGTAATTTGCGTGAGTTTTGCAACCACAATTGCGGTCACAAAACATTTGTACATAGAGTTGCACTCGCTATTAGGAAGGGAACGCCCCTTCCTAATAGCAAGTCGCAAAACCCTATTTTGCGAGTCGCAAAAAATTGCGAGTCGCAAAATAGGGTTTGTACATACCCCATGCCATTTTTGCATGCGCAAACGGGTGCGCAAACGGGTACTCAAACCCGTTTGCGCATGCAAAAATGGTCGTACATCTGGCCCTTACTTTTCTCCTCACATCTTCCTGAAAACCTCTATCTCCATGTCTCACACATCATCATTTTCCTCTTCACACGTCTTTCCACTCTTCTTCTGCACGTACCTCTGTTCATCTCTTCACTTCACCATCTCCCAAATCACACAACCCACCAACTAAGCATTAAGCACTCCATGTTATTTTTCCACAACCGGAACTCACCCAGATGCTTAGCGGCAACTCCTTTCACATAAGAGTCATATGTTGCATGAGGAAACTACAGAAACTCAACTTATGGAAACAACTACTCTTAGGGAATGCACGATGAAATTTAAAAATGAAATGAAATGTTACCAGGTACTGCATCGCTGTTATGGATTACCTCAAGATTGTCTACAGTCATTGTTGGGAATTCAAGCTTTGTTTATGCCTGTAAAGGATGTGAATTAAGGACCCAAAAGGGACCTAGTTCAAAGACAGTTTTTAATTACTGTCACATCTGAGACCCAGCAGGACCCAACCCACTTAAAGTGTTGTTGGTGACACACTGATGTGGAGTGAGTGTGCATTACACACATTTTCGTAGGTCAAGCGGCCATCCCAGGTCCAGTCTTAGAGATGGGCAAGACACTGAAAGCTTGAGCCAGATGCCTGGCTCCTCTCAAAGTCCTCTTGTATCCTCTAGCCCAAAACGAGCAGCGTTTTCGTGTAGCTTCTGCCTGCCCCACATGTTCTAACCTCATGCACCCAAGAATTAAAGAGAAAGCAGTGAACTTTGATGTATAATGGGCACGAGAAAGAGATACCCATCTAGTAGCTGAATTGCACAATGTGAAACCAAAAGATATGGTATCAATCCCGGCTTCCATGCTTGAACAAAACAGTATGATCCTAGGCAAATATGTTATTTCACTGAGCCTCCTTTTTCTTCTTTAGCACATATGAGAACACCTTCAAATGCGCTAGTTCAGGGAGTGCACTAAACAAAAACCTCTTGTGGTGAACAGACTATAATGTTCCTCCATCTATAATAAGAATTTAGGCAACATATAGGGTAGACATGACAACTGACTCGCCTCTTTGTTCACTTGTGGTATTGTCATCAGAGAGGGGGAGGCAGGAATATTTCTAAATTCATGTTTTAAAACAATCACTTTTAATAAATTCCTCTCAATGCAGTGATATAATCTGAAGAATTAAAGTGAAACGCATCCGCATGTTAAAAAAAGTTTTAAAACATTTATTGTGAAGCAATGTTATCATATTATACTCGATGTTTGATACAGGATTTACATACCAGAAGTGTGGGCATTTGAAGAGGCCATCATAAAAGAAATTGAGGAACTTAATCCAAGGAGATAACCTTCCATAACCTGTCTAGGTTGGAGTATGACGCACTGGAGGCCCTCAGCAAGAAAGAACATTTGATCATCAAGCCGGCAAACAAGAGGGGTCTCATTGTTATACAAGAAAGAGCAGATTACAGGTAGGCATGCCTGAACCTCCTATGAGATGAGAGACACTATGTACCACTACAGATAGACTCTACCTGCTGCTTAAAACACACCATAAAAACCTGGTAGATGAAACTGTAGAAAAGAAGTAGATCTTGAAGAAAAAAACAAGAGTTCCTGACCACCATGGAACCTAGGACTCCCCAATTTTACAGGATCCCAAAGATACCCATAGGGCGACTCCCCCCTCCAGGGAAACCGATTATATCTGGTATCAAGTCGATACTTCAACCACTGTCACAATATACGGACTGGTTCCTCCGACCTCTGGTCACAAGTATCAAGTCATATATTGAAGACACCAAACACCTGCTGAACCTTCTGAAGGAAATGGAATATGATCCTTCCACAGAGACCCTTATATGCCTCGATTTAGAAGCATTAAACACGAACATTCCACAGGAAGGAAGCAGGGAGGGAGACCTACAAACAGCCGCAAGCACACAGTGCCAGGCTACCCAGAACCAAGCGGGAAGCCGGCCGTGTAAGGCGCCGCCCCCCCTGGAGGCAGGACAGGCAGGAAGACCGGAGGATGCAAAAAACCTCCGGTCGCCGTACCGCAGCGTCAGAATAAGAGATGCGCAGGAGAGCGTCTCGCGCCCCACCACCCTAATACACCGCTTGCGAGCACAGTGGGAAACAGACCGCCCGGGAACAGGCGTGCAGGTCTGAAACTCTGCCGCCTGCTTGTGCCCCTGCATCGGAGCAGAGATGGGATATCAAACAGGAGAGCCCGCAAGTGCAGGGCTGAACAAACACCGAAGAGCCCGCTACCGCCAGAGCCCGCTGGTGCAGGGCTGCAAACAAAACAGCGTGAGGGCCGCTTGCCACGAGGTGGGGGAAACCCAGTACATGATCCCGCTCGCGCAGGGCCTCCTCCCCAGGGCCGTGGGACCCGCTAGAGCAGGACCTCGCCCCCACTTACCTGATACGCGCTTTGGAGAATCTGCAGTGCAGAACAAAAGAAACAGGATGTGGGGTGGGTCGACCCTGCCCTTATATTGAGTCAGGTATGACGGTGGTCAGCCATGTTGGGGAGGGATGGGAGGCATGGGATTTAAATTTGCTTTAGAGGGTTCTGGTGTGGAGCTAAAGCTCACTACGTAACTCATGTGGTGAGAAAGAAAATACTCAGAGTAATTAAGATTACCGGTAAGTAACCGGGGCATTATACACCAGCATTCCACAGGAAGAGAGTTTAAGTGTAATCACTAATGTACTTCAGAACCAAGACTGGCCATGGGCCGCACTGATCAAATGGGTAATGGAACTAGCTAGATTGGCCCTCACAGAGAATTTCTTCATTTTCGAGGATCAAATCTACTTGCAACACCACGGTACTTCGATGGGGAGTACTTTTGCTCCAAGCATAGCCTGCCTTTACATGAGCTGGTTCGAGGAGAGAACATCTGGATGAACAACCCTTTCCAGAGCCACATACGCCTATGGAAACACTACTTCGATGATATCCTTGCCATCTGGCACGAGGACGAGAACACAACAGAACCCTTCAGGGTATGGTTGAATGAAAGAAATCCATTTCTGTGCTTTACCATGATGACAAACAGGAACAGTGTTTCTTTCGCGACATTCACATCACAGCAAAAGACGGAAAGCTAGGAAGCTCCCTATACACCAAACCTACAAACCGCAACAGTCTGCTCCACTTCAATAGTGCCCACCCATGAGCCCTCGGAGAGAACCTACCGGTTTGGCAATTTCTCAGAATTAGATGGAACTGTTCAGACATTCGCGACTTCAAAAAAGAGTCAGCTAACCTCACAAGAAAACTTAAGGAAGAGAAATATCCAGTCAAGATTATTGAAAGAGCGCAGAAAAGGGCATGCAATATCCTCGGGTGATACTTCTGGAAACAAACACAAAACAAGATGCTAATTAACCTATATGTGTTAGCATATACAATACATCTTCTAATGATCTCAAAAGAATAATAAACAAACATTGGCGCATCCTTACTTCCTATCACCTGACATTTAACAAACATCTCTTCTCATTCAAACGGAATAGGAGTATAAGGGACAGATTAGTACATATTACTACTTGGAAACACTCGTCAGAAAGACAAACTACCTTTTGGGATCTATCTCCGGTCTCGGGGCACTTCCCTTGTGGCAACTGCTCAGTCGGCCCCTTCACTATACACACTAAGCAGATTGACTTGGACCTCCCAACACCATGGAAACAGAGGTGTCTTATAAACTGCAATAGCAGTAATGTGATATATGTCCTTACAAGCCCCTGTGGTCTCCACTACATAGGTATGACCACAAGAAAGGTAAAGATCGGTAGTGATGTGCATGAGGATTTGTGCATGTCACATTTTAAACAGACACACAATGGCACATGATAAAGGCATGCCACCATATGCGCAGCCAATAAATGTATACACAATCTGAAATGATATTCTCTTTTACAGGTCGTACCAAGAGTGGCAAGTATAAACCTGCCAGGGCATGCGGTTGTCAATTGCATGCTACACATGATCAATCAATCATGCAATTAGCTGCGTCACTGGGGGAGTGCTCCACAGTTGAATCCACACTGACGAAAGCCACAGACCTTTTTAGGTCTGTCAGAGTAGGGCTGAAACATGTTGGTTGAGCAAGGGTCAAAGGATCATTAAATCCTACAGTCCCCTTCCATAATTTAGTTTTTAGGTCGAGCCTCGAGTAGCGCGCAAGCGCTGCTAGGCGAAGACTTTAAGTAAGGGGTTTCAGAAGCTGACCACACGCTCGTGCATCGTGGCCTTTTTCGGGCGGTTACGCGCGCAGGGCCAACATCTGTTTCCCATTATCGTGCCCAGACGCGTGCACGATAATTGGAAACATATGCCGGCCGTGCGGGGAAAAGGCCATGACGCACGAGCGTCTGGTCAGCTGAGCAGGCTGCCGCGCTCGCTCGCCCCCGCTCCTCCGTTTCGATTCCGTGCTTGTTTTTTTAACTTTCAGCGCGAGGCGCGCGCGCTTGTTTTCAGCGTCTGTATCGTGGCTTTTAAACAGTAACATTCCATGAAAGAAGAGTGACTGGCTCCGACACGCTATTTTATTAGCTATTTGGGCGATGCTAAAGTGCAGTTATGTTATATTTTAACTCTAGCCCACTTGCCAACTTTATAATTTAAGTTGAAGCATGTTGTGTTATCTGCATATAGCGTGCAGTCTAGCATTACTGTGGCTTCGTGGCACTAAACACATAGGTTGCGCTATTCCACTCCTACTGGAATATAAAACTTGGGAAGTCGCGTTGGTTGTAGCCTAAAGATCAAATACTTGGCAAACACTTTATGGAAGAACCAGCGCGAAGCCATGTCATTAAAGGTTACATCTCTTCAGCTGTCCTATTTTATGAGGGAGTGGAGTTTGTTGCAGAAAGATAATCACGGCCATCTGCGAGCAGTCTTGCAAAACCTCCAGATTAAGATGCTGTCGCTGCCCAGCGCCAGGGCTTCGCAGGAAAGATGCAATATTTCCTCCGAGGATTCGGGCAGTCACGCAGGCTGTTATGGGGTCACGGTGAACAGGTTCAATATGCTTGTTTTAAGAGGCTTAATGTTCTCGTTGAACAGACTGTGCCACGTGCTCGGTTGACGGGGTGTCTTCCTGTGAACATACCCAAAACCTGGCAACCCCACCAGAGCTGAAATCACCCCTGTGAGAAACTGTCGAGCAATCAATCACCCGAGACAAGCAGAACTGAAAACCTCCCAACCTGTCATTTTCATCGTAAGCTAATGCGAGCGGGCAAAAGGCTGCCCACCAAGGGGTCGAGACAATAAAACCAGAAACGCATGCAGAGCTTTTGGGATCATTCTAGTTACTCTCTCCATCCACTCCGCGAATAAAGGGATATCTTGGAGTGGATGAGGGATTTTTATCTTCTAGTTACGCCTCCTAGTCTTTTGTATTTTTTCTTTTAAGAGCTCCCTGGAATACGGTCGAGCCCACCCTGACCTTTAGGAGTCGGGGTGAACCCGATGATGAAGGATGACACTAATAGAGTGTGTGAGGGTTACAGATAAAAAAGGGTTTTTTTCCTTTCCCACTCCCAATGGGGTGGAGTCTAGGTGTGGCAAGCACTTCCTCTCATTGCACCCAGTGTTGTGAGATTAGAAGGGATACTCTATAGGTATTGTTAGTTCTTAGAGCTAAGCCAGGCCCTTGACTCAGTTCTGGCTCGGCTCTTCCTGTTAATACGTTTGCTCGCCCACCTCTACCCAGTCGCAGCAACAGTGAATTGATGTCACGGCTGCTGCAGACGGACGATCCGACTGTCACTGCCAGGCCAAGACCCGACTAAGGAATTGTTTACAGCATGTCCTACCCCATACACCTCCCAGCAGATGGATAGGAAGACACAGAAGAAGCGTGGAGTATATAATGCAGATTATGGATTAGGCCTAGCAGTGGTTACAGTAGGCAGTAAGACTGCAGGGATTTTGTTGTATGAAAAACAACATTGGGGCTAATAGCAGTTAAAGGGTGAATTGGAAGGAAAGAAAATAGAGATATCGGTGATGGAAAGTGTCAGGAAAATCTGGTGTTAGGAAACCCATTCCAGGAGAATTGCTGGCAGGTTGCAAGTCACTTAGATAGCACCAGATATTCATGATTGGTGTGGGAGGGATGCTTTCGGGGTGTCTGAGCTGTTAGGTGCCAGAGGCACAGAATGTCTGCATCTTTAGTCATAAATTAATTATATTTAATGATGCAAATGTCCGAAAGGAAAACATGTAGAAATGTGTTTACTTACGTTTAACATCTTGTTTCCTAAATCCTTTGCTGAATGAATGTTAAGTATTTAAAAATGGCACAATTTGTTTTGTTTAATGTGTATTGTCTGATACAGTAGAAATGGACTTGAGCTATTGTTAGTAGGGTCCTATTTTTATTTGGACTTCAGTCTGCTTGGATCTCTGCTCGTCTGTTCTGCTATTTTCCATTCGGGGATATTTTTGCTAGCATTACATTTTTGTACATCTAATAATATGTTTGCGCATCTGCTTTACTGCTTGGCGGTCTATTGACGCCACGCTCATTTTAACTTGAAGTTTCATAGCCCAGATAGCACTGTCGGTCTATTTAACTTAAAATCAACTTGCTTGGCGTGCACAATTTACAGGCTCTTTTCCTGAGCACACACAGTGTTGTTTTTCTCACTGAGAGAATTTCTTGCTTATTCTAAACATTCTGGTTATCTGATTACGTCTTTTTAAACTGGATTGTGTATTTTTTTTGGACAATTTATGTGCTGACAGAATACAATTGATTTTCTGTTCTGTATTATTTTTGCTGACTATAGTGCGGTTGTAAATTTAATTACATTCAGTAAATAAATCTAGTGATAGGAAGACCAAGTGAGAGCCTTTTGGTAAATTATTTTTTGTTCAGTTTTGAATTCACTTTGCCACCCACTTATTTTGTGGATAGACCCTTTTTTAATTTTCAAGAACAGCTTTGACAGTTTTTGGTGGGGATTGTGGGCAATAGATTTAAAGAACTGTCAGGGTACTAGTTTTTGGTGGATAATTCTAGGGAAATGATTAAATAATTTGGACTTTGGATTAGAGAGTTCTATGGGCAGTGTACACTGTCCTCCGGCACACTGTCCTTAGGTGCACTGTCCTCAGGCACACTGTCCTCCGGCACACTGTCCTTAGGTGCACTGTCCTTAGGTGCACTGTCCTTAGGTGCACTGTCCTCAGGCGCACTGTCCTCAGGCACACTGTCCTCAGGCACACTGTCCTTAGGTGCACTGTCCTCAGGCGCACTGTCCTCAGGCGCACTGTCCTTAGGCGCACTGTCCTCAGGCACACTGTCCTCAGGCACACTGTCCTCAGGCGCACTGTCCTTAGGTGCACTGTCCTTAGGTGCACTGTCCTTAGGTGCACTGTCCTCAGGCACACTGTCCTCCGGCACACTGTCCTCAGGCATACTGTCCTCAGGCATACTGTCCTTAGGCATACTGTCCTTAGGTGCACTGTCCTCAGGTGCACTGTCCTCAGGCACACTGTCCTCAGGCATACTGTCCTCAGGTGCACTGTCCTCAGGTGCACTGTCCTCAGGCGCACTGTCCTCAGGCACACTGTCCTCAGGCACACTGTCCTCAGGCATACTGTCCTTAGGTGCACTGTCCTCAGGTGCACTGTCCTCAGGCGCACTGTCCTCAGGCGCACTGTCCTCAGGCGCACTGTCCTCAGGCGCACTGTCCTCAGGCGCACTGTCCTGAGGCGCACTGTCCTCAGGCGCACTGTCCTCAGGCGCACTGTCCTCAGGCGCACTGTCCTCAGGCGCACTGTCCTCAGGCGCACTGTCCTCAGGCGCACTGTCCTCAGGTGCACTGTCCTTAGGTGCACTGTCCTCTGGCGCACTGTCCTTAGGCGCACTGCCCTTAGGTGCACTGTCCTCAGGCGCACTGTCCTCAGGCGCACTGTCCTCAGGCGCACTGTCCTCAGGCGCACTGTCCTCAGGCGCACTGTTCTCAGGCGCACTGTCCTCAGGCGCACTGTCCTCCGGCACACTGTCCTTAGGCGCACTGTCCTTAGGCGCACTGTCCTTAGGTGCACTGTCCTCAGGCGCACTGTCCTTAGGTGCACTGTCCTCAGGCGCACTGTCCTCAGGCGCACTGTCCTCAGGTGCACTGTTCTCAGGTGCACTGTCCTCAGGCGCACTGTCCTCAGGCGCACTGTTCTCAGGTGCACTGTCCTCAGGCGCACTGTCCTTAGGTGCACTGTCCTCAGGCGCACTGTCCTCAGGCGCACTGTTCTCAGGTGCACTGTCCTCAGGCGCACTGTCCTTAGGTGCACTGTCCTCAGGCGCACTGTCCTCAGGCGGACTGTCCTCAGGTGCACTGTCCTCAGGTGCACTGTCCTCAGGTGCACTGTCCTCAGGTGCACTGTCCTCAGGTGCACTGTCCTCCGGCACACTGTCCTCCGGCACACTGTCCTTAGGTGCACTGTCCTCAGGCGCACTGTCCTTAGGTGCACTGTCCTTAGGTGCACTGTCCTTAGGTGCACTGTCCTCAGGCGCACTGTCCTTAGGTGCACTGTCCTTAGGTGCACTGTCCTTAGGTGCACTGTCCTCAGGCGCACTGTCCTCAGGCGCACTGTCCTTAGGCGCACTGTCCTCAGGCACACTGTCCTCAGGCACACTGTCCTCAGGCGCACTGTCCTTAGGTGCACTGTCCTTAGGTGCACTGTCCTTAGGTGCACTGTCCTCAGGCACACTGTCCTCCGGCACACTGTCCTCAGGCATACTGTCCTCAGGCATACTGTCCTTAGGCATACTGTCCTTAGGTGCACTGTCCTCAGGTGCACTGTCCTCAGGCACACTGTCCTCAGGCATACTGTCCTCAGGTGCACTGTCCTCAGGTGCACTGTCCTCAGGCGCACTGTCCTCAGGCACACTGTCCTCAGGCACACTGTCCTCAGGCATACTGTCCTTAGGTGCACTGTCCTCAGGCGCACTGTCCTCAGGCGCACTGTCCTCAGGCGCACTGTCCTGAGGCGCACTGTCCTGAGGCGCACTGTCCTGAGGCGCACTGTCCTCAGGCGCACTGTCCTCAGGCGCACTGTCCTCAGGCGCACTGTCCTCAGGCGCACTGTCCTCAGGTGCACTGTCCTCAGGCGCACTGTCCTCAGGTGCACTGTCCTCAGGTGCACTGTCCTTAGGTGCACTGTCCTCTGGCGCACTGTCCTTAGGCGCACTGCCCTTAGGTGCACTGTCCTCAGGCGCACTGTCCTCAGGCGCACTGTCCTCAGGCGCACTGTCCTCAGGCGCACTGTCCTCAGGCGCACTGTTCTCAGGCGCACTGTCCTCAGGCGCACTGTCCTCCGGCACACTGTCCTTAGGCGCACTGTCCTTAGGCGCACTGTCCTTAGGTGCACTGTCCTCAGGCGCACTGTCCTTAGGTGCACTGTCCTCAGGCGCACTGTCCTCAGGCGCACTGTCCTCAGGTGCACTGTTCTCAGGTGCACTGTCCTCAGGCGCACTGTCCTCAGGCGCACTGTTCTCAGGTGCACTGTCCTCAGGCGCACTGTCCTTAGGTGCACTGTCCTCAGGCGCACTGTCCTCAGGCGCACTGTTCTCAGGTGCACTGTCCTCAGGCGCACTGTCCTTAGGTGCACTGTCCTCAGGCGCACTGTCCTCAGGCGGACTGTCCTCAGGTGCACTGTCCTCAGGTGCACTGTCCTCAGGTGCACTGTCCTCAGGTGCACTGTCCTCAGGTGCACTGTCCTCCGGCACACTGTCCTCCGGCACACTGTCCTTAGGTGCACTGTCCTCAGGCGCACTGTCCTTAGGTGCACTGTCCTTAGGTGCACTGTCCTTAGGTGCACTGTCCTCAGGCGCACTGTCCTCAGGCGCACTGTCCTCAGGCGCACTGTCCTTAGGTGCACTGTCCTTAGGTGCACTGTCCTTAGGTGCACTGTCCTCAGGCGCACTGTCCTCAGGCGCACTGTTCTCAGGCGCACTGTCCTCAGGCGCACTGTCCTTAGGTGCACTGTCCTTAGGTGCACTGTCCTTAGGTGCACTGTCCTCAGGCGCACTGTTCTCAGGCGCACTGTTCTCAGGCGCACTGTCCTTAGGTGCACTGTCCTCAGGCGCACTGTCCTTAGGCGCACTGTTCTGTGCCGAGGTGATCCAGTTAAGGATTGGTGAATGTGAGAGGCTTTGGATGTGGAAGGTAGAATTGCGCTTCTAGTGTGATAAGAGGCTGTGTTATTATTGTGGATGGTATTGTACATTGTTGGTAATATTATTATTATTATTGTGATGGTGCTGTATTAATACTGTTAGTTATTATGTGTATGCATGTGTTGATTTTTGTTGGTTTTGGTAGATTCGCTGGTCAGGTATAGGGTCAAGGAGTCGGGTATAGCAGCCCAGGTATAGTGTCTGTGAAGGATTAGGCTGTGGCATTCCAGGCCCCGCAAGTTTAAGTTTATGATTTCTTTAATGGTCAACGAGTGAGTGTGCACTAATTTGGGATGGAATAGTAGTACTAGTTTATTGGTGCAAAAAGGGTCAACTATTTCAGGTCCTGATTAGGTTGTCGCTGTTCCAGGACTAGCTCTTGGTGTATTTGTGTAGTGCTACTATGCGGTAGTATACTTGTGGTGAGTTTAAATTTCCTTCCTGTATCTCGGTGTTCACAGGCAGAGTTGTTGCTTGTTTTTTTTCCTACATGAGTATTGTATTTTGCAGCACATTGTTTTGTACTCATTCATATTGGCTTTGCATTTGTTTGAACTTTATTAAGTTATGATTTTAACAATGGGTGCAAAGTTGGGTAACTGTGAAAAGTTGCTTGATGAACTACCTTTTTTGCCAGTTCTTTAGACCTGGTGGCTTCCTGCTTGGTAATAGCTTGGAAGTAGCTCAGTCAACTAAGAACAACTATTTATTTTGTATTAGGAAAGCACGGTGTGAGCGAGTAGCTCTGCCTCAAGGGGACGCTTATACAGGCTTTTCTTGAAACATTGTGACAAGAATACTACCCATGTCAACAAGAGGGGATGCCGCCACGACAAGGAACAAGAATCGAACGGTTTGAGACCTTCAGATTGTGTCGCCGGCATGCTCTGGCTCCCGTCACTGATTCACTGAACCACTGAACAGCGGAACCACCATACTGCTGAACGATGAGGCCGTCCAGATCCCTCCAGGCCGGAGTTTACAGAGATCACCCCGGGCTTCACTATATCATTTAAGAGACTCTAACAGCAGTAGACTGGGCCAAAGTCCAACCCGGCACATGAGCCCAAGCTCTACCATGAAAGTATCCGCCAGATGGAACCCTCAAGGCCCTCTATGACAACTTCAGCGAGCCAGCAGAAAACAGCACCACACCACCCACCACCGCCGAGAAGCCGACCATCACCTCCTGGGCCCCCGCATCCGTCGAGCTCATCTCCTCAACCACGAAGAAGACGCACTCAGGAGCCCCAACAGACTCCTGCCCCCCTCACATCTTCCACAGGGCCGCCGCTGTCATCGCACCCGAACTAGGACGAACAATCAACTCCTCCCTCATATCTGGAATCTGCCCAGATGACTGGAAGCGCGCAGAGGTGAAACCCCTCCTCAAGAAACCAACGGCCGACCCAACTGACCTGAAGAACTACCGGCCCATCTCTCTCCTCCCCTTCGCAGCCAAAGTCACTGAAAGACTCGTGAACGCCCAGCTGACCGCCTTCATCGAAGAAAACTGCATCCTAGACGCTTCCCAGTCTGGCTTCCCCCGCAACCACAGCACCGAGACCGCCCTCCTCGCAGCCACCGACGACATCCGCATGCTGCTAGACCAGGGACACACCGCAGCCCTGATCCTCCTAGACCTCTCCGCAGCCTTCGACACCGTCTCACATCGCACACTAGCCGCCAGAATACAGGAATACAGGGATCCGCCCTCGACTGGATCCAATCCTTCCTCTCCAGCAGATCCCAGAGGATCAGACTCCCCCCCCCCCTTCCTCTCCGACCCCACCGACATCATCTGCGGAGTACCCCAAGGATCCGACGCTCTTCAACATCTACATGGCCCCCATCGCAGCCATCGTCAGACAGCACGGTCTTAGCATCGTATCCTACGCCGACGACACCCAACTCATCCTCTCCCTCACCAAGAACCCAGAAATCACCAGACTCAGCTTCCAGGAAGGAATGAGAAACGTAGCAGCCTGGATGAGGGACAGCTGCCTAAAGCTCAACTCCGAGAAGACCGAGGTCCTCATCCTCGGGCCCTGCACCTCCGCCTGGGACAACACCTGGTGGCCCTCCGCCCTCGGGAGCCCACCCACCCCGACAGACCACGCTTGGAACCTCGGCATAATCCTCGACTCCTCCCTCACCATTTATCGCCAGATCAACGCCGTCGCCTCCAGCAGTTTCAACTGCCTCCGCATCCTCCGTAAGACCTTCAAATGGATCCCCCCCCCCGACTGCAGAAAGACCATCACCCACGCACTCATTACCAGCAGACTGGACTACGGCAATGCCCTCTACGCCGGAATCAACAAAACTCTTCTACGCAAGCTTCAAACCATCCAGAACGCCGCAGCCAGGCTCGTCCTAGGGACACCGCGCCATGAACACATGACCCAACACCTACGAAGCCTCCACTGGCTCCCCGTCGAGAAGAGGGTCACCTTCAAACTCCTCACCCACGCCTACAAATCCCTCAACAACATCGGACCCAAATACCTCAACGACCGAGTATGTCTCCACGTACCCAAGAGAAACCTCCGCTCCGCCGACCTCGCCCTGGCAGAGGTCCCCCTCATCCGCAGAAGCAGATCCGGCGGGAGAGCTTTCTCCTACATCGCAGCCAAAACCTGGAACGAGCTCCCAATCAACATCAGACGCTCCCCAACCCTCCACACGTTCAGGAAGGACCTCAAGACCTGGCTCTTCGACTGACCCGGAGCTGTTTCCCCCCTCCCCCGCGCCTTGAGACCCTCACGGGTGAGTAGCGCGCTCTACAAACCACTGATTGATTGATTGATGGTACAATCTGTGAGTCTAAGATAGCGGGAGTGCAACACCGGGAGTACCTCGGCAAGAAGCCTAAACAAAATCTTGACCCAGAGCTAAGGTGCAACTGAATGAAAAAGAAGGCGAGAAGAGATCAGCATAAAGGCATACAATTACCCAGGTAACTCACCACAACTCTACCCTGGCCGATCCCATCTCCATGTTGAAGCCGGGAAACCACGTGCGTGGAGCCAGACGGTCGGCCACGCCACGCCACAGACTCGCACAGTCCTTACCCAACGCTCACGGGAGACGGAGGATCGCAACTTATCAACAATGAAGGGACAATAAGAGAAAGGCAGTGCCGCAGGAAAAATAAGTAAGAATTACCTGTTTTCGAGCTTTTGCAGCAACACACTTAGTATGCCTGGCCCCAAGATGGCATCTGATTTGTGACAACGGCTGACTGTCGATTGTCTGACCTTAACATGGCGCATGCTTAAGTCAAATGTGAAGCACACAAGTCTTGGACAAATTAACAAGCAAGTTCACCGGAATATCGGACTACAAAAATATCCAGTGTTTGAGGCAATGGAGGAGTTTGGCTTGGCTTTAACTTTATGCATGCGCATTGCCAGAAAGTTTAGCCTCTAAGAAATTAAGATAACGGAGGGTCACCACTAAGGGATGCGAGAAGTCACCGCTATTTTAAGCCAAAGTAGCCTGCACTACTGGAATTAAAATATCATCTACCAAAATTGACGCTGCTGGATAACTCATTCCTTCCGGAGGTGCGCATTGCTCATTAAACACTGCGGAAGGAGTGCTGTATACACGTTGTAGAGAGTGCTGGGTATACACTGTAGAGAGTGATCTGCCTGGTTTAAAAGATCAAAGTTACAGCGCAGAGCTCTCAGTCAAGAAACCGAGCGGAGACATGGCAAGCGCTAATTAAGTGCTGATTCCCGAAGCTAACAGCTGAACGATCTCACCTGTAACTGAATATATGCAAAGCCCTAGAGCCGGGAAAAACTCCGGTGCTGCAATGACCGAGAAAGAAAATAAATCGAGCCTCAAGAGGATTAAGTCTGACCTGCCAAATCCAGATTCCCCGGTCGAGAATAAACAGGACATAAACGCAACGATGGAAGCAATACTAGTGAAGCTAGCAGAAGTCCATGACCTAGCAAAATCTACAAAAGAAAACAGGGACTCTATGCAATTAGAAATCTCAGCAATCCGCCAAGAGATTAAAGAGACTAACAAGAGGATGATCGAGGCAGAAAGCAGAATAGGTAAGCTTGAAGATAAAATGTCCTGCACACAAAAGTCAATATCGAAGATCAAGTCATCCTCCAATGCATATGCCAAACAATTATCCAATTTGGAAGATAGAAATCGGAAAGGAAACTTGCGAATTTTTGGTATGCCAGAAGGCAGCGAGGATGAAGCGGGCTCCTGTGTGGCCTTCCTAGAGAAATGGCTACCGCAAGTTACTGGTCTGAGCTTCGAAAAACCTCTGGAGTTCGATAGAGCTCATAGAGTCCCAACAAAAAGAATGATCAACCAGCCACATCCAAGACCCATTGTTTGTAAGCCACTAAGATATCAGCATGTAGAGCGCCTCCTTTCCTTAATGAGGAAACAAAACCACATTATATGGAACAGCAACAAACGTTTTATTGCACAGGACTATTCAAAAGCCACAGTTGATACTAGGAAAAGTTTTCTTGCTCTACGACCTAGGCTGAAAGCACTGGGATACCAATTCTCATTTGCGGGCCCTTCCAGATACCGTGTAATCGCTCAAGGTACTCCTCATTTCTTTACGGAAGGAGAAGCTATGATAAGATTTCTGGATAAAGCTGAGGAAAACAAGATGGACACCTCTACACCAAGCGACCCAGCGGTTAGACCGAAAAGTTGACCCTCACCGATAGTATGGTAATCCAAGGCATTCTGACTCCTATCCATCTCTGGCGCTCGTTGAGCGCTCACTGAGCTGAGTCAGTCCGTTTCCCAATGTTCATGTTTGAAATGAAGTGAATATTGATGCAGTAGAAGGCAATTAAGTGTTAGAATAATAATTACCCATAGCGTTACATTGTTGTTATCTGGCTTAGGAGCGTGTTAATCCCTTGCATTAATTATCATGCATCCGACATATAACATTACAGATAATTTCGGCAGTTATTTCTGGCATTGAAGATGGCCATCATTCGCAATATTCTCAATGCTCTCAAGGATCTAAATAACTCATCTGCCTTAATTACTTTGAATGCTCTAAATGTGAGAAAGGTTCCCAGTGTTCCAAGTGTTTCTAGACTTAAAGATAGAGGTTATAGTGGTATTTGCCATGAATATTAGGTTCACTAGAGCCTCTACAGAGGAAAGCTTTCCTTGTTTTTGCCATGCCTGTTGCTATCTTGGGGGGGAGGGAGGGTGGATTAGGGAAGCGGAAGGGGGGCAAGGGGGTTTTGTTGTTATGTTATTTTTATTGGTACATTTGATGTTTACTTCTTCTTTTTCCTCCTCTCTATCTTTTGATTTTCGCCATTGGAACATTAGCTCACCACAACCGTTCTAACAGCACTCATGAGTCCGGGGATCCACCCTACAAGCAATCGTTACTATTATCACTGACACGGTCGCTGACACAAACCATAAGGAAGTACTATTCAACAGTTAAGGTACTGTTATGTGTACTGGGCTACTCGAACCAACATCAGGCTCTACGTTTACAAGAAACTAAACTTCGCCAATTGGATCTAGTGCCATGTTCTCTCCCAAATAACAAATGACACACCAACACCAACAAAACATTAAAATAGTATCACTAAACGTTAAGGGCCTGAACCACCCAGTTAAAAGGAAAAAAATCTTGGACTATATCCATAAGCAGAATGTGGATATTATTCTGCTGCAGGAAACAAAAATTGACGCTACTCTAGCGGAATCACTATGTAATAGTAAATTTACGGATGTTGCCTACTCAGCTGCCATAGGGAAGAAAAATTGAGTAATAACACTGATTACAAGGAAAGCTAGAACAGAATTATCTCATACACGGCTGATACACAAGGTAGATAGGTGATAGCAAAATTAGAAAGACAAAACACGACACTATACATAGAAAACATTTATGCCCCAACGGACGACAACCCAGAGATATTGGAGGACCTATCGACACAAATCAAATCCATACCAGAAGCAGAGACTTTGATAATTGCTGGGGGTTTTAATCTCCCCCTTGACCCCACCCTCGGCAGGAAGTCTGCTTGCCAATTTAGACTGAATAAAGCTCATAAGGCCTTAAAAAAACTTTGCATTAAGTATATACTTGATAGATGCATGGAGGTTACAAAACCCAACAGAAAAAGAGTACACCTTCTATTCCTTTCCACACAACTCGTATTCCTGCATCGATTACTTCTTAATCTCAGGTTACTCTACTAACAGAATAGACCAAACAACCATTGAACCGAGAGTAATTTCTGACCACGCCTCTATCATTCTCTCTATAACAAATTCAACCCCCCCACTTAGAGAGCCTTAATGGAGATTCAATGATGACGTTCTTAACTTGAAGTCAAATAAAGTAATAATTGAAGAGGCGATCAATAACTTTCTATTAGAAAACAAAGAAAATGATACCTCACACATCACTAGATGGGAAGCTCTGAAATCTGTCATCAGAGGAGTTGTGATTAAAATCAAATCAAACATGAATAAAGAAGCTAATGCCAAACTATTGAAATTAGAGAGGGAAATAACTGAATTGGAAAAACTGCATATACTTAAAAATGACCCAGTAACTTTAGATGAAATGCTAAACAAAAAATATGACTACAGCAAAATTATCAGTACAAAAGCAGGAGTATGGATAAACAAACAGAAAAGCCTCTGATTATGCGAGGCAAACAAAGCGGGGAAGTCACTGGCCTAATACCTAAAGTACGAGATACAAAAGTATGGTATTAATGCCATTAAAGATGAGGATGGTAATGTACAAACGAACCCACAAAAAAATCGCTGATACATTCAAGAACTTTTACCAAACATTATACGAAGCTAACCACAACCTCCGGCAATCGAATAATAAAAAGTATTTAGGAGAAATATCACTTAATTCCCTATCTGAGCAAGAAATGGCTTCAATTAATGGCCCAATTAACCTACAAAAAATCGAAAATGCCATCAAGAACATCAAATCAGGGAAAGCACCAGGGCCGGATGGCTACAATGCCACCTTCTATAAAACATTCACGGAACAGCTAAACCACCCGCTCCTAAACCTCTATGAACAATTTGCCTCCACTGGACAAGTATCTGGCACCCCAGCTGAGGCCATTATATCAGTAATCCCCAAAGAAGGCAAAGATCCTCTTCTCACCAAAAATTACACACCGATCTCCCTGATTAACGTTGACTGCAAGTTATATGCCATGATATTAGCCAAATGGTTACAAAAACACTTATCTAAACTTATTCAATCATCTCAGGTAGGGTTCCTCAAACACAGACTGTCTAGCGATAACACAAGAATTTTCTGCCATGCAATAGAAAAAGTGAACCTATCTGGCTCTCCAACGGTTGCTATAACACTCGAAGCTGAAAAAGCATTCGACAAAGTAGACTGGATATTCCTACGTATGACGCTAGAAAAGTTGACCCTGGGGAGCACCTTAATTAACATGATTTTGGCATTATACAAAGGACCATCAGCTAAAGCAAAAGCAGGGGGAGTGATCTCCTCTAGCTTTTCGCTTAAACAAGGGACGAGACAGGGATGCCCTCTCTCACCATCACTTTTTTTACTGGCTATCGAACCATTCTTACAACACTTAAGAGAAAATAGAGCCATAACGGGTCTTGTCTTTGGCAAGACGATCTTCAAAGTTGCCGCATATGCGGATGATGTCCAGGTTGTCACAGAGAATGCTGAGAAGGCCATTCCAGATCTCATGAAGTTGATACAGGAGTATTCAAGTGTTTCAAGATACACACTAAACAAAGATAAAACAGAAGTTAAGTTACTTAATAATCAAGGAAACAAAGGAGTACTAGGAGACTCAGATTTAAAATGGCAAACAGGCACGATTAAATACTTAGCCTGGAATTCACTAACAACCTCATTACGACACTAAAGGAGAATGAAAGCATATTATTAAAGAAAATCACAGAACTACTAAATGGATGGTCACCAAAATTTCTCTCCTGGTGGGGTAGAATCGAAACAATTAAAATGTTGATTAGTCCCCTCATTAATTATTTAATTAGCATGCTTCCAATGACATTATCAGAGGAATTCCTTTGGAAAATAGACAAGATCCTTAACAATTTCCTATGGCAGGGGAACAAACCAAGAATCGCATTAGAAAAACTCAAGCTGGCCAAGACCAAAGGAGGAGTGGGTCTCCCCAACTTTAAGGCATATCAGACAGCCTTCTTATGCAAGCAGGGAGCAGCCTCGTTTATGGACAACCCGGCCTATTGACCCTTGTGGCTTGAGGTAGAAAAGAACCTGATTATGGGCATCCCCCCACCTGCACTCATGACAATGAACCTCTCTGTTCTACCCTACTCCAAATACATTATACAAAACACAAGACAGGCACTCTTCCGGTTTGAGAAACACTCCACCAATAAATGTAGCACCTCAAATATGGCAACACTTTGGCATAACCCTAAAATAAAAATAGAAGGTCAAACATTATACTGGCAAGAATGGTCACAGAATGGCATTAATTTTTATCAAAGGCCTGTGTGTTGGCTCTTCCCCCAAGTCCTTTGCCAATCTTGAGACGGAAAAGAAGCTGGAGGCAATAGACCTATACAAGTTTTTGAAACTCAGGGTTCAGATTGCTAAACTACCAATAACACTGGAAACCCCATCACTGATATCCAAACTAACTCAGCTTAGCATAGGGGGACATATGGTATCCAAGGTGTATAAACTAGTCCTGCCTCAGCCCTGTAAGTCACACAAGGAGAACGAAAGAAAATGGGAGTCACAAACTAACTCGAAACTGGACTGATTGGGAGCTAATACACAGGACACCTTTCAGAAATAAAATCTCACCCACACTCGCACAGACAAAATACATGATCATTAACAGAGCTTACTGGACGCCAAGCAGACTATATAAGATTAACCTTACCACATCCCTCCTTTGCTGGAATTGCAACACACAGGAAGGGGACCTGGCACCCATGTTATTCCACTGTGACTTGCTTCAATCTTTTTGGGAGAAGATCTCTGATTATATTAGGCATACTCTTCAGGTCATGCCGACAAAGGAATTCTCGTATATACTTCTGGGTTCACTTGACACTAAGCTACGTAATGAGAATGATCGTGACCTACTTGATCTAATGCTTACCCTTGCTTGCAAAGTTATCATATGTAACTGGAAGAACTACAAGGCAATATCATTCAAAATGTGGCAGTAATGGTTAACCTTTTTAAGAGGAGCGCACAACTTAACTCTACAACTTACCACTTGGCGCTCAGCCAATACAAAAATGTGGTGCTCTCTTGACTCCTCACCCCTGGTCTTCAAACCTCCATGAACAGCTGTGTTACTGCTCCAGCTCAATAGTCAGTATGTAGTGTGCCTTAGTCAGTTATTGTGTCAGGAGACCACTGAAGGATACCCCTGACGCGGCATCTAATTGTGGTGAAGTTCCATTGGCGACCTTTTTCTTTCTCCTTTCCCTCGTTTGTTTTCCTTTTATTTACCTTTTCCTTCGTTCTTTGCTACGGTGGGACTTCTGTCAGTTCCCTTAACAAACGCGGACGATATTCTCAAACTGAAATAAAAGATCAGTGAAAGCCAAGAAGAGGATTTGGACTTAAGACCTCGGATTTCTCCGATTAAATATCTTGTACACATCATCAGCCCTCATCACCTATCAGCTAATGTTACCATTTTCTTCTACTCTAACAGAATGCAGGATAACTGCATATGTCTTAAACTTCTGGTGGAAATCCATGGTTAATGGGTACTGTAACATGCTATGTCGTTTTTACTTTTGCTGTATACCTTCTTAAAACCTTAATAAAAATTATTTGAAAAGGAAAGCACAGATTCCTGGCAGAGTCATTAATGGGTGCTACTATTGCCAACTCATTGGCATTTACTTTATTCAATCTCAAGAGAAATGGAAGATGCATTAGGAATCAAACCCAACTTGCCAGTCACACATCTTGAAATAAGGTGCGTTATATAAATAAGGTGTGTGCAGTCTCAAACAAGCATATGACGAGATTATAGGACTACAACAGCTTGAGAACTCTGCTGTCAGACTACTCCTCCATGAAAAGCTGCAAGCCCACATCTCCCCTTCCTTGAGGGCCTTAATTTGGATACCAGCTGCTAGTAGATCCACAGATAACTATCTTATCTTCAGAAGACTACTCAAGATTTGGCTCTTTTCTACATAACCACCATACTCAAAGCACAAATGTACAGCATATGCTTGTGTATGTAAACATGTATCATTTGATTATATGTATTTATTTAGATATGTGCATTTCTTTTTACAAATATACATAGTACTTATTGTTTAAAAATATAGAGATATTCTTATAGGCCTGCTTAACGGAATGTATATATTACTTATGGTTAATATATATATTATTTTATGCTTAGCATATATAGAAGTCATTGCATAGTTTAGATATGTTATTTAATCATATGCTTGTGGATCTCTGTTTTTATTTTATCCATCACAATGTGTGATCAGTTGTATAAGTTATTTGATTATATGCTTATGGGTCTCTAATTTATTGTACTTCATCTATCACAATGTGTAAATATGATCATAAAAATTGTATCTCTAAGTGCTTCACTATTGAAATATTAGAAAAAATATCAAATACATATAAATATCTATAAATAAACCAAAAAAAATTACCCGAAATAAATAAATACATCAATAAAATAAAAATAAAATAAAAATACATATAAATACATTAATTAGCTTTATGTAAAGCAACACTTGAAAGTCTGGGTTTCTAAATATTTACCCATACATGCACATATGGGACTTTATATAATACAAATGTATATCTCTTTATTATTTTCCATATACATGTATAGCTTTTTATGTAGGTATGTATCTATATATTAATCACTTCACTCCCACTGTAGGAACAAAACCTTCAACTCTCACCAACACACTACTCAACGTCTCATCCTATACCTCTTTCAATATATCATCTACCTCCACTCTATGACTCATCCCAAACCTCATTTTACTACTATGATCTCCCAAAAAATCCTTTCTAGACTCTTCCCTCCTTTGACTCATCCTAAACCTTTTAACTACCATGATCTCCCAAACAACAACCTTCTAGACTCTACCCTCCTCTATCCCACAGTTACCCTATTCGTACCAACTAACAGACTCACATGTTCACCGCTCCAATGTATTACCTACTTATATTTCCATTTATTAATGCACCACCAATTCACTTTGGGTTACGGAGAACTGTGCTACTCGCTGAAAAACGATTCAGCGCCACATTAGGGGTAGTAAGAGCTATATAAATAGAATTACAATGTTGCAATGCCTCTATGAGCAGACTGAAAATGTACCTTTGGTCAACTGTCAGACAGGAGCGTCTTTCTGAAGCATTCAATAATAATTGATTGACAGAAGTATGTGAGTGCAGAACTGACCTATGTTTGAAGTGTTTTGGTGTGTGGATATGGCTGAAACTGTGTCATAAAGAAGCGTTTAGCTGAAGTTACTCATGGGCATGGAAAAGAAATGTGAGGATAGACATGTAGTGGTTTATGTATATATACTCTGTTCAAAGCACACAGAAAATGGGGCTATGAAAGTATACAGAGATGAAATGAACTACCCTTGGAAGGAGTAAACTCAGAGATTCATGCAATTATAATGCCCAAGTCTGCAGCCAATCATTCCCAAAACATTGTCTGCAGAAGGAAAAAGCCATATGAACTTTACATTACAAAACGGCCTACAACACCAACAACACACTTTGCTTAAGGCAAGGTACCTGGGATCAAGAAAGTGGACAGACTTTGGAAGGCGGTTTTATGACAGAACAATGCACGCCTTAGCAACATTGTAATGATCATTCTTGAGAAGTGAGATAATTCAAAAACACATTTAATATCAGCAGCACAGTACAAGACATCAGCAAGGTAGAGCTATCCAACTAATCTCCTGTCTACATTCTAATCATTCCTATGGTAACATTGGAACACCTACAACTCTACAGTAATTATATACAGTAAGATGCAACAAACACATGCCTAAACAGCATGGTCTCCACCACGACGCGTCTTTACCACAGCATGCCTTTACAACGAATTTTGTTGTAAGGGCATGATAGGTAAATCAAATGCATGTTAAAGATCAGACCCTAGCCCCCTCGCCTCTCTCCCTAAAACGCGGCCCCCAGTCCTGCAAACCACCCCGCCCCAGCCCTAAAAACTACACGACCACTCACCCTGAGCCATAAAACCCGGCCCCCAGCCCTAATAACTACCCCAAACACAGCCACCCCACCCTAAAATGGGCCCGTGCCCTAAAAATTCAAGCACTGCATGTGTCTGTATGTAACCAGTCACAGAACTGAATTCTTGTTGGTGCATTGGGGAATAGTTTTGTTTATTTATAGTGCAACAATGTCCCAGCCTGTGAATGAAAACACTATGAATATGAGACTCTTTCATTTTAAAACTGTATTACATACAGTATAAGATAGGCTACCACAGTGAGATAAAACAAGTGCTTTCAAAATATATATTTCTTTCTACCAATACACAATCAGACTGTACTTAACGCAATGAGAGTTTTTTAGGTCGAGCCTAGCGGCAGCGCGCATGCGCTGCTCGCTCTGCGAGACTGCTGTAGTAGAGTATGGGAGAGAAGCCAGCGCCCACTCTCTGCCCATATTTTTCATTGGCTTGTGTCATTGTCTTTCGTAAATGCTAACTTCAGATTCGTTAATAGGCTTGTTAGTCACTCCTTAGTATGGCTTTGTCTTCATTTGTAACCTCCCTTGGCTACTGGCCCCTTTACGTCGATTGTTACATGGGACCTGTTATTTAGTCTGAAAGCACTATTTACTTTATTGAGTTTCTCTTACTGCAGGACGGAAACATGCTGCTTCAGCTGAAACCGCTTGTGTTTTTTTAAGCAGCACGTCCACCCCGTAACAAGGGTGCCTGCTTTCAATCACTTTAACCCGGCATTATCTTGGTCTTGTTTCAACCCCCCCCAAGTATAATGGATCTAGAAATGATTAGCGAATTAAGTCATGAATTCCAGGTAGCACATAATCGTGTGCTAATGGGCTGAAGCTGACAACGGCACATCTGTGTTACATGTCATCTGCACTAAAGCCACCTGACAGGTTGTTTTCAACAGCCTGTTTTATTAACAACAACACCACCAATACCACCACCACCACCACCAATACCACCACCTCCACCACCACCACCAATACCACCATCTCCACCACCACCACCAATACCACCATCTCCACCACCACCAATACCACCAATACCCCCAATACCATCACCAACACCACCACCAATACCACCACCAATACCAATACCACCACTACCAACAATACCAATACCACCACTACCACCAACAATACCAATACCACCAGTACCAATACCACCAACAATACCACCAATACCACCACCACCAATACCACCACCACAAATACCACCACCACCAATACCACCACCACCATCAATACCACCACCTCCACCACCACCAATACCACCACCACCAATACCACCACAACCAATACCACCACCACCAACACTACCAATACCACCAATACCACCACCAATACCACCACCACCAATACAACCACCAATACCACCACCACCAATACCACCACAACCAATACCACCACCACCAATACCAATACCACCAATACCAATACCACCACTACCAATACCAATACCACCAACAATACCACCCCCACCAATACCACCACCAATACCAACAACACCAATACCACCACAACCAATACCACCACCATCAATATCACCACCAATACCACCACCAATACCACCACCACCAATACCAATACCACCAATACCACCACCATCAATACCACCACCAATACCATTACCACCACCAATACCACCATCACCAATACCACCACCACCACCAATACCACCACCACCAACATGACCAATACCACCAATACCACCACCTCCAAATAACACCACCTCCAAATACCACCACCACCAATACCACCACCACCAATACCAACAACACCAATACCACCACCACCAATACCACCACCACCAATACCACCACCAATACCACCACCACCACCAATACCACTACCAATACCACCACCACCATCAATACCACCACCTCCACCAATACCACCACCAATACCACCACCACCAATACCACCACCACCAACACCACTAATACCACCAGCACCACCAATAGCACCACCACCACCAATACCAATTCCACCACCAATACCAACACCACCACCAATACCACCACCGCCAATACCAATACCACCACTACCACCACCAATACCACCACCAAACCCACCACCACCAATACCACCGCCACCAATACCACCGCCACCACCAATACCACCACCAACACACCACCACCATGACCAATACCACCACCACCACCAATACCACCACCAAACACCACCAACACCAATACCACCACCACCACCACCAATACCACCACCAATACCCCACCACCAATACCACCACCAATACCACCATCACCAATACCACCAATACCACCACCAATACCACCACCACCACCACTAATACCGCCACCACCAACACCAATACCACCACCACCAATACAACCACCAATACCACCACCAATACCACCACTGCCAATACCACCACCACCACTACCACCACCAATACCACCACCAATACCAATACCACCAATACCACCGCCAATACCACCACTACCAATACCAACAACAATACCACCACCACCAATACCACCACCAATACCACCACCACCAATACCACCACCAATACCACCGCCAATACCACCACTACCAATACCACCACCAACACCAATACCACCAACACCACCACCACCATCACCACCACCATCAATACCACCACCACCATCAATACCACCACCGCCATCAATACCACCACCACCAAAACCACCACCACCACCACCAATACCACCACCAACTCCACCACCACCAATAGCACCACCTCAGCACCTCTCGCTCACTAGTAATAGCAGGGGCACTGTACGAGGCCAGAGCTGCAGCTGAGACCATCCCTCCCTTCCTCCATGCCTGCCATGAAGCACAGTCCGCCCTGCACCAGGAGGTGAAGCCAGGGCCCTACTACAGCTGGAGTGTTTTTTATTAGGCCAAAGATAGCAATGACATTTCGCAATGCCACACTGCACACTCAAATCACGGCGAGGGCAGGAAATAGCCGCCCTTCCCGCTCTTCCTCCTGAGCCGCAACAGTGTAGTCACAGAGCGAAAGGTGTTGGAGTGCTTTGTTAGTGTTTATAGCTCGGATCATTTATAACTCGCACTTCACACTTTGTGTCTGTGTAATTTACAACGCTTACACATCTTCACTGCACTATTTATCACTACTTTGAAGACGTCGCAGGCCGGTCTCTTCCTCTGATATTTACAATCTAACAAGCAGTCGAGAAGGCCCTTTATTGCAATAGGTCTCGCATTTGCGAGAGTTTAAGCTATTAGTATTGTAAATGACAATGCATATTATTTATGTTTTAAAACCCAAAAAATAAAATAAAAGGCATTGTCATTTACAATGCCAATAGCTCAAACCTGTGTGAATGTGAGACCTATTGCATTGCAAATGCTTGTTTTACAAGTTTTCATTAGAAGGACATACTCCAGAACTCAGCTGGTAATACCGTTACCTTACCTCTCAAAAAGAATAAATCTTTATCACCATGAAACCTCAAATGACTGCAGCAATGAAAACCATTGACTGGCTCCCAAGCAGGCTTTAAATTTGCTAATTAACCAATTGCACACATTTACATTTCTTCCAGGTAGCTCTGTAGGCCCCCTGGCACGAAGGCTTGTTTCTCCTTTTACTGTGTGTGTCCCTCCCTCGGTTTTGCAGTAAGGAGCCCACCTCCCTTCCCCTGAAGTTAGAGCCACATCAAGGTCAGCAAAAGCTGTTCAGGGACATAGTACCAGCATTGGCAACCTACCCCACCCCTCCAACGTAACATGCATGCTCATAAATAATCACACAACACATTTCTTGTTTGGGTAAAGATTGCTGCAGGTTTATTACATACACCGTTATGTAATATGGTGGGTTATCTTACGGGCGATCCAAGGGCAGGCAACCGTCTGGGCCGCCTGCCCGCCTGATGAGCCAAGCAGCACTGGGGCGAACCCCATCTGTGCTGCCACTTCTGGTGATCCTCTTCCCGGATCACGTGACACATAGTTCCTTATTACTCACGCCCCTTTCAGGGCGGAGCGTAGCATAGCAAACCCCCGGTTGTTCAGGCCCACAACCGCCCGAAGGACTAACGGGGCGCCGACACGGTTTTCTAGGAACCTCCCATGAGGCTCCTAGGATTTGGCTCTGGCACCCACCATGGTGCCGCGCAGAGGTACCCTTCTGTACCCCTCTGCTTCCAGATCGCCCTGTAACTCCGCCTGCAACGAAAAGACAACATTACAACATTCTCTGCCTCCTGCCTGCCACGAACCACGCCGGGTAAGCGGTAGGGTGGGAGATGGCGTGTCCGGGCGCGCGAAAGAGGACGACAAGATGGTGGGGGAGGCCTATATACCCCTCCCCCTGTCCTCGCGCCCCGGACGTGATTCTCGCCTATCGCGCTGCGACCAGGCTTGGGGGACTCATCCCTGAGTCCCTGCCCCTACGGGGGTGTGGGGTGCCCAGCTGGCACTAGAGGGCTGCCCTCTTTAGTGGCCCCCTGCGGGGGCCTCGGACAGCCGCATAGTACCAGCATTTGCAACCTACCCCACCCCTCCAACGTAACATGCATGCTCATAAATAATCACACAACACATTTCTTGTTTGGGTAAAGATTGCTGCAGGTTTATTACATACACCGTTATGTAATATGGTGGGTTATCTTACGGGCGATCCAAGGGCAGGCAACCGTCTGGGCCGCCTGCCCGCCTGATGAGCCAAGCAGCACTGGGGCGAACCCCATCTGTGCTGCCACTTCTGGTGATCCTCTTCCCGGATCACGTGACACATGGTTCCTTATTACTCACGCCCCTTTCAGGGCGGAGCGTAGCATAGCAAACCCCCGGTTGTTCAGGCCCACAACCGCCTGAAGGACTAACGGGCGCCGACACGGTTTTCTAGGAACCTCCCATGAGGCTCCTAGGATTTGGCTCTGGCACCCACCATGGTGCCGCGCAGAGGTACCCTTCTGTACCCCTCTGCTGCCAGATCGCCCTGTAACTCCGCCACAGCTCTGGAGGTGGCCACCGTCGCCGCCAGAGCCCCCACCAAAAGCTCCTTTCTTACCTGCAACCTCTCATTTCCAGGCCTCCTGCAAAGCTAGGGAAGAGATCCCTCCCACTGGTGATAGATGAACCCCATCTGTATCACAATAGCCCTTGCCGATAGCCTGGATCAGCTAGTGTCTAATGCAACACAAAGGCCCTTCTGCCCTGTGAATTTGTGCCAAAAACTATCCACCCTCCTGTGGGAAAGTTCCACTACTTCACATACATAACTCAGCCCCGTGCCAACTCTGGGCGGGGCAGATCAGATTCCCTTGCTCACATTGCCCCATGAATTTGCTGAGCTCACCTAGCTGCCGTCCTACTAGGACGGTGTGTCTAGCGCACCTGTGTCCCCACTTAAGGGACAGCTGCCCGCTTGTTGGGAGACCGCTCCCACACCCACCTGCCTACTTCTGGCTATTCGGGCGAGAAGGCTTATACTTTAACCTTTGCACCGTCCATTTGCTTTCTAACTCATGACGCACAGGAATGTCCATAACTAGACGTGTGTGACGATGAGCCAGGGTGCCCTCCTGCCCTTGCCGTGCATCCCTTATTTCTTATAGGAATTTCGCCAGCTCAGCTCCCTTCGTGGTGAACCCCCCCTAGGGATACCAGCTAGAGAATCCGTGTGATTAATGCAGTGCGCACTGGCTGCCATATGGTGCCTAACTTTAAGGATTGGCTAAGTCCTACTTTGCCCTTCATCCCAGAATATTCCCGAATAGGAGGGGGGGGGGTTCACACTGCTCGCCTTGCCTTTTGTGCTTGGCACCTTGTTCCCCCCTTTCTTGGGGACGCAGCACAATGTGTTTGCTGACAGCATCCCCGCCCAGTGAGGCTGATATAGCTAACCGGGCAGGGCATTTGACCTTAACTGCAGGAAAAGTCGACAGGCTAGAACCCTCCCTGCGAGGGCCCCCGGATAGGGGGGCAGGGGTGTTCACACTGCCCACCCCAGGGCAACCCCAGCGGTGGAAAATTACCTGCTCAGTTAAATTTAGCTTTTTGTGATCACTGGACATGCCAAATGTTCTTTTACATGGTAGCCTTTTGTGCTTGACACCTTGTGTCCCCATTACTTGGGACGGCAGCCCACTGTTGGCTGACCGCGTCACCACCCAGCGTGGCATCTATTACTGACGGGCGGGCGTTTGCGCCTAACTGCAGGATCATAGTCAACTGCCCTTGGTTCTGGGGTGCACTTATTTCGCCCCTTTGCCCAGACTTATGCACAAACCCCTTTGCTTGCTACCCTGGTGAACACCTTAATGGTATCGAAGCTGGTTTGAAACAATGTATGTCTTGCGCCCACTACTGGAGACACCTCACCCTTTCATGTAATTACAACTTACGCAGCGCACCCCGCTTGCCTAACTGCCATCGGATCACAGATGCACAGTACCTACTGTGCCTCTCCTACCCTGGATGCTTTAAACCTGCCACAGTGACGGAAACCAAGCTTCCCAGTTCCCTGTTTGGCTGCAGTACACCGTCAGTGGGTCCGCTAGGAGATACCACAAACAGACACGCATATGTATTGTGCCCACTATTGGAGACAATTCACCCCTTCGTGGAGTGACAACTACATGGTGCCTACCCAAGTCACCCAACAGACAAGTTGGCCCTGACTACCTTGTGTTCTGGTGCCAGGTTTGGGAAGAGCCTTGCCTTCACTAGCTGCCCCTCTGGGAAACACAAAGACAGTGCTCTGGCCGCAGCGATGCCCTCGTGTAGCATCGAACCCCTGGTCAAATAAGAGTGACAACTCCAACTTACTGAAGACTACACCATGACCATGGGTGGAGTTTAGCTCTTCCCCAAACTTCTGCTAGCGTAACCCACGGTCACGCCTCCTGTTCAGTTCACTTTAGTAATTCATGGCACTGACCCACAAGGGCCTGATACTGGGCTGTGTAAATGGGGCCCAGTGTGACCTTAACACTCGGCTTGGTGTGGATGGGTGCTAACAATACCTGGCTGAAGTGCAATCCCTTTGACAATCACTCCTGACAAGATGTGCCAATGCAGGTAGAAGCAAGAGATATCCAGCCCACCTTACCTCCTGTCCCAGTGATCTGGGTAACTTAGTGAAAGATGCACCTTTGAATTGGTAGCGGAAACTGTTACTTACGCCTGCAAATGCTCTGCTCAGAGCAGCCCACAAGACTAATGAAACGTTGTCAATTTGGCTGTCAACTTTGCTGCATGTGCCACCCTTCCGCCCCATGGAAATTGTTCTGGGCTCTCGCTTACTACCCTGCTGAGTGGGGCCACTGTATTCACCAGATTCATTAACGATTTCCGCTTCTGACTGTACTTGGTAACACGTACACCCCATGGTATCTTGGCGCTGCATAACATGTTTGTTACTCAGCTCCATGGTACTTGTTTTATCGACCTCAGAAGGATGAAATGCTTGTTGATTGCAACCTTGTTGGTGTACATACATAGAAGAGCAGACTAGACACCCGAGTATGAATTACTCTTGTGCAGCTTACTGCTTTTTAAATTAAGCCCCTGCTCGCAAACTGGGAGAGGGATAGTGCAGTGGGCACAGTTAACAATGCTTCCATCAGGGACAACATCTTGCTAACCCGGTTTGAGGAGCAAGCCCGCTGAGGCTGATCATGGGCGGGCCCATGAAATCCCACCCTTATCCGCCCCCCCGCCAAATTCTGGTAGTAGTGATACTAGCACAATTGCAGCAATTTGGTGAACGTGCCAGGTTTACAATGATGTGTACTCGAAAATACCAGGACTGTGGAAGGTCTGACCTCGTTCTAGTGCCACAAAGATTAACGTGTTTGTACCAGTGTAAGCATTTTGCGTTGTACTAATGCGCACACGTCATAGCAGATAAGAGGCTGCTCTGCTTCCGGTGGAGGGTGTTCGAGTTTCTTGGGAGGGAGGGAACAGGGTCTCCAGAGTGGACGCTCCCTGGCCGGCCCACGAGCAGCCACAAAGTGCCACACAGGACAGCTGAAATGTGACATCCAAAACAAACAGTGCATACGAACCACCACTGTCAACTCCCACTCCATGCAAAATCCTCCCTTGGGCTGGCCCCACCATGATCAAACACAACATCTCGACTGAGCATGTGAGCGCCGAAAATTCACAGCTCGCCGACAGCAGAGACGGCGTGTCCGGGCGCGCGAAAGAGGACGACAAGATGGTGGGGGGAGGCCTATATACCCCTCCCCCTGTCCTCGCGCCCCGGACGTGATTCTCGCCTATCGCGCTGCGACCAGGCTTGGGGGACTCCTCCCTGAGTCCCTGCCCCTACGGGGGTGTGGGGTGCCCAGCTGGCACTAGAGGGCTGCCCTCTTTAGTGGCCCCCTGCGGGGGCCTCGGACAGCCGCATTTAAAAAAAAAAAAAAAACACAGGGAAAATTGTTTTTGTAAAACTAAAGACAAGTGGGACTATCGTTCCCAATGGATCCTGCCCACTTCGACCAGTGCAGCAATGCAGAGAAACACTACATTCAAATATAAACACAGAATGGAGAAGCAAGAAGTGAACAAAACGCAGTACAGCATGAGGCAAACCCATGGAATAACGAGGTAAACCGGGATATAGTGAAATAATATGCTGACGTAACAGATGGATGGATACTAAAGTACTACAAAGTTGGACTACAAGTCCCAGAATGCAATTGAAAAGAACCGATACGGGACACACTCTCCACCGACGTCCGTCAACTTGATATTTATGGTCATTGGGTGAAAATGTCACGTATATTGGCGCAAGTTACACTTGGGCGCACCCACCCAAACCGGAAGTGCCTAATTTAAAGTGAGCCAGGTGATATCCTCCTTCCGAGAGGATAGGCCGCAAGCATCAGGTGCCCGCGGTTCAACATTCTGCCTTCCCCGCTCGGTTAAGCGGGCATTAATGTGTGTGTAAAGCCGCGGCTCGTATGTTAGGAGCTGTTGCTTTGCTTCATATTATGTGGATGGCCTGTGAGTCACAGCAGAGCCTGACTCCGAGTCATCAGAGGCGGGCGGCCCGCGAGCCCCGCCTGGGCTCCGACTCCACTGTTAGAGGCGACAGGAACCGGATCCGTGCAGCGCTGCAGGGAGCGGACGGCTCGAGTGCCCCTGTGGCCCCTACGCCTAGCCCGGGCCCCGCTGCTCCTCTGGTGGTCCCAACTCCCCGGAGTGCGAGTGCTCCGCCTCCCGCCTCCGTTATTTCTTCTGCTAGGAGGAGGAGGAAGAGTGCTACAGCGCTTGGCAGCCCCCCACGTACACGGAGCAGGAGTGCCCGTACCCCTCCGGTTACTCTCTCGACCCAGGGCGCACCAGCCCCTCCGGGTCCTCACTTGACCCAGGGTGCTCCTGCCTCTTCTCCACAAAGCCAGAGTCCCGTTGACCCTCTAGTTAATCTTGCCCCATCTATCCAGAGCGCCCCCGCCCCTCTGGTTCCTCCTACCCCGAGTGCTTCTGCCCCTTCTCCCCAAAGCCATAGTGCCTCTGATCACGTTCTTGCCCCCTCTGTCCAGAGTGCACCAGCCCCTCTGGTTCTTTCTTCTACCCATAGTGCCCCCGCCCCTTCTCCCCTAAGCCAGCGTTCTGCTGACTCTCTTGTTCTTGTCCCCTCTACACGGATCGCCCCAGACCCTCTGGTTCCTCCCAGTACCCAGAGTACACACGCCCCTTCTCTTCGAAGCCACCTTGCCACTGCCCCTCTGGTGCTTCCCTCTACCCAGCGCTCCAGCGCCCTTGTCCGTCCTGACTTTAGCCATAAGACGACTGACTCTCTGGTTCGCCCCTCTACCCAGACCACAAGTGGCCCCGTCCCTCTGGTTACCTCCTCTGGACGCCACAGGAGTGCCCTCAGTCCTCCGGGACCCACCTCTTCCCTGATCCCGCCTGCTGCTTTTTCTCTGACACACTCTTCTATCCAGGGCAGCAGTTTGCCTTCGCCCGTGATTCCCCTCTCCACCCACAGTAAAAGTGTGCCTGCCCCTCTGGTGCCCCCCTCTACCCACAGCCAGACTGCTCCTGTCCCTCTGGCACCCTCTTCTCACCGAAGAAAGAGTCACTCTGCCCTTGTGGCACAAACTTCTTCTGCACAGGGCCCATTGATTCCCTCTTCTAGTAAGAACACTGGTGCTCCGGCACTTCCAGCACCAACCTCTACCCAGAGCACCCGTGCTTCTCTGGTCCCGTCTTCTACCCAGACCAGGAGTGTCCCAGTGGTAACGCCCTCTGCCCAGAGCACCCGTGCTTCTCTGGTCCCGTCTTCTACCCGGAGTGTCTCAGTAGTAACGCCCTCAACCCAGAGCACCCGTGCTTCTCTGGTACCTTCTACCCAGATCAGGAGTGTCCCTGCGGTAACGGCCTCTACCCAGAGCACCCGTGCTTCTCTGGTCCCGTCTTCTACCCAGACCAGGAGTGTCCCTGTGGTAACGCCCTCTACCCAGAGCACCCGTGCTTCTCTGGTCCCGTCTTCTACCCAGACCAGGAGTGTCCCTGCGGTAACACCCTCTACCCAGAGCACCCGTGCTTCTCTGGTACCTCCTTCAACCCAGACCAGGAGTGTCCCTGCGGTAACACCCTCTACCCAGAGCACCCGTGCTTCTCTGGTACTGCCTTCAACCCAGACCAGGAGTGTCCCTGTGGTAACGCCCTCTACCCAGACCAGGAGTGCTTCTCTGGTCCCGTCTTCAAACCAGACCAGGAGTGTCCCTGCGGTAACGCCCTCTACCCAGAGCACCCGTGCTTCTCTGGTACCTTCTACCCAGACCAGTAGTGTCCCTGCGGTAACGCCCTCTACCCAGAGCAGCATTGCCTCTACCTCCCTGGTTACCACTTTTACCCAGAGCAGGAGTACCCCAGCGGTACCTCGTTCTAGCAGGAGTGCCTCCACCCCGCAGGCCCCCCCTTCTACTTCGAGCTGCAGTACCTCGGTCCCCCTCCTACCCCCATCTCACCCCGCCATGGCCTCGGATGCCAGCACCTCCACGAGCTTCAAGGAGGAGCTGATGTGCCCAGTCTGCTACGACTCCTTCAAGGATGCCGTCACCCTACCGTGCGGTCACAACTTCTGCCGGGACTGCGTGACCCGCTCGTGGGGCTACCGCGCTGACCAGGCCTGCCCCATCTGCCAGGAGGTGTCCTCCCTCGAGGCGCTGCGCACCAACCACACCCTCAACAACCTGGTGCAGATGCTGCGCCAGGAGGAGCGCCAGCGGGCGCGCAGGGGCAAGGAGGCGCTCTGCGCCCTGCACCAGGAGGAGATCAAGCTCTTCTGCCTGGACGACAAGGATGTCATCTGCGCCCAGTGTCAAGCCTCGAAGCAGCACGAGAACCACAAGGTACGGCCCGTGGCCGAGACCGCCAAGGACTACAGGGTATGTATGAGCGAGCCATCTTTATTACTGTTGTCTATTTCTCGTAACCGGATGTGCTTCACTATGATGTATTATAGTGGTATGGTGTTTATGACGCTCTCCTTAGCGATCATCTTTATTAAGATTTCTTTTAAATTGCATCTTGACGTGCTCTTGTCATGCATGTATTCACCTGATTTTTCACTTTCATTTCTACATTTTTTTTAATTTTTTTTTCATATTTTAAATGTACATGCATACCTTATCTCTTCTACATCACTTTTGGACTTGGCCCTCTCTGCAGGGTCATCCTCAAACTTTTTGCCTTCACCCTCCTGTTTTCTGAACCCATTTTTGTTGGCTTTTAGGACTCAGCACACTTTACCTCTGGTAACCAGACCTTAAGTGCTTGTGCTGTCTCCTTTAAATATGGTAAAATTGGCACTTTTAATTTTCTTGCAAGTCCCCTTACATGTACCCTGGGCCTGTAAATTAAATGCTGCTAGTTGGCCTGCTTTATTTATCATGCCACCTGCTTAACCGCTTAACCGCGGTGGCAATTCCGCGGCGGTTTAGCGGAGTGGGCGGGGTCGCGTCGGCCAACGGACGTTCGCAGCACTACAGAGGTAGTGCTCGCGACGGCCGTTGGCCGACGGGCGCACGCAACAGGTTAAGTAGCCTTTTAAAACGTCTCAGGCCTGTCATTTCAGCCTGTGTACAGTTATAAAACTGCTATTTCTACCCAGCAAAATAAACCTTTTGCCAGGCCTAAACCTTTCTTTTTAATGCATACCAGTTACCCATAGGGTAGGCCTCGAACCGCCCATAGTTGGAGATGTACTTATTAACTTTTACGTGTCCTGGTGGTGAAAAACACTTCACTTCTGTAAGGCCTGCCTCTCCCATAGGATAACATTGGGTTACCTTATTACATTTAATTAGTGATGACTTTCAATTGGGAGCAGGTCGAAATATTTAGTGTGGTGTCTATAGAATTGTAATTTAAAATACTCTTTAATTGTAACATCAGATTTTGAAACACAATTCTGAAAATGCTGCTTTTTTTTTTTTTTAATTACCATTTTCTTGTCTTAACCATTTGGTCCCTGTATCCTGGGTCACATGAATAGCTATAGCTGGCAGTTAGTCTTTGTTTATTGCTCCCAGATAGTGAGACAAAGGCGGAATAGGTGTTTTCGCAGGATGGGCCATCTCTAACTTGATGAGGGGGAGGAGCTGTCACCTACCACACTTGCACATCAAAAAGGCTCTGCCTGAGTACACTCACAAAGGGTTTGACACTAGTCTTTTGTGTCCCCAGACCATCTTGAGCCCGTGCAGGGAGGCAGGAAATCCAAACCAGGTATACATATTGGACCCCCAACTCTTCAGTACATCTCTGGACCTGCGGAAGGCTCAGAAGGAATGCTGTGCTGCTCTCGTGCCACTGCTCCTTTGCCCTGCTTCCTGAGTGAAAATGACTGAACCTGCATCTTAAACCCAGTGACTCCAAGGGCTAGTTGTCCTGCCTCCTGATCAGAGCCTCGGGGACAGAAAAGGCTTCAACCACCTTGAACCCAGCACCTGGACTTTGTCTATTGTGAGTCTTGACACCTCTAGTCCTGCCCCCCCACCAAAAAAAAAAGTATTGCCGTCCCAGCCCTGGAACCTTGGAAGTGGACCTAAAGGCACTTTGCCAGCCCAGCTCGGTCCAGGCAGAACCGACACAGCGCAGCCCCGCATCAGAACTACCTCTGCGTGACGCATCCCTGATGCAGGACCCCTGCATTGCAGCTCCTTGGAACCGCCACTGTGCGATGCATCGTCAACGCAAAACCACGCACTGCAGCCCCTCGAAATCGCTGCTGCATGATTCATCCTTTATGCGGAATCTCGCAACGCTCTGCAGCTCAGATTTAAGGTACTTAGTTCAGATGGCCTAACTTGGTCTCTGTATCCAGTCCGCACTCCATCGCGGTCAGCCTGAACTTGTGACTGTCCCAGTCAGTCTGGCGTAAGCAGATGGCCACAGTTGGCTCGTTGTGCTTTTCAGCACAGTTTCTACTTTAAATCTTTAAAATGTCATATCTCTGGTTCTACTAATTGGATTTTTGTCGTTTTGTTAAATAATTTTCAATGAGACTCAATCCTTCTAAATTGGTGTTGGATTTTTCTGGTGTTTTTCACTTTGTTACTGTCTGAAGTGTTGCATAAATACTTAACACATTGCCTCCAAGTTAAGCCGGACTGCTTTGGTGTCAAGCTACCAGAGGGTTGAACACCGGCTAATTTGGGGTTTGCTTGTGCCTCACCCTGACAAGAATTGTGGTTGCTGCTTGAGTAGGGTTTCAGCTCCCACCCCACCTTCCAACCAGTAGCCTAATTTCCTACAATCATGCATTGTTGGGGTGTAAATCATATACATGAAGTACAGTCGTGCTTCCCCTGACACCAGACTGCGGGTATCTGGTATCCTGGTTTTTGTTTTTTGGCCATGGTTTCACACTAACCTAGTGTGCGCTAAGGCCTAGGCCTGTCGTTTGACATGAGTGAGATGCTAGGCCTGTGCTGCGGCCTTTAGGGGTGCGCCAAGCATGCCCTCATTGTGTGACCGTGAACTACAATCCGTTTCATGGGGTTATCTTGTAGAGCTGTGGTGACAGCGTACTGTCTGTGACTCCGCAGTTGTGACTAGACCTTTTTGTCTGTGTAACTGGATTGGATGCCTTCTGGCCCACTCAGGTAAAATTATGCTTCTATGTGCCATGCAGCATTTCGTAAGCATTGTGGGTAAGAGTAAGCAAGAATAATTGAGGCCAGCTGGGTCTATTTTGCATGCCCCTGTCCTGTGCACAAGATGGTGGTGTGGTTGTTTTCCCAGACAGTGGAAGTGTTATTGCTGATATTCCTGAAGCTGGCGAGAGAAGACAACGCTTCTTTAGAACGTTGAGTAGGTCTTTTTGCTGAAATGTGCTGCTGATTAGTCTAACTGCAAAAAGAACAATTGATGGACAGAATGTAGAACAATGTCATACATTCACCCCAGTACAGAGATCTGGGCCTAAATCCATTGTTTTTTTGCTCCCCATGCCATTCCAGTTTGAACCCAGCCATATGCACATCAGTCTTGACCCTGCGCCCAATGGGAACAGTCCAGCCCAAACTGCCAGGCCCTCACTGGACTGGAAACGAGCATCCTAGGACCGGTTTCGGGGTTTCACCCATCATCAGCCAGGATAGCTTGACTCCAGTGGCAAGGATAGCACGCGACCCACGTCTGGGCATAACTGAGCACTGCAAATTGGTTGATGGGGGGGGGATGGGGTAATGGTAGGAGGACTGTAATCTGTTCTTCAGTATGAGAAAGGACCTTTGATTGAGGCCAGTCCTTTTTTTTTTTTTTTTTTTTTTTTTTTTCCTCCAAATCAATATTTATTGTGGCTGAGAGCCACGTGCAGAAAGCTTACACCTCTGTTGTGGGCACTCCAGGCTCAAGACTATTGTGAGACGAACCATTCTACACAACAGTTATTTATGTCTGGATAATAGCCTAGAGAGGACCGGTGAAATGAGAACTGGCCCAAACTGGTTCTGAAAGTGCAGACAGAGCCACTTCCTGTCTGCTTTGACTGCATAAAAGGACCATCCACTGATTTAATATTCCAGTTTCATGTTCTCTTTGACTAAGGAAGGGAGTGCTCCGCAAAGTGCTCTGAGGAATGATGTGCAACCAGCAGTGGTGTCTGCCTGACAACTGGCTTCTTAAAGGTGAGGGGACATGACCTGGAGTCGTGTCATATTGGAAGGAGCGAATCTTCTGAACTGAAGTCCCTTGAAACCAACCTGCTCCTGAGTAAATGTAGGAGCCTGCCAATCTTGCAGGGGTGTGACTGGTCTGAAGTGCCAGTGCAGCTTTACCCCCAGTGGTGTAGGTCAGCCAGCCGAAGGAAGACAGAGTGATATGCGGATCCAGAGAAACATAGAGCGCAGTCTGACACTAGTGTTCCAGACCGGAACCACCTTAAGAATCGTGCCCTATTGGATTGTGCTGCTATGCCAGGAAAGCCTGCACTAGCTGCTCCATTCTGAAGACGGTGTCCAAGGTTGGATTATGTCTCTACAGGGACTGTGCTGAGATTGACTGACCTTCTGACCTCTGTGGCCCACCTCCAACTCACCTAGATCCAGAAGCGGGTTCATCATCAGAGGACTGCATAGTCACTGGAGTCCTGAATGCCTCAGAGGTCCCACTGGTGACATCCACTGAGCCTGCCGCAGCCCTGCCAAGGTTGAGAAGAACCTCCAACTGGTGTGTGTCCTCCCAGAAGAGGGAGCACGAAGCAAGCGTGCTGTAAGTTCCTGCTAGCTAATCGAAAATGACTGTCTTAACAGCTGCTGTAGTGAGAACTAGGAAATGGGGACTGTTTAAAGTAACTAAGTGCACAAACAATAAAAAGGGTAATCTGCACATGAGACTAGACACCTGCCCTAGAACTCGAACCCAAAAGGGTGGAACCTGCTAGACACTAAGGAGAGACCCCTGGTGAAGTGGTACCAGGACCCGAGGCACAGTAGCCAAGCACCAGTAAAGTAATTGTGCCTGTTGCATTTAGTATTATGTCTTGCGTGTTTATTAAAGAAAATCACTTTATCAAAGTAAAGAACTGGAATGTACAACCTGTTCTTGTGCTGCTGGGTTAAGTACTGACTTTATGAACCTTCACACATTATCTGAGAAGCCTGTGAATGTTTGCCATTGCTACCACTGAGAGTTTAGTGCTGAAAGGGTTGTACTTGGCAAAACCGCTGAGCCATGGTAGGATGGGCATCGGAGGAAAACAACCTCCAGAGGCCAAGTAGCCCCTGCTTGTCTTGTGTTCCACCCACCTTGATCGGGGACTGACCATGTGCGACAGGCTGTGCAAAAAATAGTTTGAACATTAGGAAAAAGAGCTATAAGTTCAGCTTGTGTACACCGTTTAAAAACAACTCGAGCATGACAGATACAAATTTGTTTGGGCTAGACCTTAACACTCTGTCCCTAAATCAGATGAGGGGGGTCTGTGTTTAGATGGAGAGTAAGGACCTTTCAGGAATCAGGCCAGAGAGATCAATGTGAGTTATATTAGAGGACAGTAAGACAAAAAGATGGGAAAAGCCTATGGTGGGCTCTGGGGAGAAAACCATGATGGGAACCCACGAGGGAGTGCTGGATGTCAGCTCTTAGCTCCTTAACACAAAGTTTTCCCCAGCCACCACGTATGTATTCCCAACTTTGATAGCTGATGCTTCCCCAAGGCAGTCATCGCCTCCAGTATCTGGGTACAGTTCTCACAGACACTAGGAGTTATTTCTTTGGATGCGTTAGGAATAGCCGAGACTCTGCGCTTGCAGTTGGCTCTACAGAAAGCCAGAGCTGAAGAAGAGGAAAAGGCCAGGTAGTTTGAGAGGGAGAAGCTGAGATTTGCTCGCTAGGAACAGGAGAAAAAGGGTGGCAAGTGTGGGGACTGTGGGCCAAGAGTCCCAATATGGCTGTGTTGCGTTCATCCTAGAGCTTGTGTAAATTTGGGAAAGGGACCAAGATGTATTGAAGTACATGCACCCCAAAGACAGTGGAGTTTGTTTTATAAGCTACTATCGGTGGAAGGTTCCTTCCATGGGAGATACAGGAGCCTATGGGACTACAGCTGAGAAGTATCTTAAACCCTAGGAGGTTCTCCCTGATACCAGAGGCGCAGGCTTAGCATATTGCGTGGACATGGAGTATCCAATTGCCTGAGTTGAGGTTGAACTCAGTGGTAAGTCGGTTGTGGTTGATGTATGAGAGTGAAGCAAGGTCTGGTTGCCTCTTGGGCAGTGACTGATTGCGTCTGGTTTAGTCGCAGGACCAGAATCCTGTAAGACTTTCACCACATCTGTGTTGACCGGAGCACTGGCTGCACAGCAGTCTCAGAAGGAGAATGAGATCATTCAAAATACGCAGAGACCAGAAGAATGTAGTTTGTGGATCAGGGCTGAATCTCAAAAGGCACTGCCCTTGGCATCCATTGCCCCAGCTCTAGACTGAGATACCTGAAGCAGACCGGTGTTGGAGGCTTGGACACTGCCAGGGCTTGTTAACCTGCTAGAGGACGTACTTGGGAGGAATTCCACCAGGCAGGAGTTGCGTGCCCTGCGCTTGTTGGATTTTGGGTGGACGCCCTGTAGCAAGTCATCAAAGAATAGTAGGATGATATTTGTTAGCAGGTCGGAAGGGCTGCTCTTCAGTGAGCCTGTGAATCCTGAGCCAGGCAGTAGCAAGAGGTTAGTGGTTCAAGCCGTCCACAAGAACTTTCGGTTGTCCGTGGTCCATTAAATTGGCAACGCACTTTGACATGAGAGAGAGTCAGGAAAGGTTGGGCCCATTGGGATGCACAGATAGGTTCTGCATATTCTCTCATCTTCCAATTAAGTGGAAGTCGGGAGGTAAGAAAAAGACACCATTAATGCCTCTACCAATTGTAGGTGTTCTGTTTGAGCTTGTGGTTATAGACCTTTTTGGTCCATTAGACTGCCCAACTGTCAGCAAGACAATGGCCTGGGGAAAATGCATCAGGGTAATGGCCATGTAGGGGGGGGAAAAACAAACCGAAAAGCTTCCTAATCCTACCCTTTAAAAGCAACATGTTGCTTACGAGCCACATGTGGGGTGCCAAGGCTGTACACCATGAGGGGACATTCCTGTTTTAACAGATGCCCCTCTCTGATCAGACTACAGTGAACTGTACTCCACTATCTGAAAAGTTCAGTCATCTTATCCACAAAACAAACTGGGTCGTCCGTCTGCATTCCTATGGTTCATCGTCTCTTTATCTTCCACCGTGAAATCTAATCCTAGCTGTGAGGTAGGCCATCAACCCCATGAGTGGTTTGTGATCTGTGTGAGTCTCAAACTTTGTACCAAACGGAGCTGAAACCTAGTCAGAGGCAACACTCCGGCACATCCCTTAATTTCACTTTTGCTCAGTTCTGTGCTTCCGAGATGGTAACATCCAAAGGCCACTGGGTGCTCCCTACCCTTGTCCTCCAGTTGAGCCAGCACTGCTTCAGCTTCCTTGTCTGAAGCATCGGGCTATACTAAAGGGATGACCTTAGTCTGTGTCCTTCAGGACAGGTGCATCACATGGTACTCTTTATTTCCTCGGTAGCATTCTGACGCACCACAGTCCAGATCGCCTTCTTAGGCTGTTTTTTGGAAGGCAACGTTGTCAAACGGGCTTCTGTGGTCCCAGAGCTAGCTACAGAGTTCTTAGAATAAACCAGCAGCTCCTAAAAATGCTCTCACTTTTTGCCTGGTTAGTGAGTATTCCCTACTCCAACACTGACTGAATCTTGGCATCCAGTGGGTGAATCTTCCTGAAACACAAAGTAGACTGACCCGTTTGAGGCTTAATTGTCTTGATTCGTTAGGATCGTCCCCGTGTCCTGGCCATCTCCTGTTCTGGTTGCTTTTGGTGACCCTCCCGTGAGTGAATTCTAATATGGCCAAGGTATCCAGGTATGCTTCGTAGAACACTTCTAGCCCTGAGAGAACACAGTTCACCGAGTGCTGAATGTGGCAGAAGCATTTTTCAACCCAGCATGCATAACTGGAATAACCCTTCAAGCGAGGGGTGTGGAATTCCTATAGCCCGATGCCCGGGACATATTGTTTGGGGTCAAGGACAAGTTTTCAGATTTATTTTGTCCTTGGGACAAGTAGGCCCTACCCCCTGCAGCACAAACCCTTTATCTGCCAATTTACAGTACCACATTATGGATCTGGTAAGGCCATTGTCTGCAGTTAGGGTAATATTTGTGTCCATGTAGCTAATAATTTAGGTTCCTTAATGTAAAGTCTTTATTACTAGGGTGAGCACTGTACGGAAATGTAAGCTCGGATTGCACTACTGACAGTGGTTCCATTATAAAAATGTGTACACACATTTGCAAAGTTTAATATGAGGCTACGTACAATGCTCCCAGACTGTTCTCTGATTAAGATGCACATATTTGTAGAAGCTTGAGAGCAAGGTTGATGATTCTATGCTTTCAAAATAAAATGATCACAAAAATGCAACTAGGATAAACGTGTTTCGCTAAACTACTTTAAAGTTTTAGGTACCATTTCTTTGAAGCATTGTTTAATAAAATTATTTGATACATGCTAGTATTTCCAAAAATAATCATAATGGAAAATCAGTGTAACCAGGTTCATCAAGATTATGGGAAACATGAAAATAAACAAGCATTGGCGAAGCCAATAGGTTTGGCATTCAGACGTGTTTTTTTTTGTTTTGATATGGTTTTTGTAAAACTTTATTACTGTGGGACCTGCCAGGCCCTCACCATTACAACAAATATTCCTGAAAACATTTTTGGTCTCAAAAGGCACACATTGCCACGGTAATCCCTGGCACTGAACAAAACTATACTATGTGGCGATATGCTCCTTGTGAAAGAATGCTGTCACTCGCGTTGAAGCCAGCCGATAGATGGAATTTTAATAAAAACCAAAGTTCTCGGTTAACGCCAGTTCTTAAAGAAAGTCACAGAAGTACACCAATGGTATATGTCCTTGCATTAGTGCAGATTTATGGCATTCATAAAGATATAAGAATTTACAAAAGTAGGCCTGGAAATGGTACTCCTAGAAAATATTTGTAAACTGTCAAGCAAATATGCATGTGTAGATTTCCTTCAGTGACAATCTGTAGAGCGTTTACAAGTTCACTTTTCCTCCATTTCTTTTTTCCCCAACACTGGAAGAGTTTTTACTTCTGCCATAGTCAGGAGTACATTTCCAGCCTTTCTCTGTATGGGAATATATTAGAGAAGAGCTGATGAAAACCCCTAAAACATGCAAGTTAGTAGGTTTGCACAGCCTCAAAAGGGCATTCCAATGCTAAAACTTGCTTACCGTTTCCACCAGCTCCAGTATGTAGATGTGTTGAGAGGTGGCAAAGTCAGTGAATTGCAAGTATTCAAACCCTTCTATGATACCCTTCTACGGTATGAGCCTTGGCATAATCAGAGAGGCTACTATCAGAGCTCTCATATTATGAGATTGCTGCCATAATTTGCCACACTACGTGGCACCAAAGGGACAAGTGGATTTTCTTGTGCTTTTTTTTTTTCTTTTTCCGCAGGACAATTAGATTTATAAAACAACCTGTCCCATGGACAAGTAGATATTTTATTAAATTCCACAACCCTGCTTCAGGCATAGAAAATGTGTTATTCTCCTCCTGTGTTCTAGAGGCAGTAGCCACTGGTCAGATTAAAGGTGCTCCAGTGCTTTGCAGCAATCAGCCAGTCAACAAGCTCATTAGCGTCTGTCTTGATGCCTTGGTTGAGGGCCCGGTACTCCACACAAGCGCAAGACTGTGGCTCCTCACTTGGTCACAAACACCACTGGCTATGACATACCCGGTATGTTTTTGTTGGTGTTGGCTATTATTCATGTATCCGCAGTACAGCTACTGAAATCTTCCAGCATGCTTTTTTTTTGGTGCTTGGAAAGCTTTTCTCAGGACAAGACATTCACCATGTTCACTGTGCAAGAGGTGGTTTACGTCTTCATTTTGCACATTCCTTTTGTTTGTATTGAGTGTTTTCAGCATTACAGAATGTTTGTTTTGTCTTGCATCGGATGCTGTGGGGAACGGCAGGATTTCTCCATGATTTATTAGCGTTCTCCCCTGTGCAAGCTGCCCCTGGACGGATCACTGGTGTATTTTTGACCATTTTCAGCCTTAGTGTATACATGTGTATACTGAGGACCCCTTTTAATTATGTTTTGCATCTGTCGCTTCAAAATAATGAAGCAAACTGTTGAGTTGAGGAACATAGGTGTAGGCATACCGTGCAATCCATTGCTATGCAAGATGAAAATTGTGTCCTTCTGCTTGCATACCAAGTAGTCCCTGTCCATCAATGCCTACACTGCTTTCCTCTGCCCATGGAGGCGCTCTGACCGAGGGGCGCGTATCCCTCCGCCAGTGCCTCCATTATGTCTGCCCCCCCAATCCAGCCTTCTCTCATAACTAAACTTTATACACTATTTATAATACAAGTCATTTGTAGACCGTACAGCTGCCTCCGAAGAGGCGTCCCAGCGCTAGCGGTGAGAGTTAGGAAAGAAAGATTAATAACCAGAGGTTAAAGTGTCCTAGAAGAGCAATCAAAAAGCAAAGTTAAAAGTTTTTTTTTTTCCTGGAAAAAAAAAATCAGAAGGGCTGCAAAGTAAGTAGAGGAAGAGCATTTCACAATTTAGAGGCAAGAAAGACCAAGGGTCTACCGCCTCTTCTAGCTCTGGGAATGGGGGTATTTGAAAAGTTTAAGATTATTCGATCTCAGATCTGACTTGATGGTGTGGCTTGAACCACCTCCTAAGATATAGGGGGTCATTTTGCATGTTGGCCCTGAAAGCAAAAATAAGAGCCTTAAATTGGATCCTCTTAGAAACTGGAAGCCAGGGAAGTTAGCGCAGGTGGTTGGACACCGAAACTCGTGGAGGAATCTTTAAGATTAAGCAAGCGGCGGAGTTCTGAACCATTAGTAGGCGTTGAATTAGGTATGCAGGCAGACCCAAATACAAACTATTGGCATAGTGCAATTTGGATGTAACCAAGGCATGGACAATTGAGTCAACCCAGATGAGGTGGAGCATCCTCTTCAGATACTTCAGTGTGACAAAACAAGAAGCTGAGATCACCCTGATTTGGGGGTTCAACTGAATGATTGGAGTCGAATTTCATGCCTAGGTTTCTAACTGTAGCGGCTGGACCAGGGGGGCACTAACTTCTGTTGGTCCCCAGTTGCTGGGATCCGGAGATGTCTTAGTGGTAAAAAAAAGAATTTCCGTTTTATCTGAAATAAGCTTTTGGGCAGCTTACATTCGTCCAATCAACTACTGCCTTCAAGCAGAGTTTAGAAAAGCTCATCGTTACTGGCATGTCCTCCTAAAAGGCCAAAAGGAGCTGCGTGTTTTCTATATAGGAGACCACCCGCACACAACATGCCTCCGCAAGTTTCGTCGGAGGTTCTAGATGGATATGAAAAAGGGTGGGACTTGGGCCCGAACCCTGAGGTACGCCGCATTCAAGAGCGAAGAGGTGGAGGTGAAAGGAGGGGAGAAGAGTGCTTGTGAATAGTCCTCGATGAAAGACTTTAGCCATAGCAGGGCCTGATCTGATGTCAATCCCCCTTGAGTCTATCAAGTAAGATGGAGTGGGAAACCGTATCATATGGTGAGTATGGATCAAGTAGCATTACCATGACAGGCGAATTTAGGTCGAGGTTTTCTTTTATGTATTCTGATACAAAGTCAGCCCTGCTCAAGGTATCGTAGCCCATGCGAAAGCCCAACTGGGAGTCATACAACACATGGTTGGACTCTAGAAAATGTGATAGCTGCCTGTTCACACATTTCTTCAAAAGTGTAGCTGCTATGGGGAGGAGAGAGATGGGCCTAAAGTTACTTTAGGGTCAGTGGAAGTTTTTATTTATTAATTTATTTTAACAAAGGAGTCTGCTTAGCTTGTTTCCAGCGTTTGGGGACACTGGCCAAGTCCAAAGAGTCATTCAATAATTTGTTTACGAAGGGATTTAAAATGGGGGCGGTATCTTTTAGAATGCTAGGTGGGCAGAGGTCGAAAGGGGAACCTGATTTGCATTTCTCGAGCTCTACCACTGACTGCTTTAAGGAAATGTGATAAACTTGGTTGGTAACTGACCGGGTAAGGAGCAAGCACAGCATCCAGATCCGAAGGAGATTGCTAAGGGAGTTGCTCATAAATGACTTGAATTTTCCTTTAAAAAAAATTAGAAAGATCTTCACAAAGCTCAATCGAGAGGGCGGGGGGGGGGAGAGAACATCTCTAGTTGCTGTAGGGGAGAGGAAAGAGTTGACAATTTTAAACAATTCGCAAGGTTTATTAGAGGCCTTTGAAATGGAGAGAGCAAAGAAGATTTTTTGAGCTTTGTGAATGGCAGTGTGATAGCTTTTCAAGGTGGCCTGATAGGTTGCTTTGGCCTTCTTATCATAAGAGGACCTACATCTCTGCTCTATTTTTTTTGCATAGAAATTTCTCCACCTTTTTAATGCCTCTGAGAACAAAGGGGCAGATGGTTTAGATGTTTCAGAAGTGGAGGATTTTTGAGGGGTAAATGTGTCCAGGGTACTGATCAGCCAGTTATTGAAGCTAGCCATGTCATGATCTAACACTCCCCTACAATTAAAGAGAATAAACTGTGATGTCTCTTTGAATTGAACATCGGAGATTGTATGCCATGGCCTTGAAGATTTACCAGTCCCTCCTTGCGAGCTGCAAGGAGCTGTGGAGAGAACATTGAAGGAAATCAGAAAATGGTCTGACCAGGTAAGTTTTTTGTTTTTTTTTTTTTTTTTTTTTTTTAAAATTTTTTAAATTTTTTAAAAAAAAATTTTTTATGCAGGTTTGATTACGACAGTCACAGGGTTTGAAAAGATGAAATCAAGAGTGTGACCTGTATTATGAGTGGAATCCTTTACCAGCTGTTCTAGATTAAAACCTTCCAAAGCGGACCGGTGCTGCTGAGCAGGTCTATTTAGGTCATCCACATGGAAATTAAAATAACCTAGCACCATGAAATTGGCGTGGAGGAGACAATTGACCTATTGCATTGGCCAATACATGTAGAGTTGGCCACAGCACCAGGGGGGCAGTAAATAAGTGCCCCAGATAGGGCAAAGAACAATATTGAAGGTTAGTCCTTCAACATTAATGTTAGTCAGTTTGGCGATAGAACAAGAGTAGGAGGAGCGCTGTATGATCGCCATCCCACCCCTGTTTTTATCCACCCGGTCAATGTGCTTGATTTGGAATTCAGCGGGAAGAGCCAGGGCAATATCAGCGGCCAAACACTCTTTATGCCAGGTTTCGGTTAGGAATATCATGTTGCAGTGGTTATTGGCAAGTACATTCAAAACATTGAGTGCGTGTCTGGGTAGAGATGGACAATTCACCCCACCATATGTCAAGCTAAGCTTGTCAGAATAGTTGGGATAGAACCCGCAAAGGGGACAGATGTTCCCCTTAGCCATAACGTCAGGGGTCGGTCGCACAAATGGTTGCAGTAAGCAGAACGCAGCTTCAGCAACTCTGCCCTTGCACACGCCCGTAAGGGAGTCTTATGGAAGGACTTACAGGCAGCATGGCTGACGCTGGCTGTGGTTCGGACGTGTGCAGGCGGGGTTGCCTTTGGCGCGCCAGCTGCATGCGTCCACAGCATACTGAGGCTTGTAAAGGAATGGGGACCGTGATACTAAACTCTAGAGCGCCAAAAACCTAAAAATGGCCTAACAATGTATTTGCGGTCCCAATGGGGAAACTATCAACACTGTATTGTAACCAACATAAAAGTGCCCAGGAATACACTAAATGATGCAGCTTTTTAAAATAACCCCCCCCCCCCAAAAGAGGAAACGTATGTAGAGTTAAGTAAATCAGATAAAGTGCCTTGAGCGGGCCTTCTGATAAGGCATTGAGAGGGTGGTGGTGGTGGTGGCTGCTGGTATTCATCCCAACAGTGGACCATGGGGGACTGCTAGCAGGACACTCTGCAGTACCCAGAGGACACCAAGCAGGGGCTAGCAACCGAGCAGCTAAGCTCTGGACAAACAGGCAAGGTACAGCACACCCCGTATGAGGGTGACGGAGCTGGTTTCTTCCCCCTACAGGGGGAGACACCTTCCTTTTTGGGGATTCCAGTCTGCCATATATCTAGTCAGGCTAGAAATGCTGTGGAGTTGGCTGCCTCTGTCTGCTGTGACATGACAGCCCTCCTTCCATCCTCCCCTCTGTGCTAACAGGATTAATGGTAAGTTTCTTGCTGGCCTTCCTTTTGTAGGCTTCGTTCCACTAGGTCATGTCCTGATGGGTGGACAGGCGCCTTGTGGGGCAGACGCTGGTAGCGTAGTAGTAGTAGTAGTAGTAGTAGTAATACAGTGTGTGGCAGTATGAATTATGAGTGTATGGGTCCTGTGTGACTGTAGGCGCACAGTGGAATCAATCAGTCTTCGATTCCATCTAGAGACCTACTGTTACAGATGGAGGTGGCCTGCTAGATAAGTATACTGTATTGCTTGCATTTCTGCAGCCGTTATGTAGGGGGTTTGGAGACGATTGATACTTTAGAAATTGAGGAATAGCTCCTGGTCATGTGCTTCCTTTTCTTTCCTTATTGATAACCCCATTGCGTGAGAGAAGAGGTGTGGGTAGGGCAGATAACCATCCTTTTAGAAGGCGAGGGCTTCCCCTCCTGTCCCCCAGCGCCCTCCCTCCCTTCCCCAAGGTGTCAATGCAAGAAAGTTAACAGTGTAAAGCACAAATGCTGTCCTTTCCCTTTTGTGTCTGCTTTGGTTGTCCGGAAGTAGATAATTCCCAGTGCCCCCCACCTGCCATTACCAGAAGACGGAGAATGTCTGGCTTGACCCAGGATGGACACAGTAGCTACTCCCCATCTCCATGTGAAGATGAGGAATACATAGTACTCTTCTGGAGAAAGAGTACAAAAGGAGGTCTTAAGCATGCAGTCAATGCTCCAGGACTGCTTGTTGACCAGTAGCAGAATCACAGAGAACCTGGGCTGGTTTTAGAGATGTCTACCCCCCCCCAAGCCAGCTCTATTACTCTCCTTCTCAACTTCTCCAATGGCACAAACCCATCTCCGCGCATAATCGCACGATCCTTGGCAATTAATAACTCATCTAAGATGTTTAAAAAAAATTGTCTTAATGCAATCTCTGCACAACTAATCTACCCTCCTTTCTTTATCATTTCTCTCAATCCAACCAACGCATGATCTTCTGCCACCAACTCTAGCCACTTCTCTCTCTCGAGATGGCACCTATGAAGTTATCCAGTTCATCCCACACTTGAGCCACAATCTCTTAAACTTCAAATGAGCCCTTCCAGAGAACTGCTGTGATTTGATCCTATTGGAAGCGGTCTTGTCTATCTGATGACTCAAAACGTTTATCCTTCCTCAACAGCTCTCTTGACAGGTTGGTATTTTCAGCAAAATTATGTGTAGACTTTACTTGCATTTCTGCCAGTCCCATGTACGATCTTACTTGGTCTTTGTCTCTTGGGGCTGGCGTAACATTGATCACTTTAGACAGTTCAGATTTTGGCTTTATCCCTTGAGCATTGATCCGTTTTTTCAGATACTTCACCTCAGTCTCTAGAAACTTGCACTTCTCCTTATTAATGGTAAAACTTGCATTACCAAACTAATCTCAGGCATTTTCAGTGACGCACTACGCTCCTGTAGGTCTTTTTAAAAATTAGCATGTCAATCCTGGAAAAAAAACATTTATTTTAATCTCTGAAAAGTTGGCTCATTCTTTGAAAAAGACTTGCAAGAGATGCAGGCCCAAAGGTGAGATGTGTAAACTGGAATACAAACTGACATAATGAAGGCTTTTAAAGATTTTGATTGATGGTAAAGTTTGATCTGAAGATGAGCGCAACTTAAGCCCAACTTTAAAAGTGCTTACTCCAATTCAGCAATTGGACCCCCTCATTAATGTTCAACAGCAGCAAGCTGTTCATGGTGGTGATCTAATTTTAAACTTTTAATTTCGACACAAAATCTTAACCTGTGTGCTTTTTTTTGTCACAAAAGATACCCACTCTGCAGTCTCCACAGGTTCAATAACACACCCTCCGTTACCATTTCACCCAGCATTCTTCTGACCTCTTCCGTCGCAATGACTGGTACATGCCTAGCTTTGTATCTAACTGGTATTGCTTCCTCCCTCAAATTCATTTTATGAACGTCCTCTTTCAGCAAACTTAGCTCATCCCGAAATACCCAACCTGCTTCTCACATTGTCATCAAGAGACTATCCTTAACCACATTCACTTGCTTAACTCGTCTAGGATTGATTACAAAATGTAAATTGAATTGCCCAAAATTGGTAGGCAGGACTTTGCTATAAATGCCTTTCTGAGGCATATCAATATCTCCGCTCAGTCCACATGTAGCCCAAGACCTCTATATTGCTCCCTTGCTATCCCTTAGGATGATGTCCTTAAGCTTTAGCTTGACCGTGAATAATGCTAAATAAAGCCAGTGAATCTACTATCATTTAAATTACTTTTTCCGTGAACTCTCAACTCCGCCTCTGGTTTGCACTTCTATTCATTTCATGTTCACCTGCTTCTAGGCAAATCCTTTCTGCTTCCACTCCACTTCCCTGATCATAGCATAACTATTTCAACCCCCCTCTTCTCCGCCCTCCTATTCTGAGGTAATGCCCTTTCCTGTCATATCCTTCCACTTCCTAATCGTAGCAAAAACGTTTTGGAATCTCAACTGTGAAACTAACTCACTGCCACACCTTGTGCAATCTTTTGACTAACCATTTTTCCTATAGTTATGGGTTTTGTCTGATTTTACAAATGTTTTCTGCCTACAGAATTCATTACTTCCTCATTGCTTCACTCCCTCCCCCTACTGCACCTATTTTTACTTTCAGTGCTCTAAATTATCCAACTTCCTCATGCAAGAACTAGATTGTTCCAAAAATTGTATGTGATTTCCATTGCTTCCTTCAGGGTAGTATTTCTGGTAGCCTGCAGCTGTTCCTGCAGTTTCCTACTGGAACACTGTATAATTGGTTCTTTAGAAGTTCTTCCATCATTTCTCCAAACTGGCCCTTCATCGCTAATTCTTGTAGTCTGACCACAAAATGGTCCGCTATTTCACTGGGTATGAGGTTTCATCTAAAAATTGTGCCTAACCATGGGAGAGTTTAGAGATTCTGCAAATGTGATTTGCGTTCTAGTATGTGCTTGAAGTCCTACATCTGCAATGTCACGGCCCTGTTGATGCTTAGCAGTAGGGAGGTACTTGAACATATGTTGGCCCTCTTTTCAGAAGGTACTGATTGATGAGCAGCGCTTTTTTTCCCTAACTGAGCTGAAGTTAATACCATCCAATGCCATGAGGTAATTTTTAATCTAACCACTCATTCTTCCTAGAGAATGGGCGGTGGCCCTGATTGAGCTAGGAAGAAGGGAGGTTGAAAATTGCCAGAGGGATCCATGTGGATTCTTTTGTTAAGTGTTGAAATGCTTGAGAACAGAACAACACTTGAAAATCAGGAAATAATTGGAGGTTTAAATGTAGAAAGCATCACTAGATGGCAATGTTCAGCCTTTATCAAAAACTGAAATGCAGTCTGCAGGCCAGGGGGTACGGAAACATGCTACAACAGAACTGATGCCTGCAAGGGACTGACCACTGTGGCAACTCTGTAGAAGGTATCCAGTATTGTGTGTTCATACACGCCATGTAGAACACACCAGTTTGTGGTGCGGTACGTGGAAACTGCACAGCAGCTCTCTTCCAACAGCAGGTTGGCACTGGAGGAGCATGTGACTATCAAAGCATTGATGCATCATGTGCTCAGTTTTTTTTTTTTTTTTTTTTTTAGATCCCGCGTGAGCACAGTCCTGCCTCAGCCTTCCCCCCTCCTCTCTCCCCCTCCTCTCTCCCCCCTCCTCTCTCCCCCTCCTCTCTCCCCCTCCTCTCTCCCCCTCCTCTCTCCCCCTCCCTCCTCTCTCCCCCCTCCTCTCTCCCCCCTCCTCTCTCCCCCCTCCTCTCTCCCCCCTCCCTTTCTCCCCCCTCCCTTTCTCTCCCTCCCTTTCTCTCCCTCCCTTTCTCTCCCTCCCTTTCTCTCCCTCCCTTTCTCTCCCTCCCTTTCTCTCCCTCCCTTTCTCTCCCCTTCTTCCCCCTTTCTCTCTTCTCCTTCCCCCTTTCTCTCTTCTCCTTCCCCCTTCTCTTCTTCCTTCCCCCTTCTCTTCTTCCTTCCCCCTTCTCTTCTTCCTTCCCCCCTTCTCTTCTTCCTTCCCCCCTTCTCTTCTTCCTTTCCCCCTTCTCTTCTTCCTTCCCCCCCTTTCTCTCTTCTTCCTTCCCCCCTTTCTCTCTTCTTCCCTCCCCCTTTCTCTCTTCTTCCCTCCCCCTTTCTCTCTTCTTCCCTCCCCCCTTTCTCTCTTCTTCCCTCCCCCTTTCTCTCTTCTTCCCTCCCCCTTTCTCTCTTCTTCCTTCCCCCCTTTCTCTCTTCTTCCTTCCCCCCTTTCTCTCTTCTTCCTTCCCCCCTTTCTCTCTTCTTCCTTCCCCCCCCTTTCTCTCTTCTTCCTTCCTTCCCCCCCTTTCTCTCTTCTTCCTTCCTTCCCCCCCTTTCTCTCTTCTTCCTTCCTTCTCCCCCCGCCCCCTTTCTCTCTTCTTCCTTCCTTCCCCCCCCCCTTTCTCTCTTCTTCCCTCCCCCCCCCCCTTTCTCTCTTCTTCTCGCCCCCCCCCCCCCCCCTTTCTCTTTCCTAGGTGTGGGCCTCAATGTCAACATGATTTCTAGTGGATCGGTAGAAACGCCAGAGTCGAGGGCAATGTACAAGACCTCTGGTCTTTGTCCAGGAGTGTGAACTTGTTCCACTAGCAACTTCATTGCCTTTGGATCCCATGTCGAATCGGACCCCATATAGTGTCCTCTCAGACTTCTATTTCTTCAACAGCGTAACTTTCCTGCAAGGATTTCCTCTTAATAGTGTAGCAGGACCTCTACAGTGTGAGCTTCGTTCAGAAATATCGGGTTAGTGCTACAGTGTTGTCGGCCCTCCTTCTGTTAGCGCCGGGAATCCCGATTGGGTAGCAGTTTGCGCGCTACAAAACGCAATAACAGAGCTGGCACTTTCATCTCGGACCTTTATTATCCCAGCTGGCATCCACTTGCATCAACAGTGCATTCATAGCACCGAAAGGCATACATTAAAGCCAAGTAAATTTCATTGGTCTTGGTTTTACCTGATGATGGGGATTTGCCGGCTGCTGTAGTAAGCACACCAGAATTCTGGGATGCCTCCGTGTTCGCTTATGAAGTCTTTCCATGTTTCTTGCTCTTACCCCACACCCGCAAAATTGTAGTCAGTCATATGCCCATGAATGGACAGTTGTGATGGTGAATATGTATGGCATTTTTCCATTGCACCAACATGGGTCATGTCTGCGTGGTGGGACTGTGGCGTCTGACTGGAGTCTGCTTAAGTAGTCTCAGAGAACTAGTACAATCTATATAGGAGGTAAAGGAGCATCCCCTTTTAGCCATTTCTATTGGCATTCAGATATTGATCAGCCCATATTACTCAGCCATTGGCTGAATTTTAACTGTTATTCTGTCAAGCCCGGTTCCTCAGAAGTAATGCTCTCAAGATGCCCTCCTTCTGGCAGCACTGACTCAGTTTTTTCTGTTTCACCAGAGTATCAATCAATCAGCATTTGTAAAGCGCAACTGTCTCCCCTACGGGTAACTGGTCGCTGTCTCAGTCGAAGAGCCAGGTCTTGAGTCTTTATGAAGTCTGCCAGCGAGGGGGCCGAACCGAGCTGGAGGTTGTTGCAGGTCTTGACTACGATGTAGGAGAAGGAGCGCCCGCTGCTGTGGATGCAGGGAGTGTGCAAGAGCAAGTGTAGAGGAGCGTAGGTGTCTTATGGGTTGGTGAAACTTCAGTCGATGGGTGAGGTAGGCAGGTCCTAGGTCATGAAGGGCTTTGTAGGCATGCGTAAGGATCTTGAACTGGCATCTTTTGTGGGTGGGGAGCCAGTGACAGTCTCAGGTGGGGGGGCGATGTTGGTTTGTTTGGGGGACGTCCATGCATGGTCTGGAGTCTCCAGAGTATCAATGTGCTGGTGGTATCCACTAAGAGCAAAGTCCAAAATTACAGTTCCTTATGTTAATTGCACAAATTTCTTGATATTCCTGAATCAAAAGCTGTAATAGTTCTTTTCAAGGATCATTGCGAATTCCCAAAACAAGCTGATGTATCTAAAGACCAATCTCTACTGATGGGGAACTAGGAGTTAGTTCCCAATGTGCGTGTCATGCTATGGTTGGTTGACCTCTCTCCACCAACCACTAGTGCAGACCTAAACGTGCCACCTCACCCCCCAACTCACTGGACTGCTTTTTTTGTCAACCGCCCACCCCCCCCATTTGCCAGAAGAATTTCTGTTTGAGTGCCAGAAGGCGGTACTTCATCTGAACGTCTGAAGAAGGTGAGGGTGGACTGAAAGCATGCAGTTGTAGAGCACGGGTCAGGAAACTCGTGCAGCCTTGAGCTGTAGAAAGACTGGACAGTTCTCTGAAATCGAGAAAACCTCATGGGTGTCTGGCTCCTAGATGTGTCGGCTCCTTTCAATTCCAAACATGAATAGCAAGCACAGCTGAAAGGACACAACCTCTTAAAGGTGCTATCTCAGAAGGCGGTGCCCTCAAGCATGTTCTAGTACTTGCATCTGCCAAAAGGAAGCAACAATGAAGTCATCAGTCGGCACAAACAGATGAGTCATCGGGGTCAGCAGGTCATTTGAGCATGTTCCAGAGAACACTGCTAAAGGGAAACAATGAATGAGTCCTCACTCTGCACAAACAAATGAGTCATAGTGAAGCCCCTTATTGGCATAATCGTCATTGCAATGAAAACGAAACAAACTTCGTTTCAGTTTCTCAGTTTCGGTGCTTGTGGTGCTATCTCAGCCCCCGAGCACTGAAACAGATGGGAGAGGTATCGTTGGAAAGGGGAGAATCTCCCCTTCCCAAGAGGGCAATCCCAAAGCAGGGATCCACCCACTAGCACCAGGGAGGGGGGAGCGGCCCCTTGGGCAAGGGCCTTTGCTCCCCCATATTTCTTTGGGCAGGACAGTCTTTCTGCCCCCCTGGGGAAATGTCAGTGTTTCTTTCTGCCCCCCAGGGGGGCAGAAGCCCCCAATCTGCCCCTCGGGGAGGGGGGGTCGAGGGGGGGGGCAGAAAGCCCACTAGAAACCTGGGATTTTTTTTATTGATGTTGGGGTGGGGCTGCCCAAAATGGTTGACAATGCCCCCACCCCAAGTGAAATTCCAGTCTTTCTTTAGGGTGCTGCACAAGATGGGCAGACCAATGCCCCCACCCCCCCAAAAAAATGCAACAGTCTTTCTGCTCCCCCCAGGGGCAGATGGGGGCAGTAGCCCCTGATCTGCCCCCGGGGGGGGCAGAAAGCCCACTAGGCACCAGGGTTTTTTTTTTTATGATGTAGGGGTGGGGGCTGCCCAGAATGGGCATGATGCCGCCCCCACCCCAAAAACAATTACCACAGTCTTTCTGCCCCTCCCCGGAGGCATATTGGGGCAATAGCCTCTTATCTGCCCCCCCCGGGGGGGGGTGGGCCGAAGGCCATATATATATTCGCAAGCTTGCCCACCACTTCACATCAACTCGAAATCAGGCAAGAGTAGACCCATATATGTTGCAGTGTTGTTTATTCAGCAATCACCATGTCGCCATGACGCGTTTCGGCCAAAAGAGACGGCCTTGATCACATGTCAGCGTCTGGGGCGGGATTCCCTCTATTTAAAGTGCAAAAGCAAGTGAATAGCAGCAATAGATATAGTAAACATACTTCATAATTAATTTCACAGCATAATGCGTAAAATCATATAAAATACAAATGTAAAGATTCTACTAGGATAACAAATCACTGTAAAATACACAGATAATTAACACACATGATAAAATATATGTACTATTATATATTGATAGGGGAATAAGTTTTAGTATAAATACATACGCATAATCCCTTATTCATGTATATGAAAATGTCCTAGCTATATATCAACATCACATTTTTATGCTGCCCTTTGTTATTAAAGTGACTAAGTGCATAGATAATATCCCCCTACATCCTGATGTGCGAGTCCCCCATAAAATCCTAATATGTGCAAAAAAGTGCAAAGATAAATCCTAATGTGCAATATGTTTTCCTAATGTGCAATAAAGTTTTTGGTAGCAGCCTAATAAGTTCCCTAATATGTGGCAGAACCTATATCTAATTCAAGTACATATTAACAGGGCACAGCATTTTTATTGATGTTGGGGTGGGGCTGCCCAAAATGGTTGACAATGCCCCCACCCCAAGTGAAATTCCAGTCTTTCTTTAGGGTGCTGCACAAAATGGGCAGACCAATGCCCCCACCCCCCCAAAAAAATGCAACAGTCTTTCTGCTCCCCCCAGGGGCAGATGGGGGCAGTAGCCCCTGATCTGCCCCCGGGGGGGGCAGAAAGCCCACTAGGCACCAGGGATTTTTTTTTTTTATGATGTAGGGGTGGGGGCTGCCCAGAATGGGCATGATGCCGCCCCCACCCCAAAAACAATTACCACAGTCTTTTTGCCCCTCCCCGGAGGCATATTGGGGCAATAGCCTCTTATCTTGAGGGGGGGGGGGGCCGAAGGCGCTATATATATATATATATATATATATATATATATCAATCAAACCAACTTTGCCCTGCAAATGAGCCCGCACTCACCACCGGTATTGTTGAAACATCAACTTTTTAATTCAATTCAAAGCGAGCATTTTAGTCAGACGCGTTTCCCATACTGCTTGCATTCTGTGTGCCTTGCCTTCAGACGCTTTTCCCATACTGCTTGCATTCTGTGTGCTTTGCCTGACGCGTTTCAGAGAACTTTCTCCTTTCTCAAAGGCGCAAAAGTTGCAGTGTTCGAAAAACCACAATCACCACTTCCTGTTCAATTCCTTTTATGAGCCTCTGGTGTGCTCAAGTCTCTGGTGTACTTTCATTTCCTCTTCTTGGCATTGTGGTATTTGTAGTCCTTGAATGTTTATATCCTCCAATGGATTTTCATATTTTAGCAACAGATTTTAGAAAAAGGGAAATACCAAGTGAAAGGCCCGCTTTCCTTAGCTTTGAAATACCAGCAGTCGTTTTATATATATATTTGAGGGGGGAGGTCAGCCCAGAATGGGCATGCCAATGCCCATATCTCCCCAAAAAAATGCCAGTCTTTCTGGCCCCCCCCCACCCCCTCCCCCCTGGGGGGCAAATGGGGGCAGTGGCACCTGATCTGCCCCCAGGGGGGCAGAAAGCCCACTAGGCGCCAGCGATTATGCTGGCTTTTTTTTTTGTGGGGATGGGGGCTGCCCAGAATGTGCATACCAATGCCCCCACCCCCCCCCCCCAAAAATAGCCACATTCTTTCTGCCCCCTTGAGGGGCATATTAGAGCAACCTCCCCCCCCCCCCAGGGCGGCAGAAGCCCACTAGGCACAGACTTGTTTTTAGCAATGAGCCTACCTGTGGATTTTGGGCCCTAGTGCAGCCGGCACATAGGGAAACCTAGCAAACCTGTACATTTTTGAAAACTAGACACCAAGGGGAATCCAGGATGGGGTGACTTGTGTGCCTCTCACCAGGTTCTGTTACCCAGAATCCCTTGCAAACCTCAAACTTAGTTTTAAAAAAAAAAAGCACATTTCTGTGATGGAAAGTTCTGGGATCTGCGTGGATCCACAAAATTCCTACCACCCAGCATTCCCGCAGGTCTCCCGATAAAAATGGTACCTCACTCACGTGGGTGGGTCAAGTACCCACGACAGGCAAGGGCCCAAAACCTATTGAGGCGACATCAAAATTACCTATCTCAAAAAAACCTGGTTTTGCAAGGGGGGTCCCCTGGATTTCTGGCCCCGGGCTCGGTGGCCATCTTGGGGAAACTACCAAACCCACACATTTCTAAAAACTAGACACCCGGGTGAGTCCAGCGGGGTATGGCTTGCGTGGACCTCCCAACGTTTTCCTATCCAGAATCCCCTGCAAACCCCACATTTTGCTGAAAAAATCTAAATTTTCACACATTTCTGTGGGGGAAAGTTGTAGGATCACCGGGCAGACACAAATTTCCTACCACCCAGCATCCCCCCAGGTCTCCCGATAAAAATGGCACCTCACTTGTGTGAGTAGGCATAGTGGCTGCAACAGGAAATGGCCCAAATCGTACTGTGGAGACTTCAAAATTACCTATAACAAAACTACCTGGTTTTGGGGGGGAGGGGCACCTGGGGTTTTGGCCCCGGGCTCGCCGCCATCTAGGGAAACCTACCCAACCCACACATTTCTGAAAACTAGACACCCTGGGGAGTACAATGAGGTATAGCTTGCGTGGATCCCCCAACGTTTCCCTACCCAGAATACCCTGCAAACCTCAAATTTAGGTGAAAAACTCAAATTTTCCACATTTTTGTGTGGAATCACCGTTCCGGCACAAATGTCCTACCCCACAGCGTTCTCCTTAGTGTCCCGAGTAAAAGGATACCTCATTTGTGTGGGTGTCCAATGCAGAATTGGCTAAAAACTTATTTTAAACAAAATGTAGCGCTTAGAGTTCTCGGTGCTATACCCTTAATCCCTATGTTTTGGGCTCTTCCCAGTCACAGGCCCTTGCCCCGCCCACACAAGTGAGGTATCATTTTACTCGGGAGACTGAGGGGAACGCTGTGGGGTAGGACATTTGTGCCGGCACGGTGATTCCACCCAGAAACATGTGGAAAATGTAGTTTGTTCTGCTAAATTTGAGGTTTGCACGGGATTCTGGGTAGGGAAATGTTGGAGGACACACGCAAGCCATACCTTGCTGGACTCCCCCGGGTGTCTAGTTTTCAGAAATGTATGGGTTTGGTAGGTTTCCCTAGATGGCCGCCGAGCCCGGGGTCAAACTCATGGGACCCTCATTGCAAAACCAGGTTGTTTTGTGATAGGTAATTTTGATGTCGCCTCAATAGGTTTTGGGCCGTTTCCTGTCGCGGGCACTAGGCCTACCCACACAAGTGAGGTACCATTTTTCTCTGAAGACTTTGGGGAATGCGGGGTCGGTGGTATTTTGTGGATCCACGCAGATTCCAGAACTTTACACCACAGAAATGTGAGGAAAATGTGTTCTTTTTGGACAAATGTTGAGGTTTGCAAGGGATTCTGGGTAACAGAACCTGGTGAGAGCCAGACAAGTCACCCCATCCTGGATTTCCCTGGGTGTCTAGTTTTCAAAAATGTATAGGTTTGCTAGGTTTCCCTAGGTGCCGACAGAGCTAGGGTTCAAAATCTACAGCTAGGCACTTTGCAAAAAAGGGCCAGTTTTCACTGTAAAAATGTGGTGTGTCCACGTTGCGTTTTGAGCAGTTTTCTGTCGCGGGCAGTAGGCCTACCCACACAAGTGAGGTACCATTTTTATCGGGAGACTTGGGGTAACACAGAATTGTAGAGCAACTGTTATTACCTATTGACTTTCGATGCATTTCTGCCTTCCAAATGAAACACCATGTGTAAAAAAGAAGTCATTTTGAAAAATGACCTATAATTCTCATGCTAGTATGGGTACTCACAATTTCGAAAATGTGCAAATATCTACTGTTTCTAAACTCTATATTTTGTTCCAATTTCAGAAATACATAGGTGTCTTTCATACCGATTTTTCCATGTGTATATATATTTTTCCAAATTAATTGCTATATACCCGGTACATAATAAAAAACCATTGCAAGATGCTGCTCAGTTATTGGCTCTGGGTTCGTCGGGTTCTTGGTGAACCTACAAGTCCTATGTATCCCCACAACCAGAAAGGTCCAGCGGATGTAACGGTATATTGCTTTCAAACAGCTGTCATAATTAGAAGAAGTTACAGGTGAAAACGTTGGCACAAATGGCTGTTTTTTTCAACTAATTTTCAATTTTTCCTATATTCAACTTAGTTTCTATAAAGAAACCTTGAAGGATCTACACAAATGACCCCTTGCTGAGTTTAGAATTTTGTCTAATTTTCTAAAATGTATAGCTTTCCAGGATCCAGTATTGCTTTCATACCCATTTCTACCATTAACTGGAAGAAGGTTGAAAGCACAAAAAATAGCAAAAATAGGCTATGTCCCAGTAAAATGCCAAAACTGTGTAAAACAAAATGTTGGTTTTCTGACAAAAGTCTGTCAGTCCCTAAAAGCTGGGAAAATGGTGATTTGAGCCCCACAAACCCTTTGTTGATACCATTTGCAGGGAAAAAATCGGACGCTTTCATTTGCAGCACTTTTTTCCCCAAAAAACCCAAAATGTAGCTGTATTTTGGCTAATTTCTGGGTCCCCCTCCAGGGGAATCCACAAACCCTGGGTACCTTTAGAATCCTCATGATGTTGGAAGAAAAGGACGCAAATTTGGTGTGGATACCTTATGTGGTCAAAGGGTCCTAAGCGCGAACAACCCCAAAAAGCCAAAAAAAGGCTTCGTACGGGGGGGGGGGAGGGGGGGAGGAAAGGCCTAGCAGCGAAGGGGTTAAGGCACATAACAATAAAGCGATTACAGTAATAAAGCATATCTTGTTTAAGCATTGTAACATTATTAGTACAAACATGCTGATGAGATGAACTTTTAATACTTGCGGCACGGAGTTTGTGACCTATCCATGTTGTAATGAGTTTTGCCACTGCATTGTCAGTTGGGTCCTCAGAGATTACTTTCTGCTGCAGATGGAAGACAACAGAAGACACCCTGGCTTTAAAGTGAATGACTGGTGTGAGAAGTGGTGTTGTGGGGGAGGTCACAAGGCAAATGGGGGCTTTTGGGCCCCAACCATGGTGGTTGAGGTAGTTTGTTACTGACTTGCTGGGGTTCGTACCACTATGGCTTGGCAAAATATACCAAGTACAATCCTTTTGGCACTTGACTCTCAGGGTAGCAAGGACAAACCGGCACAGGCTTCTTAGGGAGGAAGTGTGGGTGTGAGGAGCTCTGAAATCCAGCATCAGCCAACAGACACAGTAAGGTAATTTCTAGCTCAGTGCTTTTCTTTTATGGAAAAAGAAAGTGCTTTAATCACACAGCAGAATTAAATACTACACAATTCAATTAAGCAACATCTAGAGTTGTAAACTAAGTTGTATTCACAGCGATGTTACACCCCTGTTTCCTGGTTACCTCCCAGCATCACCCTGTACAAATACCCCCCCCGCCTCCCCCTCAAAAAAATGTCTGTGATGCCATATTTACAGTTCAAACACTACGGATTTAGGCATGGATTAGCCACTGGTGGTGCTTGCGTACTGTAACTTGTAAATTGCGTAACTTCAGTTTAATATCTTTCATCTCCTGCATCACCTTTCCAACCATAAGTAGCTTCGCCACCCACAGGTGGTTCATCACACCTTGAATGTGTGGGGCAAGCCTCGGGTGGATTTATTTGCAATGGCTACTGCCGTAATGTCTGCACTCTCCTGTATCCATTTCAGGGATCCTTGAGGGATGTGTTTCAATTGAAATGGAGTTGCTGCTAGTTTCCTCCTCATACCCTCGATTCCTTAAGCGCGGAGGAAGATTTGCCAAGACCAGCCCTAGTCATTCCTATTGCCCTCAGTTGTCCAAGAAAGGCGTGGTATGCAGACTTCCTGCACCTCTCCCTATTTCCTCCTGCTTTGTCTTAATCTGAGTGAATGTTCCTTCCAAGTCGAAGGGCCAAGATCTACATCCCAACCTCCCAAATCTACACCTCCATGCCTAGAGATTGAGCGGGGTCATTTAGCAGCTTTTCAGTTACGGACCGATGTAGTTGATCTGATTCTGTCCACTTGACTCCAAGACTCTACTCCAGAAAGTGGAATAGGTGTGCTGAAAACTCAATTGATCTCTTGAAGGCCCATCTCTATGTTCTACAGTTAGCCCGTTGCTACAGGCCTCAAACTCTACTCGCCCACCACTTGCTATGGGAAGTCGAATTTTATCAGGGCAAGCTATTGCAGTGCCTACTGGCCAGTTCAGGCAAGAGAACTCTGGCTGGCAGTGAACAGGTTTTCTATTCAGAAAGTGAATGAGCAATACCTTGAAATCTGGTTTTATCTTGTCACATTTGCTCTGTGTTTGAAGACAGACGTCAAATGTCAGCTTCTGTATTCTTAAAAATTGCTGCTTATATTATCCTGGAGATTGGTGTTCACTTTTCTTTCTCAAACTGCACAGTTAGAGGATTTTGTAAACTGAACTGTCTGACAGTTATGCTGGTGTACAGTGAATGTGAAATGAAAGGCCTAAAGAGGTCAGTTTGTTTCTACCATTTAAATTGCTTGTAAATTAACTATATACATTTCTCCATATATCAGCATTTAGAAGCACATTTTTTGTGATTCTGAAGTGTGATGGGAACAACTTTTTTAATAGGATCAGAACACCTAACTTGTGGTGTGCAAATGATAAATATTTGTTGAACCCTGATTTCCACACATTGTTTGTACGTTATATAGTTTTATCAGTAAAACTGTATGCCAGTGGAAACAGTTTGGCCATTTCAATTGGAAATGTGCTGTCTGTAAATGACAGTACAAAACCACATCATGTTTTAGTAATAGATTTATTAAAAGTGAGCTTTTAAAAATTAACTGAGAAACCTTCCTGCCCCTGCCCTAATGACTGATGTTCGTGAACAGAGAGGCAAGTCAGGGGTAGGCTAGATTCTTATTCTACCTGAAGCAAAGATTTAGTCTTAAATAAAACTAAAGTGTTTTGTACAGCAGACCTGCTGAACTCTGATATTTGAAGTTGCTCTCATGTGTCATAACTAATAAAAATGCAGCTCAGTAAAATAAAACATTTGCCTAGGATTACACAATTTAAGACTAGCTTATGGGTAAAGACCATTACATTTAGCTCGAGTAACTTATTCAAGTCACTTGACCTGCTCGTCGGTTAACATTTTAATGATTCTTTTGAAGCTGTATGCATTGGGTTTTATAGATGTCATTAACTCTGATACTCTCCATAAGATAAGTTGGCTGCGGGAGTTAGGGATGTACTTATAAGCATGGGGATGAATTCTCTTTGGTTGGAACCACTCTCGGCACGTTTTCCTTCAAAAAAAGCACTAAAGAAAGGTACTGGGAGGTGGTGGTGCATAACACCCAAAGATGCATTGAATCATCCTCATTGACAGATTTGTTTTTGAATTTTAAAGACAGCCCTATCTTTGAACCCTACTGGGACACCATAACCAAACCGTTGGATAGAAAATTGTATTTCCAGCTGAGGGTGGGCTCGCTGCCTCTTAAATCTTTTACATCTAGGTGGTCGAGCTCAGGCGATAAGTGTCCAGTTTGTTTATTATATAGTGAAACGATTGCCCATATGCTATTTGTGTGCCTAGGTTATGCTGCCGCGCGTCGGACCTGGTTGAAACCTATATGTAAAATGCTGGGTACGAGGAAGAGCGTGGAGGCAGAAAGGATAATACGCACTAGCACCCTATTGTATATCTCTATAGGAGTTGCAAAATTTCTGGGGTGGGCGTGGGTAATAAGGTTAAAATCACAATAGTACAAGTAAATTTGATTGTTTAAAACTTGATAGCCGTAGATTGATTGTTATAATGAAATCCATATTGCCCAGGTAGAAGACTTATCTTATTGTCAAAATTAACTGGAAGTGAACTAATAAATTCATGATATTGTACAATTTTTTTTTTATTGTGATTCCTTTTTATTTGTTTTTTAAGGCAACTTTTTAACTTTTTCTGATTGTAACCTGTTCTAGTGGTAGTAATTATTGTAGGATATTTATTCCTTTGTCACACATTTTACTAGATTTTAGTTGTATTCCGGACCAATCATGTATATATAGGTAAAATGCTTTTATGACCGTGTCGAATAAAGCTTTTTGGAATGGAATTGATTCTTTTAAGGCCTGCGCTAGCATAGCAAGACTGCTATGGAGATGGTCATGGGTTGCTTTGCCTTATCAGTATTTCTCAAACTTTCAAACCAGACTTCGCTGTTTGTAACCCATTGTTATGAGTTTCTTAAAGGGTCTTAGAAACCGGTTTCTCCCTACTCCAATTATCTTGCCACAGCGCAACCTCAGTTTCTTTTTGACTTGCTTGATAGGGTTCCTGTTGCGAGCCTCTACATAGTTGCCATATTAGGTCTGACATTCAAAACACTTTTTCTAGTAGCTGTTACATAGAACAAATGTCAGTGAGTGGCAAGCAAGGAGGCTGTTCACCTTTTACTTCTGGTTTCACCTACAAGTCGGTCCTCCGAACCAGAACTGCTTTCCTACCAAAGGTTGTTACCACGTTTCATCTTGGTTATTCTGTTACACTTCCTTCTTTTTACTCAAATCTGCTTCCCTCCAAAGAGGAGGAGAGCAGTTGTATGCTGGATTAAAAAAGGCAGATTTAAACATTTTTTTAATTTTTTTTTTTTATATTGATCGGGCCAAGAATTGCCGAATTGATGATCGGCTCTTTGTATGTTGCGCACAGAGGAAAGGTAAATCTATTTAAGGCGGATCATCTTATGCATTAAAATTGGTTAATCTCTAATAAAGAATCTACCACTGAGGGCATACGAACATATCCCACCAGGGCTAAGTCTTCTACTTCAGCATTACCAATGGTGCCTGTTGCTGATATGTCTGTGGCTGCTTCATGGCGTCTCTGTATACTTTTGCAAAGCATTACTGCTCAGATGGCATAGTACGATGAGGCGGCCATTTTGCTTGTTCCGTCTGCCATGAATTCCTTGTTTAACCATCCTTCAAGTTCCTCATCCAAGTGCTGTATTGCTTGGTAGTCTGCTCAAGATGTGGGAGTATCTGTAGGTAGAAATATCAATCGGGAGAAAAAGTTGCATACCTTTTGGTAAGTATCCTTCAGGTGGATGCTTTTTCCACCTCGAGATTCCTCACTGAACTTTCCTGCCTTCCCAACTTGAAGACTGTTCATAATTCATTATCAATGTGTATTAATAAGATTCCAAACTTTTTTATTTTGCGCTACATCTCTACATTTTCCCAATCCTATCCTCTTGTGTCCTTCTGCCTTGATGGTGCAAAAAAAAATAATTGCCCTGGAAACTGTCATTGGTATGTTGGTTGCTTTATACCTCCGATGAGGTTTTAGCTGACTTCAACACAGTCTGCGCCATGAGGTGTGGTAAGTTTCCTGTTTCAGAATGCCATCAGGGATACTGAAATGGTGAGGTATATTTTGGTAGAGTGTATATGCCAAAAATACAGTTACTGAAGTTAACTTTAGAGTGCAATATCATATAACTTGTAAAAACATTGGCGCCCAAATTTTCCTAAAATGCTTCTTACCCAGAAGATCACACAACGTGTTTTAAGCAAGACAAACCAAACCTTTTTTGTATTTTTTTTACCACAAATTTTGCATTTTTCGAAGAGGTACTCACTTTTTCCTTATTTTTGTGGTTTCAACCTACTTGCAGTTTGCGGTGGAAACAGTTGTGAAAACCATGAATAATCCGAGAAAGCTATACATTTCTGAAAAGTAGAGAACATTCTGAATCCAGCAAAGGGCCATTTGTGTAGATCCTGAACGTTTTACCTACAACTAATTGTTGAAATAAAAAATATTAGTGAAAATAGGTAGAAAAAATGCAATTTGTGACCACGTTTTCAACTGTAACTTTGTCACGAAGGGCATTTACAAAAGCAGTATACGGTTGCATCAGTCAGACCCTTCAAGTTGCAAGGATATATAAAGTTTGTAGGCTTTCCAGAAACACGTGATATCCAGAGTCACCAAATAAGCTGCAGCTTATGATTTTTCATCGTTTACCAACCATGCAGCAATTCATAGTTGTTTATAGCTGAAATGTGTACACAAGACTGATCTTGGGAGCAGTGGGTATTTGTACACCTCCGAATATGGTTTTACCCAAACTAACGTGATTCAGAGGGCAATTTGCAAAATGTTAGTTCTTGCACTTGCATTTGGAAGCCAAAAATGCAGTTTAATAAATGTTCTAGGTTGCTACATGTCTGTAAAAGACGACACAAAACACCCTAAAATGCAACCTGAAGACACCACATTTCACCTTGGAATAAAAATCTTTTCTTTATTTTTTTTAATACTATGTGAGTAGTTGTGCAATTTAGGCCCTACCTCAGCTTCCAGCCACAGAAATGTACCAAATCCAAGCATTTGTGAAAACTAGACACCCAGTGAAGTCTAGGGTGGTGTGACTACATGAAGCTTTCTCCACCATATGGCCTTGCAAACCCTAAACTCCTATTTCCCTAATTTCTGTGAGCGTTCCAGGAGGTGCAGGGATCCACAAAATTAGTAAGCAACACTCCCAAAATTGTCCTGATAAAAACACAGTGCTCCCATTTGTGCGGCATGGCAAGTGGCCTGGACAGCAGCGCCCCAAAACATCACATTAAGAAATCAGAAAGTCTGAGAGAAAGACAACCAGGTTTGACGATGTGGGTAGCTGTGGAATTTGTGCCTGGGTTCCTCCATGACACAGAGAAACCTACCAAACCCAGGCATTACTGAAAAGTAGACATGAAGGGGAGTCCAGGGTGGTGTGACTTGTGTGGATCCCATGACATTTTCTTACCTTTTAAGCTTTGCAAATACCAAACTTTTGGCAAAAAAAACTCCTTTTCCTCACATTTATGCAGAAGCTGTGGCGATCAACAAATTTGCTACCACTCCTACTCACACTTGTTCCAATAAAAACGGTTCACCAAAAAAATGGGCATATCAATTTTTTTTCTTTCTTTCTTTCTTTCTTTCTTTCAGAACTGACCTTTTTTTGCAATATGGGTAGGTATGGATTTTGGGCTTGGGATCGGCCGCCACACAGGGGAAACCTACAAAACAGAAATTTCGTGAGCAAGGGAGTGTTTCCCGAAACGCGTCGAGCTGGTGATTGATTTATTAAAACTGCTTTCTAAAGGAAACTGTGTCCACAGTAGCTGTTCTTTATCGGAAACGGCGTTTGTTGTGATGTTATGAGGCTCGCCCCCTGACTGTGGACCGCCGCTGAGGAGAGGAAGAGGTAAGGCGATTACGGTGCGCAAGCACCGTTTGGCGGTTGTGTGTGTATATATATATATATATATATATATATATATATATATATATATATATATATATATATATATATATATATATATATAAAAAAAAAAAAAAATTAGACGGGGTAGTTTCCCTTGTTTTGATCCAGTTACCTTTTCTTACCCGCAGTGCTCATCGAACGCTGGCAAAAAAAACCCTAATTTCTGTGAAAGTTTTGGAATCTGCAGGGATCCACTGATTTGCTACCACCCAGCATTCCCACACTTAAACTTGTAAAAACGTTCTCTTACTTCTAGGGTGTGCCTAGCGCCAGTCACCCAAAAGGCCGCAAAACACAATAAGGAGACCTCCACATTTTCTGTCAAAGTGAACTGATTTGGCAGTGCTAGGTAGCTGCTGTATTTGAGCCCAGGCGCAGCTGCCACCCCCGGAAACAAGCCAGACAGACTTTTTTTTTTAAAAACCAGACACCTGGGGGAGTCCAGGTGTGCTATACGTGGACTTAGTGAAGTTTTCTTCCTCAATGCTCTGCAAACCTCAAACTTTGCTTAAAATCACACATTTCTGTGACTGAATCTTCAGAGATTCACAAAATTCCTATGAGCCAGCATTCACACACTTGTCCTAGTCCTCCAACCGGTACAAAGTGAAACCTTGGACGATGCAAGTCCCTTGCGAGACCTCACATTGTCCCTTTATGATCCCAACTGTGATGAGAAAGCGGAAATGAACAGGACCTACATATTCAAATAGTTGACATAACTGGAGCCTAGAAACCATTCACAATTAGCCTTATTAGACTGATATGACAGTGCTACCCTAATTTGCCATCTCCAAATGGGGCCCACAGATTTGGGAAGGATATTGTCCCTTGGACAAGAGGATATTAAAATTCCACACCCCTGGCGCCACATTACGAATACGGCACAATTTTCTTGTTTGTGCCATGGAGCATCTTTCACAAGGTGCACCCTGCGCAAACAAGGAACGTGCACTGTATTAGAATGAATGCGCATTCAAGTGAAATGCGGAGCAGCTGTTTAAAAGCTGCGCCGTGTTTCACTATGCAGGTGGCAACCCGCCTGCATTTTTAAGGGGATTAGAGATCCCCTTGCAGGCGGGTGTAGTGAGTGACTGCAAGTGGCTGCAGGGGGTATCTGAGGGGTCCATGGGACCTCTTTTCCTCTCCCCCCCCCCCGTCCCCCGAGGGCTGCCTTTAATAGGCGTACAAAGTGTACCACCTTTTTGTGGCATAATTTCAGTGCGCCTCTTAAAGGCACGTTTTCCTTTGAGCCCACGTCAGTAATGCAACTCGGAGGCAAAGTGATGGGGCCACACCCCCTTGCAAATGAGGTAACTCCCTTTCATGATTCCACTGCCGTAACATGCACCAGCGCTATCTGTATTGCAGAAGGGGATACACAAGTGTTTGCGGCCTCTTCTGTAATACCATTGTGCCCAGGGTGCACTCAAAGGAGGTGCAAACGCCTGTAGTGCCTTCCTGGGCACAATGTATAATACAAGCCCTTGTGTTCTGTGAATTGGTGATAAGAACTATATTTTCCAGAGTGCGCTCTCACCCCCCCCTCCCCCCCCATATATGCCTACCTGTTGTTCTTGGCATGCTTAACAGGGTTGGACCCATTCAACACAAGGTCATACAAAATAGTCAAATTTTTTCTTAATGCTGTCCCTTCGAAAGTTGGCATGACTTTATATAGTATGTGATAATTGCTGCAGTCTTTTGCTTTACAACCCTACATTTAACCAATAACTAACTAGAATTGTCTTATGTTTCCTAACAAACTTGTCTGGGTTTCTTCTAGTTTGTCAGTTTTTGGAGTGGCTGATGTGGACTTTAGGCATTGACAACTCTTTGGAGGTGAAGTTTGTCAGAAATTGGGTTATTTATTTGAGGGTCAGAGCACCCCTACCAACTCAATAAATCAATTCTGGTTAGGTCAGAGCATGTGCTGAGTTCAAGCATTACCAACAGTTTATAAGTAAAGAACACAAAACAATAACCTTCCCAAAGCACTTTAGAGAAATGGAGAGAACCTTAATGAGCAAAAATACACCAAGATCGTCATAATGCCTTAAGAGAAACTGGAGATACGGATTTGTAAAGCAAAAAGCTGCTAGAAAAAGTAAAGCTCCATTAGAAAATATAGTTTGTGGTTGATGGGGACTTGGGTGCGATTTCAGGAAGAGCACGATGGAGCGGAGGTCGGATACACCAAGTGCTATGTCCTGGTCAAAGGTTTTACCTTCAGATTAAGGACCAGATTACAATTTTGGCAGCTGGAGTATTCTCTGTCTGCCTGGCGGAAGCCTTCACGTCCACCAAGCCCGGAACTTTTCTGCGTGCCAAATTTATAAATGACCAACAAGCTGGCGGTCATTTTTAAAGCCGCGGTACGGTTCCTGTCCATGCTTATTTAAATTTGACACACAAGTCCGTCAACATTGCAAAGCTGTCAGTCAAACTTTTATTTCTTTTATTTAAAAAAAGAAACCCCCCCCAAAATATTTTCTTTTTGCAAATGAAAAAAAAAGTACTCCTTCCTCCGTCGCACCGTGGAAGGGGTGTAACATTGACCGACATATTGTAGTCTGCGTTATGGCTACACCAATGGCTTACCCTCCTATAAATCTGTCGGGCGGACCATTACCTTGGTGGCAAGGATACTTTGGCTTCATTGTGACGGAGTATCCTTCCCGCCAAGATTTGAATCTGACTCTTGGTCTCCAACTGCTCAGAGCTACTTCTGTCCAGTGCTGCAGCTCCCAGCACCTCAGCGTAGGTGTTAGGGCACCATGTCTCTGTCCATCCCGATCTCCTACAGGGTCCAGTACTCCTCATTTGGCTGAGCACTCTTGGATTCAGCAGTCGTCCTGCTTTTTGTTTCAGCGAAGCAGGTAAACCGGATGCCTGCCACTTGACTCTCAGAGTAGTTCCTGTTCCAATCCCTGGGTGCCAGAAGGATTCAGGAGCCTTGTATGAATCCCAGTCTTCCAGCAGGGCTTTCTTCTCCAGCTAGTCTTCCAAGATCCTGAGGTGGTGGCGGTAATGGTTGAGGTGCCAGGTTTGTGTTGTAGCCAGTGACTGGGAAAAAATGTACCACCCAAACCTAAATATTTTCTCACATTCTCATGATCCCCCTCCCTTTGCAGCACTTCGTTCTTGTCTTACTGTAAAATTAACTGGCCCTGTTCCATCGGGCAGGCTTGTCTTAAGCTTCTTGGCCGCTGCCTTTCCTCTATCTGGCCTTTACCATCCAGGTCCAGACAAGGAGGGCCTCCTTGGCTACCGTGAAGAGGTTCCAAGAGCTGGGTTTGCCTTATGCCCTACTGTTCCCGGCTCGCTTGGGAGTACAGGCAGAGGGCAAGACTTGCTTCTTCACGGACCTTTCCTCAACCTGGGACTGGCTGGAGCTCCTTGACATGGCGACCAGGTGACATGCCCCGGCGAAGGAACCTGGGCTGCAGCGACCTGTGTGTCAGCGATTGCACATGCGAGGGGCGCCCCGGCCAACCAAATGTCAGGCAGCCATGGAGCAGATAAGGGTAGTGGAGGCAGCAGCCTCCCTAGGATCCAGAGAGTACTTGCCACACCCCGGTACGCTATCATGTAGGGCAGTCTACTTTGAGCTCACCGACTTCAATACTGGGTCTGGAGAAAACCCTTGCGGGGTTACCCTGTCGTGTAGTTCCTATATACCTATATAAGATTTGCGCGTTTAGACAACTTACACTTTAGGAGTGGTGTCCGAACTGATTCTAGACACCCCTACTGGGTATGTTAGCCTGTATACCAGCTAGCTCACAGTGCCACTAGAAACCCCTCTTGCCAAGGAGAGAATAGTTCTTGGCAACTATCAACATGACAACGCTGATCCCTCAGGATCGTGGAAACCGTGCAATACTTTGTCTCAGAGATACACAGAATAAACGGTGGGGACGTTTTTCAAAAAGCATTTATTGAACCAGCGTCATTTTAGTGTAAAATAGGTGTGCGGAAACAACCATTAGACAGTAACTGATATAAATGATAAGCACTAACAGAGTAAAAGGATGGTAGATTTCTACCATCGTGCTAAAACAATGAATACAGGCAAGTATATAAAATACATGACAGTAATAAATGCGTACTCCTACGATGCGACCCTAACTAGATGTACCTAACTGTACCTAGCATCTATGTGGGTGGAAAAGCCAAGCATCCCTCTAGGATAAAGTCAACACCATTACCTGAAGTGAATGACTGTGGGAACCCTGTCTTGGTCTCGAGATGGACAACCCCGCAAGGGATGTCAGACCACTGCGAGCTGGAGTGTCTGCGTGTAGGTACCGAAGTATCTCGTGTCAGCATGGAAGTCCTTTTCTCCTAGGACTACCTCAGCAAGGGGGGGGGGTGTGTGTGTGTGTGTGTGTGTGTATATATCTCTATCTAACCAAAGTGGTACCCCCTGGGGATATACCTTCCTGTGTTGTCGTACTAGGATGGCGGAAGGAATGACCCTTATACATAGTTATTATGCAGTATATGGTAGGCCTGCTGTGATTCCAAGAATCCTCATGCATAATGAATAAGGCTTAAGCTTTTCGGAGAAAACCCCATGTCGTCTTTAGTCATTACTGTAACTAGGTAAAAGGTCAGTACTAAGAACCGTTATGCAGTGTAATATCAGGGGAATGTAAGTGAAAGGTGCATTCATTACCTGAGCCGATATTGGGGTACCTATTTGGAACATAACCACTAGCAGAGCAGATTAACTCCTGACTCCCACCTGCATAGTTAATGGACACCAAGTGACTCGACTTGTAACTGGTATTTTATTGATGTGGCTGTTGCATATCCTAGTATAATTAGCTCTTTCTTTCGTGGGGCTTGGGAGGTACTGGAAGGGGGCGAGAAGCATGCACTATGACGAACCTTTTATTGTCCACAGTTCTGGTGGGCATTTTTGTGTTGGCAAGACTCACCCCGACAGAACCTTCCGTAACAGAATTTGTTAGCCCTGTTGATAGAACTTTAGTTTGTGGGCTGTTGCCTACTTTGGTTTGGATAAAATGTGTTTGTCGCAGTCCGGGGAGGGGGTTGTTGGTGTTTTACTGGTTTGTTAGGTTTTTCTTTCTAGCTTTTCTTCTTTTTTCTTGGTGTGCTTGTGGTGGGAGGGCGAGGCTGAACGGAGTGACTGACTTGTGGCGATGCACATGAATGGCTGGGAGAGATGGCTGTGGTGCACCAGCCTATACAGTAGTACTGCAATGGCAGGCTGACTGACTGAGTGATTACTTGGAAGGTGCAGGGACTGGGCATGCGTCAAAGTGCTACAGTTTTCTTGCATATATTAAACGCAAAGGGGCGCAAATTGCGTTTTACAGGAAACGCACTTGACAGACACGGAGGGTAGGGCTTCACGGAAGAGATGGAGGGGGCAACTTTATTATACTATATATTCTGTGGTTGTGTGGGGGTGGGCCTGATCTGAACCAGGCCAGGGGTGCCTTTCCAACTACATATGGCAATGGTGGACTCGGAGGGGCGCTACCTACTGGTGGTGAGTAGATTGGACGGCAAAGATATTGCACTGCTTAATCCATTGCTCTGTACCTTCCACTGGTCCCGCGGGCCCATGTTGAGACATGGTGGTTGAATCCTACCCTATTAGAGGACCCAGCATATAGGGCCTCCTTTGGAGAGGTGATTCATAACTTGGCTAGAGAATGAGGGAACTGCATTTTCGCTTGGGGTTGAGTGGGAGGTCCTCAAGGTTGTGGTGCGGGGCCACTATTTCAATTTAGCTGGGCATTCGCACTCAACTGCACGCTGACATTAAGCGGCAGGAGGAGGTACTGAATGGTATGCTCCCATGTCTGTAAGTGACGGCTGAAGGTAAGGCGCAGCTGTTGGAGAGAAGGAAGAAATGATTCAATCTGGTTGAACGTTTGAGGCACTATGATTACAAAGCTTACATTGTTGGGCCTACGCAGACAGGGATAAGTCGAAGTATGCTGGCTTGCTTCCTCCAGGAAGAGACAAGAGGACACACTATTCTCTAGATTCAGGACCTCGCCAGCAGGGATGAGTTTTCACAGGAGGATATCGCTCGGGTGTTAATCCAGTATTATCGGGAGTTGTATGCTGCTGGGGCAGCGGCCGCACCTGCGAACACTTTTGAAGTACATTACATTTTCGAAGTAGATTCTGATATGCTGCGACACTGGTCCCTAAACTGGCAGATGTCTACAATGGGGCGCTGGCACAAGGCCTGCTCATGTCTTCACTGTGAGAAGCCATGATTGTGTTGCTGTCGAAGAAAGACCAGGACCCTGGACAAGTCTACTCCTACTACCCCTTTCTATGCTCAGTGCGGATAACTAAATTCTGAGCAGGATTTTGGCGTTCCTAACGTCGGTACACGTGTACATCCTGACCAGACTGGGTTTGTCCCAACTCGTAGCACCATATCTAATATACGCCAAATGATTCATATTTTGGGCATGCATGATCGCCTCCCGCAGGATTCACTAGTGCTGTCCGTGGACATTAAGAATGCTTTCGATTCCCTTCTCTGGGAATTCCTGAACACCACTCTAATCGGAATGGACTTTCGGCTTCTATTTGTTAAATGGTCACAACTGTTATACATTAGCCCGGTGGCGAAGGTCAGAACGGGGTCGGTGAAATCTGATTCTTATCTGGTCGAGAGGGGTACCAGGCAAGGCTGTTCGCTCTCCCCCCTATTTGCCCTGGCTATGGAGCTTTTCGCCTTAACAGTACAGCAGGGGAGGCATTATCGAGGGTGGGGCTGCAGCTGGATAGCTTTTATATCTTGTATGCGGATGATATGCTCCTATATATGCGCAGTTAGGTGTCTGACCTGGGGAGAGTCGGTGTCAACATTTAGGGAGCTATCTGGTGTCAGTTAATTGGTGTAAATCTAGTGCTTACCCGCTATGCTTGGCTGCCGAGGAGCCGCGGGCCTTTCAGACCATGCTTGAGATGCGGTGGGAACAGACTACCATTCGATATTTGTGGGGGGGGGGGGTGACAATATATAGCGTATTACAATGATGACCTATAATGGTTCTAGTCACACGATTTTGTGATCTGGCTCCATGATCTCACAGGAGTCTGGTCCATCGTCGGTTTGAGGGTAGGGGAAGCATTCCTAAATAAAAGGTTTGCTGGCTAAACATTTTTCCATTTTTGTCAGAGACTGGCTGAGTCTGCCCCCTGCCTTCACTGAGTAGGTGCAATGTAGTTTGTCTAAGGGAAGGCCTTCTGTTTACAATGGCTTCACCCATTTCCTTTCTGAAGAAATGCAAGGTCTCCTAGCTATATTGAAAGAATATTTCAATTCTTTCAGGATGTGGAGGAGATGATTATGAATCTTACTGTCTTCAGTTATTTCTCAGCGGTCGCCAGATAAAAAAAACGACATTACTCCAGATGTTCCCCACGTCCTTGAAGATTTACCACAATGTCCAATGATAACCAAGTTTCACTAATATGACTGTCCTCAAGTAAACAGTAGTTCCTCTTTCTTTGCGTGCTTAGCCTGTATCCGTTCTGCTTTTTTTTCTGGGTTTATTTAAAATCCTATTTCAGGATTTAGCTGCACTACTGCAGTATCATTTCATATGTATTAGTTATCAACCTAACACTTCAAAATCGTGTCGTGCATCTAATTTTCATCTTTATAACTGATTTGTGAATAAAGCTACTTCTTCCCAATGCTAGTGTCATGCTTCGCTTCATATTGGGTGGGTTTGCTGATTAATAAAAGCAAGGCAGAATGATCCTCGCCTGCTGTTTCTTGATGGCATTGAAATTTTCTCTCACGATAACTAGGAAATTTTGCATTTTATGCAAGGAACAGAGACTAATGCATGTTTAAAGCTTACTGACCACCAGTGATGCCTCCCAATTACTGGTTTAAAAAGAATGTTTAAAACTACACAGTTGACAAACTGGCTGCTTTCAGGCCATCTTTTAGGCGACCATAACCAGTTTAGTTGTAAACAAAGGGTGAGAACCCCACACACAGTCTGGGACTGGGCATAAAAGTGGCACCCTCAGAACCTTTCATCCGGGCACTTGTTGATCTGTGGAAGATTCAGAAGGACTGCCCTGCTGTCTGAAGAAGGAAGACTGGACCTTCTTGCCTTGAAGCCAGGATAACCAGAAGTAAATGAAAGGGTCAGTTGGCTGATCTCCTTTTGGGCTACAAGAACACAACAAGCTTCCAAAGGCCTTCCTGCAACTACCCAGCTGACCAGCCCCAACTGGACCTGCCTGTGCCCTGCTGCTGGAGTGAGTCCTGCCCCCAAGAGGTGCCTGCCCTGTGCCCTTGGGTGCTGTCAGAGTGTACTCCATCCTGCAGTTGGCAAAAGCTAGACTCCAGGTGTAAAATCTAGAAGTTTTTGGCTCTTCGCAACTCCGAACGATCGTCTGCATATCCCACCAGTGTGAAGATCCGACTGACTTATTCTTCACGTCCTCAACGACCACCCATGATTCCCACCAATGCGAAGCTCCAACAGTGACCTGCTCTTCTCACCGACGCAAAGCTGTGATTGAGGCTTCACCTGTGGAACTGGACTATGTGAAAAGGTAAACTCTCCACCAGGATGAACCTGGTCCCTGTATCTGTTCCGCACTCCACTGTGGTCGGCCTGAATGTGACTTTGACCCAGTCCAAGTGACTCTTTGTGCTTCTTGGTGCTATTTTTACCTGAACATTGAAAACTAGTTCCACTTATTGGATTTTTGTCACTTGGTGTCATTAAACTTAACTTTCTCAGTTGGTTTAGGATTTCTCGTGTGTTCACTTTATTACTGTTGGAGTGCTGCTTAAATATTTACACATTGTCTTAAAGTTAAAACTGAATGATTTTGTGCAAAGCTGCCAGAACAGGTTTATTTAGTGACTTTTGTGGTTTAACTTGAAAAGCAGTGTGTTTTACTTGAGTGGGAGTCCCTCCTTTCAACTTATAACCCAATTTCCTACACCCATAATTTGGAATATTTGGTTCAGGTGTAATGGATAGGCACGTCTTCCTGTCCTCAACACTCTACATTCAGGGAATGTTCTCCTGTTCTCAGTGATCTGCATATGTCCTGATGAGATCGCAGATCTGCAAGTGTTGATTGTTCCATAGGCAAGCCTTTAAATACTAATCCTGAAAGGAAATTCAAAATATTGACCATCTGTCCCCCAAAGAATCCAAATTCCATCCTATGCTCCAACAGGACCATCTACTTCAGGCTGAAGTATATCCTTTATTTTTTTTGATTCCATCCAAGCTTTTTTTATATAGTCTGCAGCCTGGAATTATAGTCCTGATTTCTCAGTGTCTCCTTTAATCTTTTATGTCCTTAGCCAGAGCAACTTACACCAGGTAGTTATGCAGTGATCTGTTTGCCTATCTATCAAGATGTACGTACTGTGGAGGGTGGGGGGGTAGGTTTGAAGAATCGCAAAGTTCCAGAAGAAATATAAACCATACTTGCTCTTCAATATAGTCACTAGGACCACCTCCGCTTTGTCACCTCACCTGTGCTGATGATAACCTTAGGATCGATGATTGGGGAAAAGGGCATAGTGGTGTTTTTTTTTTTTTTTTTTTTTTTGGTTAGTTTTTTTGTTTGTTTTGTTCTCCCTGTGTGATGTCAGTAGCTACTGCCATCGAGCCCAGGATCCAGCTGAATAATCTTGGGAACTGGTGATCTAGTTGTGATAAACAGATTTCGTGAGGTCTCCACCTATTCATTAGGAGATAGTACAGTAGCGGGTCACACTTCTAAGCACTGGAATCCCACAGGTGCTTAGAATTCCAGCATGCAACTACATTGTTTTCCTGTCAAATAGTCCACAGAAATGAATTTTTATCCTGGCAGGAATGCCAAAAATCCTTTGGCTATGGCCTTTGTCCCTCCAAATTGGCTGATCTATTGGACTGTTAATAAGTTGGATATCTTCAGTAATGCTGAGCTCAAGACCTAGTCTTGCATCATGCATTTCTCCGCAGAGGACCCTGCCAGAAGTTCGACACAGTTGGTCTATAGACTTAATTTGTGTTCTGACCTCTGACTGCATGTGATCTCCCTACATTCAGCTTTACCCATCAGACGCCTGCGATCTGGTTCTATAACAAGATCTGAGGAAGTAACAAATGTGATTATGCCATTCCAAGGCTCCATGTGGTCAAACCACCATTGGAGCTGTACCTTGGCCTCTTGACAGGTTTATGCTTTCTGAATAGGTGAGACCTTTCCTGTAATGAGATGCCTTGAGCTTTTGAAGAGCTCTGTAATTGAGCGGGCCTTAAATTACTAACTGAATTGTTGAGGCCTATAGACTCACCAGCCTGGCCAGCTGCTTTGGTGAGATCTTCTGTTCAAAGCCATATTTAACTCTTTCCTGATGCTTGTCCTCTTATAATGGATTTCAGATTCTTTGCGACCAAATTCACTGCAAATTTGAGGCGTGTAATCCTAAATCTGAACAATTTTTCGAGTTCCATGTTTTGATAAAAATGTAATCCTGCTAGCAGAATTATCGTCCTCTGCACATTGTCCAGCAGCCGATTGCAACATTTGTTCATTAAGAGGATGTTTTCTAGGTACACAATCAGACTATTTCCGTCCGGCACCTCAATGACAGTATGGCTGGTTTAAGAACCTTGGCCAAGCACCAAAGGGCTGAGGAAAGATTGTATGGAAGTGCTGTAGACTTATAGGCACAGGTGAATTGAAAGGATCTCCAACAAGTTGTGAAGATTGCCACTGTCAGTCGCCATTCATCTCTAGTCTTGCTATCCAGTTTGAGTAAAATGTCACTAAGTATATGTATCCGCTCCATCTTGAAATGGCATTATACCATCACCATGGACAGTGGGGTGTGTCCTGTTTATCTATCAGGAAGAGATTGCTTATGAATACATTAGACTGGAGCCTTTTGTAAACTATTGCTTCTTTGTCGAGCTAAGCTTCCCCTTCTTGGTCTAAAAGAAAACTTATAAGAGGGGAGAAAAAATAAGGTGTGTTTTTTTTTTTTTTATTCCGCTGATCTACAGAATTTTGTGAAAATCTTAGACCGTTTAGAGGCCTGGGTACCTTAGTTATCTCTTCCCATTTGTGGCGGAATAAACCTCTCCTCCATCCCATTTTTGGTTAGGAAAAACTGGTAATCTGATATTCTTCCTGGTAGCGTGCGCTACACCTCTGAATGCGGTTTGGCTCATCCTCCGCCTGGGAAAAAATCCACCAAATTTCTTTTGATCTTGGCACTAGATTGCTCTCTTGGGGCCTTGACCTCTTTGGCTGGCTTGGATTACTGGACAGCAGGTAGACATTTTCTAGGAAACATATCTCGCTTTGTGCTCAACTGGCCAATTGTTTGGGGAAAGGAGAGTGCCAGTTTTCTTGGCTTCTTCAGTTTTATGTAATATTTTTTTTGTCTGTGTGCCAGCAAAAGAGAGAAGCCTCCCTTGACAGGTTACCCGTGAGCAATTGATCCCTTTCTTGGGATCCTTTACTAACTTGGCCATAAGGTTGGCCATCTTCATCAGTTTCAAAGTTTAAATCACCTTTACCATAGAGAGTGGGTGTCTTGGAACCCCACCCGCAGTTGGCCTGTGACCTTGTCTAGAGGCTTCCTAAGTCTGCTATGGACTTAGAGCCACCTTTGCTAGGGGGCCACTAATGACCGCAGTTGCTAAATGTCCTCAGGGGCCAACATGTCTGCAATCCCTTTTGTCATATGGAAACCCTGGGTCTTGTTCTCCAACCTGGAACGCTTGGCATCCGGTTTCCAGGATTTACTGCCCCAGTAAAGTTAACCTCCTGAGTCCGTCTCATGATCTGAGCTCTCTGCATCATCTAGGTCTTCTATTGGTGTGGGAGATTCCCCATCATTGCTGGTAGTACCAGGCTTATCTCAGGAGGTATTTTTTGTAGCCATGTACTTTATCAAAAAAGCCTACATAAGTCATTAAAGGCATGCACACTTTTTCGCTTTGCGCTAGACATTCTGAGTTCCCTAGGATTGTGTTGAACCAGTATGCCTTATCCCTCCCCCCCCCCCCACATTCCCCTTAGCGGGTTCTATCCATGTGCTGCTGGTGGGAGTAGACTCTTCCTTCCCAGCTCTCTTCAGTGAAGCAATAGACCCCTCCACCAGTCCCTCACCCCAGTGGGGAAAAATGCTGTTCCTCTTGGATCTCCTCTTAGAGATCGGGTTTCCATGATCCTGCAATGTGGATTAATGTAATAGATTTCAATACAACCACTGTAAAGTTAGTTATGTTTTTCTAAATGTGTCACTCTCTCAATAGATCCATTGGGACCTGTACAACTGTGCCTCTTGGAGTCTTCTGGGCAACACCCACCTGTTACAGCAATGTCTGGACCTTTCTTCTACTCGTTGCCCAAGCAGGTGTTGTAGTGTATGTGAGGCAGGATTTTCTAGCCACAGTTTGCCACTAATCATGCCCAGGGGACTCTGTGCACTGAGTTGGCTGATCTTTGCCCTCTACCAAGGGTTCAGTTTATTCAAAGCCTCAATCTTAGAGGAGAGCAGCAGCAGGTTTTGTTCCTCTTACAGTGCCCCCGGCATTGTGGAGCATCTCCGTGCTTTGAGTCCTGCGGGTCTGTCAGTGAAACTATTTGATTCGTACCCCCGTATCCCAGCACCGTGCACTAGGTAAGGTGGTCGGGATGCATGCTGGCTAACAGACGGTTAGTCTCCGCTCACTAGAGAGGAGGTGAAGGAAGTTGATTGTGAGCACCATCTGCCTTTGTACTGTAATTGGCGTATGCTTAGAGGAAACAATTGTGGATTACGACAGTTGTCAAAAAAGAATTGGCACAACAGTTATTGTAACGAGCTTTATTCAACAATGGCACTAAACCACCCAGTGAGTACCCAAACTACCATCTTCTAACCGTCCCAAGAAAAAAGTACTTATCTGGCTGCTGAGCAGCAAAGGAAGACTAAGTGTGTTTTCTTGAGGACTATTACATTGGTTTTGCTTGGTTACTATTTTGTTCGTTCTTCTCAGAGGTTTAAGGGATATGTACTCTTTCAAGATATCCAAATCTTTTATTTTCTATGCCTTTTTCCCCCTTTTGGACAGCATTTGAAAGGCACTATTTTTTTGCAATTTCAGATTAATGTAAAACACCGACTATGAACATTTATTCTAGAGAGGTGTTCAATTCTCTTGCCACTTCTTAGCTGGGCCATCTCAAAAAATAAAAACAGTGAGAACACACATTCTGCCCTGTCTGTCGTAATTATTATAAAGTAAGTCTGTCTTTTTTTTTATTTCTTGTGTGCTTGCAATGTAAGGACATACGGTAGACTTTTGACTTGGGTACACGGGCAACCAGTAGGAACTCAAAGAATTCCCCTCCCCCCTCCTCCAGTTCAGTTTTACTGGTCACAGGCATTTGCAGTAGCTTTAGATCATTAAATCTCAAGTTTCTGGACTGGCAGGCTTTAAGCCTTTTTCTTAGATACAGCGGGCCCTTCTGCTTAAAGGCTCTATAGGCAAGGTTCGATTTGATTAGCGATGGGCAGCCAGTCAGTTGGCACAAGTAGGCAGACTGGGCGTGCTGGAACCTTTAAAATTAAACGAGCTGCAGAATTTTGAATAATCTGCAGGTGATGCAACACGTAAGATTGCAAGCCCAGATATAAGCTGTTGGCGTAGTCCAACTTGGAAGTCACCAGAGCGTGGACAATAGTCTTACAGATGACCTCTGCTACCAGATGTAGCATCCTCCCTAAATATTTAAGAGTTGCAAAGTAACTTGCTGATAATGCTTTCACTTGCGGTTCAAAAGGCAAGCTTGAATCAAATTTGATACCTAGATTTCTCACAATCTCAGATGGTAAAGGAGGATCACCTAACTCCGCAGGCTGCCAGTTATGTGAGTCTGGCTAATGACTGGTGTCCAAAGAAGACAAGTTACTTTTTCTAAGGCCGATGTTATTAATCCACTCTCAGACTGATTTCAATCCAAGCTTAAAGAAATTGAAAGTCTCTACATCATTATCCTGAAACAGAAGGAGCTGAAAATCATCAGTGTAAGAAATCGCCTGCAGGCCCCAAAATTCTACAAGGTTCACAAGAGATTCAAAATACCCATTAAAAAGGGTAGGACACAAGGCACAGCGCTGAGGCACCCCACAATCTAAGTTTGGTGGCTGAGGTAAAAGGAGAAAGAAATACTGCTTGTGTCCTATCTTCAAGGTATAATTTAAGCCAGGCAAAAGCCTGCCCTTCGACTACAATATTCTTGAAGAATAGAGAGACCATATCAAAATCAATAAATCCAGTAGTACTACCATCGCTGTAGAAGTGTGATTGAGATTGTTCTTTATAAACTCTGTAACCTCTAATAAGGCAGACTATATGCTGTACCCTGCACAGAAGCGAGCTTTCATTTCATGTAGTAAATGATTTGACTCCGGAAAGTGGGAGAGCTGTCTGACCAACTTCTCCAACATTTTTGCTAATGTAGGTAGGAGTGAAATAGGTCAGAAGTTATTGAGCACCATCGGGTCAGCATTGGGTTTCTTTTAACGGGGAGCAAGAGGTCAAGCATTCAACTCCTTGGCTCCACTGCAGAATCCAAGGAGGAATTCATCAGCTTTTTGAGAAGGGGATTAACCAGCATGGTGACCAATTTTAGGATGTCAGGAGGACACTGCTTGAGAGGCAAGCCAGATTTACAATTGGCCAGTATAGTGGATGAGTCCTTCACAGACTGTCTCAAAACTGGACAGAAGAGTGCCCGAATTAAAACTCTTCCAAGGTAGGTGACCGCACACCCAGAGTGGGAAATTGATCTTAAATCGTTTCTTTTTTTATTAACCAAACCAGTCTGAGAGCTCCTCACATATGTTAGCTGACCGAGTAAGATGATTTTGGGTTGTAGTAGAGGTCCAAAAGGAATTTACAATCTCAGATTTCCCGCGGTTTATTTGAGGCTGAAGCAGTTGTGGAGGAGAAACTCCTTATGTGCCCTACAAAAGGATATACGAAAGTTCATCAAGGTTCTTCTACACAGTTATAAGATTTCCTCCAGTTACGCTTAAAGCATTAATTACATTGCAACCTTTCCTCTTTTAAAGCCGCTGAGAACCAAGGAGAGGACTGTCTCGTTCTTCTCGGGCATGCAATTTTTATCAGGGCAATGAGATCAAAGGCTTCAGATTGCCATTTATTCACCTTTTCTAAATCAGAGTCAACTGAGTCCAATAATTCAAGAGAAAGGGATTGGAGAGCCTCAGATAGATGTTCTAAAAGTTTGTGCTAAAGTCTTGGAACTTTCTGAATTGCCATCTGTTGCTGCTTAAGCAGGTCAATAAAAATCTTAAAAGATATCAGGAAATAGTCGGACCAAATTAGCTTAAGGCCTAGGCTAATATGAACATTAAAGAGTGAAAGAAAATGAGATCCAAACTGTCAGGCCATATGTGTGGGGCCATGCACAAGTTGTTCTAGATTAAATCCATCTAGAGTGGTCACAAACTGTTTGGCCACTGAACAACTTGAATCATTTTATATGTAAATTAAAATCTCCCAAAGTGGTTTTATTACGTTATTTGTTGGCGCATAGTTTCATAAAAAAACTTGCTAGATGAGATTGTAAACAGAAAAATTATAGTATATCCATTCCTTACCATTGTTAAAAGTAAAGATGAAAATCTGAGTTTTGGACATTTTGAAATGATAGCAAGAATACTGATCATACTAGCATGGACCTGGCATCCAAAAAATAGCAAGGGTGTTTTTTTTCACACGCAAAAAGTCTGTCATTTGTTTTGGGAATGTGCTACTAGTTTTATAACTAAAAGCAAGAGTTATTTTCATTAACCCATCCGCAGCTAGGCCTTTCCCCCTAGAATACTAAGCTAAATCCTTCATTACCTTTTTCCACTTAAACAACCCATGCCAAATTCTTCCACATCCTGGGCATTCTAAAAATACCCAGGGATTGTGGACACCCCTGCTGGGAACTGAGAAAATCACCAAAATTGAGCTAACTGTTGGGTTTCTTGGCAAAATTAGGAAACTTTTTTTTTTCTTTCTCTCCTCCTAAAGTGTCGGCAAAAGGTTTCCTGTGCTTAAGTCCCCATCATCCCAGCGTTCAGGAACATGCAGAGCTGGGGAAAAAAAAAACACCATAGTCGGCATTTTTAAATAGGTAGCCAATTTTTCCAAATTTGCGAGCTTTCAACTTCTTCCAGTTTGGGGTGGAAACAGTTGTGAAACCCATGGGTAATTTTGGAAAGCTATAGATTTCTGAAAACTAGACTACATTTTTAACTCCGCAAGGGGTCCTTTGTGTAGATCCCTCATTATTCCCCCAGAGAAACAAAGTTACAATAAAATATTGAAAATGAGTAGGGGAAAAACAGCAGTTTATGACAAAGTATCTAGCATGTCACTATGGTCGATATTCCATTATTTCCTCCAGACTCTTGTAGTCACATGGAAATATATTGGGTTTATAGGTTCTCCAAGAACCCGAGGTACCCAAAGCCAACATCTTAGTTGCACCTTACAATGGTTTTTCATTGTGTACCGACTACACAGCAATTCATATGGTAAAATATCGAGTGAAAAATGGGCATGAAGGAAATCTTTTAATTTCTGAAATGTACACCAGATGCTGAGTTGAGGAGCAGTGGGTATTTGTACATCTCTGAATTTGTGGGTACCCATATTAGCATGTGATAGAGCATTTTTCGAAATGTCTTCTTTCTTACACACTGGCTTACAATTTGGAAGGCACAAATGTAGAGATCTAATTGGTAATAATTTCTCTACTGTTCTGTTTCCAACGGTCTCCCGATTATTCCCCCCCAAAAAGTTCATCACTTGTGTGGGTAAGCCTAGTGCTCGCGGTAGGAGAGGCCCCAAAACTCTAGATGTTCACATCACATTTTTCCACTAGAAACGGACCAATTTTTAAGGTTGAGCCTGCGAGTGCATGCACTAGTGCATGCATCGCGCTTGCGAGACACACTTGTATACAGAAAAGGACATGGAGCCCACCCATTGCTTACCATTTGTTGTCTTCACATCACTCTTCTTTACCAGCTCCGCAATTGGCCAGTGCACGTGAAACAGTTTCCGGTTATTTTTTTGGAGCAGGGACCAAGCATAGATTGATTAAAGTTAATCCCTGCCCGTCCGCTGCTACCGATGTGATTGAGGTTCTATTTCTTCCCCCTGCCTGCTGCTCCCTCCATAGCGCTTGCGTTTTTTAGGTCGAGCTTTAGCAGCAGCGCGCATGCGCTGCTCGCTCTGCGAGGCATGCAGTAGTCTAGTATGGGAGACAAGCTGCCCCCCACTCTCCGCCCATATTTTTCATTGGCTTCTGTCTTTGTCCTTCGTAAATGCTGGCATGTGATTCCATAATAGGCTTGTTGGTCCTTCCTTAGTACGGCTATGACTTCATCGGTATCCTCCCATGGCTACTGGTCCCTTTACTTTGCTGTTACACAGGCGTGTACTATTTTTGGGTCGAGCAAGTGCTGCTCTGGGTTTAGTTTTCCCCGATCCCTTTGTACCCGCCCCCTCCCGTTGTCCGTGTTTTCCATCCTCCCCCCTCCCGTTGTCCGTGCCTTCTCCCTCACAACACCCCTCTGCTGTCTGTGCCTTCTCCCGCTCCACCCCCCCCGCCGTCCATGATGCATTGCAGTAGGTCTCGCGTAAATGCGGCTGCCCGTGGCCCCCACAGGGGGCCACCCAGAAAGGGCGGCCCATTTAGTGCCATTTGGGCACTTCCCCCACCCCCCCCCTTCTAAGGCGGGACCTTGTGAGGAGTCCCCATGCCAGGCGCACTAGGCGCATCATTTTCGGCGCGCTGTGGGGTGGGGAGGGTATATGAGCCTCCCCCCTCCATTTTGTGTCCTCTTTGTCACCTGGCACGCCGTCTTCACTGGTCGTCGTCGCGGTCTCGCCGATGCGTTGTTGTCCTGCTCGGATTGCGTGGTGTCTGAGGCAGGCGCCAGTGATTACATGCGGTGAGTCTGCCCCCCCCTCTTTTTTGAGGGGCAGTGTTTGCCTCATGGTGGGGCAGGTTGCCACTGATTGCCTTCGGGCATGCTTTATGGCAGGGGGCCGCGATTTGCATGTGTGATGAAGGTGAGCCGGGCACGCCGTCTATAGGTCGGCTCTTGGTTCCGCATGTTTACGGGGATCGTGAGGCAGAGTCGGGGCTTTCTTGCGGGAGTCTGGGGAAAGTTCTCTAACCCCCTGAGGCCGTATGGTGGGGGCTGGATGTCTCTGCCTCCGCCAGGCGTTGTAATCGGTTCACCGCTGCACCACCCCCCTCCTCGCCGTTCTTAATCTAGGACGCCGGGGGGGGAAGGGGAGGCAGCTTGATCGCGGCACGATCTTTTCGGGCTAGATGCCCATCCCCCCAGGCCGGGGAGCAGTGAACCGTCTGGTCCAATTTGGCAGTGGAGGTAGCCTGGATGCCATTGTCCACGTTTAAATAGATTAAATTGGTTTTGGCAATGGAGAACCTCGTTTGGCTGTACATGCACTTGGCCATAGCGGTGTTTATTGCGGCCTCTGCTCCTCCATTACGTGGCATCTCGGGTGCGAGTCTGCAGTAGCGGGGGTGGAGCAGCTGCAATCAGTCGTGTCCCCTCCGTTTGTATGAGGCTGTCGGTAGGGAGCGCTTACGTGTTACAATTTGGGTCGTGCGCGTGTGGCATAATTAACTAAATGGCCGACTTTGGTCTGGTTCGAGGTTCATAACTTGCATGTACCCTAAGGAGCGGGCAGGGCTGCTCTCTATCTGGGCGTTGTGAATGCATCAAAGGGGCTTCGCTTTCGTATGCGGCTCTTGCCCTCCAACGCCTCATCGGGCTCCTCATGCTCCGCTCCCCCGACTCCCTCCTCCTCACTCTCTCAGGCAGGCTCGGGCTTATCCCTCAGGCCGCACAGCCCCTTGGGCCCTGTAGTCCTTTCGGCTCCGCTCCGGTTCGTCCCCCGGAAGTGCCCGCCCCACGCAGAACTCGAAGCGCAGGTGCGATGCCAAACCGCCGCCCGCCAGGAAATTACGTAAATTCATTTCACACGGCCAGTCGGGGGATGAGTTGCTGCGAGGGGGCCGTTCTGGTGACTCTGCAAAGGCTAGTCCGAGCCCTAGGACAGGCAGAACTCTGGGCATGAAATCTGTTGCTTAGCAGAGTAGGATACTACGCAGCCTAGTGCTGTTCCTATACACACTTTGCTCTGCTCACAGCGTATTTCAGGGTAGTGACGCATTTGTATTCTGTGTTTATTTTGCTCAGGCCCCTGCCTTCCTTTCTCGTCTGGCTGTCCCGCAAGTGGCGTCTCTTCACCTCCGGGCGTGGGCTGAGAAGGGGGCATCGGGGGTGGCGAGCAGGCAGTGTTGGCAATGTTGCCTGTTGGGCCCACCGGGTTGCGAGTGTGGGATCCACGTGCTTGGCACAACAGTCATTTGGGACTGTTGTGCAGGTCCCGGTTGCTGCGAGGCCGCCTCGGGCGCAGTCTGTCTGGTGTGCAAGATCATGCAGCGCAGCGGTGCGGCGGCAGTGCCTGGCAGAGGAAGGATGTTGGGGATTTGTGTCGGAGTGTGGCTGGCGGTGCCACGCGCCTTTTGTCCCTCAAGTCTTTGTTGACGTTGCTGCTCTCCCGGCGAATTTTTAAATAGAGCAGGCTACTCCTCAGCGACTCTAATGAAGCTGTCTGTAAGTGAAGGCAGCACCAGCAGAAGCGGCGCAGGGTGGCGCCGTGAGTCACCGGAGCGTGGGCTTCCAAGACGGGGACTGGATGTGGGTTGCAGAGCCTGCGGTAACTACAAGGTCCAGAATCCTATGTGTGTGTGTTCCAAGGTGCGTGCATGTCCTTGTGGCTTTGTCCTTGCTCCAGCACGGCAGGAGCAAGGTGTGGTGTAAAAGGAAGTGGCCGCCTGACGTGAGTCCTGGCTTATAGTGGCACAAGTGTCAGGTTTTCCGTAGAACTGCCTTGCTGTAATGTAGCGCGGGCGAATGCGGATTCTAGTTTCGCTCAATATTGGGCGTCTCTAGGTATATGTCGCCATGAACAGCTCTAGGTCAGAACTTGTGTTTTACTCTGTCTTCAGTTGACGTTGCGGTGCGTCTGCCTTGGCTGTAACCGGACAGGGTGCCCTGGGTGGGGCCAAACAGTATATCAGCTTGGGGTTGATTATTGGTGCGTTAAACCAATTGGTACTGCCAGGGTGCCATAAAGTGGGAAGGCCACTTGGGGGCAGTGTTTCTCACTTTGGCTGAACATGAATGAATAATGTCTTCATTCAATAATACCGATAATGGGCATTGCTCCATCTTTTCAGCAAGGTAGACCAAAGCAGTTTGATATGTCCTTTGACTTTGAGCGATTCATTCAATGCTTTTCTTTCATAGAACTATTTTCGCCAATTTTTAATTCAGTAGTTTTGGATGGCGCCTGTGTCTCAAATCATCACTATTTTATTGACGATCTGGTGACTCGCATTTAAGGGTATGTCCATGGTTCTTTGCGTGGCTAATTAATGTTTCCAGTACACAAAGACACCCGTTGCTTAAGGCCTCATGCTCCTATTGCTTCAGCCTTGGTTTGGACGTACCATAATGGGGGACAGTCACGCATAAATCCTGCAGGTTTTCTCGTGAATGTTAATGCGGAAAGGTTAGTGCGCAGTGCAGACTAAGCCCAGTGTGGGGCAGATGACAACACGAGTCCATTTGTCTCCAACGTGGGGATTATGCGCCGCCATTCTGTTTCAAATGGGCTGCCGCTTTCTGGTTTCGGCACCTGGCATGCGCGCAGGTGACCTGTCTGGCTGTTGCGGAAGTATGGAGGGCGCGGAGGGACTCCAGTGGTCCCTACATTTCCCTGATAAACTGCTTCTAGTGGTTTTGTTTGGCTACGGCTGGGTTTTACACACAGGTCTACATGTTTATTGGCTGGCGCAGCACTTGGTCATCAGTCTGTACCCCCGTACTGGGGATCATCCAGGGAAGGGGGCACATTAGGGCTTAGTCACCCCAGAATGATATGCACAAACTGGCACACGGTGCGTTAGGGTTTGTATCACACAGAACTGGGGGTGTCTCATTGGGCACACTCAGTGCCTGTGCATTGGCCGGTTTGTTTCATCTTTGCATAAGGAAGATATATGTGGGGTATCTAATTGGCCACAGATTGGCACATTAAGATGGGCGCAAACCGGGTTGTTACCCATTAAAGGTTTTATAATAAATGCTTTGGAGCACCTGCAGCAGTGAGGGATGCTTCCTGAGTGCCTAGGACTTGAGGTTTAGTAGCACTTCCCTCCCCCAGGCCCACAGGGCTTTCAGCAGAATGGCCACAGGCTCGAGCAGGTCAAAGGGGGATTTCTGCGCAGTGCCTGTAGAATGTCATGTACCATTAAGGGCATGCTACTACTAAAAGTCGTCCCAAAGTTCTGGGGTCAAACTGGGTTGGAGCAGTAAGACTACAGTCTTTAGGAAGCATTCAGCATTCCCTCAAATCTAAGTAAGGGCAGTTATCTGTACATAATTATCAACGAGTGGGGTAACATACACCGGTTATTCAACGCCATCATGCCTCCGGGGCACGCGCGCTTTTCGAATATACAATTATGTTGGGGTCCATTAAGCAATATACAGAGAAAACTGTAAGAGTGGAAGTAAGGTGGGTCGTACATCCCTTGTCTTCTACTTGCGCGGGCACATTGTGTCAAGAGTTGCTTGGTCAAAGGTATTGCACACTGCCTGGCAACATTGATGACCCATCCACACCCAAGCGATTGCACTCGCAGATACACTTAAGACAAACATTCACTGAAACTGGTCAACACATTATTTGTTCATTATAGTTGATCAGGAAACGCCTTCCCAAATCTGGCACCAGAACACTAGGTTAGTCAGGGCCAACTTGTTGGTTGGGCGACTTGTGCAGGCGAAGGCTCGTTACACTTCTTGCACAGTCACACCAGTTCGGAATTGAAGCATTGCCTTGGGTATACCTGGGCATATAGGAAGGCCAGACAAGCAGCCAGGGGGTTACAGAGCAGGTGCACTCTGCTCTTAGCATAGTATATACAGGCTGCATCACCTCACCTAGGAAGCAAGCATTGCTTTGGGTGCTGGGTTGGACCCATACAGGACATCAAGTAATAATTGAGCTATGCTAACTGCCGGTGAAGATAATTTTATTGGGGAGCAATTGTGCGCGGCAGGTGGCCATTCCTTGCTTGAGATAGATGATAGCTTTGGGTCCCTGATAGTACCCACATACTGGCCCAGTGGCTACCGGGCCATCGCACCCCAGGTTGGGGGTCAACTCTGTTAAATCCTAGGGTGGACTAGGAGGGTACGGGACTGGTGCTTGGGAAACCCTGACGGAGCATGGAAGATGCTGGCAGTAGGTCCCAGCACTCCACCAGTTCTCCCCCACCAGTGGTATTAAAAGTATCCCCAATTTTCACCATGTGAACAACACATTAGAAGGCGTGGGATGCAATTTCACCTGTCCGCTGAGCTACAGCGGGCTGTTCCGTCGGGGGGGGGGGGGGGAAACTACAGCAGAGACTGGTAGGGGGGAGGCCCCCCAACACATCCTGGCCATCCACTTTGTTGTTCACAACAACTGTGCATGTGAGAGTCCAATTACCGGTGCATAGTTCATTCGGATACAGTATCATTTCACTTTAAACAATCGCTGGAGTTGCAAGCGTGAGTTTCCCTCAAGGTCAACTGGTCACATTATCAGCAATAAAAGCTGCCCGGGATGTCTGGGTGCAGTCTCCACAGATCTAACTGAAAAGGCAACAGTCCGGCAGGAAAGGAGATGTATAATTGATTGCCCACCTAGCAATATACTATTGCACAGGGGGATGAAGGGTGATTCAAGGGACATGGGTGGTGTGGCAACAACGCTAGACGGTCAGCTTATGCTGGGTAGTAGGTTCCGCATCACCAACCAGAAGGGTGCCAAGTGGCAAAAACCAGTAAATAGGTTTAATATATGCGTGTCTCTGGCCTTACGGCTGTGTGGAACCGGTCTCATTTAGAGTTACACCCAGGGGAAAATTGTGTGCTTAAGGTTCGCATGACCAAGGCAGTTTGGGGTATTCCCTAGCGGCTCCACTGAAGGTGTACTGCAGCTAAACAGGAAGCTGGGAATCTGGGTTTCCGACACTTTTGCGGGTTTAAAGCATCCAGGGTCAGAGATGGACAGTAGGTACTGTGCATCTGTGATACGACGGCAGTTAATCAAGCGGGGTGCGCTGCGTACGTTGTCACCGCACGAAAGGGTGAGGTGTCGCCAATAGTGGGCATAAAACATAAATTGTTTCAAACCAGATTTGACACCATTAAGGTGTTCACCAGGGTTTAGCAAGCAAAGGGGTTTGTGCAATCATCTGGTCAATGGGGCGAAGTAAGGGCACCCCAGAACCAAGGGTAGGTGACATGTTCCTACAGTTAAGCTCAAATGCCCCGCCCGGTTAGCTATATTAGCCTCGCTGGGTGGGGACGCTGTCAGCCAACATAGTGTGCTGCTGTCCCAATGGGGAAACCAGGGTCAAGCACAAAAGGCTACTATGCAAAAAGAACATTTGACACGTCCAGTGTTCAACAAAAATTTACATTTAACGGAGCAGGTAATTTTCCATCGCTGGGGCTGCTCAGGGTGGGCAGTGTGAACCGCCCCCCCCTATCTGGGAGTGTTCTAGGATGGGGGTAAAGTAGGACTTAGTCAATCCTTAATGTTAGGCACCATATTGCAGACAGTGCGCACTGTATTAAATCAGACCGATTCTCTAAGCTGGTATGCCTACCACAGAGGCAGCCGTGCGGTCGAAATTCCCATAAGGAATAAGGGATGCATGGCGAGGGCAGGAGGGCACCCTTGCTCTTTGTCACATACTTCTAGTTATGAACATTCCTGAGTATAATCCTTATCAATAGGCTATTGATAATGGCAACTACACAAAGACTCCCTTGCCTAATGTCACATATTCCATGGTGGGATAGTCCCCAATTGACACTGGGAACCTTAGATTCTAATAGTATCATTGGAAATATACACATGACTCCGTGGTCTTGTGGGGTATGTAGTCCCACCACGAATTTTTAAGGGGGACTACAAGGCAAGCTGAAGGTGGGTTTTGATTTTTGGAGGGCAATCATTCCAGGGATGACAGAGTGAACTGGGTCTCTGGCTGGATTGAGCTCCATGGGTCACGTGATCGGCCTTACTTAAGCAAGCCTAGTAGGTGGCGTAAGTTGTCACTCCAAATGGTTGCGGTGACTGCAATAGCGTGCGCAATGCGAACAGTCCTGTTCGCCATGGTTTATTAAACGCAAAGGTCTGCGCACATGTCTGGTCAACTTCAACAAAGTAGGTGCACTCTGCTCACAGGGCAGGTTACGGGTTGCTTCAGTTATGCATGAAATGCCCCGCCCGCATAGCCATAGTATATAGGCTGGTTGGGGAAGCGGTCTTCTAAGCAAGTGTGCTGCTGTTCCATAAATTTGGGAAACTGGTGGTAGGGAGCACGAAATGCTAGAAGGATTGCAACTACTGGTTGCAGGAGGTGGGAGCCTACATCAGCTTGAAGGGTAATATAGCGATGGTTAAGAGAGAGCTCCCTCCTGGGAGGCCATCACATTCTGGCAGGTCATGTGAGGCAGTGGTACATTCCCAGAGAAGGATAAACCGCTCCATGTGCAAGTTCGCAGGGCAAGGGGCTTTGGCTTCATCAGGCATGGGGTATGCCGGGCGAACACCAAAGGTTATTTTGACAAAGTTGGGGTGCACCTGGCACAGGTGGGCTTGGATCTGTTCTTACTGGACATGAATGAGGCCCGGGAAATGGCAGGAAGTGGATGCAGGGGTTTTCCCAGACTAATTTGTCTGGATCAATCAATCAATCAATCAATCACGGCATTTATAGAGCGCGCTACTCACCCGGGAGGGTCTCAAGGCGCTGGGGGAGGGGGTAAGTTACTGCTCGAACAGCCAGGTCTTGAGCTGCTTCCTGAAGGAGAGATGGTCCTGGGTTCGCCGAAGGTGAGTGGGGAGGGAGTTCCAGGTCTTGGCTGCCAGGTAGGAGAAGGATCTTCCTCCGGCGGTGGCTCTGCGGATGCGTGGTACGGTGGCGAGGGCGTGGCTGGTTGATCGTAGCTGGCGGGTGGGCGTGTAGAAGGTCATGCGGTCGTTGAGGTACTTGGGGCCCAGGTCGTGGAGGGCCTTGTGTGCGTGGGTGAGGAGTCTGAACGTGATTCTCTTGCTGACGGGGAGCCAGTGCAGGTCTTTCAGGTGTCCGGTGATGTGGCTGTGTCGGGGGATGTCCAGGATGAGTCGTGCGGAGGCGTTCTGGATGCGCTGGAGTCTTTTTGAAGTTTGGCTGTGGTTCCGGCGTAGAGGGTGTTCCCATAGTCCAGTCGGCTGGTGACGAGTGCCTGGGTGACGGTCTTCCTGGTTTCAGTGGGGATCCATCTGAAGATCTTGCGGAGCATGCGCAGGGTGTTGAAGCACGAAGATGAGACGGCGTTGACTTGTCTGGTCATCGACAGGGAGGAGTCCAGGATGAAGCCCAGGTTGCGTGCGTGGTCCGTTGGTTTGGGCGCGGTGCCCAGGGCCGGGGGCCACCAAGAGTCGTCCCAGGCGGAGGGTGATGAGCCCAGGATGAGGACTTCCGTCTTGTCTGAGTTCAGTTTAAGGTGGCTGTTCCTCATCCAGTCGGCGACGTCTCTCATCCCGTCGTGTAGGTTGGCTCTGGCGGTGGTGGGGTCGTTGGTGAGGGAGAGGATCAGCTGGGTGTCGTCGGCGTAGGAGATGATGTTGAGGTTGTGTTGGCGTGCGATGGCTGCGAGGGGGCTCATGTAGACGTTGAAGAGGGTTGGACTGAGTGAAGATCCTTGTGGAACGCCGCAGATGACTTCGGTGGCCTCGGATCTGAACGGGGGGAGGCGGACTCTCTGGGTTCTTCCGGCGAGGAACGAGATGATCCATTCCAGTGCTTTCTCTCGGATTCCGATGTTGCTGAGGCGCTTCACTAGGGTGCGGTGGCAGACGGTGTCGAACGCCGCGGAGAGGTCCAAGAGGATGAGGGCTGCTGTTTCCCCGTTGTCGGTTAGGGTTCTGATGTCGTCGGTGGCTGCGATAAGGGCGGTCTCGGTGCTGTGGTTGGCCCGAAACCCGGACTGCGAGGGGTCGAGGGATCCATTCGTCTCGAGGAAGGCGGCAAGCTGTCTGTTGACGGTCTTCTCGATGACTTTGGCCGGAAACGGAAGGAGCGAGATGGGACGGTAGTTCTTGAGGTCGGTGGGGTCCGCCGTTGGTTTCTTCAGGAGGGCGGTAAGCTCGGCGTGCTTCCAGCTCTCCGGGAAGGTGGCGGTGTGGAAGGAGGAGTTGATGATGTCCCGGAGATGGGGTGCGATGGTGGCGTCGGCTTTGTTGAAGACGTGGTGTGGGCAGGGGTCGGTTGGTGATCCGGAGTGGATGGAGTTCATCGTGCGGGTGGTGTCTTCGGTGCTGATCGGGGTCCAGTTGCAGAGGGTGGTGGTGGCGGGCGTTGGTTCGGCGGTAGGGTGCGTGGTCTGTGCGTCGAAGCTGTTATGTATGTCGGTGATCTTGCGGTGGAAGAACGCGGCGAGTGAGTTGCAGAGGTCTTGCGAGGGGTGATGTCGTTGTTTCCGGCGCTGGTGTTGGAGAACTCTTTGACGATGCTGAAAAGTTCCTTGCTGTCGTGGGCGTTGTTGTCCAGTCGTTCTTTGAGTGCCGACTTCTTGGTGGCACGGATCAGCTGGTGGTGTTTGCGGGTGGCGTGCTTGAGGGCGGTCCTGTTGTCTGTGGTCTGGTCGAGTCGCCAGGCTTTCTCGAGAGTGCGGCAGTTCTTCTTGGATTCCTTGAGTTCGTTGGTGAACCAAGGGGTTTTCTTGCTTCCGGGTCTGCTGGGAGGGTTTTTAGTGGTGCGAGGTCGTCGGCGCAGGCGGTCAGCCACTTGGCGAGGTTGCTGGCTGCTTCGTTTGGGTCCGTTGTGTTGGTGGGTGTGTTCTGGCTGAGGGAGGCGGTGAGCTGCTCGGCGGTGATCTTGCTCCAGCTCCGGCGGGGAGCCTGTTGCGGGTGGTGGTGAGTCGCAGTCTTTCTGAAGCTGAAGTGGACGCAGCTGTGGTCGGTCCAGTGGAGTCCGGTGGCGTGGCTGAAGGAGATGTGCTTGCTGGAAGAGAAGACGGGGTCAAGCGTGTGGCCGGCGTAGTGGGTGGGCGTGTTCATAAGTTGCTTGAGTCCGAGGTTGGCGAGGTTGTCCAGCAGGGCGGTGGTGTTTCTGTCGTTGTTGTTCTCCAGGTGGAAGTTGAGGTCCCCTAGGAGGATGTAGTCGGCGGAGGGCATGGCGTGCGGGCTGATGAAGTCTGCGATGTCTTCGCTGAATAGTGTGCGTGGTCCCGGGGGTCTGTAGATGAGGGTGCCTCGGAGGGTGGTCTTGGGGTCAGTGTGTATCTGGAAGTGTAGGTGTTCGGCGGCGGTGAAGGTCTCGTCGGAGTTAGTCGAGATGCGGATGGTGTTCTTGTGTACGATGGCGATGCCTCCTCCCGTCTGGTTGACGCGGTCCTTCCGGGTGATCTTGTATCCGTCCGGGATGGCTATGGCGATGTCGGGCGCTGAGGAGGCGTTCATCCAGGTTTCGGTGAGGAAGGCGACGTCCGGTGCTGTTGCGTCGAGCAGGTCCCAGAGTTCCACGGCGTGCCTGTGGACGGAGCGGGTGTTCAACAGGATGCATTTCAGGTGGTTGCTGCTGGTGCTCGACTTGGCGGAGGTGGTGCACGTCCGGGGGCAGGTGAATCGGCAGGCTTGGCAGGTGAAGGGTCCGTGGGTGCGTCTCGGTGAGGCTCGGTAGCAGGCAGGGTTCCGGCCGGCATTGAGTGCGGTGAGGGTGGCGGCGTCGTAGGTCCGTCGAGTAGTGTTGCATTGGTGGGATCCAGGGGTCCTGGCGCTGGGCGCGGGCCAGGCGCGGACGGGCGCAGACGGGCTTACCTTTGGCGCACCTTCGGCGCTCCGTCGGTGCTCCCGCTCCGCGCGGCCGCTGCGCGGTCGCTCAGGGGGCGTCATAAGTAAGGAGCCTGGAGGGAGGAGCAGCTGGGTGGCGGGAGCGGGGCGGCGAATGGAATCACGGGGGGCGGGGCCGCAGGGAGGCAGTGGCGGGAAGTCCCAGGAGCAGCGGGCAGCGGGAAAGTCCCAGGAGCAGTGGGAAAGTCCCAGGAGCAGCGGGCAGCGGGAAAGTCCCAGGAGCAGTGGGAAAGTCCCAGGAGCAGCGGGCAGCGAGCGAAGGAATCTCCAGGCAGGAGGCGGCAAGGCAGGCAGGAGCGGCAGCAGTGAGTGGGGCGACCAAGCCCTGTGGAGGGCAGAGCGGTCACACTCTGTGGTCCCCTACGGTCCCCTTAAGTAAGGAGCCGGGAGGGAGGAGCAGCTGGGTGGCGGGAGCGGGGCGGCGAATGGAATCACGGGGGCGGGGCCGCAGGGAGGCAGTGGCGGGAAGTCCCAGGAGCAGCGGGCAGCGGGAAAGTCCCAGGAGCAGTGGGAAAGTCCCAGGAGCAGCGGGCAGCGGGAAAGTCCCAGGAGCAGTGGGAAAGTCCCAGGAGCAGCGGGCAGCGAGCGAAGGAATCTCCAGGCAGGAGGCGGCAAGGCAGGCAGGAGCGGCAGCAGTGAGTGGGGCGACCAAGCCCTGTGGAGGGCTGAGCGGTTGGGTTTCTCCGGGATGAGCAGCCTCCTGAACAGGTTGGAGCAAGGACTGGCTGGGAGGGGTGGTTTCCCCAACATCTTGATAATCCATTTAGGAGGCAACGACCTCACTGCCAGGGGCAGGGGTGCACTCTTACAAGCAATGAAGACTCACTTGGGGGAGATCAGCAAATACATGGGGCATGTGAGCTGTTCTGAAATAGTGCCATACTGCCAGGGGGTCTTTGTGGCAAGCAATGAAGGCGGACTTAGGTGAGATCAGCAAAGACGTGGGTCAATGTGAGCTCTGGTGGTCTGAGATATCCCCCCGCAGAGTGTGGCACGGGTCTAAATCGGAGGAGGCCGTTGAACATTCCCGAAAGAGAGTGAACAGTTCAAGGTGTAAGTTCGCAGATCAGAGTGGTCTGGGGATTCTGGGATGAGCTTTTTGGTCTGAAATAGTGCCGCGCTTGGTTTGGCACCGGGCCAAGTCAGAGGAGGCGGTCGAACATTCACGCAAAAGGGTGAATAGTGCAATGCGCAAGTTCACAGACCAAAGGGGCTTTGGTTTTATCAGGCATGAGCTGATCCAAATGAAGGTGAAGGGCTATTTTGAGATGGATGGGGTTCACTTGTCACAGGTTGGAATGGATCTGTTCCTCTTAGACATGCAGGAGGCCCTGGAAATAGCAGGTTACAGGTGAGAAAGTAGCTGTTTTGGTGGGGGGGGCTCTTTAGGCGACTGTGGCCGCCTCCAGAGCTGTGGCGGAGTTACAGGGCGATCTGGAAGCATATGGGTACAGAAGGGTACCTCTGCAAGAGCACAAGAAGGGTGCCAGAGCCAAATCCCAGGAGCCTCATGGGAGGGTCCTGGAACAATTACGTCGGCGCCCCGTTAGTCCTCCGGGCGGTTGTGGGCCTGGACAACCGGGGGCTTGCCTTGCTACGCTCCGCCCTGAAAGGGGCGTGAGTAATAAGAGACCAATGTGTCACATGATCCAGTAAGGGGATCACCCCCATATGGGTAGCGCGGTTTGGATTCTCCACAGTGCTTGGCTCACCAGGCGGGCAAGGCAGCATAGGTTGGTACAGCTGCCTGCCCTTGGATCGCCCGTTGGATAACCCACCATGTTGCATACTTTTGTATGGAATAAACCTGCAGCAAATTTTTCCCAAACAAAAGTTGTGTTGTGTATTTATTTATGCATACATCTCTGTTGTGGTGTGGGTGGGGTGTTTTGACAATGGGACTATGCGAGTCCTATTGCATTGCAAATGCTTGTTTTTAATCGTAGTATGCAGCCTGCCAAATGAGCATGCTACTTAGAACAACGATTGTGCTGCTTAAGTAACTTTCCACACATTACGATTAAAATCGAGTTTGATGTTGGTTTTCGGGGGGGGAGGGGGGCGTGGCGGGAGCAGAGTGAGATCAGAGTGTGGGAAGGAACACCTCAGCCGGTCACAGTCATTGAGGTGCGGATAGACCGGCCCTGCATACCGGGGCTCACCAGATACTCCGAGCTTCCAGTCACACATCGCTATTTTATTCTCCTTCTAAAACTTACCCAGCTCCAGTAAGATGGAATTAGAAAAATACAAGTACTCCCATTTGTGGAAAACTCCCTTTACGTGTCCTTAAAAATTGGAAATTATGCAACAGACTGTGGCACTTTAAGATAAACAACTCAGAGAAAAATATGTTAGAACGAATAGCAATAAAATGTGACTCCTGAGTAATGGAAGAAGTGTGAAGCACAGAGTAGAAAATTGAGTTTAAAGCATAAACGAGTAAGGTTTAATAAAGGGAGGCCAACGCTCTCTCGCACACTTACCTCCAGCGGCCTCGCAGACCTGCACAAGCCTGTCTAATGTGTTTTTAACTGGTGATTATCGCGGGGCTGCGTCCCCCAGAGCCTTTGATTGGCTTCAATGAGCGTGAAAGCCTCAGGTGAGACTCCAGTCCCTGGCCGACATGAGAAGCACTGCAGCCCCAGGACCCCCGACGTGCTCAGTCCATCTATCACTGCCGCGTGGCAACGCGCACATCACCAACTATACTCTAAAGGGAGGCGCAGCATGTGTTCAAGTGTGTTGGCTCAGGTGGGCCCACTGAAGCGAACCAGGACTACAGTTACTAGAATGCATTTGGTTATGAAAGGAAAACCCAGAACTGGAGCACCAGCCCTATATAGACACTGTCTCATTTAATAACGGTAGTTGAGACTAATACTGTTTTATGTAATTTGAGGTCATTATGAATTGAATGGAAATAGAACATAGACCCTTTAAATGAGGCCTATGCTATGTGTGGTAAGTAGCATCTTATTCTGAGTGCGACAATAGATTTGCAATTGAACCAGTCCTTTGTTTCTTAAGAGTCAACCACAACTAACAGGCCGTGCATTTAAATACACGTATGTTTGTCGATGAAAAATGTTGCCATGCTGGCTTTCAAAGTAGCAGACGTGACTTCTTTGCTAGACAACTTCATAAATAGTGGAGAAAGGAATTATTATTGGAGCACTATCTGTAGTGGCAAATATTTGTAGGACTGAAAACTGACCTCGAACTGCCGGATATAGACAAGGGACCCTCCCCCCCCCCCCCTCCCAATGAATAATGCAACTCCTGTTTGGCCGCGGGCCTCCCTCCAAATCCCGCCATGCACCAGAATGGAGGCGGCTCCAGGATGAGGGAGGAGCTCGGCTGGAAGCGAGGCATTATAGATCACATGCATATGACAGCCAGTAGTCCACGGTCGTACTTACGGGGCAAGTAGGCCAGCTTCCGACCGGAAGCTACAAGCCTCGTTTCGCCTTGAAACCTCAGCACCATCACCATACTTTCTTGTTTAGGACTTGTCTGTAAGACAACTAAACCCTTAATGGGCCTGAAATCTTTTAAATGCAAATCAGTGTAAGCTTTCTTTTGAAGAGGCAGGACACTTTAGGAATGGTTTAGAGAGTTTAATCGGTAAACAGGAACGACCCCTGAAAGCACCAGCCACTCTCCCAGCAACTGCTTCTCTGTCAACCTCTGGCATTACATTCTAGAATCAGAGAGCGGGTTGCCGGGGAGCAGAAGGCATTCCAAGGACATGACACAAAGAATACACTGAGTGTAAGCAATACATGAGAAGGACATAACACATCTCCCCTCTTAGAAAATTTTGAAACACAAATAAGAAACATTATGAACATATAAAATCATCATATTTTTTTGGCTTCACTCTAACACGTTCAGAACCACTTCTGACACTAGGCGAGGCGCATTTCCCGGGTGAAGTTCAACTTCATGTTCGTCCTCATTCTGTTGGGTTTTCAATGACACAGCCATTTCAGTGCTAGAGCATGGTGTTAGTTTTCTAGTGTTCCACCATTTGCCATCAGATACTTTCACGCAATTTCCTTTCACAAGAACTACCTCTTTCGGGCACGACCACTTCGAACAACCCTTTCTTGCCTTGTCACCCAAAAACACTCTCACAAACATGCCCTCAGTGAAAAGGCGCTTGGGTTTCACAACCTTCTTGTTGTGCCTTTGACAATAAGCTTTCTGGTACTTATCCACTCTGCATTGCACACCCTTTAAATCAGCGTCACATTTCCCTGCTCTGTTCATCCAAGCTGGTACCGCTACAGAACATGGTACTCTGCCCTTGAGTAAGGAAAAAGGTGTCTCCTTAGTCACGGAATGAGGAGTGGTGCGATATGACCATAACATGTCTTTGACCTGTCGCTTCCAGCACTCACCACTCATGCACGCTAATTGAACACATTCCACCAAAACTCTATTAAAACGCTCAACTAGGCCGTTTCCCCTGGGATGATAAACAGGGGTTCTGATGTGTTTGATACCCCATCTAACTAAAAATCTTTCAAACTCCTCCGAAACAAATTGGGGACCATTATCCGTAATAATCTCGGCAGGGCAACCTTCCCTCCTGAAGATGTCCTCACAAAAGGAGATGACTCCACTGGATTTGACCTCCTTCACAAAAGCTACCTCCGGCCACTTAGAAAAATAGTCGACCATGACTATGGCAAACCTTTCACTCACATTCAAAGTGTCAAATGGTCCACAAATGTCTATGGCCAGTTTATCCCAAGGACGCTTGGGTAAAGGTGAAGAAACAATGGTGGTTTCTTGCGAAGAATGAGTCTTGTCACTACATGCACACGCTATGCAGTTGCGGACATATCTTTCGATTTGGATGTCCATTCCAGGCCACCAGAAATCCTCCCGGATTCTCCTTTTCATGGCAGACATACCACCATGTCCTTCATGCATGATATTCAATAATCTTTCCCTCACAACCTCCGGAACCACTAACCTGCATCCTCTCCTCAACAAACCATCCACTACATTTAACTCAGACCAAATTAACTTGAAAGACTCTAATTCCTTGTGCAACCTCCATCCTTGTTCACATCCTAAAACTTCACTGATTTTTACAAACACAACATCTTCAGTAACCGCTTTTCTCCAATCATCTTCGCTAATGGCACTACAAACATCTTTCACCTCCGCCACCATCCATTCGTCATCATCCTCATCTTGCACATTATCCAATGGTAATCTGGAAATACAGTCAGCATTAACATTTTTGGCACCCGGAATATATTTTACTTCAAAATCATACTCCTGAAGACGATATAACCATTTGGCTATCCTAGGAGTTGCTTTGGCCGCACCTCTTGTGGAGAAAAGATCCACCAAGGGCTTGTGGTCCGTGCGTAATTGGAACTTGGTTCCCCACACAAAAATGCGGAAATATTGCACACCCCACCAACATGCCAGGGCCTCCTTCTCAATGGTGGAATAAGTGTGCTCTGCACCTTTTAATGTGCGGGAAGCAAATGCTACCACTCTTTCATTTCCCTTGTGTATTTGAATAAGGACAGCACCAAGACCATGGTTGCTAGCATCAGTAGAAATTATGGTTTGATCTTCAGGATCAAATGGTTTAAGAGTGACTGCGCTTGCAATGTTTTTTTTATCGCCTCAAAATTAATCTGACAACTATTAGACCACTCAAACTTGACCCCTTTTTTCATTAAATTTCTTAAATCATGTACTTTCTCTGAAAAATGGTGCACAAATTTAGAATAGTACTCTGCAAGGCCAAGGAAGGACCTGAGTTGATCTTTGTCACACGGAGCGGGTGCTTTTTCTATGGCTTCCACCAAACTCCGCTTGGGCCTGACTCCATCACAGGTCAAAGTGTGACCTAAATATTCAACTTCTTTTAAACCAAACTTACACTTTTCCAAAGCTATAGTGAGACCAGCATCTGATAGCTTTTTCAAAACTACCTCCAAAATCTCATCATGTATGGTCTTATTACACCCCCACACCAAAACATCATCCTGAAACACAAGTACGTTTTTCAAACCAGACAAAACAGCTTGCATAACCCTTTGGAAGACGGCAGAAGCCGAAGCCAAACCGAATGGCATTCGAATAAACTGAAATGCTCCTTCAGGAGTGATGAAAGACGTAACATGTCTCGAATCCTCATGCAACAACACTTGGTGGTAGGCATTGGATAAATCCAATGTGGAAAAACATGCACCCCTTTTACACTTGTCAACATCTCACTAATACGGGGAAGGGGATGTCGGTCAATCCAGATGTTGTCATTTAAATCTCTTAAGTCAATGCACATCCTGATATTGCCATTGGGTTTCTTGGCCAAAACAATTGGACTCAACCATTCAGATGCCTCAATGGGCTCAATCACCCCCTCCTTGCATAGCCTCTGCAATTCAACCTTAAGTTTGTCTCTTAGCATCAATGGGACATTTCTAACTTTGTGTACCTTAGGTACTGTATTCTCCTTCAATATAATGCGGTGTTTGAATTTTTTAAACATCCCAACTTTTTTTAAACAGTTCAGGAAATTTGGTGATCCAAACGGAGGTATCCACAGATGATGTCAGCAGTACCTGTTGCGGATGATTTGGATCTAACACGATATCAAGAGCCCTCTGTTCTTTCCAACCCAAAAGAGATCTCCCTTTGTTTACAATGTACAGTTTAGCAAAAGTTTTCCTGTCTAAAAAGCACATTTCTGTTTCTATATAACCCATAACAGGTAACTTGACACCACAATACCCTTCAGGGATGACATCCGTGGGCTGTAAATCATTTAGATTGCCACCCAATTCTTCCCAAACGAATTTGTCAATAATGGTGAATGGGGAACAAGAATCCGCCCAGACTTGTACATCCTTGCCCTTAATTTTGATTACACATTTGGGAGGGCGATAATTATCATGCTTGTTCCCTTCACACTTAAGAACTTGGTTGGTCTCTATTACCATCACCTCTACATTGTCATCATCACTCTCACATGAAACATCTTCTCTATCAGATGGGTCTGTCTGCTTTACTAAATTGATGGACTTAGAAAACATCGGAGATTCAGAGCTTTTACACAATCTCGCAAAATGGCCAAACCTTCTACACTTGTAACATCTACTCCTAACCGCCGGACAGTGATTGGCGTCAGCAGTGTGTCTTGAACTGCCACACCTAAAACATGATTTGGACTTGAATTTTACAACTTCTGGTTTCTTTTCAGATGTTACTTTCTCATCAATTTTCTTAACACCCTTCTTAATGTTATGGACTGTTTCGTCTTGAGTGACTTTCTTGGGAATAGAGCTTAATTCCTTCACATATCTGGAGGTATTCTCCATTCTTTTAGCTACTAACAATATTTTTTCTAGAGAAGGATCCTTCATCCCAAGTAATTTTTCTTGAATTTTAAGATTTGACATTCTATTAATTAGTTGATCCCTAATAATTTCATCTCTCATATCTCTAAATTTGCAAGTGACCGCCAACATCCTTAAGTTAGCCACATATTGCTCAATAGACTCTCCTGGTGATTGTGTACGCGAAAAGAATTTATGCCTTTCCACTACTACACTGACTTTCTTCCCAAAATTTTCTTCTAAGGCTTTCAGAGCAATCTCATACACATCAATATTGCTATCACCTGTTCCCCCAGCCTCACCTTCAGTATTCACCTCAACACTGATAGCCTCCACTATGGGTAAGGTTTTTAAAACATTCCTGCCCTCTAATCCTAAAAATTGTTTTAAAATCGCTAATTTCCTCTTTGATACATATACATCTCCACCTATGGCTTCTAAATAGGTTTCGAATGTCTCCTTCCAGTCTTCCCAGGCCATGCAAGGTTGACCAGGACTCTGTAGAAAATAAGGTGGCGCAGGAATGACTTGTGCTGTCATGCCTAAGCTGTATAGTTTCTCTGCGTGCAACTGAAATTCTAGAGTGACAATAACTTCTAAATTTAAAAATATGACACTGTCCACGACACTGTATAGAGTTGACACTAGCACAAAGTCACTGTCTGACGCTTTAAATGTGACGCTTTATGTAAAAGGAATCAGGATACAGTACCCTTAAACCATGCAGGAAAAATCTTCAACAAGTTGGTAGAATGGTGGTACTATGCAGAATAGCGATGTTCTAGAAACAAAACCGGATTAATATTTCAACACGCTAGTTGAACGCTGGAAACCATGTACACTCACGAAAGTGAACTTGTCACCAATGCCAAGTGTAAACAACACTGAAATGCGCTTCGAAAAAAACGCGAATGAAAAGAAGAAAAACACTCGCACTTCCTGGTGTTGTAACACTTGACCGCTGGGATGAACACGCAGATTCTTGGTGTGCGTGTCACCGGAGATTGATACTCCCAAAATGGCGGTCCGTTATGTGCGATGTGGACTGCAGCAAGCTAACACGCAAATTATCTGGTGTGCGTGTCACCGAAGTTTCTTTCTTCAAAATGGCGGCACGCTGCCTGCGTGCGTAACGTGCGTGCTGTGCGAGCGTCAAGACGTCTGCCTGACTCCAAAATGGCGGAACGTCTAAGGCGGCGCGTTGGCAACAGAACTCTCAGCAACAAGATTCAAAATGCACCAAACGAAGAGAGAAGGCGGCGCGCGGGCCTTCAGACAGTTGCTCTCCACAAGTAAGCTTTCCAGACTTTTAAAACAGTGGAAAATTTGGTACCTTTAAACGAGGGCTGGTTGGACACTAAGCGATCCTCCAGTGCCAAACAAAGTCTTCATTGGCAGCACAGAAAACTTTTCAGGGGTCGTGTACGATCCTACAAAGGTTCTTCTCCAGAAGCGATGATAAGAACGTCCTCCTCAGCTTGTAGCTTCCTCACAATTAACATCCCATCCTCGTCGCCAGTTTTGAAGAGGCAGGACACTTTAGGAATGGTTTAGAGAGTTTAATCGGTAAACAGGAACGACCCCTGAAAGCACCAGCCACTCTCCCAGCAACTGCTTCTCTGTCAACCTCTGGCATTACATTCTAGAATCAGAGAGCGGGTTGCCGGGGAGCAGAAGGCATTCCAAGGACATGACACAAAGAATACACTGAGTGTAAGCAATACATGAGAAGGACATAACACTTTCACTTTAAATGTATACAACCCGTACTGTAACTAGTTGGGTGTTGAGTTCCTGAGCATATTCAATTTAGAACCAAGCATTGGTAATGCATTGGCTTTGCTCCGACCTGGCGTCTTCCTGCTGCCAAAGTCTGTGAATGCGCGGCCAGATGGCCTGGATATAAGTAGTAATGTCACATTTGGTTGGTCAAAATTGAAAAAAATCTTGTCCAATAGGAGTGCGACTTGAGTATGAACAAGAAGTGTTCCTCAGTGTATTATCAGTGCATCATGGGACTTGTAGTTAACTTGGATTTGGTACTAGTCCCAATTATTGAATGGGAAATATTGGGCTACTGTCTTAAACTCCATTGAACCATTCTGACCGGGGAAGCGCAGCCTGGCATTGACGAGAAAAATAAGTCGATTGTCCCTAAAGAACTTTGTGTTTATTTAATGTGGTCACAAACCAATGCCTGGAAGTGTGGCGATATTGCGGCTCGTCATGAAAAAATGACGTACTTCTTCCTTTTCCTTTTTAGGTCGAGCATTCGAGACCTCTTGTATATACTTTAGTATATACTCATATGTGTATGTACTTTGTGGGCTCTGGAGATCAGCCCTAGGACTTATCTGCTTCCGCTTAGGGACTTTGTTCTGTACAACTGCCTCGATTTAACTGTCTTGATAGAAAACGACCAGCAGAGGTCAGTAAAATACCAGAATCACTTAAGCATTCTCTAGATTCCAGTCCATAGAAATTGTCTTCCACGAGCACCAGTAGACCATAATATTTTTTTCAAATCTTGCATTTTCAGTGATATGACCACCGAAGGCCCTGATTTTATATTGAAAACAGAGCTTTGGACTATACCATTTCCTGCTGAAAGGCAATATTTCTCTCCATGTGTTCCATACCTGGCGTGTCACACAGTTTGGTGCTTACTTTCTCTCCATGTTAAAGAACAGTAGATGTTTCAGCACCCAGGCTAATGTGCTGCATAGCTAAATACATATAAGGTCCCAAAGGCGAGACCGATTGCATTGCAAATGCTTGTTTTTCTTGTTTTTAATCCTTGATGTCTTCCTTTATCACCTTCCCCTTTTCTACTTTTTTGCTTTGGGATATTTTCTTTTCTTTTTACTGGATTATGTCTGGTTCAGTTTCTCTACATGGGCCGTACCTCTTCTCCCCCCTGCCCCCAATCTTCCTCCTCACCAGAGGCCATCGCCTCCGACAGGCAGCTGGCTTGCTTGCATGAAACCTCTCCCTGCAGCTCTGTACCTTGTCAGCCCCTGTTTCTTTCACCGTGTTTGCTTTGCAAGCCCGCCAAATCCCTGCCAAGACCACCGCTGCTCTCACGGTTTCTGACACCCAATGGGAGCCTGTTCTTGTGAAGGCCGGTCGGGAGGGCGAATTCCTCGCCTTACTATGCGTTTTGGGGCTTCCTGCTGGCAGCTTTTTTTCGCTGCCAGTGCTCTGATCACCTCACTTCTCTCGACCTGCTGCTTTATTTATTTTATTTAATGCGGTTTTATATAGCGCGGACTTTACCCAAAGGTGTCAGAGCGCTTTACATTAGAACCAAGACAGTTACATGAGGAAATTTACATACTTACAAGTTATAAAATACAACCAGGAAGAAGATAAAGTAAAATAAAACAGTAGATGGCATTCACACAAAAGTCAAAAGGCACACTAGGATTCGGAACGTACAGGCATAGATTACATATTTACAACATTGTAAGAACTTCCTTGAGGGGCATGAAAAAGGATGCATTAATTCTGGAAGTGTCTTTGGAAGGGAAGGGATTTGAGGTCGGCTTTGAAAGTCCGGATAGAGGTGGTGGTACGGAGTAGTGGAGGAAGCGAGTTCCAGATTCTGACCGCACTGCCTGAGCAGGATTGAGCCATCGATCTTTCCTTTTTGAAGGTGGGGGGCTCAAGCAGGAATTTTTCGGCATTACGAGAAGGTCTAGAGCCTCCAGAGAATTTAAGTTTATTTGCCATGTATCGAGGGGAGGAAGTGTGCAGGGCTTTGTGGGTGATGCAGGCAATTTTGTAGATTGATCTTGCTTCAATGGGAAGCCATCGAAGAGAAAAAAGGATGGGTGTGATGTGGTCACTTCTTTTGGCCCCAAAGACCAAACGAGCCGCTAAGTGGAGTACGGATTTGAGAGGGGAAAGGTAAGATTTGGGGAGGCCAGTAAGCAGAGAGTTGCAATCTAGAGAGGACCAGAGACTGGACCAAGGTTTTTAGGTCTTGTTCAGGAAGGAAACGTCGAATCCCCCAGAGAAGGCGCAGTTGGTAGCGAGCATTCTTTGCAATGGAATTGATGTGAGTGTAGATTGAGCTTTTTGTCGAATGACACCAAGGGATTTAGCGCTGTCAACAACGATAGTTTTTTTTATTCAGTAAGTTCAGGTTATTCATCCAAGATATCCTGGAGGAGGGGAGAGTGAGGTAGAGAGGAGGAGGAATTAAGTTTTGGCAGGATTCAGAATGAGTTGATGAGCAAACATCCAATTTTGAATAGAGAAGAGAGTAGAGTTGAGGAATGAGATGTCGTGTGAGGAAGACACCTTAAGGTAGATTTGGGTGTCATCGGCATAGAGGTGATAGAGTATCCCATATTTTTTTAAGAGATTGCCCAATGGTTCTAAGTAAAGATTGAAAAGATTGGGTGAGAGTATAAATCCTTGAGGGACGCCTTGACCTACCGCCATTGAAGACGAGAGGCTGTTCGCTATTTTAATCACTTGGGATCTGTCCGAGAGGAATGAAGCAAACCATTTAAGCACTGTGCCTTCCAAGCACATTCTCTGTTTTAAAGTGTTTAGGAGAGTTTTGTGATTAACAGTGTCAAAGGCTGCAGAAAGGTCAAGAAGAATCAGAAGACAGGACTCCCCCCGAGTCAAGTACACGCAGGGCATCATCGATCACTTGCAGCAGGGCTGTTTTAGTGCTGCAGTCTTGCATGAAACCAGATTGGAATTCGTCGAAGGTTGTTGTTCTTAATATGTAAGGATAGTTGTTTCGCTACACATCTGTCTGTGATTTTCGCAAGAAAAGGGAGGTTGTTGATAGGGTGGAAGTTGTTGAGGTCATTCACATCAGCGGAGGTTTTTTTTTGAAGAGGGGTAACCTGTCCTGTTTTAAAGGCCACTGGAAGGGAGCCTTGGCTGAGGAAGAGGTTAATCAGATTGGTCCAATAGGAAAGAGTATGGGTGTAGAAGTCAATGGCGATGTTACTCGGGATGGGGTCGAAGAATGATTAGAGGGTTTTGTTTCTAGAATGCATTTGAGGAGGGCATCTTCAGAGATGACGTCAAAGTGCTGCCATGTGACTAAGGATTTTGGCTCCTCGAGGGGGGTGGGATGAGTAACCTGATCCACCAGTGATTTCACTTTTGCATCAAAGAATAAAGCGAACTCTGCTGCTTTCTTTGGAGGATCGGCAGGCTTGAAGGTTGAGGGAGCGACATTTGAATTTTTGAGGAGGTCAAATAGGTTTTTGGGTCTATTTTTAGCTGAGTCGAGGAGGTTTCTGAAGTGAGATGCTTTTTCCTGGAAGATGTGCTTGTGGTATTTTGACCTTGCGGAGCGCAGAATAGAGATTGGTGGTGGATGGTGCTTGTCTCCAGTGTTTCTCCAGGAGTCTCAGGTTCTTCCTTTCTGCATAAAGAGATTTATTGAACCATGGAGCAGAGGGAATAGGCCTTATCTTTTTGCTTTGAAGTGGAGCAACCTTCTCAATTTCGACAGAGGCTGGAAAGGCATTGGGAGGTAAGAACGTTGACATCCAGATTAGGGTCTAGTGTTGGAAGTGATATCATGGCAGAATCGCAAAGTGTGTCAAGGTCAATATTTTTGGTGTTATGGAACCAGGTAGTAGACCTTTTCGGTTGGCCAAGAGTTACAGAACGAGAAAGGTGAAGAGAAGGGGATGAAGAAGTGGTCGGACCAGTCTACTGGAATAGGGACATCAATAGATAGCATGTCAGCTTTGGAGATAAGGTCAAGAATTGATCCCTTCAAATGTGTTGGTTCCGTGCAGTGTTGGATAAGATCATTAGCTGAGAGAAAAGTGGCAAGCCTATTGGCAGCGGAGTCTTCCAGTGAGCCCCAGTGGAGATTTAAGTCCCCCAGAAAAATCTGTTTGTCACTTTGGGCGTATTGGTCGCTAGCGAAGTCGGTGAGTTCCTCCAAGAAAGGGGAACAGTCACCGGGCGGGTGATAGATGGCATGAAGTCTGAAAGGGGGGCAATGTTGCACTTGAAGCTCCAGAGAGAGGGATTCGAATGTATGTGATGAGCTGTTGGGAAGAACCTTGAATTGAAGGGAGTTTCTGAAGATGATTGCAATACCTCCCCCCACTTTATCTGTTCTATCATTTCTGAAGATGGAGTAGTCGGTGGGTAGTAGAAGATCAAAGATAGTATGAGAGATGTCGTTAAACCAGGTTTCAGTGAGGAAAAGAATGTCAAGATTGTGAAGAGTGATGGTGTCAGAAATTTCAAGCTTGTGTTTGACTGCAGATCTGCAGTTGTGTAGCAGGCAGCGCAACTCTGACAGGACTGTTTTGGTGGAGGGGGCGATTGGGCTTATAGGGGTGATGGAGATAATGTTCCTGAATGAGGGTGCCTGGATAGAATAAGGCTGATGTTTAGTTCTGGCAGAGGAGATAGTCGGGATGTTGTGCAGAGTAGACTAAGTAGGAGAGGAGAGGGGACGAGGGATGGCGTTGGACGTCTTGTAACTAGCTAATAAATTAGTGATGTCTGCAGATGATGATGTGTGGCTTTTTTGGGGCGCAGGAGCAAGGTATTCCTCGGGAGTTTGGGGAAGTGGGTGTTAGCCAGGGGAAAGAGGTTGTTGGGAAGGGTGGAAATTTTAGTACTAAGTAGAGAGATGGAGGCTTCAAGCTGGGAGATAAAGGAGATGAGGAATCCTAGTTTATTTTCTAAAGAGTAGGGCTGAGCACGGAAAGTTGGGAGGATCGATGGGTTCCGGAGGGAGTGCAGTTGGCGAGGGTGGGTGGTGAGAAGGAGTAATGGGGGTGTAGGAGTGAAAGGTAGAGGTAGATGGTGGTAGAAAGAAGTACTCTGTGCCACTGGGGTGGAAAGAGTTATCTTTGAAGCTGTTGAGAAGAGGGGAAGAATTGAGTACAAATTTAGGAGGAGATGGGTGTGGAAAGTGGAGGGAGGACGGACTGCGGGGAGGGGAAAGAGGGGATTCCTGAGAGAGAGGCTGAGATAGATGGAGGTTGCAGGAAGTAGTCGGTGTAACTGAGGTGGAAGGAGAGTTATCATTGCAGTTGTTGAACTGAGGAGAGGAGTAGAGTTCACTTTTCGGAGGAGACAGGTGTGGAAGATGGAGGGAGGGAGGGCGGTACGCGGGGAGGTGAAGGAGGAGGTTCTGCTGTGTATCTGAGCCCCACTTCTCACACCCCTTTACCCAAAAAACACTAATCTAACTTCAGACTCGTTCCATCCACACCCAGTCATTTGTTTGCTATGACTAAAATGCTCTATTTGCTTATTTTGGACGTTTTGTGTACTTCTTTGCCTTCTAACACATGCACCCACTCTCTCACGCAGGCACTCTTGTCTTCCTACATGTACTCGGTGATCTCTCTTTAAAGGTCAGCCCTTCTACCTCGTTTTTGCTGGACTTGTCTTGTTTATATGTTTTTTGCGTGCCTTTTTAATGGACTTTACCAGAACCCTCACAGCTCCCTTCATGTCTAGCTTACCTGCCTGTATTCTTAATCTTAACCACATAATTACTTTCTCCTTTTTGTACACTTTTAGAGGAAAGTTTGTTTTCAGTAGGATTTATTTATTTTTGCTAAGAAATGCATATACCAAACTTGCAATCATCTGGCTGCCTGGTTTGCCCCATGACATGCCTTGATACTCCCACCCCCTCGAGGCTCTGAATGCCTTCCGTCTCCGCTTTGATTTATTTCTCACCCTCTGTCTCGCCAGAGCTTTGTTAGGGTTCTGTCTAGCCATGATGTACAGCAAAGCGACTGTTGTGCAGCATGACTTAAAGTAAAGGGGGGGGGGAGGGAGGAGGAGGGAGAAGAGCTTTGACCGCAACATCTTTCTCTTTTTTTGTTTTTTTTACTTTTGCCCTTGCTGTAAAACATGATTAAAACACATTGACACAACCAATAGTTCTTGAATAGGCAAGACCTATTGGCTTTGCCAATGCTTTTTTTTTTTTTTTATTGCTGTGGATTTTAAGCCTTAAATCTGCACATTTGTGAAAGGTAGACACGAGGGGGAGGACGGGGGTAATACAGTGTAAGGTGACTTGTGTTGCTCTGAATAGGTTTTCTTACCCAGAAGCCCTTGCAAACCTCTTAACATTGCCTAAAAAAAAAAAATTTACTCCCATTCCTCTGATGGAAAGTTATGGAATCTGCAGGAAACCACAAACTTCCTACCACCTATGGTCCCTCTAAGTCTCTCGATAAAAATGGCACCTCATTTGTGTGGGTGGGCATAGCGCCCGCTACTGCAAATGGACCAAAATAATTTTTTTTGAAATTACCTGATTTTGCCATGGGGCTTTCTGTGGCATTTTGGTCCGGGCTCAGAGGCCACCCAGGGAAACCTATCAAATTTAGGCTTTTCTGAAACTTGTCACACAGAGGAGTCCAGGGTGGTGTGCCTTGCGTGGATCCTATTATGATTTTTTTTTTTCTACCCACAATGCCCTGCTGTCAAGCTTTGCCTATAATCGTACATTTTCTGTGATGTAAACTTCTGGAGTCTGCAGGAATCCACAAAATTCTGACCTTGCAGTGTTGCCCCCACTTGTTCTGATAAAAATGTAACAGGGGCGACTCATTGACTGTTCTTTGATTTGGGGTGGATCACCCAGGCATCATGCTGTGCTACCACCCCAGAATTGGTGCATCAGTCTTTCTGTCCCCAGGTTGTTTACTAAATATTTGGCCCCAGGGGACCCGAAAGGTCACTAGGCTTCACAGGAAAAAAAGGCCCCAAAAAAATGGGAAACTAAAAACCAGAATCCCTTTGGTGCTCGTTCTTTCCTACCTCAGGTGCTAAGACGTACTGAAGCGTACATAGCACCTGACCACTGCACTGGTTCTATGGACATCGCTAGCACGTTCATTGCACCAAAGTGGTTAATAGAGTATCCCAGCATCCATCTGCACAGGAAGTGGCAGCGGGATTTCCAAAGGTGTATTAAAGGCAAGCCCGTGTGGGCCTGGACCACACCAAAAACCATAGTCCTCCCCCTGTCCACAGCTACCCTGCCATTCTCCTCTGCGCTCTCAACCCCAGCTGCCACACTACTGCCACACATCTGAGAACATTCACATGCACCTCTTGCAAGTTATCATGCACTCTCCCACGCCCTACGCTACCACACCAACAGCACCCCACTTGCTAATAGTCATACAAACCAGCTTACACAGACAAACCATGACACAATCACGCATGCTCCTCTACACCCGCTTGCCCACCAAACCCGCCACATAGATATGGGATTTACTGCATGACCACTCTCTGGACCTGCACTTCCTCACGGAAACCTGGATAAACCCAAACTCTGTACTGGACATTGCTGCAGCCATCCCCGCCGACTAAACAATCACCAGTCGGTACAAGCCCAGGGGCTGAGTTGACATCCTGTTAAAAGCCACCATCAGCTGCAACACCTACACAGACACCAGCTACATGGAACACCTCCTGTTCAGGGTATGCTTCGCAGCCTTCTTCCTGGGTGGAACCCTCTCATACAGACCTCCTGGACCCTGCATTAATTTCGCCAGTTAAATCCGACCTAGTTGCATCTCGCATCAGTGCCAGCACCTTCATCCTCCTCTGACCTAAACCGTCACCTAGAAGACCGCACCAACCCAAACTACAGCCCTTCTAGAAAACCTTGGAAACCTCTGCTTTACCCAGCAGGTTTCTGAACACATCCACATCGCCAGATAACTATTGGACTCCATTTTCTCCTCCATCCCCAACATCACAGTTGACAAGCTGGCAACTATTACCTGGACAGACAATGACCGCATCAACTTCAGCATAACTCATCCCACACCACCACAGACCTATAACCACCGCACCCACCCACCGCAGCTGAAAAAGCATCAAAGAGGAAGACTGGTCTCCTGCCCACTCACTGGCCTGGATACTCTAGCAATTTGCTGATAGCCATCAAGAACCTAAACCGCTTTATTGCATCATGTGCTGACACTCTGGCTCCCCTCCAGCTCAACCCAACGGCAAGAAGGAGACCACAGTTGAGCTAGTACAAAGTTACTCAGGCTGACGAAACACCACTGCAAGCATCTGAAGTGCAAATTGAAAACCAGTCAAGACACCATGGATAAAACCGGGAATTGGCTGTCTTCTCGTCTGGTGGACCATGGGCCCTAGGCCTGCTCTTGGCTCCATGGGCTCTTCATCTAATGTGCAACAGTCCCTTATGGCCATTCTCTTTGATGGCTCGACTATTTGGAACGAAGGCGGACTTGTCCCTGGAGAGGGAGATTGAAAGCCCTCCGCTGTCACCATTCAATTTCCACTCATGGAGGTGTAAGTTCTGCAGGCTTGGGTGCAAGACTCTGCCCTGCTGCTGGGACAGGAGGTCCTCCTGAAGGGGCAGTGAGATCAAACTGTTCTGATCATCCAAGATTTGTTTTTGGAGGGTGTGTAATTTCTTCTGGGACAGCTTGCTAGACGTTTGCCTCCCTGTCCCAAAATGAGTAAGAGTACTGGCCCAGGAGGTAGGAGGTGTTCATGGACTTCACGGATAGATTGGTGCTGGAAAGCACCTGTTTTGCAAATCTGTCCATTTGTTTAATCAGGTGGAGTAGTTTGAAATTATTTAGGGTTCAGGCAGCTGGAGGATGCCTATACCACCAAGCTCTCTGGGGTACTATACTGGATCAGTAAGTCTGGTCTCCAGGGGCAGCCTACGTTGTCACACCAGTAATCTGTTTACTGGAGCACAAGATCCTGGTTTTGCCCGAGTGCCCACCAGCACGTCGGCGAAAGCTGTAAGGATTCTTGGCTGGTCTGAGCAGGATTGCGAACCTCAGAACATTTGTCTGTACTTCCTACATAGGCAGAGTAAGGTCTGGTACCTCTGCTACCCTCATAATCACTGTTGTGAAGGAGACTTGGTCTTATGTGGGCATAACTTGGTATGGGGGAGGATAGCACAGTATCTGGTGAGGTGTCCAAACCACTGGCATCCTGGAGCTCTTCGAAAATATCCCCTTTATCACAAAATCACCTCCATAGGCATAACGGTGGTATGCTTCTATAATAGAATGAGCATAATGTTGAGGGTCAGAGAATGGGGACTGAGCCTTAGTCTCATTAAACATTATTGGATCAGTGTCCGGTGAAGCCTGAACTGGCATCAAAGCTCAGCCCAGTGATGCTTGCGTCCGCAGCGCCATGTAGAGCAGTGGATGTTGCGCCAAGGCTGTTGCTGGCTGCGTTGCGCTTGTAACAGTGGTTGGCATTGGCAACGGTTCGGCCGACTGGGCCCTGACTAGCAGCCACCTTGGGGCACAAATATTTCCTGTGCAGCCTCTTTCAACTGACTGAGTTCATCTGCTGTAACAGTCTGCTGGAGGGTAAGCTGGAGCAGGAATTTCTGCTGGAGTCCTGTCAAAGGGCTACGCGGCCTAGAGGTACCCCAGGTATTGCACGACTCTGAATAGTGTGAGTGGCAGTATAACTGGGAGCCATGCTTTAACTTCTCACACTTTTGTCGGATTTCCTCAACTTACCCGACTTGGACCGTTCACAAGAGCAGCCTAGGGAATCATAGTGCATCTGTGCCCTTGACCTCAATTGGGACTGCTGCTTCTTCTAGAGTTTGCCAATGGCTAACTTGGCTTTGCGATCATGGATAACTTTGCAATTCATTTTCGATCAGCAAGGGCACAACTCAGTCGTGCAAGATGCTGAGGCATCAAAAGCTGACTGTCAGTCTGTCACTGACATTTGTTGGTAACCGTCATGGCACAGCTTAAACCCTGTGGTTTTAGGGCCCGTATCTGCATGCATATCTGCATACTGTAAATTTAGAAGGAAAATAACTTTTCCTGAGGAAAAAGTCTGTTAAACGATGGCACTGCTAGCTTCAGATCCATGTTGGAAGGCGTGAGGTAAAAAAGAAAATGGAACTATCTTCTGGGCACTGATGTGGCGACTATATAGGAGTGGAACTGTTCTGAGATGCAGCTGCAAGACTTTACCTGTCAACATGTCGGAGTATTGCTGAAAAGCTTCTAAATCCTGTCTGGTGCCTGGAAAAATTTACATAGTGAGGAATCTACGATTAGAATCTCTACTAGAAAAGGCATTACCAAAGTAGGTAACATGTTCCTCACGCACTAGTCACCAGCAAGCTGGACTACCGGAAAACCCTCTATGTTGGGATCACCAAGCAACTTGCCAGAAGACGACAAACCATCCAAAACTCTGCAGCCAGAGTCGTCCTCAACCTCCCACACAACCCGCATCACACCACATCTCAGGGAGCTCTACTGGCTCCTGATACACAAATGTGCTCATTTCAAACCACTCGCATACACATTGAAGGCACTACACATCCCATGCATGCACAGCACCAAATACGGATGAATATTCTCTTATATCACTCTTAAAGCGTGGACAACTTGTAACTTCAGATCTGAGCCGCCTCCTCTCTTCTTGAAGTCTGCAAAAAGCTGAAGACCTGGTTTTTAAATTAATGTGGGCTATGCAGACACACATGCTGAGGGCCAGGATACACTCGCGGGTGATAGTGCCCTTTGGAAATACATGCAACAATATAGTAATCTTCTGTTAAGCAAGAGAATGTAATAAGATCAATGGCTTTTGATGATCTACAATAATTGACTTGAGTATAATGGTTAATGAGAATGAAACTATCCTGAAGGTTAAATTATTAACCTTCCAAATCCTAGATAGTTTTGTTCTATTGATCAGCTATTTTTTCCCCTTAAGTGACAAGATAGCTTCTGAGGTTCTTGCTGATGAGGTATCTATGGTACTGCACTTTTAGACCTATTATAACCCAACAAAACTTTTGGCCCATGGGTAATCAGGGGAGGAGGGGGGGAGTTACTGAGCTCCAGTTGTAACAATTGGAGATTTTTTTTTTTTTCTTTTTTCACATCTGATGTTCTGGGCTTTTATCTTACTCTTGAACCAAAAATTGAGCACTTGAGTCAGGGCAAATAATTCAAACCGCCTACCTAAAGATTACTTGGGGATGGTGTGGGGATAGAAACTCGGTGTAAACCTGCAGTTAATAATTCATTTGCCAGCCAGTGCTTTTACCGGCATTGCTAGAATAATGATACTAGGCTACAATTTTACTTTCACTTTTTCTTCCCAGATCAGCAAGAACTATGAGGCTAATGTACGTTGTTGGACTTGGCCCTTTCTGCCGGGTCATCCCCAGATTTTATTGCCTTTCCCTTTTTTTTTTTTTTTTTTTTTTTGCTGAATTCGGTTTGTTGTCCTTAGGACTTTGTGCACTTTACCACTGCTAATGTGCCTGTGCTCACTCCGTAAAACATGGTAACCTTAGCTTTTACCCAATTGGCTTATTTAATTTACTTAGAAGTCCCTAGTAAAGTGCCACTGCATGTGCCCAGGGCCTGTAAATTAAATACTACTAATGGTACTGCAGCACTGATCGTTCCACGCCCGTAAGTAGCCTTTAAAACATGTCTCATCTCAGGCCTGCCATTGCAGCCTGTGTGCAGTTTTTAAACTATTTTGACCTGGCAAAGTAAACCTTTTGCCAGGCCCAATCCGCCTTTTTTTAATTTTTTTTAATTTTTTTTAAATTTTTTTTTTTAAATACATATAACCCACACACAGGGTAGGCCATGATCAGCCCAGAGAGCAGGGTGCAATGTGTTCAAAAAGTAGGACATGTACTTTTAATTTTTACATGTACTGTTAATGAAAACGCTTACATTTGTTTTTCACTTCTAACATTGGAGTTACCGTATTACATTTTAGAAGCATAATTTCCAAATGGGACTAGGTAACCAGTTTGTTTGGTGTCTCTGGAATCTCATTTTAAAATCCAAACTTATGGTCAAATCCAGGGGTGTTGAATTTAATAAAATATCTACTTGTCCATGGGGCCGGTTGCTTCATAGATCTATTTGTCCTGTAATTAAATCCACTTGTCCCTTTGGTGCTATGTAGTGCGGCTACAAATTATTGCAGCAATCTCATTCTATAAGAGCTCTGATATAGCCTCTCTGATTATGCCAGGGCTCATACCATAGTAGTGTTTGAATACTTGCAATCCCCTTATGTTGCCACGTTTCCGCAGATCCGCATACATGGGCTGAAGGTAGTGGAAAGTAACAGTTCCAGGAAAAGAATGCCCTTTTCAGTCTGTGCAAACAAACTAAATTGCATGTTTTGAGGGTTTTCAACAACTCTTCTCTAATCTTTTCCCATACTGAGAAATGTTGGAAATTTACTCCAGACAATGGCAGACGTAAACCTTCTTCCAGAGTTGGGAAAAAAGTGGTTGGAGGGAAAGTGAACTTGCAAATACTCAGATTTTCGCATGAGCAAATTTACACATGCATATTTGCTTGTGCTAAAATGCAGTTCACAAATATTTTCTAGGAGTACTATTTCACGAAAGCCGTATATCTGCACTTAATGCAAGGACATATACCATGGGTGCACTTTTGAGACTTTCTTTAATAATAGGGCCCCAAATTTGGTCTGACGTTGACCATGACCTTTTGCGCTTATTAAAATTGTCTCTCTCTGTGTCGGCTGGCTTCACTGTGAGTGACAGCATTCTGCTCTTTCACAAGGAGCATATCTGCACACAAATTAGTTTCGTTCAGTGCCATTAACTACTGTGGCAGTGTGTGCTTTTTGAGACCAAAAACAATTTTTGCTTTTTGCCAATGTTTGTTATAATGGTGAGGACCCGGCAGCTCCCACACTAATAAGGTTTTACAAAAACCATGCCAAAAAACAATCACACATTGACAAAGCTAAAAAGCTGACCACCAATTTGAGACCTACTGGCTTCGCCAATTCTTGTTTTTGTTTCCCTTAATCCTATTGAAACTGGTTACACTGATTTTTCAATTATGAATATTTTTGGGAAATACTAGCATGCATCAACACGTTATTAAATGATGCTGCAAAGAAATGGTATCTGAAATTTTACAGTAGTTTAGCAAAATGTTTTTTTCCTGCTTTCATTTTTTATGAACATTTTATTTTGAAAGCAAAAAATCATCAATCTTGCTTTTAAGCTTCTCCGAATATTTGCATCAAATTAGAGCATTCTGGGAGCATTCTACATAGCCTCATATTGATAAACTTTGAAAACTGTGTACACTTTTATACTGGAACCACTGTCAGCAGTGCAGTCGGAGCTTACAACATTTACTTAGAGCGCTAACCCTATTAATAATTAATGAACCATAAATACAAGTTTGAACAGCATTGACTTATGGACAAAAATTACCTTAACTGCAGACTGCCCTTCCCTGATCCATAATGTGGTACTGCAAACTGGCAGCCAAAGGGTTTGTGCTGTAGGGGGTTGGGCCCACTTTTCCCAAGGACAAAATACACATAAACTCGTTGCCCTCGACCCCAAACCATATGTCCTGGGCGTTTGGCTATAGGAATTCCACAAATTTTAAATTGCATTACTGAAAATGCCACATTTAGAAAATTGCCATTTTCTTGCCTCCGCCATTTGGTACCTGCAGCCTAGCCTGTCTTTGGGTCACATTACTGGGTGTAGTGGACAGTTGTGCTTTTTACATTCCTCCTCGACAGCCACACACAATGGGGAGCTTAGGTGTGACTGGATGGGCCATCACTTGCAGGATGGGGGGGAGAAGCTGGGCACAGCCGTACTAAAATATGAATAGGCTGTCTTGCCTCAACACCAAGGGCTGAATAACTCCTATAGTTAGTCTGGGGCCAGGAAGGCAGGGCATCTGTGTATTCAAAGGCATGTCTCTAGAAGCTTCTTCTCACTTTAAAGGCACAACTGTGCATAAATACTGGACCTCTGACACCACCTCTTCAGTACACTTCTAGACCTGTGGATACTCTGCCAGGAAGAAGGACTACTGTGTTGCTACAAAGACTGTCACTCTCTTGGACTGCTGCTCTAACAGAACTGCTTCCCTGCTGTGTGGACCTGCTGCCCTCTTGCCTGGGAAAGAACTGGACCTGCTACTTTATCTTGAACCCAGGACCCCAGAGTGACTCCCAGGGCTAATCTGTTAGCCTCATGATCTGAGACTCGGGGGCACAAAAGGTTCCACAGCCAGCTCCTGGGCCGAGCTGCAGCGAGTTCCTGATCCTTGGTGTACTTCAGCGACCTTAAATCAAGATTTTGGGCTCTTCGCTACACCAGCCCCTCTCCGCACTACAGCATTGACCGCTCGCAGGTTACTGTCAATGCGAAGCTTCAGCCCGCCTATCCACTGCTCCTGGTCTACTCTTCGCGCCAAACCAACATCCTTCTGCAACGCTCTCTTTGCTCCTCTCTGCCCTCGCCAATGCGAGTGGGACACATGGCACAAAACTTGAGCAGCTAAAACTTCAGCAGGACTAATCTGGGACTATACCAGACTTGTGCTCCATCGCGGTCGGCCTGAACTTTTGACTTTGACCCGGTCTAGCTCGACCCGATAGCTGCAGTTGGTGATTTAGGCACCGTTTTACACTTTATTCTTAAATTCATAACTCCGGTTCTAATGATTGGAATTTGTCATTTTGGTTTTGTTTTTATTAAAGGTTTCTTTCTTTTCCTAACTCTACATGGGATTCTTTTGTGTGGTGTTTTCCCTGTTTTACTCTTTGAAGTGTTGCACAAATACTTTACACATTGCTTCGGAGTTAAGCCTGACTGCTCCATGCCAAGCTATGTGATGGTTGAGCACAGGTTAATTTAGGGTTTGCTTGTGCCTTACCCTCACAAGGATTGTGGTTGCTGCTTGACCAGGGCTCTCACCCAGTCAGCCGGTAACCCAATTATTCACACCAATAATAGACCGTTGTTTCTAGACTCCCTTTATTTATGCCCTGGGGTTTATCATTTACTCTTCTTTCCCAGCAGCTGTAGTTGCACACAGTCCCTCTAGCTGTTCAGCGGTCATCCCCTGCCTTGTGTTGCTAGTGGGCTGGACTGCTGCACTCGCCAGTTTGTGTGTGACTGCATGTACTCACTGGTGAGTGGCAGCAGCTGCCCTGTGGACTCCTGTGCTGTACCCTCGGCGGTGCAGCTATAGACAGGCTCGTGTCTCTGTTCCCATAGAGCGGCATGGATACTAGTGGAAAAAGTCACACTTGAAAATGTCTGTTGAGGAACACAGTTGTACTTCGCTGGGTCCTCTTTGGCCCAAAGCTCAAACCTGACACTCTGGACTCCGGTGGTCTCAAACTCAACAAGATCATTGAAGTGAGGCCACGATTTTTGCCTCTTATACCTGCGCTTCTCCTAGAGATTTAACCGCAGATACTGGGTACAAATGTTCGTGTGCGCTAGGCTTTCACATGTGCTTTGCAGTTCTTTCTTGTGTAGTCACTTTTCCCAGTTCATCAGCCGCCTTTTGTAATTCTGTGCGGTCCAGGCGTGTGAGTTATCAAGCAGGGAGTCGGTGAGTGATCTTTACCCTAGGGCACAATTCCGGGAAACCAGTGTCGCAAGACCTCACCAGACAGTCCGGTTTTGTAGATCCTTCCATGATTTACAGTGGGCCAACTCAAGGCATTGCTGCGCAGTTCTTCATGGACCTGTCTTGGCAGTCTCCTCTTTGTGCAAAGCTGCCACCAGGACTCTTTCTCAGATGTCCGCTGGCTCCTTACCTCAACGTGTTTTCAAGGCAGCGCTTTTTAGCGGGTTTCAGAACTTTATTGGTTCTCGTTTCTGTGTTTGGCAAAAGGAGTAGTCCGTAACCGCCCCCACCCAACTCCTGAACAGGGGAGATTTCAGGTCTCCACTGGTCTGCACTGGTGACACTTCCTTGTCTGGTCACTGAGCAATCCTGGCAAAAAAACTGGTGGTTTCTGCCATATTTCTACCCAGTTTGCAGCTAAGGTGTGGGTTTCACAGCTCTAGCTCGGGGATCTGTTTCAGGCAGATGCAGACTGTTGCTCATTCCTTCTAGACTGCTGAAGCTCGTTTGTTTCCTAGTGTCTGTGGGCAGAAGTGAAACTGGGAGCTCCCACTCTGGGGATAAAACAAAGGTACAGGAGATTGATAGCCTTTCTCATCTGCCTCTCGATTCGTGTTTGGGAAAGAGGGAAAGGTGTTTACTCTGAGCAAGAATGGATTAGGAAGGGGACAAGGGCTGCCCCTATACATAAAGGAGTGTGCTGTCTTGTATGCTCCACACCTTTGAGCCTGGTTCATTCCAAAGCTCCTTGTTTGATGGATGGCAGGCCCTCATTCTTCCATCCTAGGTGCCGCTTATGTACAGGAATTCAAAGCGGAATCCTGTGCCACTATAGTGAAACACAAGCTCTGTGCTCATCCTTCTATACATGCGGTGCACATACATATGCTGTTCATGTCCTACATGGATTAGATTTTTTTTATATTGACAGGTTCTATGGCTTATCCCTCAAAAGCAAGAGTGCTGTACAATTTAACATTGACATGCAACATCAGAAACCTATCCTCCTTATGTGACTAAGCTGAGCCCAAATAAACCTGCTAGCGCACTGGTGGAAGGCTACATATTGGCAAGATACCATTTGAAGAGTTCTGTCTCCAGCTGTCGATGAAAGGGCAAGTTGTGCTTCAGTGCGGTTCTAGGAGGGGGTGGTAGCCCCTGAAAAGGATTAGTATTGAGCTGGAAAGGTTCTCAATCCAAGTTTGGAGCAGGCATACAGTCTTTATAGACCCAGTTTTCAGCCAGAGATGTTGACTGGGTCCTGGACCGGGATGTAGACCATTGCGCCTCCCCAGCTGCCACAGCCACTAATGCTGCTACTGTAGATGTGCCTCCCGCTACGTCCCTCAAAATGGTATCCTAGAATGTTGCAGGACTATCTTCTAAACTTGAAACACCAGAGTGGTATAATTTTATTGATCTGTAGGATGTGTTTATTCCAGGAGACATGGTCCACTAACCCCCTTTGCCACCTCATAAGATGCAAACCCCTGCCGGTAATCTCCTCACGGAGAGGTAAGCCCTTCGGGGGAGTAACAATTTGTGTTAAAACTGCGTTGTGTGCTGTCATTAAAGAAGTTGGTGAGCTCACCAGACATTCTTGGTATTAGCCTTGCATTGCCTGGTCTTATCCCTTGTTACGTCTATAATGTATTGCAGGCCCAGGGGTGGAAAACCGGAGTCTGATGTGATCACCCTGCTAATTGTACACCTAGCTTCACTCCCAAATGAGAGCCTAAAAATTGTAGCAGGTGACCTCAACTGCCAGCTCGAGCCCCTAGATGGTCACTTCAGGCTTCACTCTATAGAGGAAGATCAGACTTGGTCTATACCTCAATTGTCAACTTTACCAGCAGTCAAATGGTCTCCCTTGGCAGTTCAACTAAACATGTTTGTGCCAAGCCAGGGCCTTGGGGCTTGTAATGGTAGGTCTATTTCAGATAGGGAGGGAACCCATACATTTAATCGCCCTCAGGGGTCGAGCCTGCTGAATTATATCCTGTTGGTCGTCAGGCTATGGGCTGCTTTAATAGACATGACTGTGATCCCCTGCATTGATAGTGACTACGATCGCTTATTAGAGCTGAGGATGACCATGCCAACAGCATTTACTAATCCCAATGGTCCCCTTGATGGTAAATTGGTTTTGTCAACAAACAGGTGTAGGGTGTGTTGGAGTACTATTTTAACATCAGAAGACACCATTGGTAATATTTACCGATGTGTTGCTGGTGGAATTGACGATCTCTTGGTATTGTTAGATCAATCCCAGCCAAAGCTTACAGATTCATATTTGCAATTGTTTGGTAAACTACGTGAATTTTTCTATGTAGAATCTTACCGTTGGAGCAGGAGGCCCAAACCTCCCACCTGGTATAACCAGAAGTGAAAACTTGCAAGAATAGCACTGACGGTGGCCATGAAGGAGCATGACCATTCTATGATAAGGGAGGCTCGATTAATTTATAAAGGCTGCAAAAGAGAGGCCAAGAGAGAATGGGAACAGATCAAGTGGACCAACATGTTGGTTGCTGCAAGAAAGAGGGACTCTAGCTCCTTCTGGAGCATAATCTGTACTGGATTTTCAGATGGTAATCTCCTGATTGAAAATCCTATACCCATGGCAACCTGGGTTGCGCGTTTTGCAAGCCTGTATTCTCTCCAAGACTCTAGCTTGCAATCTGCTGCTGAACCCCTTACTTCTTGCAGTAGTGTCACCCTAGCAACTAGCACTGATTTGGCCCCTGAATGCTTAGTTGTCGCAGACAAAAATCATTGTGGCAATTAGCAAAATTGTTCCCCAGAAAGCTCCGGGTTTGGGCATAACAGGAGATCTTTTTCTTGGTAAACCTGACGTGTGGGGTGCTGACTTTTCTCTGGTCTTCAGCGCTATAATGTGAGGATCTCCCATACCTCCAACATGGCTTGGAGTTGAGAGTTCCCGTTTTTAGGTCTCGCTCTGAAAGCCAGCGCTTCAGCGCTGGCTCTGAGCGAGACATTTTGTAGTGTGGTTGCAGAAATGCAACCACTCTTTTTGGCTGGCATAGAGTGTGCGGTTACGCGCACAAGGACGAGCGGAGGTGCCATATGGCTTTCCTCTCTCGTCATGGTGCGCGCACATCGCACACCATTTGCCAGCCTGCTTCGCAATCTCTCCTCCCTTCTCCCCCTCCCTTTTCGGCTTTGATGAAGCTCCTCTGCTGCTGGCATTCCCCCCTCCCTTCTCGCCCAGCCCTTCTTGTGTTCAATGTAAAGTGCCCGGCTTCTCCTTCAAATTAGGTGTGTGAGTATCAAATGCCCGAAATGAATAAAGCATAACCGGATACGCACTGTGAACGAACGTGGGCATTTCAGGATGAGATGAAAGCACACATCTGACATGGGACTTAAGAGTGGTTTGTTGGAAACAGTTCCAGCCTCTGACTGCCTAAAAGTATGTCACTTGCTGCAAAAAAAAAAAAACTACAATAAATGCTTGTTTATTGCTCATTCTCCTGCCAAACTCTCTGCGAATTAACCTCTCTCTACCTCTCCCCCTCTCTCTACCTCTCCCTCTCTACCTCACTGCCACTCTATCTCTGCCTCTACCCCTCTATCTCTCTACACCTCTCTACCTCTCTCTCTACCTCTCTCTCTACCTCTCCCTCTCCACCTCTCTCTCTACCTCTCCCTCTCCACCTCTCTCTCTCTACCTCTCTCTCTCTACCTCTCTCTCTCTACCTCTCTCTCTACCTCTCTCTGTCTACCTCTCTACCTCACTACCTCTATACCATCTCCTTCTACCTCTCTAACTCTCTACCTCTCTCTCTACTGCTCTCTCTCTACTGCTCTCTCTCTACCTCTCTCTCTACCTCACTGCCACTCTACCTCTCTCTCTACCTCTACCCCTCTATCTCTCTACCTCTCTCTCTACCTCTCTCTCAACCTCTCTCTACCTCTCTCTCTCCACCTCTCTCTCTATACCTCTCTACCTCTCTCTCTCTACCTCTCTCTCTCTCCACCTCTCTCTCTCTCTGCCTCTCTCTCTCTGCCTCTCTCTCTCTGCCTCTCTCTCTCTGCCTCTCTCTCTCTGCCTCTCTCTCTCTGCCTCTCTGCCTCTCTCTCTACCTCACTACCTCTCTACCATCTCCTTCTACCTCTCTAACTCTCTGCCTCTCTCTCCCTCTCCCTCTACCTCTCTACCCCTCTACCTCTCTCCCTCTCTCTCTACCTCTCTACCTCTCTCTCTCTACCTCCCTCCACCTCTCTACCTCTCTCTCTCTCTGTACCCCTCTCTGTACCTCTCTCTCTACCTCTCTCTGCCTCTCTGCCTCTCTCTACCTCACTACCACTCTACCATCTCCTTCTACCTCTCTAACTCTCTCCCTCTCTCCCTCTCTCCCTCTCTCTCCCTCTCTACCTCTCTCCCTCTCTCTCTACCTCTCTCCCTCTACCTCTCTCCCTCTCTCTCTCTACCTCTCTCCCTCTCTCTACCTCTTTCTTTACCTCTCTCTCTCTCAACCTCTCTACCTCTTTCTCTACCTCTCTCCCTCTACCTCTCTCTACCTCTCTCTCTACCTCTCTCTCCCTCTCTCTCTCTACTTCTACCTCTCTCTCTCTACCTCTCTCTCTCTACCTCTCTACCTCTCTCTCTCTACCTCTCCCTCTCTACCTCACTGCCACTCTACCTCTGCCTCTACCCCTGTATCTCTCTACCTCTCTCTCTAACTCTCTCTCTACCTCTCTCTCTCTACCTCTCTCTCTGTCCACCACTCTCTACCTCTGTCCACCTCTCTCTACCTCTGTCCACCTCTCTCTACCTCTGTCCACCTCTCTCTACCTCTGTCCACCTCTCTCTACCTCTGTCCACCACTCTCTACCTCACTGCCACTCTACCTCTGACTCTACCCCTGTATCTCTCTACCTCTCTCTCTCTACCTCTCTCTCTCTACCTCTCTACCTCTCTCTCTCTCTCTCTCTACCTCCCTCTCTCTACCTCTCTCTCTCTCTCTACCTCTCTCTCTCTCTCTACCTCCCTCTCACTCTACCTCTCTCTCTACCTCTCTACCTCTCTCTCTCTACCTCTCTACCTCTCTCTACCTCTCTCTCTCTCTCTCTACCTCTCTCTACCTCTCTACCTCTCTCTACCTCTCTCTCTCTCTCTCTCTACCTCTCTCTCTCTCTACCTCTCTCCCTCTACCTCTCTCTCCCTCTACCTCTCTCTCTCTCTACCTCTCTCTACCTCTCTCTACCTCACTACCTCTCTCTCTACCTCTCCCTCTCTACCTCTCCCTCTCTCTCTACCTCTCTCTCTACCTCTCTCTCTACCTACCTCACTACCTCTCTCTACCTCACTACCTCTCTCTACCTCACTACCTCTCTCTACCTCACTACCTCTCTCTACCTCACTACCTCTCTCTACCTCACTACCTCTCTACCTCTCTCTACCTCTCTACCTCTCTCTACCTCTCTACCTCTCTCTACCTCACTACCTCTCTCTACCTCACTACCTCTCTCTACCTCACTACCTCTCTCTACCTCACTACCTCTCTCTACCTCACTACCTCTCTCTACCTCACTACCTCTCTCTACCTCACTACCTCTCTCTACCTCACTACCTCTCTCTACCTCACTACCTCACTACCTCTCTCTACCTCACTACCTCTCTACCTCACTACCTCTCTCTACCTCACTACCTCACTACCTCTCTCTACCTCTCTACCTCTCTCTACCTCACTACCTCTCTCTACCTCTCTACCTCTCTCTCCCTCACTACCTCTCTCTACCTCACTACCTCTCTCTACCTCACTACCTCTCTCTACCTCACTACCTCTCTCTACCTCACTACCTCTCTCTACCTCACTACCTCTCTCTACCTCACTACCTCTCTCTACCTCACTACCTCTCTCTACCTCACTACCTCTCTCTACCTCACTACCTCCTCTCTACCTCACTACCTCTCTCTACCTCACTACCTCTCTCTACCTCACTACCTCTCTCTACCTCACTACCTCTCTCTACCTCACTACCTCTCTCTACCTCTCTCTCTACCTCACTACCTCTCTCTCTACCTCACTACCTCTCTCTACCTCACTACCTCACTACCTCTCTCTACCTCACTACCTCTCTACCTCACTACCTCTCTCTACCTCACTACCTCTCTCTACCTCACTACCTCTCTCTACCTCTCTCCCTCTCTCTCCCTCTCTCCCCCTCTCTACCTCACTACCCCTCTCTCTACCTCACTACCTCTCTCTCTACCTCACTACCTCTCTCTCTACCTCACTACCCCTCTCTCTACCTCACTACCTCTCTCTCTACCTCACTACCTCTCTCTCTACCTCACTACCTCTCTCTCTACCTCACTACCTCTCTCTCTACCTCACTACCTCTCTCTCTACCTCACTACCTCTCTCTCTACCTCACTACCTCTCTCTCTACCTCACTACCTCTCTCTCTACCTCACTACCTCTCTCTCTACCTCTGTCCACCTCTCTACCTCTGTCTACCTCTCTCTACATCTCTACCTCTCTCAAATATAGCTACAACGTCTACGTATAATACGGTACGCTAAGTGGCAGCCGCAGCCTAAAATCACTTCTTGTCCTTAAAAAAAAAAACAATCATTACCATATCCAATATATCTCCCCTTTATGACCTTATAAGTATTTACTTCTGCAGCACAATATCCTTTCGTCAACAACATCAAATGTTGCACAGCTAAACACTTATAAGGTCCCAAAGGCGAGACCTATTGGCTATGCCAATGCTTGTTAAGAACTGAGCCCGCAATACTCCAGCTAATTATAGGTCTATTAGCCTAATTGCACCCAAAAACATTTTGCAAGGGTTCTTTTGAATAGGCTACTAGAGTGGATGTCAGTCTCAGATCCTTACACCCCTGCAGAGCTGGTTTAAAGACCGGATCAGCACGCTGGACCAGGTGCTCCGCTTCCAGTTCCTTTATTGGAAATGTGTTCTATTGGAGTGTGCGGCTTTACATACCATTTGTAGATCTTAGATCTGCTTTTGATTTAGTTCCCCGCCCCAAGCTTTGGCAGGTTCTGGATAAATTGAGGGTACCGCAATACATGTTGAATATGATTAGGCTGTCCGGTTTTAGGTTTAAACCTATAATAACTGATAAAACCCCACCGAAAGGGAAATAGCACTCACCAGTGTAAACATATAAACACTGATAAAACACCTGCACAACCACAAACTAAATGCCATACAAAGAATAAAAAGGAGAGTGAAAGTCATTTTTTTCTTCCTGAAGGGGCCAATACAATGTAACTTTAAACTGTAACTGTAAAGCAGCAATAAAGACTGGGCTAACCTTATTCTCCTTGAGTTTTGTTGTTTAGGGATGTCACTAAAATATTGTTTGTTCTTCCTTTTGCTTTTTTCAGTTTTGTGGTCTTTGGTCTAAAGATGCAGGGTTTAGAAGCATGTTTTTAGGTCTTGTTTAATTATTTTATAAACTGTAGAGAATCAGGAAATGTCAATCATATTTGATATTTTGGCTGCATTGATTCTTCCACTGATAGGTAAAATGGCTGGTTTCATAAGAACCTTTCCCAATATGTGCCATCAGATTTGCCCACAGAGTGGGTAAAAACCCTTGATACATCAGCCCCCAGTTTCTAGTGAGTCCGTATTGATAGGTGAATTGCCAACACCTCAGGCTTTAAACATTCAAAATAAGGTATAGTGACAAGTATATGTGAAAAGAGTGCTATCAACAAGCATCTGGGATAGTGGTGAAAACATGACACCAGACTTTTGGAAAACATGGAACGCAGTGTCACTTGGAATGCTGCTGCAAAAAGGTTCTTTCCAAGTTCAACAAAGATTGGACTGATATTGTTTGTATTTGCAGTGATTCAGCTACGTATATGAAAAAGTTGTGTGATGACCTGTCAAAATCGATACCTGAGCTGAAGTGCTTTCCTGGAAGAGATCCTTGCCACTTGTTAGATGGTATGCTGAAAGTATCTTTACAATCTGCAGAGTTAATGAAGAATGCTATTGACTTTTTAGACCATTCTGGTGCACTGTTTTGTTATGCGCGGGAACTAAAACGCAAATATTTCTAATTTTGTACTTTGTATGGCATCGAAGAAAGAATCATCCCAACTGTGTCGCTTAGCTGATGGTTCTCAGTCCAAGGGGCTGTGAATGCTATATTATCCATGTGGCAACCGTTTACAGAACTTTTGCTGAGTGATGATGCCAAAGGCAAGCAATGTGAGGATCTTTGGTCGCATATTGATAGTGATGTGAAAAAAAGTACACTACAGCATTCTTAGATTTTTACAGGAAAACATAACTGCTGTAGTGGACATAATAAAAAAACTAGAGTCTGAAAACACACTTGTCTACCAAGCGTTCAGCATAATTGGTGTAGATTTGAAACCTCTCCTTGAGAGTAGTCTGGGTGACACCTTTAGTGACTTTGGAACGGCAGCATGTTTCATGTTGGAGTGCTGCCACTTGGTAAGCAAAGCAATGTTGAAAAGAAATTCAGGAACTTTTATTTTACAATGTATGAGAAATGGCTTGCAATGATGCATAGAAATGTCCCTTCACTAACGATGGCATTGAAGTCCATGAAACCTCACTGTGGTGCTCTGTACAAGTTCTAGATCCCTTCCGTAAAGGGGAATTTACTCTGTAGTTTCAAACGTGCTGTTTCATTTTTGACCGCTTCAGTAACTCTGAGGGCATAAACGCCCAGTTTAACGCAATTGTTGCAGAACCTGCCCAGAGAATGGCAATCTTCAAGTGCACCAGTATTGGCATGGAAAGCTAGGTCAGTGGCCAGACTTAGCAAATTGTGTACTGGCTGCTTTGGCGTTGCCCGTCTCAACTTCCAATGTTGGGAGGGCCTTTTCACAGATAAAAGTTTACATGGGAAGGAAAGAGCGAGTGCACATGACCAAAGACTCACCGATGAAGTATTGTATGGTGTACTTCAATAAGTTGGATTTGCAAAAATGTATTTGGACCTCATATACACTGTACGTACACTGTCTATATACCATGCACTATCAGTGCAGAAAGCAAGCAATAATAAAAGAAAAACTTTCCATAAATACCGGAAAAACACTGTTTCTGTTTTTAATGGCACGAAAATGTGTAACAACTGATAACCACTGTTTTTTTAAGGTATTGAAATCACTTGAAAACACTGAAAAAACCCCACCAGAATTTACCAAAAATAGAAACTGAAAACAGGAAAGCCTAAATATGATTAAGCGCCTGCATGAAAATAATTTTGCTCAAGTGAGATGTGGTTCGATGGGTGAATTGACTGAGCCATTTCCTGTCAAAGGGGTGGGGGCTGAGGCAGGGCTGTGTCCTAGTCCCTACCCTCTTTTCCCTTTTATATAAATGATCTAGCAACTTCTGTGTACTGTGGCAATTCAGATGCCCCGTCCTTTGCAAACATCAGGACACAAGCCCTGATGTTAGCAGATGGTACATTGCTTATATCGAAATCCCCTATGGGCCTACAGAAGATTTTGGACAGATTTGTTCTCTTCTGTTCCAATAGAGGCTTAGACATAAATATTACCAAAACAAAATTTATGGTACTCAATCCCTGCATTACTACACGGCCTAACCATGTCCTTGGAGGGTCCCACTTGGGAGCGTGTTCGCAGGTTCGAGTACTTGAGACCCTCACGGGTGAGTAGTGCGCTTACAATTCCCTGATTGATTGATTGGGGAAAAACCCTTAATGAGCACTTTAATTGGCACCCACATTTAACTAGGAGCAGGCGAAGGCTTGACCAAATCATGAGGGTATCCTAAAATTACAAAAAATCTTCTCCCTTTCTCCCCATTTCCCCTGCACTACAGGTTTTCAATCACCAAGCACTTGGCTCAACTTTTTATGGAGCAGAGCTTTGGGGGCACAGGGATGTATCTTCCCTTGGGTTTGTTGAAAATCGTTTTTTGCAAGAGCAAAATATGTAAGAGTTACGGTCATAAACATTGGGCTTGGCCAACTCTGGGATGTCCCTGTGGAATGCAGTTATATATATCGAAGTGCCATATTAACGGCTATCCCAGTGAGTATTCTTGAGCTGCCCATACTAGAAAATAACACCTATAATCCGGGTGGCATAGCGGACCCTTAATGAGTCCACTTCTAAGGACTCTCCTGGGTTTTTGTTCCTTTGGATTTTTGTCTTCGTATTGTGGTAGCACTTTGACAACCGATGTATTCTGATTAAGGCTTCCAGTTTTCCGTTTTACTGATTTTACAGATAAATACAGAAAGAAAACAATTTGTGTCATGTCTATTTATTTTTAAAAGTGGAAAAATACAGAAAATTGTGCTTCTTTTGAGTGACTCTCCATGTTTTCCATCGTTCATTTTAGGCCAACAGCTGAGATGATGGCCAGCATGGGGAGTTAAAAAAAGGATGAGATTTCCTTAAATACAGACATATGTTAACAGATTTGTATATACTGTTAATATTTACCTGTGGTTGTAGGGTTTTGTTAAAATTGGCTTCTTTATTTGCTACAATGAAACTGGTATCGATGTACGAGTGCATGTTTATCAATTCAATAAATGTGTAAATATACCATTTTACGACTCCATTTATTCTCAAAACCCAAAATAAATATGGATCATTTCCAATGGAATGGTCAAAAAATTAAATCTGGATAAATAAAGACGGACATGTTAAAGAAAAAAAAATACATACCATAAAACCGGGAGCTCTAATTATGATTGCAATTGTTTTATATATTTATACTGTTATGAGCAGTGATTTGCATTTATTATCTTTCTATGTGTATATAATGCTTTTGCACTGTGCACTTTTATGGTTCATTGAACTGAAAGTTAACTGTCTTTTCTCGGCACTGATGGCAGTCTCTCACTAAAAAGTGGTGCACATTGTGCGCCCCTCCAGACCGCACAATGTGCACCCGTGTCACAGTAGTACCTCCGTGTACATGCATGACTGTCATATGTCCGAAGCCAGGCAGAAATCAAATCCCCACACCCTTGCTATAGAGAACTGAGTGGGACCCCTCTTCAAAGCCATGCATTTTCTGCCCCAACATCTGACCTCCCTGCTGCAGCTTCTCGTACTACTGTTGTGTGGCGATGAAGCGTTATATAAAACCTCTAAAGAGATACAAATTCACCCACCTACGAGTGGTCTCTGTAGTCCGCGCTCCATTATTGAGCTGCTGTTAAACCAAAGCCAGCAGAAAAGGTCAGTTGTTGAATTTGTAAAGAGAGACCAGCCTCATTAATTACGGATGACAGGAATATATTAGCAAAAGCCTGTGCCACGAGATTGGAGGCTTTGATTCCCCCATTAGTTAAGCCTTGGTCATACATACCAGCAGGGGAGGCTCCTCCACTAGGGCGGAGGAGCGTCTCCCCACTGCTTTCTCTCAGTGCGAGAAGCAGATACCTAAAATGATAGTTTTACCATTTTATGTTTCTGCTTCTCGCACTGTGAGAAAGCAGAAGTGTTTGGTTGGGGGTGGGCGGGTCTGCTCTAGGGCAGGGGAGTAGTGGCTTGCCCACTGCTGAGGGCGCGGACTGTGTGGTCGGCCCCAGGGCCGACCAAACTAGTCATGCACACTCTGCCCTTTCTCCGTGTAGGCTGCATGCAGCCTACATGGAGAAAATGGCCTCCCGATAGGCGCCTGGCTGGGCGCCGTCCCGACGAATCACAATGCTACCATTGCAGCGTTGTGATTGGCTTAGTGGAGGGAGGCTGCCTGCTTCCTGTTCATGTTAATTTTTTTAACCGCTCCACGCGACCCCCCCCGCTACCGCCTTCCCTTGCGACCACTCGCCTGTCCCACCCCCACCCCGCACGCCCACCCGTGAGCCATGCCGGCTGTGACTGCATACCAGTTTCTCTTCCAACATCACCTCACTCGCTGAGCTGTAGCAGGCATGTTGTGTTGTCACTCTTGACGTAAAGTGGGCATTTGACAAACTGAAACAGGCCTTTTTGTTTCAAGCCCTGCCATGACAGCGTGGCTGCTGAACTTACTGAAATGAAAGCGGCCCTTTATATCCGCCAGTACAAAAAGAAAGCACCCTTGTTGCGTCACCTGACTACTTTAGCCTATGCAAAGTCAACCCACATCTCCAGCCCTTCTGATTTAGTCTTGACACCCTTCTTTGACAGAATTGTGAATGCTGAGAGAATTCAAGACTACTTGGTGGTTGAAAGTACAGTTCTCAGAAGCCGATTCATTTTCAACCGTTTCTGAATATAAACGAAATCTAAAAAAAAAACTTTTGAACCTTAACATCTCCTTTGACATTGATGTACAATACCCGTGGCTAACCTGAAATACTTCATATTTAAAATATCTGGGTATCTTGTTCAAAAAGCATCTTAGTAAAACACTAAATCTCGTTTGCAACGTTGTTGCGGTCCTGTAGAAATGGAGTCACTGCAAACTGCCCCATTGGAGTTGCCCTTTTAGTATAAATATGATCCCTGTGTTTTTTTATTTTTGTTTTTTTTTGTTTAAGGCCCTCAATGTTTAATCGATTTCCCCAAAATTCTTCGGAGAAATAAATCCATTACTAAAGCATTCCTGTATTTCACCTACTGGACTGAGTCTACCAGCATTCTCAGCCCGGGCGGGGCCTCAACTACACGCCGGAGCGCATTAATTGCACAGAGGTGTCCTGCCTGGCCCAGGCGAAGACCGGGCCAAGAGTGGGCCCCGTCCACGGCTGGGCCCACTCGGAGGCCTTTGACGTCATGCCTCCAACTTGAATAGAAGCCAAGTTACTCCTGGAAATTGAACAACATCTGAGGGGTACTGTTCTATTACCCATAACTTTAACTAGTGGCCTCTCCCCTATCTCAGGAATTTTGACTGTATAGGTTTGCTGCCGTCTTGGGCTTTTAGTATATAGGACTCGTATATAGGACATCTTCCTTCTGATCATGGGTAAGAAAAAAGTCGGCGATTGCGGCATGGTCTAATCCCCCCTAGTAAAGCCCACCTCAATTGATCGGATGTTAGAACGGGCTGTTAGTGCCATCGGCAACGAAATCGCCCAAACAGAACGGAGGCTCTCCATAAACCCGTATGGTGACAGCGGGGGTTTACTCGTTTTTCCCCCTCGTCCTTTTCCGAACACGCCCTCAGTTCTACCTCCAAATTGCGCAGTTTCTTCCACTATCCAAGGATCTACAACGAACTGTGAGGCTATTCCTCCCATAGTCATTTCTACCTCCACCTCCACTGATGTAAGCAACAAATCCGCGCACACTACATTGCCAAAGACCTAAACGCGGCAAGGGGCTCAAGGAGATGGTTAGTCCTCACTGCCATCTCCTCCTGAGGCTCTTCAAGTGCCTGAGACAGAGCCTGTGACTGTTTCAGAGTTCCAGCCCTACTTCTACCTTCACAGGAAGACAAGTTTTGTATTATTAATCCCATTAATGATCTTTTGGTTAGTCATCTGGAGACTCTCTCAGAGAAACCGTGTACAATAATTAGTTCTGAACTTTCTCCTTTGTTCTCACGCCTGGACGCTATTCAGTTCAAATTGGCTGCCCTTGGTACCGGCCAATTACGATCCTGTTCAGGTATCTTAATTAAGGATCCCAATAGGCAGGGTACTGTACCCAAAACACTAGGGTACTGTACCCAAAACACTATCATAAGATACAGCCAGACGACCTGAATTGTGCTCTTACAATGAATACTCCAGCCCTGACCGGCTGTGTTGAAGCGGACACCACACGCCTGGACAGTTGGATCCGGGGGACTGTTAATGTATTAGCCCCTATTATAAAAGAATCTCAATCTAGGTTGAACCCATCTGCTCCCTGGTTCAATTATGAGCTTAGAGCATGCAAGAAACTTTGTAAACAGCTCGAAAGGGTATGGAGACGTAGGTTCCATCCAGAAGATAAAGCTAAATATAAGATTGCACTGAAGAAATACCACAGGAAGCTGTCCCTAGCTAAAAAGACCTTCTATGATATTAGGATTGAGGAAGCTGATAAAGCAAAGGACATTTTTAAAATGAACTCCTTTCCACGCCCCGTCGTCACATCTAGAGTATGCACACCTATGGCCGAGTGGTGTGATGAACTAGACACTTTTTTTTTTTTTTAATGAAAAAATCAAGACCATTCAGAACAACTTCCAGAATAGTGCTCAAATTTTCGAAGCACAGGCCCATACTCGAAAGGAATCTGCTTCCCTCTCCCTAGACAAATTAACTCCCCTTTCTCTCGATCGGTCACTCTCCGGATTAGAGGGCCTGAAGTTCGGCTCTCCCTTCGATCCCTGCCCGACTTCTGTGCTACCGATGGCGGCTCAATCTATCAATTCTACAGTGAACAACATATTTAACACCTCGTTGGCAACGGGTGTGGATCCTTTGGTCTGGAAAAAGGCAAAAGTGCTCCCGCTGCTGAAAAAAACGGCAGCTGATCCCAAGCAAGTGGCGAGTTATAGGCCCATTTCCCTTCTCCCTCGAAGATTCTGGAAATGGAAGTCAACTACCAACTTTCCCACTACTTGGAAGACAATAAAATATTACATCCCAGCCAATCCGGTTTTCGACCTCATTTCAGCATGGAGACTGCGCTTCTTGAGTCGGTTGAACACGTAAGGAACACCCTAGACAAGGGAGGCAAAGCCATTCTGATACTCCTGGACCTCACGGCAGCTTTCGATACCGTGCCCCTCTCTAAGCTGCTTGAGCGCCTTCAAGAGATTGGGTTCAGATACTCTGCCTAGAACTGGCTATCTTTTCTGGATAGGTGTACTCTGGAGGTATGGCTGCCTCCTTACACCTCACAAGTCAGAACCCTGACTGTGGGCGTTCCGCAGGGCTCTGCTCTCAGCCCCACCCTGTTTAATATATATGTCATCCCTTTGGCTACGCTAGCTGAGTCCCTGGGAGCAAAAGTCCTCTTTTTATGCGGATGACACGCAGCTACTTTTCGCCTGTGAGAAGGGAACTGACTTGGATGGGAAGCTCATCTCTCGGTGTCTTGCCAGCGTGTTTGTGTCTGGACCTGCACCATCTGAGATGCAATCCAGATAAAACCGAGATCGTGATTTTCGGTGATGTCACTCACAATTTGGTGGAAACCCGCTGGCCGAGTGATATGCCTCAACCTGGCTCCCCCTAAAACTGTGAAGAACCTAGGGATTAAAATAGACAGCTCGCTCTCCTTCCAACCTCCGATTCAAGCCCTTGCTGGTTCTTGCTTCGGCACGCTCTGCATGCTAAAAATTTCTACCTCTCATCTGAGTCTGCTGGTAGAAAGGTGGTGCAGGCCCTGATCACGATGAGACTAGACTATGGGAATGCCCTTTACCTCGGTCTCCCTGACTTTCTTCTCAATAGACTTAAGGTGGTGCAGAACTAGTCAGCTAGACTGCTACTCGGACTTCTACCTAGGTCTCACTAGTCCTCTCATTTGAGGGCCCTCCACTGGCTCCCTATAAAAGAGGGTTGTCATTAAGGCTATTGTCCTAATACAGAAGGCCATGCATGATACTGGTGCGGTCTATCTCAGAGAGAGGATCAGCGAATGCATTCCAGCACGCACCCTGCGCTCTTCCTCTGCGCGCCTTGCAAGAGTGCCCCGCATCAACTGCCTTAGAATAGGCGGGAGATCCTCTTCCTACTTGGGGCCACTCAACTGGAACAAACTTCCACTAGACCTCCGCTTGGTAAATAACCTTCATCTTCAAGTAGAAACTAAAGACTTGGCTCTTCAAATAGTCAATCTAGGTGTCTTGGTCTGTTGCCCTCTGCCTGAGCGCCGGGACACTCTGCTGAGTATCTGCGCGCTTTACAAATCAGATTAACATAACTTGATGAACCTTTTTGGCAGAGCACATTTCATCAACACAGGCTTCACTTGCTTTCAGTAACCCATTAGTCCACATAGACCAACCAGGAAACAAAAATATTCTATCTAGGCAGAATGTAGTTCAGTTGTCTACTTCAATTCCTAATTTTTCTAACACCATGAGAGGCACAGGGGTTAAGTTACTTCAGCACAGCCCCAGACACAATTACCGGTTATTAATCTTCCTCCAGCTGCATGCCCGTAAGTGGCAGTCTTGACTGGGGTACCCTCACTGATGTGATCAGCGTGAAACTTATAAGCAACTTTTTAATAAAACCTTAGACTGGCTGGTTCGCCACAGAGGTATGTCGTTCTTTCGAGGGAGGGGGGAGGCCTCTTTTATAGGCACTAAGCCCCAATTTTATACCCTGGATTTCAAAAGGAGAGATTCTGCCCACAGACCACAATGCCCTGTGCACCTATGCTTTTACAGATTAAGGGAAAAGCTCAAAACAGTCATTTAGTCTCCGTTACGCAACACTCCTTGGATGGTTTAAGACTAATTTGGCGCCTGAAAAAGCCCAAAGATACACTATTAGCCTTACTTAAGTCACACTTGGACGTATTTCTCAATTGTGTAGCTGAGAGCAAACAAGAGGCGATGGCCTCGCATTATAATAGGTTAATATGCACAATCAGGGAGTCCATGCTCCAGCCAATCCACACACCCAACGCGGACCCGAGATGGTTTGATTGGGCTTTTTCCCAGGCAAATTGTAAGCTGAGGGAAGTACTATACGTACGGCCCAGGTAAGTAGTGAAATCTCCTTTGCATATATTGTATAAAATCGCACTCTCAAATAGGAAGAGGGAAGTATATAAACACTGCCGGGAATTGCTGGAACACGCATCCCGGGGAAAGGACAGCAAATCCTTTTGGGACTTAATAAAACAAATTAGATCAAATTCCCCTATCAACCCTCTCCTGCAAAATACCATCTTGGGCACGGACTTGGTCACCCATTTCGTTTCTATCTATTACATTGAGGACACGTCCATTATCTCAGCCGCCCTGTGCAATAGATTGCAGAACTCTCCTCCACTTTTATTAACGTTGCAGGAAGTAGAATTGGCCATCCACCATAGTAAGGGTGGGAAAGCGCCAGGCCCAGATGGGGTACCTATGGATCTGTTGAAATCCATGACTGAGATATGGGGCCCCCTAATTACTAACACATTTATACCTGCTTATCAGTTAATATTCCTCCTTCCTGGACTACTGCAACGATTGTGCCTATATTTAAAAATGGGGACCGCATGTCCCCCAAGTGCTATCGGCCTATTTCGCTTATTGACAGCACTATTAAAATAATCGAAAGAGTCATTTATGACAGTTTGGTCAAATGGGCAGCTGACAAGGACATACTCTCCCCTTTCCAATTTGGTTTTTGCCCGAAATTAGGTACTAATGAACAGTGTCTGAACCTGGCTTTGACAATTTCCAAATACACCAAGGCCAGGTGCTCTCCTATTTACTTCGCTTTTATGGATTTGTCCACTGCCTTTGATTTAGTAAACGGAACCAAACTCTGGCTAATGTTGCTGGATCAAGGAGTGGATCTTCCTTTGGTAAATTTTCTGCACTCATTACACGCAGATCTCAGCTAGAGTTTGTTTAAATTCTTATTGTGAGCTCTCCTGATTTTCCCCTGAAGAGTGGAGTGAGGAAGGGGTGCATATTGCCCCCCTTACTATTGTATATATTAATGGTTTAACAGCCCACTCATCTTCCTCCCATCCAGACATGCCTAGAATTGCAGGCTCCCCAATTCCCGCGCTACTGTATGCTGATGACGCGGTATTGCTAGCCCTCACTCCAAATACATTGAGACATCAGGTGGACTGTTTTTTGCTTTTTTTATGCAAAGCCTGAATTTAAAAACCAACTATACCAAGTCACCCATTGTCTTGTGGCCCGGGTAAATTAAGGTTAAATAAAATTAGTATTAACGGGCGAGAATTGACGAGTGTTTAACTTTTGTTATCTAGGGTTAACCTTGAGCTCATCAGGCTCCTGCAATTCCCATCTTGCTCAGTCTAGCCTGAAACTTAGCAAATCCGCCAGTACAGTCTCTAACCTTATTAGACCACTCATTAGGGGGTGGGGGGGGGGGTTTCCTACCACCATTGAAAGTACATAACTTGCAGTGTATTAGTGCAGCTATTTATGGTGCAGGAGTTTGGGGATTTAATAAATTTTGTTCCTTACAGGCTGAGAAACTGCTTTTTGCGACTGTTGCTGAGCTTACCACTGTCCACCTCGTCTTATTACCCACTGAGTTAAACCAGGGATTTATAGCGGATAAGGTGAGGCTGGCGCCACTTCTACTATGGGTTAGTATTTGGACAAACCCAGCAGCTAAGCTTTGTAAGGATATTATACTTGACTGTCTAACGTTGGACAAAGCCTAGTCTATACCATGGTTAAGCAATATACGGGACACCTTCGGATCCCTGCGTTTATCCTCTTGGTTCACTGAACCGAGTTGCATTGTCAAACGCTAAGGTGGAGGTGAACACATTATTCAAGGAGCATTGTGTAGACACAAGATTGAAAAATGAGTTATCTAAACCCTCGGTTTTGAACTATTGCAATCTTTTTATTCACAGGTGAACCTCCCATGTATTTCTCTGGATTTGTCAAGATGGGAGTGGTCACTTTTTCGTTTTAGAGCAGGGTCAATAAATTGGTCCTTTTTAAAAAAAATTGATTCAGAGGAAAACATAGTATCCACCTGTCCTTGTGACAGTCAGTCTGCACAATCACTTTTGCACTTTGTTCTACAAATTGCACAGTTTAGCGTGAAAGCACTTTCTGATGCCTTTGTTTCGGAAGCTAGGATTCAGACGCTGTAGAGTAGCCCTCCTCCACTTGCAATTTTTAAGTTCACCTGAAACTGCTTATTGTGTCTGCGTTTTTTTTTAAAGCCATTAGGGTTGGGAAAATTATGATGGGTTAATTGTTGGATTTATGTGTGATGTGGGTTAGTATGTGGAGTTTGGTTGATGTTTTGGCCTAATTTTGGGGGATAGTAGGGGCACATAGCAGACCCTATCGGAGGTTTTTGTTCTCCCTCCTTTTCCCTCACGTTTTTCAAACCTCAGCCAATTCCTATAAGAGTGTAATGGTGCTTTAAAATTTGATCACGATTTGCACTTTTTGCTGTTTTTAAGCATGGTTATTCAATGTACTGTGGAATTTTATAGCTTTTCATGTACATATATCTTTCTTTTAACTGTTAACTTAATGCAATCATTTTTAAACTTTTTTGTGTGATCATGGTTAAGTGCAATATTTCTATGTACTTTTATGGTGTAGTCTAATTAGACCGAATAAAGATATTGAATTAATGAAATGCAAATGGGCGGGGAAAACACCCCTTGTACGGCAAAAATTAGTTACACAAAGGCCAGGAGATTTCTTCCAAAAATTATTGTAGCACCTTAACTTCGCTCTTGCAGTGTTCTCCCTTTGTGACAGGGTTTCGTCTTTTTGTCCTTCCACTTTATTTTACGCTCTCCGTGAAAAAAATAAGTTCCGGTGCCCCCGCCGGCTCAAATTAAGGGCTGCTCAAGACCAAGCCAGATACGTTTGATTAATTTGGAGGTGCATTTTGAATTATTTCATGGCTTTCTTAACCCCTCCTTCATGCGCCCCTCCCCCATTTAAAACCTATTTCGGGCTTACTAGTTCCTACAAAATCCTAGACTGTTTCTTTGCCTCACCGCAGGCAAAATCCTGTTGATGGGCACCCAGTGGAGCGCTAGTCATTTCTCCAACACAAAACTGCTACACGAAACAACTTGTATCCTCCGTATTAGTACTTGTGACCTGCTCTTGCCTTTTTAAACTCCATGCAAATTATGAACATAAACTAGCCATTCAGTTTTGCCAAATACAGGGATGTAAATTATGGGTAAACTGTGTCTTTACTTGCATTCCTGAGGTGCAGATGGAGGTTTTCCGTTTGGGGCGTGTGAATTTTTATGGTGATTTTCCTCGAACTTGGCGTCCCCTAATGAAACTCTGAACCTGGTTCTTCCCTGCAGGTCTTCATTCCCCCGATTGCCCAGGGCACACAGTTGCCGGATTGTGACCTCCATGTTTGCACTTCTATCCTTGATGCTGCCCAGTGTGGCTTGAATTGTCTCTTATGAGTGTGCTGGTCTCAGCCGGTGCCCTATGAACCCGACAGCGCCACGCTCCAGATATGGGTAAAAGTACCGTTCTGCTAACCGCAGGCTCTCGAATATACATAGAGCGGGAAGTTTCCAGGGCAGCCGCTGAGATGCTGAGTCACCAGGGACATCTGACTCATGCACTGGAGTTTATTTTAAACTCTGAAATTATAAAGATGTGGAAGCTGCCCACATGTATGTTTCTGGATCGTAGCAGGAGTGTCTCACATTTGTTAAACACTACTCGGTGTAATTCTGAAGTAACCAGACGATGTAGAAACCCTGTAGAACGTGATCCCTTAAGACTGCTTCTTTTTTGCAGGCCAAGTGGAAGAACATGGAGACCTCCCTGAGGGACAAGCTGAAGGAGTTTGGCGCTGTCAAGGGAACCTATGACTCCATCGTGAAGCATAACAAGGTACTTTGAAGGCCTGGTGTACACCAAGAGGAGTGATTTCAAGGAATGCTTTCTGACCCCATTTGTTATCTGTTCTATTAATATTGTATTCTTGTGGGGCGGCGCAAAAAAACTGTTGCAAATATTGGTCGTGGGTGAGGGTCACACTGCAGATGTTTTTGGGGGTCTTCCGCTGCTGCTCCCAAGTGTTGTACATGATTGTTGGGGGTGGAACTGATTGGATGTTGGATGAGGCATGTATGGGTGAGGGGGCATGCAGTCCTGGTATCTGATGTTGAACTATTGTCTTATCAAGCGCAGGACTGATGCTGCTGCCCTTAATGCCTATTTGTTTTATCTAGGTGAAGCCTTTTCGCTATACAAAAGCCACAACTAGTCATTAGCAAGGGAAGTGGGGAATAGTGCAGTGTGCAAGAAAGGGGTTGGAGGAGGATTGCAGCACCTAGGTAGGGGGTGGCAGGAGAGGGGCACAGAGCATATGGAAGGGGAACCAATTGTGTTTAGGATACAGGTCTCCATTTCACATTCAACTGGTACAGTGTAGACAACAGTAGCTCATGATTTCACCACACATTTGTAGACTAAGTGCCACATGGGCATCAGCAGTACACGCTTCCTTCACCCAAGCACTAGTACTGCCTGTGCAGTAACCATGAGCAAGTTACTTACCTTCAGTAACACTCCTGGTGGATACTCTGTCCACAGATTCATCATCTTGTGATTACCCCAAGGCACCAGACTGGTTTGGAGATTTGTTTCCAGCAGCTCCCTTGCATGCTGGTAGGTGGCATCATTCAGCTCTGCTTCGACTCAGTCCAGTCCCAGAAATGATGCTGGCGCCACATAGAACTCCACCCCTGTTCGCTGATGTCCGTTTCTCTCTGAACTCTGCCCTGTTACTGCAACAGAAGATCCGTCCGCAGCAGCAGCCTGATTGAAGGGCAAATGCTTATACCCAGAAGGTCATGATATCACACTCCTGGCCCGGTTCAGATCCTCTAAGATGACTTGTGCCAGGTCGTTCCTGATCTTCTTCAGAACTTTGGTTAGAAGAGGTAGGTGTGCGAAGACCTACAGGAGTCCCGAGCTCCACTGTAGGCGGAAAGCGTCTCAGAGAAAAAGGTGCTTTGGTAATTCCAACAAGCAAAAACTTGGACACTGCGCGTTTTCTGGAGTGGCGAAAAGATAGAGCCCGGGCTCTCGCTATTGCTGCAAGATGCCCTCTGCTACCCCTGAGTGGAATTTCCATTTGTGATCTGCCAGGCAGTGCTGGCTGAGATTACTGCCATGATGTTCAAATATCCTGCCAGAAGGTTGGCTACAAGGGAGATTCGCTAACTTCTTAGCCAGTTCCAGAGGCGCAGAGCCTCCTGGCACCGGACTGAGGTCCCCACTCTTCCTCATGGTGGTGATCTTGTCTGTGAGTACCAGAATGAGCCTCCCCTTGATCGACAGGAGGAAGACACTGAGTCAAATGAGTCGCCTACTTTTGCAGTAAATTGATATGGAGGTAGCTACTTTTTTTTTTTTCTTTTTTTTTTGTGAGCACCAGCATTGTAATCAACGCTGTGTGCAGATCTGTGAGGGTTGCCTTACTTCTCCTCTGCATCGCTTAAACGTACCTGGCAAAGAACGTCAAACCCATCACTGTAATTTGCAACCAGAATCCTTTATATTCATGTGAATCACAACCACTTTCCTCTCGCATTATACTACTAGAATTCCTACAAACCCATAATATTATCAATGCCAGGCCACCAGCTAAATCTCCGAATATGCCTCTTCGGTCTTGACATCCCAAAATGACATTCAAAGAGCTTTTTCTTCATCCCAGCGGCGGGACAACTTTATCCCCTATAAGCAGGATATCATCAGCTATCATCAATTCCTCTTTAACTTTTAAAGAAAGCAGACAAATTTCCAATTCTCCTTTAAACAAATATTCTGAAACCAACTTCCTCTCCCCATCATTGGCCATCATCCTTTGCCACTTCTCTTTAGAAATGGTGGGTTGCAAACCATCAACTGCACTCCATCTTTATGTAATCCATACTATAGGCTACTTCACATTCTACCTCATTCATGCCTGAATCTCACACGTCTACCGATAATTCTGACAAAACATCTGCATGCACACTGGGTTTCCCAGGAACATATTCCTCTCTTAATTGATGGGCTTGAAGCTTTGCGGCAAAGCAAGATAACCACGTAGTTAAACATCTTCCACCATCTGCAGATAAAATAGAAACTAGCAATTTATTATCCATCCTTAAACCTTGTACGCCACAAATTGTCTGAGATTGTCAACTTCCCAAGTACAGGATAAGAGCTCCTTCTCAATTACTGTACAGTTTTTCTCAGACATCCTCAAGGTTCCTGAGGCATAAGATACCACCAATTCTATAGCTTTGTTCTTTTGTAATAATAAAACTCCAAGGCCACATGCACTTGCATCCGCTGCAACAACTCATTCTTTGCGCATTTCAAATGATTTATGGAAGGGAGTGTTCACTAATTCTTTTGAGACTCACCCTCCTGGAAAAAAAAGTAGTGTTATGCTTCACCCCACACACTGGATATTTTTATTCAAAAGACGACAAAATTTAGAATTGAATTTTAATGCCAAAAATGACATCAATTGCTCACAAGAAATTTAGAAATAGGTGCATTCACCATGGCCTGAACATGGTTTTGTTTGCTTCTTGGTGATTTGATGACTTAAGTCCTGACCGTATCTCATATTTTTAATTAAAAAAAAACAACAACATTTTATTCTTAAATAAGTGTACAAGGATGACAAATAGTCACCAGTATCGTGTTAGGGAAAATGTTGCTTTCTTGATAGGCACTATGTAAGATGTAGGCCTGACTCATCCAATATATCCATTTGACCCTTTCTTTCTCGTCCAAGTTTGCAACCGTGCAGTGTCCCGACATCCCACTGGTTAATCCCCTTGCCCCTCGCCTCCATCCATGGGCCCCAGATTTTGTCAAACTTCTGCGGGCAGCCCTGCAACTGATACACCGTCTGTTTAGCATACACCAGTCCATGTTCTGCGCCCAGCGGGTTGTGCTTGGAGGCTTCTCTGTACCCCAAGCCGGTATGATGTCCCTCCTGCCACATCAGAGCAGTGTTACAGAACAGAAGGGAATACCATGGCAGCATCTGCTCCCCCCAGATACCCAGACACAGTCCGTGCTGACAGATCTCCCACTGGCCCCTCTAGATGTCCCCGTATGGTCTGCCAATATGGGGGGCTAGTCGAACGTCTGGTTTTTTTTTTAGACTTTCAAATTCCTTCTCTGTCTGTTGTCCAATTGAGTTAATTTTATGATTTCTTCAGCAGATTCCTTACCACTACGGTTGCTAAGAAACCCTCCCACAAACTTTCTGTAAAACTCTGCGATTCTTAAGAACGTGCTGACCTTTTCTTTTTCACTGGTCTGGGTGATTGGTGTAGAGTTGACCAATTACGCTTTCGGTTTTGCTCCCTCTTTCATTATCAAGTGCCTTCGGTATGCCATCTCCATTATTAAAGGAACGTTTTCTCACTTTCAGAATTATACCCACCCCTCAAGATTGACAGCACCTTTTGTACTCTTTCATTGTGTTGCGCTACAGTAGTTCTACACACTAGCACATCATCTTGGAAACGTTGCTCCTCCCTTACATCCTACCAAACACATGATGCATTGAAAGATCGACTTCACTGATACTATCCCAAAAAGCATGCGCACATATCTGTATATTCCAGAATGTGATAGTAACACTGTCTGGTCTTTTTAGTCATTATTGAGACCAGTCTGGTCTGCCAACATCCAGTCTAGTGTGGAGAACATTGTGGCACCATCCAACATGCAAATCTCTGTAATATTGGACAATTGGTATTTGTCTACAACCATGCATTTCATCAGCTCTCTGCAATCTATGCAGTGTCTCACCTCTACTAAATTTGCTGGGCAACAGGTGCCAGCCACTCTGGTCTCCACCAGTTCAATACTACCGTCCCTTTCTAACCTCTCCAGTTCCTTCTGCTATCTGACATTAATGGAGCATGTAGTACCTTACTAACCAACCATCTCCACCCATTTTTCATGCTCCTTTAAGTTCCAAATTTTATCCTTAAACTTGAAGAAATTCCTTATCAAAACTAATGACTATCCACTATGCTGTTTGTATCAGAAGGTCCGTCTTGGGATTCCACGATATTCCTAAATTCCTTTAATGAAGCCAACTAAGAACACTGCCCTATTCAAGCTTACCTGATCCAAAGTCAAACTATTCCTAGATTTACCCAGGAGTTTTCACTTGTAAAACCACTTTCTTACTTGCTTCCTTATCTTCATGCACTTTCACAATACCCTTCCCGCTTCTCCATTTTGCATAATGCCCTTTCTTGTTACAAGTTCCTCATGTCGTATGTAATGGAGGATATTTCTTATTGGCCAAGTGTCCATCTAACCCACGCCTGTAATCAACCCCTTTGAATTGAGACACTTCAGCATTCCTCCATTTTGCTTTAACCACAACACTCGTCTCGCTGTCCGTCTCTCTTCAATTCCGCCACACAAGGTAACGAATGATTTGTCAGTTTTCCAACCTTCAAACCTCTGTTAAAGTCACTGTCCTCTTACCTAAATTCGTCACACTTTATTTTCAGACCCAGAGCATCAATTCATAACTGATTCTCTCCTCAACATTTGCACAAAAACTTGCTTGGTGTAGTCGCGGAATCCTCCACAGTCTCCATCTTGTTGATCTTGCATAACAAAGTAAGGCCTCACAAGCATTTGGCTGATTTAAGGTAAATGGTGCTGATCGAGTTTCGTTTCTGCGCATCACCTGATCATTTAAATCTGCGAGGAAATCTGGTAAACTGTTAACCCACCCACCCCAAAACAGTGCAATAATGTTTGTCAGCTCAAGATCGTCACAAACGTTTGTATAGTTAAAAAATAGTTTTATGATTTAATCTGCTTAATAGAGGGCTCCCCAGGCCACAGCAAAAACAAAGGAGGTGGTGGTATATTATGCAGTTTGAATTCCATCACATCAGAACAATTCACACACTCAAATACACACAACAAAATGAGCTGGACACAAATATCTGATCGGATACCAGAGAAATGCATTAGTTCCTTGGGGATTGATAGACCAACCAAAATCTATGCACAGAACTTTTCTCAGAAGGAGTATGCGGACAGAAAATCTTCAGGATTAGGAGATGTTCAAAAGGTATTATGCATAGTACAGAATTTTCTTTTTCCGCAAATTCTGGAAGTACGTGTTTAAGTTAGGGGCTCTGAAGACCGCATAACCATTGACTTCTTTTCTAGAAGTAGCTAAATTCTGAATTTCAAAATCTGTTCAAAGCTGCCCAGGCAGCCTGCTTATGTACAAACTAGCATTCCAAGTATCGTTTCCCTTACTAAGTCATCTTTAAAAAAATAAAGAAAAAAAAAGAATTTTTTTTGCAGTTGAACATAACACCAAGTGTTAGTAGCTAGTATGCCCGACAACTGATCAGTTAACACCGACCCTGTACTGAATTTCCCCTCCGCCACTGACAGTTGGCATGCTATCATACATTTGTGGAGGGCTTTGGAACCCTATGTTTCTGTACACTGGCTGTAGGTGGGGACAGAGGTTAGGAGAGCAAACTACTTGTGATGTCTGCTGGTAGCTTGTCCAGGCTTCTGATCATGTGTCCAACAGTTACACTGTCTTTTTTTTTTTTTCGTGCCCCCTCTCCTGCAGTTCTTACAGACTCTTATTTCCCTGAGGATTCCAATTGTTCTCGCATTTTTAGTGGCAGCCCCGTGATTTAAACACCAACTCTTCTGCCCTCATGGACCAGTTGAGATTCGATTCGTAGTCCTGCAGTGTGGGTATCAACCCCATTGTTTAACTATAATCTCCTCATGCCACTGCTAGGGATACATTACAAAATAGTGTTGTCAATTTCTCTACTGTTTGCTCCCCCATTTACCCAATGCGATCAGCTTGGGTGTAAGCTGTATCTGTATTTCAGTCACGTCTGACAGCCTGTTCCCCTCCTTCTCCCAGTATCGCTGTATCTGCGGGCACTCCCAAATGGTGTGTAGCAAGATTCCCTTTTGTCCGTATCCCCTCAAACTGTGATCCGTGGTGATACATCCCATTTTATACAATGTCGTTCTCATATAGTAGGCTCTGTGGAGCAGTTTAAACTGGACTAAGCAGAACCCCGCACGTATCACTACTTCCCATGTGTCATCCTCTAGTCTACCCAAATCTTGTTCCCATCTGTGCCTAAGGGCCTCCAGGGGAAAAGACTGCAAGTAAGGTTGTATATACCTGGGATACAGCATGGTTATGAAGGGGGCAGTGAGCACCCTAAACTACAGGGGTGACTTCTTCCAGATTTTCTAAGATACCTTTGTGTTTGGTGAGAATTTTGCATTTGGAGGTACCTAAAGTATTGGTGTCCTAATAGTTCATATTCGGCCTACAGCTCAAGGAAAGTTACCATTCCTCCCCACTGCCCCTCCAGACGTCTCATTTGTGATTCCCAGCATATCCCATTTTTCTGTCCCTCAATCACCCTAAGCTCTTTCAGGGTCTCTGTCTCCCACAGTGGCGTCACAAATCTGATCCTCCCCTGGCAGCTTGTGACCTGTATCGCTCTCCTCTTGGTGGCCACCACTATGGCTGTCTGCGTCTTGGAGCCCCATATCAGCCCCTTTCAAGTAATTGGCGAAAATAGCCTCCTTCCTGTAGTGCTCTTTTGTCAGCCAGCAGGGCGTGTGCTCGCTGGTTTGAGTAGACCCAGTCATGACCACGAAGTCGACCGCCTAGTAGTGAAGCTTTAAATTGGGCAAAGTAATGCCCCCTCCCCAAGACTTTCTCAACAGTGTTGCCATAGCAATCCGCGGGGCACCCCTATGGGGGTGTAGCGTTCTAGTGACCTCGTCAGCTTTGCAGAAAAACTTGTCTGGCAACGTGTATGGGGTATTCTGTAGAATGTATAGGAATTTCGGCAGGTAGATCATTTTGTATAACGCTGCTCTGCCCATTATGGACAGCAGGAAGCTACAACAGTGGCCCACATCTCGCCTGTAGGCCTCTAGGATTTCGTCTAAGTTTTCTCAAACTCCGCTCTGCCTCTAATTTAAAAAAAAAAAAAAATGTATCTAGTGCCAGAAGATGACTTTTAATGCTTTCGCTGTTTTTCTCCGTAACAAAGTTTCATGACCCTGTTCTGTGCCGATAAATAGGCCAACTCTGTGTTCCACCTACCAGTGGCTAAAGTTCTTGGTGCGTGGTCGAGAGGTAGATGTGTGGTGACACGGGAAGAAAAATGTGAGGTAGTGTTTGAGGTTTTTCATAGAATATTTCCGGAGAGGCAAAGCTTATGTAGTTGTGATATTTCTCAATTGATCAGGAATCTAAAACCAAAATAAATGATGGTTTTTGTTGTCCATGTGAGTAGATTTCCCATGCTTGGCAGAATTTGCATCAGCACTCCAATAACATGCAGCAACTTGCCTCCTTGCCCCTCCCCCTGGATAAAATTGCTATTGTAAATCAGAACCTCAATATTTGGGATTACATTCACAAAATTGTTAGATGGTGTATATTCCATGGGACTAGTTGGGTGGAAGGTTAAAAGAAGCACAGCTGTGAATATTTAGTTATTTTTTTAAAGAAATGGCATTTTTGTCCCATAGAAAGGCACTGTGATGGTTTTTGAGGGTGACGAAAGGGATCGCATATAAAGGTTGATAACAGATTTTAGTAAAAATATAGATCTGTTGGCATCTTACAAATTGTAAGAATTTTGGTGTGAAAAATGCTGACCCTCAGGGATGTTAACAATGTTTCAGAGAAAATGGCTTTCTGATATAATTTTCTTATGGAAGTTAGGATAAGTGGTCCAAAAACTAAAGCAAGGGCAATTTTTTTTTTTTCTTCATTCACAAATTGTTTCTTAGCCAGGAGACTGTCTAACATGCGGACTAAATCGTACTTCCCATGGGAGGAGTGTGGTGCAGTTTGACTGCAACCTTCATATGCAACACTAGAGTGCTAACTGACAGTCTATACAAGCGTAGCAGATCTGAATGCCATATTGCTGGAATAGAATGTAAATATTTTCTCCTATAGGAGACTCCATTAAATGAACAATCGGATGGGTTTCATTTTGTTGTGGACGTTAAACTTGGTACTCTTGAGCGCCAAATTGGCACTTTTTCTATACATTATCTTGACCATCCATGTTGGAAATAAGTCTTGCACGCTGAGTGAAACGTACTTTCAACACCTGCAGAAGTCTGAATTTATTCTCCAGTGGTAGGCTGCAGCTTCACCACAGAGTTCTAATGAACACCTGCAGTGCTAGCATTCAAAACATGACAAAATGGATACATTGTTGCTGAATAAATGTTCAGTTTAAAAGCATTTATTTGGAGGAAGCCGAAGGAAAGAACCTTGATGAGTTAATGCAGATATGAAACCAGTTGGATGAGAAAGTGAGTGATGGTATAGTTTTTAGTCCTTTCGGGCATAATATTTTTAAAAGATTAAAAATAGTTTCAGCGATCCCTGCTTGAGTCGGCATCCCTTTTCGCATGTTTTCTCAGACTTTCCATCCCGTCTGTCGTTTAAAGCATCATTAATTTTAAAATAGTAACATTTTAGTAGATACAGTAGGTTTTTAAACTTCCGTGTAAATGTTCAGCAGTATATTTTTAGAGATGCAGGAAGTGCTTTTTTGCAGACGTATCCTATTTAAAATTAATAGGTTTGTGTTCCTATGACCAGTGAGACTCTTTAAATACGTTTTTTTTTTTTTTTTTTTTACTTCTGTCCACTTCCGTTTTTCAATGGTTGCATCTCCATGCATGGATGCTGGTTTCAAAATTATTTGTTCGTGAGTTAAATATAAGGAAGTGATCAACATTTTTTGTTTGTCTATGAAAATGTTACACTGTATACCTTAATAAAGAACTAGTTCAAAAGTAATTCATTAAAACATTTTGGAATAAGTAACACTGTAAATCCGGCAGAACATTGTTGCTGCGCTTTTTTATTTTTTTTTTATTTTTTTAAGTCCGAAATGTCATGGTCTACACAATACTTGGAAATATTTAAAAACAAATGGAAAGAAATATTTTTGGTGACTCAGTTATTTCAGGAACTTGTAATAGATGAGATAAGAACCATGTTCCTGTACACATTCAGTGTTTTGCACAGGAAAGTGATGAATTGTATAGTGTCTTCTCCAGCAGCATGTCTCCCAATGCAGCCACAGTCTGTGAGCAAGGTAGTGATGTGTGTTGATGCTGTAATCTGGTTTGTCCCAGGAGCTAGCTATGAATCTCCTGGATAGCAATTGATTTGCTAAGAGCCTAAAATATGCAGCTTTATTTGAATGTTAGTGTTCAGCTCTCTCATTTGCGTTCTTGTTTAATGCACATGTCCTACAGATCATAGAATTTCTTTAATATAGCTTTATCTTCACTACTGCTTTTCTCCAGTCCGAAAGCATCCGAATCCAAGACCAGATCAAGAAGGAGTTTGAGAAACTGCACGAGTTTCTGTGCAATGAAGAGAAGGCCGCGCTTGCGGATCTGGAAGAAGAAGCGATGCAAAAACAGAAGCTGGCGGAGGAGAAGATCAAAAAGCTTCTGGAAGAGATGGGCTCCCTGTCCCTTGAGATCAGCAAGCTGCAGTCCGAAATGAAGGAGAAGGATGTTTCCTTTCTAATGGTATGTGCAGAGCGCGGAACTGCTACAGACATTTGAAGTGTTTCCCAAGCCAAAACGTGCCATGCTAAAGCTTTCATTTGTAATGGTCCGTTTGTGTGGCCTTGTCGTTATTGCTGTCTGAATGCCTGATCTTAAAAATGCTTCAAAGAATACCTCTCTGCTCCTGATAAGTCTCCTTGGTGAGGAATAGATCTAGAAAACCAGACATGGGCCAGAGAGGGCTTCAGAGCAGGTCTCAAATTGTTGAGCAGGGTTTGTGTCACCGGATATGGCACGACTGACCTAAAAAGGCACTTCTGAAGTTCACCAGATGATTCTGTTATCGAGGGATCCAACATTCAAGTTGAGCTTTAATTTAACCAAATCACTGTGATCTGTATTCTAGTCCAATTTCCTCATCTGAGAGGGGCCAGGGTTACAACTTTTGAAACACATTGTGCATCAAATAAGAACGTGACCATAGTGCCACCAGCACAACTATATGGAGGAAGGTAAAATATGTTCACTTTACATAAATGTCCTTCTTTTTCTTTATGATCTGCAACTCCACCGGAGACCAATAATTTTAAACCAAGTGAGTTGTGCAAGCACCATATATCTTCTGTCTGAGCCCTACAGTTTACTGGTGCCTGGAGCCAGTTCTTGAAGTCGGTAAAAGACACTGAGCAAATGCACCTAAAGACCACCCTGGATTTTGAAACCTAGAATTCTGCATCATAGAATCTTCATTGAGAGTCATAAATACTTGACAAATTCCCCGCAGCGTGTGGACCCTGGAACGCTTTATGTATACTTTTCTTGTATGGAAATAACATTTCAGATTGACTATCCATGATTTAATGTATAATCGGGTACAATGGCATTCTGTCAGTCCTTTTCTCCTGAATGTCATCGTGTTTTAGACTTAGAATGCCTACTTAGAGTTGAGTTGCTGCACCTTTTGCATGCAAAAGGTGCTGCAACTGAAAGAAATGCAGCCCGATATTCTTTCATTAAGAATTGATAAAAAGAGGCTTGTCTCATTAAAAATCTGAGGCTCTCCTCCTCACAATGCATTTCACCGGTAGTTACCTCCTAGAGCCTGTTCTCTTCTAATCCCCCCACCCAGCTTGCTAGAGAAGGATCTCTGAACACCTGTGAGGATTCAAACCTCTGAAAATCTTCATATTTTTCTGTGAGAAAATCATTTACCTTTCTACTGTTTTTAGACTCTTTGAGTGAAGTAAATTTTTATTTACTCACTAGTATTTTCAGTCGAAATGCCTTCCTCCTGTGCGCTTCATGTGGAAGGAAGAAGGCCGTTACAGATGCCCACAAAGTCTGTGTGCTGTGCCTCCCTGTCCGGGAGTGTGGTGTTTGTTTAAAAAATAAATAAAAAAAGCTCCAAAGAATGCAAAGACAGGGAAGGCATAAGGATCGAGGACATGATGAAAGACATGAGGGCAGAAGACGAGGAGATTAGAAAGATCAGCTTCTCAATCAGCTTCTTTAAGTGTGCCACCTTCTGGCAAAGACGTCCACTGAGGGAGACTTAAAGAAAGACAGTCCTGTGGCATAGACAAACACCGCATATCTTCAAAAAGAGGGACTCCGGGCTTTTTAAAGCCGGTCCAGCATACATGCCCAACAATAGATAAATGAAGAAGGTATGCAGTTCCTAGCAGTGGAAATGAAGGAAAGGAGGTTGGCTAAGCGAGACCAGGCTCACTCAAAGACCAGAAGGAAGGAGGGGAAGTCCTCTTTTTGGAACTAGGACCCTCGCACACCCAGCCAGCTAGGTGTCATGCTTCATCATAGGGTCTGCTCCTCGTCAGGTTGGCGCTGCAATACCTGACGGGCACCCTATACGGGGCTCTTTGGCGGAGATCTTTTATTCCATGCCGTTTGGTGCAGTGGGTGTGAGGGGCCTAGAGTGTAGATGTGTGAAAAGTGGGTCTCTAGACCAGGTGAAACTCCAACAGGAGGTAGAGGTCCAATCGGAACTATTTTAATGTGTGGCCCCTATCCTGATTAAAAACTAAGTGTGGTGCACCCCTGCTGTAATGTTGCAGGGTCCTGCGCTCTATAAGAAGGTCGACATGTTTCTTGCCTAATTGTCAACTAAACGGCAATTCTTCAGGACCAAAAAGGATTCTATCTACACTAGATGTGGTAGTCTGGTGTAATCACAGTGGTAAACCACAAGCAGCACCCTATGTGTGGTACCTGTGAGTCATAAAGGCCAACCTGTAGAAACAAAAGTAACATCACAGAATGTTTACAAGGATATCAATATTAATTCACTGTAGAATTCATCAGCCGCCGCAATGCATAATGTGGTAATGAAGCACTCAAAATGTTAATAAAACATGCATCACGCATTTGTGGTGTGTTCATGCGTGAGGCTACGAAAATGTAATAAACCACCGGGTATCAAAGTACCCGCGTGTAGTAGTAGCTAAAAATGAGAACTCACCCCAGTGGGGTCAAAGGTTCATGGCAAAGGTTCCCGGTATGTCTTGACACTGTAATGTTCAGTGTCCTGAGGCAGAACAGGGGGGAAAAAAATAAGTGTTATAAGTGCAGGCAAGCGCACCTAATTGTCTGGTGCCCCCACCTGCATGAGCAGCCGATGATTACCCCCACAATCAGCTCAAAGTGGCCGTCTAGCCTATTCACGAGTCATGAGCGGGGGACACGGAGAAACCCTGTTGGAATCACGGAGCATCGCCACATGCACAACGGAGTAGGACAAGGCCCCCTCCAACTCCAAACGTGGTGGTGCACCGAGACGGGACGTAGGAATCGGAGAACCCGTTGCCTCGTAATTAGTCAAGTGCTCACCTGTTCGATGAGTGTCATTGAATCAAGGATGCCTGCCCACCAGAATCGGATCTTTACTTACGTGCTCTCTCCGCAAGTTCTCGGAGGACCTACCCCAAACACTGCCGGGACCGGGAGGTACTGGCCAACTGATTCGTGGCTCAGATAAACTCACGGCCTCCGGCAGTCAAGGGGCAGGGCTCCCAATCTGCCTGGGATGTACACTAGGGCGCCAACCCCGTTGTAAATAGTAAAGCGGTCGCCATCTTGTAGGAAAAATAAGCTTCCAAGCTTGGGGTCATGTGACCTGATGTTTTAATAGTCCATTGGAGTACAAGGAAGGATTAGTGAATGTGGCGGCCATCTTGGAGTGTATGAAAGTAAAATAACTGATGCTTAGTGTAAGGTTAGTACAGTTAGACAGAGGTTGGAGATCCAGACAACCAGGCGTTTGACAATAAGGTGTAGGTAGAGTGTTTGGCAGAGAAAAAAAGATGAAGTAGCTGACCCCATTATATGGCGAACTCCACCTCGACTGGAGGATCGGAGGGGGTGAAAAAGAACACCAGTATGGTACAAGATATCCTTAACTGGTGGGACGGATAGAAGACACCCAGGGGTGCCTCTGGGATATTCTGTACAAGCAATGTGTCCGTGTTGGGGAGGTAGGGCTCAGTGTTTATCCCACTACTTATCACCAGGTCTGAGTGGTGTGTAAGTTTGCCTTGGGGATAAAAGGCAATGGACTCCCTCTTCCCTCGCTTACTGACGCTGCCTATCTTAGGTGGTGTGGACATAAGGCGTCCCAGAAATCTGGTTCTATCTAGTTAACAAGCTCCAGGGGATGTCCTCATTGAGTCCCTCTTTGTCAGAAGCCAGCCTAAGCACCCACCTCTGTTCAGTCCTGAGCAAAGTACCCTGGCTCATTTTGGGGTGTGCTTCTAGAATGACCCAGCGTAGTGCATCTGGTGGGTGTTTAAAGAGCTCAAAGTGTGTGCACATCTTGGTGTTGGTTCTGCGACATGTGATGTTACTCCTGTGTTCGGTGATGCATGTCTTAATAGGCCTGGTGGTCATGCCTATATAGCGGAGTCCACAAGGACAGGTGATCATATATATACAATTTGATGTGTTGCAGTTAGTGGGCTTCCTAAGCTGCCATTTGAATGTAGCAGAAAATGATATTTCTTTAGTTGGTTTTGTGAGGGGGTAGACTGTACAACCCCCCACATGGGTAGTGTCCCACAACTGGAGGAAGGTCCCAAAGGGGTCTCTGTGGGGTTATGTTCTGAACTCTTGGCCTGGTGTGTATTAGCATATCTTTGAGGTCGCTGGTGCGTTTGAACGCAAACCTCGGAGTAGGCAGGTGGAGTGTGCCAGTGCTCTGGATGCCCCAATGTTTCCTGATGATCTTTGTGATCCTATTCGAGTCTGGAGTGTGTGGTGACCCACGTGAGGACCTCTGTAGGATCTTTTTGCCGTGTTTCAAGCAAGGCCTCACGATTGCACTGTCACTAAAGAGGGCCAGAAACAACAATGTTGCGTCTAGGGTATTGTCTTTTGCATAGATTGCCTGCTAGGATGGCTGCCTCCGACTTAAAATCAGCAACAGAGCTACAGTTCCTCCTGATCCGTAGGAACTGTCCGAAGGGCAGATTCTCTTTCAGAGCTCTGGGGTGGTGACTGCTGAACAGTAGCAGGCTATTGCTATCGGTGTGTTTCCTGTACAGCGTTGTACTGATTTGGCTGTCATCCAATCTGATATTAAGGTCAAGGAAGGGGATGTTATCTGAGATGGTACTTGTAAATTTCAGATATGGATTCGGAGTGTTAATCCATTGACAGAATTCATCGCATGTCAACCTATCACCCTTCCAAAAGATTAGGATGTCGTCAATAAATCTCTTCCACAACACCAGGCTTGTGTGGAAGGGGTTAGATGCACTGTAGATCTATCTCTTCGAAAGCAGACGGGTACAAACACGCCAAGCTCGGCGCGAACGTGCTGCCCATCGAAGTGCCCTGGGTCTGATGGTAAAGTTGCTCGTTATATTCGAAGAAGTTCTCTGTCAAGGCCAATGTGGCACACTCGAGGACGAAGGGCACTTGTGTAGGCGAGTCCCACTGTGTCACCCAGGGCATCCTCTATGACGCTGAAGGTTGCACGTTGCGTAGGTTTATTTCCTCTGGATGTTGGACCCCCTCGATTAGGTGAAGGACATCGGTGGTGTCTTGTAGAAATGAAGGTGTCGTTCTAACCAGAGGTTGCAAAAAAAGGGTCGCAAAACCTCGTTAGGGGTTCAAGGATTGACCCAATCCCTGACACAATGGGCCTACCTGGGACAGGGGTCGTCCCTTTGTGAATCTTTGGCAAGATATAAAAGTAGGGTATCTTGGGATCCTTGGTAGTGAGGAAATCTGCTTCCTTCTTGCTAATCCACCCCTCTGTTTCAGCAGAGAAAACCATGGTTGAAATAGTGGTAGCAAGGCGAGAGGTCGGGTTGATCGTTTTAGGAGTATATCTCTGATTGCTCAGCTGTCGAAGACATTCAGTGTCATAGTCTGTGGTAGACATAACTGTCGCCCCACCCTTATCTGCCTGTTTGGTGATACTGGGGTCATCAGCGAGGGACTTGACAGCCGCCAGTTCTGCTGAGGATAAATTGTGAAAGGTGGTGGGTGTAGTGCTACTGGTCCAGTCTAAGTACAGCTTGCTCAAACGTAAGTACCTCATTGGGTACCATGCTGCTGTTTGGTGTAAAGGTGGATGGGTTATGTAACCCTGAGTCCCCAATGGGGAGTGCAGGTTTATCTTGGAAAAAGGCCTTGAGGCCTATTTTGCGAAAGAAGCCTTGGATTTCACAGTTGTCACAATCTGTCGATCCTGGGAGTCGGGACGTATCCCAAACCCTTCTGTAAAACCTTTTTTCAGTCAGTGAGAGTTGACAATCAATTTCTTTTCTTCGTCTGGCTCCGTGTCTCTACTGAATGAGTTGGTTGTTCCTGCCATTGCACTCTCTTTTTGTTCCCTCTTCTTCGCCCTCTTCCTCTGCCTAAAAAAGGGGGAACTGCATACCTTCTTGTATTTATTTATTGACAAACCGCACCATTTTCAACATCAAACGTTGATGCCAAAACCTACGACCTCACCATTGAGAGGCTTTGGTCTGACATTTTCTCCGTCCAAGGATAGCTCAGGAGCTACTCAACCTCAACAGACTGCATTTTAAATTGGCGTTGAAACACTTAAGAATGCCGGCTAGAAGAAAACCTTTGCCATTGACGCATCATGGCTGGTCGGTGTCAACTCACTTGCTGTCACTCACCAGATATCTATAATCAAAGTCGAAACATCCACTGTTGATGTCGAAGTTAGCACGCTCACTAATCGAAAAAGTCTTTCTTTGTCTCCATCTCCAGCGACTTCAAATATCTGGTCACTGAAAATTAGTATGAGATCTTAAGTGCCCTTGGCCTGGAAGAACTGCAAGTTCTTTAAACAATAATACAGATGCAAAGAGAGCATACTTCCATCAGAAGGTTCAATCCAAGAGATGATACCATAAGCAAGATCAAAAGAAGACCACTCAGCCTGAAATATCACATTCCAGAGGCGAGGAATTAATCTGAGATCAGGCAATGATGGCCTAACACCTCCCAGCTCTCCTGCCACACTTTTACCCACTCCAGTAGAGGGAGCGATGACTTGCGTGGAAGAGTGGAAACCAATAACCAGAGGCATATGGGTTCAAAACATCATAAAAAGGATTTTCAATTTGTTTTAGTGCAATTCCACTAATGGTTCCACTGAAATTAACATCCACTGTCCTTACTGAAACATGAAAAACTCCTCTTATTGCAAAAATGACCGCTAGAACTTGGACCATCAGAACAAGGGAGTTTACGTCCGCTATTTTCTGATCCAAAAGAAAAGCTAGACAAAATATCGACCAATATTAGATCTTTGGTTTATCACCAAGGAAAAATTCATAATGCGGGCACTTCATCAGATCTACTGCAAATAAAGAAAAACTAACCATATGCCTTAGACCTTCAAGAAAATTATTCCGACACCCATGTATCACAACATCACAGGAAATCTGAGATTTCATGTAGGAGATTAACTTTAACAATATGTTGTGCTACCGTTCGACCTAAAATCGGCCCCACAAATCTTCCAAAGTGCAGGGCAGTAGTTGCAGCCCATCTAAGGAGAAAGCTGATATTTGCTTATCCCTCCGCGACTGGCTAATAAAAGCAGATACTCGGTCAAAAACAACAAAAGGCTTCAAAACTACAGCCATGCTTCTTTGCAAGCTGGGCTTTCAAATCAACTTGGACAAATCCGTGCAGAAGCCAGTGTAAGGTCTCGCACATCTAGGGACAAACCTAGACATTGAAATGAAAGTGTGTATCCTTTATTGGAGAGACTATTTATTCAGGGAAAAATGCATGTAGCCGAGCCATGCCAACACTCCAAAACCTCAAATTTGCCTTGCTCCTAGGATCCATGGAATCCTGCTCTTACATAATACCAAATGCAAGACTGCTCATGAGACCTCTGCGGCAGTTCTTTGAAGACCAATAGTCTCAAAGATTTGAAGACACCCTTCATCTCACAACATCGCTACAAAACTCACTGGCATGGTGATGCAAAAGTCAAAATTTGTTAGTGAGTTAATTTAAAAAAATGAACTTTCATGCAAACCATAGCAGATTCATTTCCCATGGGCGGGAAGCCCACATGAAACACCTGACTATTCAAGGACTATATACAGACTGAAAAGACTTGTCACATCAATCCAGTCGCGGGTCGCAATACTCTCGGGTGAGGGGCGCAGAGGGGGGGGGGGGGGAGGAGAGAGGGAGAGTCTTGGGTAAAATAAAACTTACCTGACCGGGTCCCGTGCCGCCTCTGCTCCTTGGCCGGGTTCCTGCTCCTGAACAGGAACAGGCATCCTCCCTCCCCTCCCCTAAGCCAATCACAATGCTGCAATGGCAGCGTTGTGATTGGTGCGGACGGTGCCCAGCCGGGCACCTGTTGGGAGGCCATTTTCTCTATGTAGGCAGCCTACATAGAGAAAATGTAGAGTGCGCATGACTGCTTTGGTAGGTCCCAGAGGGCCAACCAAACAGTCGGGTTACTCAGAGTGGTGCAAGCCACTCCTCCCCGACCCGCCCACCCCCAACCAGGCATACACTCCCGCCCACCCCCAACCAGGCATACCCCTGCCTTCTCGCAGCGTGAGAAGCAGAAAAAATGGTATTCAAAATACCATTTTATTTTCTGCTTCTCGCACTGCGTGAAAGCAGTGGGGCGGCGCTCCTCCGCCCTAATGGAGGAGCCACCCCTGCATCAATCGCCTAAATCTGAAAGCTGTACACTTGGCACTCAAAGCTTTGCTTACTTCTCAGTTGGACAGCAGCAACCATCCTAAATTGTACAAGCAAACAAGAAGGAACAAGATCAAGACAATTATGTCTGCAAGTAAAAACCATGTGGCATTGTGCCCTTGCCGGAAGATGATCTGACTGTAATTTTGTTCCCAGGGGTACACAATCAAGAAGCAGATTTTCTCAACCGACATCATGAGGAAACCACAAACTGGTGCTGAATGACAAAGGTGTAGGAGACCTTTTCAGAGAATGGGTTACTCCACCCTTAGACATATTTTCTACAGCACAAAACAATAAATTCTGACTCTTCGTGTCCAGAGTACCAGAGCTGAACTCGGTGAGCAATTCCCTTTTAATCAAATGCTCCATTTCATTTCTCTACACCCTTCCTCTGATTCCCACTTATATTAGCTGTGACTGAAACTGCAGAGATGGAAGATAAAGGTGATCTGATTAGCACCAGATTGGCTGAGTCAATGTTGCTACCCAGACAGTCTACAATGGTCTCTTACATCTCAGATTGTTACAGTGCAGACCAGATCTGACCAGACTTCAAGGCCAAACCCGGCATCCAAGACAGCAGTTATTGAATTTGGCTCCTGAGTTCAGAGAGTATGCCCCTTTCAATCTGCATTCTGATTGCATGGAAATCTAAGTGGCAAAATGTGTGTCCGACAGATTCATGCCTTAAAATGGAAGTTCTGCATTTGGAGCCAAAGCAAGGGTCACAGCCCCAATTTGTGCTGGGTGGATGTAATGCTTCTGTAGTTGCTATATATAGCCAAATTGAAAATACAAATTTCATCAATATTAGTACATTTAACTGCTTACAGAAAATAGCTGCAACAGTTGTCCTTTAAAATCCCACTGATTACAGACTTTCTGGAAGGTCTCAAGGTTTATCCTCCAGTGACTGCCATCTCCTCCATGCAAGCTCAGCTTAGTGCTGTCTAAACGGAGTGCCCCATTTGAACTTGAATCGAGAGCTTCTTTGCAGCATCTTTCATGGGAAGCAGCATTTGTAATGGCAATCTCATACGGTGGGGCAGTGAATTGCAAGCCCCATCAGCAATCGAACCTTTTATCATTTTTCATGCTAAGGTACTCTTTAGGAGCTTTCTTCCTTACCTTAAGTGGTAGGTGATTCTGCATCAATCATTCCACTACTCTTCACGAGTCTATCATCCGACAGGACTCTTCACTCACTAGATGTTAGGGGAGTCTTACGTTTTTACTTGGATAACATCAAGGATATTAGGAAAATTAAACCATTCTTTGTGAACTATGGTCCCAGATCTGGCAATTTCCAAACAATCTATTGCCAGATGAATAGTAGCTGAGCCTGTAATAGGCTCTCTGACAAAGCTCTCCCTGCTAGACCCAAGGGCCCTTCTACAAGAGAAAGCTGCAACCAAAGCCTGGTTAGATATGTCCCTATCACTGACATCTCGTAGGCGGTGACATGGAAATCAGTGCATACTTTCACTAGACAATACTGTCAGATACTCTAGCAGAGTTAAAATTGACAAGAAATATTCAACTTGCTACTCTATTCAAGCTTTTATAACCATCAATGAAGATCTTACAATACGGAAGAACCAGTTGCGTACATGTAGTTCTAGTTCTGTATCGTCGTAATCTTCATTGAAGGTCCTAAATGACCGCCCGCCTCCCTGGCTGGTTGTTGGGCAGTAAGCATTCGCTGTACTCTCATCCATACTAAAGAACTGGCTTCGGTAGGAATCTGCCAGTACAATAAATTATAGAAAGGGGAACCTCCCAGATTCATAAATGGACAGTCCTTGTTTTCTCTTCTGAATGTAAGCCTAGCAGGCTGCCTGCATTTCTTCTTGTACAGAATGTTTTAAAGGGGTTTTGTTTGCCAGAGGCTGCAACTCAACACAGACATTTTAAAGCAAGATTCTAGACTTTTAGGAGACAATTACAGTTGTGGCAGACTTCCATTGTATATGATTATACTTGAACCCATGGATATAGATATTCTGCAATGTTAGTTCCATAGAAGAAAACTATACAGAAAGGTGTTCCAGAGTCCGCGCACGAAAGATCAACTTTATTCGAGTTTGACTTCAACTAAGATTGCTGCGCTGCAGAACCAGCACTATAGATATGTACATTTTTATTCTTTTCCTTTCCCTGCAATGTCCAGAGTGCAGACCCCTCTGATACAGAATCCATGCCACATACTAATAAACCAGTGGTAACACTGGGATTGTTGCATCATGCTCTGGTATTTCCTCGCCAAATGTATGTTTTTCCTTATTGTATTCAAGGTGTTTACAGATATGGCACTGCCTCATCCTCTGGCACTGTTAAATCAACCCACGTATCCCAATTGTTGGGCTGTGGAATTGGTTTGTGTCTAAAGGTTCTTTACTGCCAGCTTGGCTACCCAAACTGCCAGGACCATAAACCCTTCAGCCCCTACCTTTGTGGTCTGGTATTCTGTTACATTAAACACCACTCTTGTAAATTTAAATATGGGTCTGCTTTGTAATAATGTGGAGAGGTGTCATCAAAACGTGGTGTTTGGAGGGAAAAATGTATATGAAAGATGATTAAGATTTCGTCCATTATTTATAACCTGGAGGGTTTCCAGAGGTAACAGGCTTGTATTCAGTGTACTGAGGTGGTAAATATTTCCTCCCAGGAAATGCATGCAGTGGCAACAGAAGACTCCGACCATATGTTCCTTTCCACTATGGGTGAATCCCTGGAATACCCACATCATGAAATGGAGTAACTGTACGTTTGTAGCATGTGAGGCTGTAGATATGCATGCTCTGCACACTTCTGCCATCTAGGGTTCAGCTTGGCCATTTGCAAGATGTTTTTGTTCAAAGAAGTCTTTCAAGTCAAAAGGTATAATGACTCATCCATTAGTTTGCAATGTGCATGGACATTACTCCATGTTAGATTGTTTTGCGCCCACTGAGTTTACACATGTACCAACAGGGCTCAGTGTTCGTTACTTGTAGCGCTTGCCTTCGGACCCATTTGGTTGTTTCGACTCGCAGAAAATTCACCTGTGATGGTTCTAGACTCCATTGTTCCCAGACGACGTTCAACACTCCTCTGCATCCATTCAACGTTTTTCTGTTTGGGTCTCAGGCCCTCCCTAGGAAACTGTGCCCCTTGCCTCGGACTTGCTCATCAAGAATGCTTGGGCAGTGAATGTATGACATTGTTCTGCATTCTGTCCATCAATTGTTAATTTTGCATTTGGGCAGTGATGGAAAGCATGCCCTTCCAGTGCTACTCCAAATTTCAGTGGACTGACAGTGTGTGTGGCCTGCCTTACCTTCTGGCCGAAGAAGGTGGTTTTGTGGTGCCTGGCGTTGGACCACAACTTCAAGGCCTAAGGCTACTCCACCCAAATGAACTCAAAAGCTATGCTGGGACACAACTCAGATTTCTACGTCTCCACCTGTGCCAAAAGGATGATCCTGTTCCCGCTCCTAAAGTTGTTTGTGTGGCAGGTCTTCATCATGGTCGAAGTCTTCAGGAAATTTGAAGAAGAAACCTGAAAAATTTAAGTCCGAAATGGCCGCCTTGTTGCTACTCTTGAACTCCGGAGAGCAAGTAGAAGCATCCAGAGAGGCTATGCTGTGGATCGTCAGCACTTTAACCACTCACTTTGGTGCATCTTCAGGATCTACATAGTCTAGCACCAAATTCGATGCCTACATGTTTGCCGCCTAGGACTCTAGAGGAGGATGTACAGCACCAACCGGAATGCAAACTTTTACCAATCACTGTGACACTTTTGCCCTTGCCTCTATTGTAGGGCCTAGCCTTTACATAACCTTTTTGGCATGGGTTCTGAGTTTGACAACTGTGAGGAGTCTGACTTTTTTATTCCACTGTATGATGACAACTGGAATGAGGAGTTACAGGATGTCCGTGGCCTTGACAGTTAACCTCCTATTGGTCTTGTATCTCCCACAGGTCCTGCTATGGAAGAAAGTGCTTCTTTTGCTGTTGTGATGCGAAGGGCAGATGAAGTACTAGACTTGCAACTACGGATGTCAAAATGAATGTCCTAACTGAAGTATTGCATCTTGCTCAGGCTCCCGTTAAGCCTCTCCTGCCCTATTATGAGTCACTTACTGACACACTTTTGGGCATTTGGGCCAAGCCCTGTACAGGACCACCATCAATCGACAGGTTGCCTGTCTCTATTGCCCTGCACTTGGCGATTCTGCCTAACACTGTGTCCCACCCCGGAAGCATGGTGGCCCAAGCTTCTAACCGCAGGGTCAATCCAGTCACTTTCCCTACCACTCCTCCCGATTGTGAATTTAAGCAAATGGAGACTTTTGGCAAAAGCATATTCTCCTCTACAAGTTTTGCTCAAAGATTGGTCAATGCCAGCTGTCTGCCTGGCAGTTATTACCATTCCTTTTGGTATACAGTGGCACAAGTTTTTCTGGCTGTTTCAGATGATCTTCGGGCATCTGACGCGGGTTATTCAGGATGGCCATGATGCAGCAACATTTTTGATATGCTGCGGCCTGGTTACGACCGATTGCTTGGGACGAGCCATCGGCACCAGTGTGGCTGTCGCCACGCCTGGATGTATAGTATCTCCTGGCGATGCCCAGGCATATTTAATGGGCTTGTCCTTCGACTGATCTTGCCTTTTTGAAGAAAAAAACGGCTCTGCTTTGGAGCGCTTTAAAGAGAGCCGAGCCACAATGCATTTCTTGGGTCTGTCTGTTCCTAAAGGGCAATTTCACCAGCAATTTAAATCTTTTTGTGGCTATAGAAGAGCTTCTTCTGTCTTTCAATGCCAGACTCCTACTCCAGTTCACCCTGCTTTTCAGCCCTTTCATGTCTGAGGCGGTAGTTCCAAAATCCAGTCAGCAGGGGCAACGTGCTACTTGGTCCCCTGCCCTTACATCTGGGACTACACATTCTCTTTATTGTGCCTTTGTTGGACACAGCCACCCTGTTGGAGGCAGAAACCAATGTTTCCTCCAAGTGTGACAGGCCATCAAGACAAGTGGTTCCTTTAAACTGTCTGCCAGGGCTATGCACATCCCTTTTTTTTCTGCCTCACAACACATTCCGCTGCCTTCAGGGCATCTGACAGTCTTTCGGCAGGAAGTGCAAACTCTTTTGGCCAAAGTGGCCATAGAGCGTGTTCTGGCAGGGTAAGTAAGAACTGGTTGTTTTTTCCTTCCGAAGGAGATGGTGGCCTTTGTACTATTTTAGATCTTCACCCTGTTAATACCGAACGCTAGCCCAGGTCCTGTCTGTCCTGGACGTGGAAACTGGATGGTGGCATTGGACCTATAGGACCCTTATTTTCACTTTCCTATTCTGCAGGCCCACAGGCGCTACCTGTGATTCATGGTGGGCCAAGAGCATTTTCAATTTGCAGTCCTCCTCAGTGTTCACAAAAGTGATGGCTATGTTTGCAGCACATCTACGGAGGGGAGGACAGGAAAAGGGGTGGGGGTCAACAACTGGCTGCTGAAGGCGAGATTGCTCCAGGCAGTTGTCATCCACCTCCAGACAAAGACTAACTTCTAACATCATTGGGGTTCACTATAGATGAGCCGAAGTCACACCTGACTCCTTTGCAGACTCCATTTCATCAGAGCCTTTTCGTGATCCTGTACGGTTTCATGCCTTTTCCCCGGAATGGAGAGCCCAGAACATCCTGGCTATAATCCCAAAGTTTTATTCTTGATTATGAGTTTGTGTGGTTAACTCTGAGACTGCTGGGAATGTTGGTATCCTACATTCTGCTCATCTGACATTCCTGATGGAACGTGGGCTATGCAATGGCTCCTGAAATGCCAGTGAATGCAACATCATGCAGTGGTAGCTACTGGACTGCAGTTGGTTCAGTGGCAAGCGCCTCTCCTTAACCCTCACAGAATTGATGGTGTGCACTGATGCATCACTACTGAGTTGTGAAGGCCATCTGGAAGAGGTGAAGATTAGAGGAGCCTGGTCTCCGGCAGAGACTCTTTTCCATATCAACTGTTGAGATTGTTCCTGCCTGCCATCAAAGGATAGCTGGTGCAGATGATCATGGACCGAACCACTGGCATGTGGTACTGCAGCAAGCAGAGCTGGGTGGTGACCTGGACCCTGTGCCAGGAGACCTTCCACCTCTGCAAGTGGCTGGACCGCTAAAGGGTTTCCTTGGTTTGTGAACCACTTAGAGTGATCTTGAAGTTCCAGGTGGATGAACTGCGCCAAAGGCGCCTAGCAAATCACGAATGGCAGTAGCACTCGGATGTGGCACAGGCCATCTTCCAACAGTGGGGAAGAACACTGGCTTGATCTTGTTGCCACTGCTGAGCACTCCCAATGTCCGCACTGGAATTAGGTCCTGAGTTCTGAAGATCAGGAACGACCGGGCCCAAGTCCATCCTAGTGGCACCAAATTGGGCCAAGAGTGTGGTACCCAGAATTCCTGGGCATGTGCATCTGTTCTCTGTTCAAGTACCCTCCTTGGGAGGATTTTCTGTCACAGCAGCAGGGCATGGTTCCGCACCCAGGCCTGCACAAGTAGCATCTCAATGTTTGGAGTTTGAGTGGCGACACTTGAACTCCTTTGACCTGTGCCCTGAGGCATTTGTCCTTCTGGCAGCGAGGCGTCCCTTCACTAAATTGGGGTTTGTCAACCAAAGAGACCATTTGTGGATTGGTGCTGCACTGGGCGGATCACTCCCTTACAGGTAAAGTTGTCTGAAGTGTTGCTGTTGGTTTTGTTCCTCCACCAGCAAGAACTTGCTTCGGGCACTGAGGGCTACTTTTTGGCTTTTTCAGCCTTCTTGCGGGTGCCAGATCAGCCTTCATTGTTTAAATCACCAGTTGTGATGAGGTTTTGAAAGGTTTTCAACACTTGTTTCCTTCAAAACCCTTGGTAATTCCCTAATAGGACTTTAATTTAGTCCTCACTTTTTTGATGTTCACTCCTTTTGAACTGCTGCAGAGTTGTTCCTTGAAACATCTGACCTTTGAGATCGTCTCTCTTCACCATAACATCGGCTAGACTTGTAAGTGAGCTTCAGGCTCTCTGTGTAAATGTCTTACACCACCACCTTCCCTTGTGAGTTGGTTTTGAGGACCCGAGCCTCCTTTCTACTGACAGCCTGACCGACTTGAAATGGAGTGACCACTATCGCCCTTCCAGCGTTCTTTGCTCTACCTCATTCCTCTGAGGAAGAAGAGATTCAATCATTTGGCCTCTAAAACAGTTTGTTATATAGATTGTACCAGAGAACACAGAGTGGACAATCCGCTCTTTGTATGTTTGTTTCCAGAGAAATGATTGCTAAGGCAGTTTAAAAACTGTCCATATCCCGATGGATTGTTCTCTGCCTAAAGATCTGCTATTCACTGGTGAAAAGTAAGTCTCCAGAGGGCTTATGGGCTCTTTACAACCGGGCCAAGCTACTACCACTTCATGCACTCCGAGTGCCTGTCCTGGACATCCGTCAGGCAGCCACGTGGGCTTTGGTGCACAACTTCACAAAGCGCTACTGCCGCCGAGTCCGTCAAGAGGGACATTTTGTCCGCTCGGTCTTGCAGGAGTGTTTTTGATCTGAGCTAGTTCATAGACCCACTACCTTGGAAGGTACTGGTATGGTATCAATTCACAAGGTGAGGAATCTGGTTACCTTCACGAACAGGGGGGTGGGAGGGTTGGTTAGAAATCTGCAGGTAGAGTATCGTCCAGAAAGATCATTACTGAACTGGACTTTATTATTTTTTTTTCCTTCATAAAAGGTTCCAATCTAAAGATCTGCACACTGGTACGATGGGCTCTGTATCTGAGGTTACAGACAGCCTAGAGAGCAGCTGATATCGGCATACATGGTGGTGCATATATGTGGCTCTGCTTGTCACTTCCTAATAGAGGTACAGCTGAAACGTTTTTGGATCTAGTCTGATGCTTGGGGAGTATTAACAAGGAATCTGGGGTTTAAATCGAGGATCCACCAGAAAGATTGTTACTTAATATCCACCAGAAAGTTTGTTACTTAAGGCAAGTTATTTGCTTGACCTACACCTAACCATAAAGCATCCTGGCTTCAAATGTAAAGTAACTTGCGGACGCAAGAAAATGCCTTCTGAGGAATCAAACTATTTCTATTTTGTTTTCTTTGGAGACAGTGGCGGCCACAGGAGTCGCACAAAATCTATTACTCTCCTGTACACTGTTACAATCTACAGGTTTCAACAGGTCGTAACCTTAAGAACTGTGGTTCATATAGCCTGCTGCTTGCCATGTGGAAGCAAATAACTGTATAGTTTTGGCCAAGCCAGCTGTGTTGGATGACTTTTCAAATCTTGTAGCTACTTTTGGTTTTCTGTTGCAAATACTCTTAATTAAGCCTGGGCGAATTACGACTGAGTAAGTCATGCAATTTTGGGAATTGCGTGTTAAATACGCCATAATGCCACTTTATGTAATTCCTCTAGTGCATCAAGTGTTACACTATATCAGGATAGTCCCGTGTCCGGAGAGTCGTCAACCAGGTTAACGACTCTCCGGACACGGGACTATCCTGATACTTACTCGAAATAATTCACAGACTCGGATACGCCCGATACGTTAAGCGAAACACCTTATGATCCATATTTTAACTCTTTTAAGAAAGGGCACTATAGTGTAACACTTGATGCACTAGAGGAATTACATGAGTGACCATGCGACGGTACAAGTACAGTTGTATGCTGGCGTTTCCCACGAGGACTACTTGGATAGTGCTTACTTAAATACATTGCCCTGAAGAAGCCCTTTCTAGGGCGAAACGCGTTGGCTGTGCCTACTTGTCAAAGAATTTAAGAAATAAAGAATCTTTCTACGTACACAAGAAACCAGTGAAAACTATTATTGAACATTGAAGCATCGCCGTATGATTTGTATTGCCTCTTCTTTGTCTAAACTATATTCAAAGATAATTTCATTCAATATTACCAAAATGACATTAATAATGACGAACTCTGATTTCTTATCAAGACGCTTTTATCTAAATGAATGTGAATGATCATCAAGTACAACACAGCTCGAATCATAGATCATCACACAAGAGAAACAACAAACAGTAATTCATAATAACATCCCAAAACCGTGTCATGAGCGAGTTGATGGGCGAAGAGACACAATTAAAGAACATTTTGCAAAATAAGATTAATGCAAATTCAGAATATCATACAAACCTAAAAACACTATAGCACGAAATGCTAATAGTCTGGAAAGCTACCCTCTGGCTGGAAGAGTAAGCTGGGGCACCCTCAAGAAGGTATGAGGAGCAGAGTCAGGATCAGCAGAACAGCCAGCCAATTAGGTAAGGAAACAGCAACACGGCTCTCTCCTCTCGCAAAGTCCAAGTCTTTCTCTCAAGCCTCTCCTAACTATAAATTCTAACACTAGTAGTTATACCCTTATTCACTGAAGATCCAACCCCCAATGTATCAAAACCCTAAATTCCTCAAATCCAATTGGACTAGGCCAGGGGGTGTCTGATCACTCCACTTCCAGTGTACCTAAATTTCAACAGTTCCTTTGTCTTTAGAAAACTTTAGTCATTGTCCTTCAGCTGAGGAAACTCCGATAATCTCTTCTGCGGCTTGCACATTTCCATCTCGCTGATGTATCAAATTCTCAACACGAGTGTCCACATACTTCGGTTGGCAAAGAAATTCCATTAATAACATTTATTACTTTCTCCACACAGCCTTGGCGATCATCAGGAACTCAGGAAGGACAAAATACATTTCTTTGCAGCCTACGTTTTAGAAAGCAAATTAAACAAAGACTCTTGAGGCCTTCTCTGCAGAACAGTCAAATGTGCTCTAGGAAAAACATATACACGTGATTATCGTTGTCACTACAAAGCTTCATTATTAATGCTCTATTAATACTTTGCATTTCTCTTCACGTTATGTACATGTTCAAACAGTTAGTGAAAAGGAAAATATTAGGTCTCTTTTAAACTTATGGCTTCTATCATTATTTTCTTTGGCTGTTATTTCTGCATTAGTCATTTCACATTTGCGGCCTAATAGAGAAACACTGGAAATACTGATTTCTTTCCAGCACTCATTCGCGCAATTTCATCTCCCTGTTTTTTGTTTTACTGTTAATTTCACACGACTTTTTGTTAATAATCCACAAAATGAAGTTTGATCCGAGCAGGTTTTATTTTGCCAAACCCTGCTCCATCATAGTTCATGCTAAAGTTTTGCTGTAAACGCCAGATTTCCATTTTGCGCTTTAATGCATAATTTGGTGTAATCTACCTGAAATGTCGCATAACATGAAAGCAAATTTTGCACTCCCCTATTTACTGACTCGTGTTCAACAAGAAAAAATGCACAGTTGATGTAATGACATTGTTTAAACCAGGTATGATAAAAGTACGACGGGGGACCCTTGCGGCCCTTCTGGCCTTTATATGCGACCCCCTGGTGAACAGCCACACTTTGTTGCTGTTTACTTGAACATTCAGAAAGATGGGCAAGCATTTATTTGCACGTTAGCTAAAATAAAGAAGCAATGAAGATGTCCTGCACCACTTATCTGTTGGAACACCTTAATTTGTAAAGACATCTTGCAGTAGACATGGAAAAATATGAGACTCTCCAAGATTCAAGTGTTTCACCTTATGCCACTGACCATACGTTTTGGACCCAGGGGAAATATTTGCGAGTGCCCATGGTTTAAACAATCATTGTTTTACTGCCTGATTGGCTGAGTGCAGCTGATGTCACCTGTTGGCTTGATTTGACACACAAATGATTGTGATTGAAGCCTTTGTGCAATGCTTTTCCCAGCATACCACCTCCTTATGGGCTGTCATCTTATACATGCAATCAACAATTCTTTAAGATGTTTTGTACCCGCCTACAGCAATTCTGCCTGCCACTCTAAAATTATTACTTGTGCCTGACTCGCTTATTCATTATAATCCGAAGAAAGTGATCTTGGGGCTAGCACAGTGTGTTTACCTCCTTTTATTAGGTTTCCTAATGTCAAGATACTGAATAAATCCATTAAAAGATGAAGTAAACCCTGACTCTTAACTCGATGGTAAACGGTGGCAAGAGATCTAAGTGCTCTTCTCCTAAACCAACTGAGTTGAATTCATTGTTTATTGTCAGTCAGATGAGGGAGACTGAAAGACTCATTCACGGAAACTCATATTTCACCTTAATTTCACTGTACGGACCACATTCCCAAAGGCAGACTGGCGTCTTTTAACACAATCTATTTACAAACATCCTAGTCTGTGCAGACCGGCAGCAGTGTGATGGTTGTCAAGGTGCTTGTTGCCAAAACGGGCTTTGGTAGGTTTTTAGCTCTTTTTTTCCCCTGTGGAATGGCATGGTACTGGCAACATTTGCTGATCATGAAAGATGCAAACGTTTGCATCTCTCTGGACCACCTCCTTTTTCCTGGATAGTAGTGAATAGGTAACTGTTGCTAAAAAAAACCAAAATCCTCAACCAGATTATCATAGTGACATTGGTGACTTTCTAAATGTTATTCCCATGCCTGTTCGTTGTTCAACTTAGTCCTAGACTTCCTTACACTATATACCCTTCAAACTGAGCAAGAAAAACACCTGGACGTCTTCATAGTATCCTTCCGTTGGATATAAAAACCTTGCATACTAGTCCTAGTTGTGAACTTTGTTTCAGCCAGACGTGAGTAAAAGCATTAGTGGTGGATATCAGATCCATAGAGCAGCTCAATCTGATTTGGTACTCGCATCCTCCTAAGTAGTGAGCCGTCTACGCCACCATTATCTTCTCTGGTTTGTGAAAGTTGTAAGCGACCACAGACTGCTTCTTTTACCTAATCTTTTACTTGTGCACTTTCTACTGTGAATTACTGCATAGTCGAACTGGTTTTGTTGGAAACTCGATTGGTATGTAGGGGGCAAGATTCATTCTTGATGTGAGCTGTAATCTAGCCCATACAATGTCAAGTAGTCTAGTTTCTAAATGTATGTGAAGGTTTCTTTGAGGAAACCCAGGCTTGGCATTAGTAGCTTGGAACAAGTTTGCAGGCTTTCGTTAGAGAAAAAGCTAAATCATGAAATTAAATTTCTAAAAGACGCCCAATAAACTGGTGTGAGAGATCAGTAGTTAGGAGATTTTAAAGATATGGCAAAAAGCGTCTGTAGAAACTGAATGTCATGTTATCCCGTGGGATGCCATAGATCTGATCCTAGGCACCTATTGGAACCAGCTACAATGGAAGTCAAGATCAAGAGTTTTACCTGCAAGTTTAAACAGTTTTCAGAGCTCAAAACCCATACGTGGGACAAGATGGATTCTGGAAATTCCATACAAGAGGTTGGATCCCTTCTTTTCACTGTTCACCCGGTAAACCTTGTGCTTAAAGGTCCAAGTGTTGTAAACCTGGCAATGGTGTGGTCCAGGGAAGTGCTCTTCAGGTAGGCTTGACACATTTGGAGTCCTCCAGAGATGTATTTGGTCCCAGCTATACCAAAGGATACCAGGCCTTCGATTTCAACACTCCCTCGCTCCTCACGGTGCACTGTATTCCTTTGACTACCTTCTTTGGGGAAAAAAGGTGATCTAAATCGGTGGTGAAGGGATCTAATTTAAAACTGCCAGCAGGAAGTGCTAGCCAGCCGCTACTCCAGGCAAACATGTTTTCAGGCTGGTTTAAAATAAAACATAATGTTAACGTTTCTTTGACATGTTATTTGTCTGAAAAATAATTTACCAAACATTCATTTTTTAAATTTATTAGTGCATTATCACTAGAATGGTGTATTCGCTGTTTGGAGTCTTGTAGAAACAAATTGGCTTTAGACACTACAAAGCCTCAAACAATAGTGGAGAATAGTGTATCGAGGATCCTGGCATATTCAGTCCGTGTTTTCCTTTTCATCGTTCAGGCAGGCACAACTTTAATATTTATGGAGGTTGTGATGCTGGGTCTTACAGCTTCAAGATACATTTATAGCTGTCTTACCTGATACCCAGTTTATTATTTCAGTGTCATCTATAGGTAGGTCCAATGTTTCATCACAGAGACCCAAGGCTTTGCAGTCTGTTTCCTATGTTTCTTTTGTGGATGGTAAGTCTTACTGTGGCAGACTTGTAGGTATTTACTGTTTAGACCACTTGCGTAGATTTTATACGCTGTACAGTGGACTTGCATAAATGTCATGTTTTTAAAACTGTTTCCATGTTGTACCTAATGGAGAGAGGCTGTTTTGCAGTATGCCACCACAAAGTGCTCAAAAATGAATTTTCTAGTTGAAAGAGTGTATACCACGCAGAAACTTTCCTACATTCAGATGTCATTCTGTTAGTGCTTTTCTCTGTCCCTGCTTGCATATAATTTAAAGTTGATCTCCATCACGATTTACCCAATTTGTTGCAGTCTTCATGTTATGTTATGTTAGCCACATTTATAAAGCGCGCAGCTGCCCCAGCAAAGAGGCGTCTCGGCGCTGCCAGCAGCAGAGAGTAGCAGAGTCGAAGAGAGACTGGTAGGCAACAGAGAAGAGGGTAGGCGGCTTAAGCTTGTGGAAAGAGAGAGGTTTTAATAGCTTTCCTGAAAGCTAGTAACTCATTTAGGCAGCGGATCTGAGGGGGCAGAGAATTCCATAGTTTAGCGGCCGTGTGGTGGAAAGAGCGACCACCGGCCCGTGCACGCTTCACCCGGGGGACAGTGACTAAGTGCTGCCCCGAGGAACGCAATTCGCGCAAGGGTTTGTAGGGGGTTAGCATATTGGCAAGAAGGCAGGGTGAAGCAAGTTTCAGGATCTTAAAGGATAGGCAGAGTGCCTTAAATTGGATCCGTTTGGCCACCGGGAGCCAGTGAAGCCGCCGAACGGCGTCAGTGGCGGAACAGTGACGTGAGAGCCCTAAAAGGGCTCTAGCAGCCGCGTTCTGCACACGCTGTAGTCGCATTACCTCAGCCTGATTGGCTCCTAAGAGGAGCGAATTAGCGTAGTCCAGTCTGGATAAAATAGCCGATTGGACGATCAGCTGGCGGGTGAGCGGATTGAAAAACTTCAGAAGCGGCTTAAGACCCCGCAAGAGACCAAAGCAGGTGCCAGCGACTTTTTCATCCCACCCCATCTTATCACTTTTTCTTCCCAGCAGAGCTTTATGCCATTTTTTTTCTAGCTCACTGTGCGTTAAATTTTTTTTTTTTTTTTACGATTAACCATTCATGAAGGTGTTTCCAGGAACACTGTCTTATTCCATACTTTACTGAACGAAGAAATTCTTTTGTTTCACATTGGACATGCATTGTTAGCTGCCCACCAACTCCGTTTTCTGTTCCTTTTTAGGTCTCGCCTAGGCAGCGCACATGCGCTGCTCTAGGAGAGGGCCTTTAGCAATCGGTCTTCACTTTTCAAGCACTGCACTCGTGCTTGTGGCGGCATCCACCTTGCAGGAGCGAGCAGCGGCGCGGCCACGCTAATTACAAACATATGGCCCCTGCGCGCCGCTGCTCGCTCCGTGAATGCCGCCACAAGCACGAGTGCAGTGCTTGAAAAGTGAAGACCGCTTGTTTCTATTAGAGTGCCTGTTTTGCTGTCTCTCTTGTGTGCTGCTTCCCGCCTCAAGCACCGCTCCTGTGCGCTCCTCGTGTTGGTCCTTCTTTCCCCAGCGCATCCATTGCTTCCTCATGCAATCTTTTTCTGAATAGCTCTTCGCTAACTAGGTTCTAATCATCCCACATTCATCCGGCCATTTCGCCTACAAATGTATTTTGGAGATTATAATGAATATTTTTTTTCAGGCAGCCAAAGTGGTGGTTGTCATTTATTTTTTGCTGCTAAAGTTTAACCCTAGTCCAGTGTGAGCATTGCAACCTGCAGCACGGTGCTCACGCTGTCCCTCCATTTTCTCCAGCTCCTAAAAGCCTTTCTATATTTACCTGCTCGTGGGCAGTCTGTTATGTTTCTGCACTCTCCCTACTCACAGATTCTTTCTTTGTTTCTATGGCGCCCCCTGCCGCTCTCTCCCCTGTTTCTTGGCCCTTTTGTTATTCTCTTGGTCTGCCGCGGTCCTGCCCCAGACAGGCTGTCTACTGTCTGTTAACATAAGATGCTTATTTTTTTCCTCTTTGGAGTGGCCCCAGACCGAAACACGCATCAAAACGTTAATGAATTAAGCATAAAAAAACAAAGGCCCAGTGTTGAAGAGCCCAGAGATTCCTCACAATAACGTGTCAGACTCACATATTCACTCTAGGAAAGCCTCGCACATCCACACCTGAAAAGAAGCTGTAATTAGCTGTCGGCAGGTAAACATGCCCTGAAGTTCATGGAGGGACCGTCTTACCGCAATTAGATTTCATTGTAGGCTTTACGCAGATTCGGTTTCTTTTGTAGAATACATAAAATCGTAAATGCGTGCAGTCGAAAAACAATTTAATAGAGGAAGTGCAGTTACAGCACCCTCCGTCGTTGTCATAGTACCTGGGTAGCAGTCTATTTACTCGTGCTGCTTGCCTTCTCCTCCCACAAGCTAACGGCCACAGTATAAGGCAGAGAGACAACATTTTGGGGTTGAAAGTTCAGGCCCTTACATTGTTTACAATCCCATAGGTTCACTTTGCCACTCCCATGAAGAACACTTTCCGGGTCTGTAGCTCAAGCCTCGGCCTCCTTCCTTTGTTGCTATGTACAGTCAGTGGCTGTACCTTCCACACCCTCAAACCCCACTGGTCCATAGTTTCCGATCAGTCACTGAATAGCCTTACTCCATGCCATCACTAACATCCTAACTAGGTATTGGTTCAATCCGCAACTAGTAACCTCCATTCCTTCACCTTTTCTATGTTTTGGTTTGCCAAAGGGACCACACTGGCCTTTGACTATCACAATTGTGATTGACATTACAACACAATTGACTATCACAATTGTGTTGTAATGTCCACCTTTATATGTGTTACTCTATTGCTGCCGTCTTCTTGGACTTCCTTCAGTGCTCCGATGCCCTCGGTGGAATGGTGCTTGGTATACAAAACCTCAAAAATAAAAAAATAGATAAAACATAACTTGCCCCTTGATTCACTGGGGCAGTCGCGCAGTGTGGTTGCAGTACAGCGAGGCACAACCTAATCATGATGATTAAATTAGGGGGCTGGCGGCATCCTCCTGAAGAGCAATAGTTTTCAATTCTGTTATTTCTGCACGCAAAAGGAATTGGGAAGGCTTTACATGTGGATAACTCTAATCACGGCAACTTTTCTCTTTATTCTATTAACATTTTGAAAATGATTACCCCTTGGGTGATAGGATGTCTGCGGGCTCTTTCCCTGACAATGTCTCCATCATTGGCCCCGATGTTGTAGAAACACTGGGCAGAAGAGGGTGGCGTTACCCAGCTTGAAATCTGTTCCATGACGTTTATGAATGGCATAAGGGCTTACAGGACTCCATTTTTTATGACAGTTACATGTCAATACTGCAATCAAGGGTTTCATTACAAAACCTATGAAATAGATGAGATTTGGAAAGCTCTGTGGGTGACTGACTCTCTGACGCTCTCTCTCACTAACTGACTCTCACTGACTGACTCTCACTCTCTCTCACTGACTGACTAACTCTCTCACTGACTGACTTGCTCACTCTCTCTCACTGACTCTCTCTCACTAACTCTCTCTCTCTCTCTCTCTCTCTCTCACTGACTCTCTCTCACTGACTCTCTCTCACTGACTCTCTCACTGACTCTCTCACTGACTCTCTCACTGACTCTCTCACTGACTCTCTCACTGACTCTCTCACTGACTCTCTCACTGACTCTCTCACTGACTCTCTCACTGACTCTCTCACTGACTCTCTCACTGACTCTCTCACTGACTCTCTCACTGACTCTCTCACTGACTCTCTCACTGACTCTCTCACTGACTCCTCTCACTGACTCTCTCACTGACTGACTCTCTCACTGACTGACTCTCTCACTGACTCTCTCTCACTGACTGACTCTCTCACTGACTGACTCTCTCACTGACTCTCTCTCACTGACTCTCTCACTGACTCTCTCACTGACTCTCTCACTGACTCTCTCACTGACTGACTCTCTCACTGACTGACTCTCTCACTGACTCTCTCTCACTGACTGACTCTCTCACTGACTGACTCTCTCACTGACTCTCTCTCACTGACTCTCTCACTGACTCTCTCACTGACTCTCTCACTGACTCTCTCACTGACTCTCTCACTGACTCTCTCACTGACTCTCTCACTGACTCTCTCACTGACTCTCTCACTGACTCTCTCACTGACTCTCTCACTGACTCTCTCACTGACTCTCTCACTGACTCTCTCACTGACTCTCTCACTGACTCTCTCACTGACTCTCTCACTGACTCTCTCACTGACTCTCTCACTGACTCTCTCACTGACTGACTCTCTCACTGACTGACTCTCTCACTGACTGACTCTCTCACTGACTGACTCTCTCACTGACTGACTCTCTCACTGACTCTCTCTCACTGACTCTCTCTCACTGACTCTCTCCCCCTGACTCTCTCTCACTGACTCTCTCCCCCTGACTCTCTCTCCCTGACTCTCTCACTGACTCTCTCCCTGACTCTCTCACTGACTCTCTCTCTCACTGACTGACTCACTGACTCTCCCTGACTCTCTCTCCCTGACTCTCTCTCCCTGACTGACTCTCTCACTCACTGACTCACTCTCTCTCACTGACTCTCTCACTGACTGACTCTCTGACTCTCTCTCACTGACTCTCTCACTGACTCTCACTGACTCTCTCACTGACTCTCTCTCCCTGACTCTCTCACTGACTCTCTCACTGACTCTCTCACTGACTCTCTCACTGACTCTCTCACTGACTCTCTCACTGACTCTCTCACTGACTCTCTCACTGACTCTCTCACTGACTCTCCTCACTGACTCTCTCCACTGACTCTCTCACTGCACTCTCTCACTGACTCTCTCACTGACTCACCTCTCACTGACTCCTCTCACTGACTCTCTCACTGACTCTCCTCACTGACTCTCTCTCACTGACTCTCTCACTGACTCTCTCACTGACTCTCTCACTGACTCTCTCTCACTGACTCTCTCACTGACTCTCTCACTGACTCTCTCACTGACTCTCTCACTGACTCTCTCACTGACTCTCTCTCACTGACTGACTCTCTCACTGACTCTCTCACTGACTCTCTCTCACTGACTCTCTCTCACTGACTCTCTCTCACTGACTGACTCACTCTCTCACTGACTCACTCTCTCACTGACTCACTCTCTCTCACTGACTCACTCTCTCTCACTGACTCTCTCACTGACTGACTCTCTGACTCTCTCTCACTGACTCTCTCACTGACTCTCTCACTGACTCTCTCTCCCTGACTCTCTCACTGACTCTCTCACTGACTCTCTCACTGACTCTCTCACTGACTCTCCTCCTACTGACTCTCTCACTGACTCTCTCTCACTGACTTCTCTCACTGACTCTCTCTCACTGACTCTCTCTCACTGACTCTCTCACTGACTCTCTCTCACTGACTCTCTCACTGACTCTCTCTCACTGACTCTCTCACTGACTCTCTCACTGACTCTCTCTCACTGACTGTCTCTCTGACTGTCTCACTGACTGTCTCACTGACTCTCTCACTGACTCTCTCACTGACTCTCTCACTGACTCTCTCACTGACTGACTCTCTCACTGACTCTCTTCACTGACTGACTCTCTCACTGACTGACTCTCTCACTGACTCTCTCTCACTGACTCTCTCACTGACTCTCTCACTGACTCTCTCACCTGACTCTCTCACTGACTCTCTCACTGACTCTCTCACTGACTCTCTCCACTGACTCTCTCACTGACTCTCTCACTGACTCTCTCTCACTGACTCTCTCACCACTGACTACTCCTCACTGACTCTCTCACTGACTGACTCTCTGACTGACTCTCTCACTGACTCGACTGACTCTCACTGACTGACTCTCTCACTGACTGACTCTCTCACTGACTGACTCTCTCACTGACTCTCTCTCACTGACTCTCTCTCACTGACTCTCTCTCCCTGACTCTCTCTCCCTGACTCTCTCTCCCTGACTCTCTCTCCCTGACTCTCTCTCCCTGACTCTCTCTCCCTGACTCTCTCTCCCTGACTCTCTCTCCCTGACTGACTCTCCACTGACTGACTCTCTCTCTCCCTGACTCTCTCTCCCTGACTCTCTCTCCCTGACTCTCTCTCCCTGACTGACTCTCTCTCTCACTGACTCTCTCTCACTGACTGACTCTCTGACTCTCTCTCACTGACTCTCTCTCACTGACTCTCTCCCCCTGACTCTCTCTCCCTGACTCTCTCTCCCTGACTCTCTCTCCCTGACTCTCTCTCCTGACTCTCTCTCCCTGACTCTCTCTCCCTGACTCTCTCTCCCTGACTCTCTCCCCTGACTCTCCCCGACTCTCCCCTGACTCTCCCTGCTCTCCCCTGACTCTCTCCCCTGACTCTCTCTCCCTGACTCTCTCCCCTGACTGACTCTCTCTCCTGACTCTCTCTCCCTGACTCTCTCCCCTGACTCTCTCCCTGACTCTCTCTCCCTGACTCTCTCTCCTGACTCTCTCTCCCCTGACTCTCTCTCCCTGACTCTCTCCCTGACTCTCTCTCCCTGACTCTCTCTCCCACTGACTCTCTCTCCCTGACTCTCTCTCCCTGACTCTCTCTCTCACTGACTCTCTCCCTGACTCCTCTCCCTGACTCTCTCACTGACTCTCTCCCTCACTGACTCTCTCTCCTGACTCTCTCTCACTGACTCCTCTCACTGACTCGCTCTCTCTCACTGACTCTCTCGCTCACTGACTCTCGCGCTCTGACTCTCGCTGCTCTGACTCTCGCTCCTGACTCTCGCGCTCCTGACTCTCGCGCTCTGGACTCTCGCGCTCTGACTCTCGCGCTCCTGACTCTCGGCTCTGACTCTCGCGCTCTGACTCTCGCGCTCTGACTCTCGCGCTCTGACTCTCGCGCTCCTGACTCTCGCGCTCTGACTCTCGCGCTCTGACTCTCGCGCTCTGACTCTCGCGCTCTGACTCTCGCGCTCTGACTCTCGCGCTCTGACTCTCGCGCTCCTGACTCTCGCGCTCTGACTCTCGCGCTCTGACTCTCGCGCTTGACTCTCGCGCTCTGACTCTCGCGCTCTGACTCTCGCGCTCTGACTCTCGCGCTCTGACTCTCGCGCTCTGACTCTCGCGCTCTGACTCTCGCGCTCTGACTCTCGCGCTCTGACTCTCGCGCTCTGACTCTCGCTTCTGACTCTCGCGCTCTGACTCTCGCGCTCTGACTCTCGCGCTCCTGACTCTCGCGCTCTGACTCTCGCGCTCCTGACTCTCGCGCTCTGACTCTCGCGCTCTGACTCTCGCGCTCTGACTCTCGCGCTCTGACTCTCGCGCTCTGACTCTCGCGCTCTGACTCTCGCGCTCTGACTCTCGCGCTCTGACTCTCGCGCTCTGACTCTCGCGCTCTGACTCTCGCGCTCTGACTCTCGCGCTCTGACTCTCGCGCTCTGACTCTCGCGCTCTGACTCTCGCGCTCTGACTCTCGCGCTCTGACTCTCGCGCTCTGACTCTCGCGCTCCTGACTCTCGCGCTCTGACTCTCGCGCTCTGACTCTCGCGCTCTGACTCTCGCGCTCTGACTCTCGCGCTCTGACTCTCGCGCTCTGACTCTCGCGCTCTGACTCTCGCGCTCTGACTCTCGCGCTCTGACTCTCGCGCTCTGACTCTCGCGCTCCTGACTCTCGCGCTCTGACTCTCGCGCTCCTGACTCTCGCGCTCTGACTCTCGCGCTCTGACTCTCGCGCTCTGACTCTCGCGCTCTGACTCTCGCGCTCTGGACTCTCGCGCTCTGACTCTCGCGCTCTGACTCTCGCGCTCTGACTCTCGCGCTCTGACTCTCGCGCTCTGACTCTCGCGCTCTGACTCTCGCGCTCTGACTCTCGCGCTCTGACTCTCGCGCTCTGACTCTCGCGCTCTGACTCTCGCGCTCTGACTCTCGCGCGCTCTGACTCTCGCGCTCTGACTCTCGCGCTCTGACTCTCGCGGCTCTGACTCTCGCGCTCTGACTCTCGCGCTCTGACTCTCGCGCTCTGACTCTCGCGGCTCTGACTCTCGCGCTCTGACTCTCGCGCTCTGACTCTCGCGCTCTGACTCTCGCGCTCTGACTCTCGCGCTCTGACTCTCGCGCTCCCTGACTCTCGCGCTCTGACTCTCGCGCTCTGACTCTCGCGCTCTGACTCTCGCGCTCTGACTCTCGCGCTCTGACTCTCGCGCTCTGACTCTCGCGCCTGACTCTCGCGCTCTGACTCTCGCGCTCTGACTCTCGCGCTCTGACTCTCGCGCTCTGACTCTCGCGCTCTGACTTCGCGCTCTGACTCTCGCGCTCTGACTCTCGCGCTCTGACTCTCGCGCTCTGACTCTCGCGCTCTGACTCTCGCGCTCTGACTCTCGCGCTCTGACTTCGCGCTCTGACTCTCGCGCTCTGACTCGCGCTCTGACTCTCGCGCTCTGACTCGCGCTCTGACTCCGCGCTCTGACTCTCGCGCTCTGACTCTCGCGCTCTGACTCTCGCTGCGCTCTGACTCTCGCGCTCTGACTCTCGCGCTCTGACTCTCGCGCTCTGACTCTCGCGCTCTGACTCTCGCGCTCTGACTCTCGCGCTCTGACTCTCGCGCTCTGACTCTCGCTCTCACTGACTCTCTCTCTCACTGACTCTCTCTCTCACTGACTCTCTCTCTCACTGACTCTCTCTCTCACTGACTCTCTCTCTCACTGACTCTCTCTCTCACTGACTCTCTCTCTCACTGACTCTCTCTCTCACTGACTCTCGCTCTCACTGACTCTCGCTCTCACTGACTCTCGCTCTCACTGACTCTCGCTCTCACTGACTCTCGCTCTCACTGACTCTCGCTCTCACTGACTCTCGCTCTCACTGACTCTCGCTCTCACTGACTCTCGCTCTCACTGACTCTCGCTCTCACTGACTCTCGCTCTCACTGACTCTCGCTCTCACTGACTCTCGCTCTCACTGACTCTCGCTCTCACTGACTCTCGCTCTCACTGACTCTCGCTCTCACTGACTCTCGCTCTCACTGACTCTCGCTCTCACTGACTCTCGCTCTCACTGACTCTCGCTCTCACTGACTCTCGCTCTCACTGACTCTCGCTCTCACTGACTCTCGCTCTCACTGACTCTCGCTCTCACTGACTCTCGCTCTCACTGACTCTCGCTCTCACTGACTCTCGCTCTCACTGACTCTCTCTCACTGACTGACTGGCTCACTGACTGACTCTCTCACTGACTCACTCTCTCTCACTGACTCGCTCGCACTGACTCGCTCGCACTGACTGACTCGCACTGACGCGCTCTCGCACTGACTCGCGCTCTCGCACTGACTCGCGCTCTCGCACTGACTCGCGCTCGCACTGACTCGCGCTCGCACTGACTCGCGCTCCGCACTGACTCGCGCTCACTGCCGCACTGCGACTGCGCGCTGGCATTGACGCTACGCACTGACGCTGCAGCGCTCGCACTGACGCTGCGCGCCGCACTGACGCTACGCGACTGACGCGCTGCCGCACTGACGCTGCGCCGCACTGACTTCGCGCGCTCGCACTGACTGCGCGCTGCCGCACTGACGCCGCGTCCGCACTGACGCTGCGCCGCACTTGACTTCAAGCGCTTCGCACTGACGCTCGCGCTGACGCAGCCACGCACTGACTTCGCGCTACGCACTGACTTCGCGCTCGCACTGACTCAAGGCTGCGACTGACTTCAGCGCTCGCACTGGACTTCGCGCGCGCTTGCACGCGACTGGCCTCGCACTGACTTCGCACTGACTTCGCACTGGCTTCGCACTCGCACTCGCACTGACTTCGCACTCCGACTGCCAGACTGACTCGCACTTCGGCCGCACTGACTTCGCACTCTCGGCGCTGCGCATTGACTCGCAGCTCTGCTCAAGCGCTCGCACTGACTTCGCACCTCGCACTGACTCGCACTTCGCTCTGCACTGACTCCGCGCTCCGCACTGACTCGCGCTCTCGCACTGACTCGCGCTCTCGCACTGACTCGCGCTCTCGCACTGACTCGCGCTCTCGCACTGACTCGCGCGCTCGCACTGACTTCAGCGCTCGCACTGACTTCCAGCGCTTGCACTGACTCTGACTGCGCTGGCCGCACTGACGCTGCGCCGCACTGACGCTGGCGCGCCGCACTGACGCTACGCGACTGACGCGCGCACTGACGCGCTGCGACTGACGCGCGCGCACTGACGCGCGCACTGACGCTGCGCGACTGACGCGCGCGCACTGACGCCGCGCTGACGCTGACGCCGCGCACTGACGCGCGCCAAGCACTGACTGCGCAGCGCTCGCACTGACTTCGCGCGCTTGCACTGACGTCGTCGCGCTGGACTGCCGCGCTCGCACTGACTCGCGCGCTCGCACTGACTCGCGCGCTCGCACTGACTCGCGCGCTCGCACTGACTCGCGCGCTCGCACTGACTCGCGCTCGCACTGACTCGCACTGACTCGCACTCTCGCGCTCGCACTGACTCGCACTCTCGCGCTCGCACTGACTCGCACTCTCGCGCTCGCACTGACTCGCACTCTCGCGCTCGCACTGACTCGCACTCTCGCGCTCGCACTGACTCGCACTCGCACTGACTCGCACTCTCGCGCTCGCACTGACTCGCACTCGCACTGACTCGCACTCTCGCGCTCGCACTGACTCGCACTCTCGCGCTCGCACTGACACTCGCGCTCGCACTGACTGTTATTTATGCCCCCATAACAAAAAAAATCATAACAAGCAACCATTGGGATAGGCAGATAGAAGTTGCCAGCATTGAAAGGACAAAAAAAAACTCAAGACATTATTTATTGTTAATACTTTTTTAATATGGTCGTTCAGTTGTATATAATGCTTTCTTGGTCATATATAAGGTAACAAAATGCTTCTGACACTTCTTTATTATAAATTTTCAGCATGCTGCAGACTTCTGTACAGCACAGCTTAAAGACATAGGCAAAGTCAATATCTCTGGCTAAACACTTATAAGGTCCCAAAGGTGAGACCTATTGGCTATGCCAATGCTTGTTTCCTATAGGCTTCGAGCCCCACGTAGAGGACTCTACCAGACATTAAAGGCCCGCTCCAGCGTTAAACACCTGAACCGAAGGCGAGGGCCTTTAACAAGAGAGCGGGCTTTTATTGGCCGGTAGAGCCCGCTACGGAAGGCTCTAAGGCTATTGGAACATTCCACCCTAGAGGGCAGTGTTCTAATTTGTAAAAACGGGCCTCTCGGAGTCCGAGGGGGTTGAAATCCCATGGGGCTCCACGAGGCGTTTGTTCACAGCAACAGCTGTGAAATGAAAAAACGCATTGGAAAGTTGCTCTCCGGGCTTCTATCAGCCAGTAGAAGCCCAGAGCACTCCATTGTCTACAATGGAGCATTCAACATTCCAATGTTCTAATAAGGAAAATACAATAAAAATGTATGAAACTAAACAGATATCTTTTGGAATTAGGTCAATCACTCTATTCACTGCTTGCCATCTGATATCTGTGTAATGTCTCCAGAATGTAACACTCTTCACTTCCTTCTCTTTACAGAAGCACAAAAACAGAAAACGAAGGTATGTATGTACCACATTTCAAGGTTTCTGCACTAAGGTCCTTTTATGTAGGATTGCTAGTGATGTCACTGTAGGGTACAAGTGCAGATGGGCTCAAGCTTGGTTCTTTTTTTAATGCAAAACTGACCTTTTTAAGTGAGATGTCATTAAAGACCATTTAGTAGTGCTGCCATGGTAAACCTATGTTTTGTCTTTTTGTGCTGCATTAGTATCATCGTTGCTGTGCTGCTTGCGCTCTTAAGCCAAGCATTTGCAGGGTTTAGACCCTGGCCCTGTTGGGGGGAGTTTAGTACACACAAGAACAACAACAAGTCGGACAATGTATGGTTGCTGGATTTGTCAGTAAAGGAATATGTCTCTAGGCTGTTACATCGACCTGGATTAATGTCGAACTTTACATGGTAAGTGATTAAGTACGCCTTTGTCGGAGTATAATAGTGTTCGAGGCATATGAGCTGTAGATCATATGCGTTAGCATAGATCGCCATCTGGTGTTGGGCCCGGATGTTTGCACTTTGTTTTTCTTCGGAGAAGTCTTTGAAGTCACGAGGTAGGTGACTCCTCCCTTTGGTGATAGTACGCATGGTCATCGACTCCATCCCCAGATTGTTTTTTTCCGCCAGGGTTCGGATGTGTATTGCTGCACTCCGGTTCGCTATCGTTTTTAAACCTCTTCGACGCGCAATCCTCTATCCTCGACGGTATTGTCTTTCGATCATGTTTCCTATTCCACGCGTATCGTGTACACGGTAAACCTTCGATCAGGAACTTCGAGGTGGGCCGTCGGGCCTACCCGTGCCGACCACGCCAGCAGCCGATGGAACGGACTCCATTCAAGCTATTTCCCGGGTGTCGTGCTAAGTTTCCACGCACCGACTTGCATGAGGTCTGCAACCTGTGCTTATCCCTGGAACACGAAGAAAAATCCTGCGAAGCCTGTCGATCGTTCCGATAGAAGAAGACCATCCGTGATAGTCGGGCGCGACGCCACGAGATGCAACGCAGCAGTGGCTCCGTACCCGACATCTTCGGCGAAGAAGAACACCGTCCTGCCGCACAAGCCGAACAAGAAGAAGAGCTGGTCTCGGTGTCCGAAGCCGACTCCGACATGGAGGAAGACCTGAACGTCACCCCAGGTCAACGTACCGGGAGTACAGATCCCCATGTACCCACTAAAACTAAACATAAGGCTCCGGTAACGCCCTCAGGCTTCAGTCGACACAGAGAAGAAAAAGTTTCAGCTGTCCCGCTTTCCGGCCCGGCAATGAAACAAAAACACAAGCCTTCCGGCTCGGGCTCGAGCCGGCCCCAGTCCGGTGCCGAACCAACACCTTCGACACCAAAGCATAAGGACAAACATGTGCCACTTCCCACGCCGTCGGCACCCAAAACATTTCGACACCGAAAACCTCAGAGCCGAAACCCCCCAAATCAAAAGACTCGGAATCAAGGTCGTCCAAGCCTAAAGCCTCAGAGCCGAAACGATCCACACCGAAAAGCTCGGAGCCCACAACCTCCGCGCCGAAGAGTTTGGAGCCGAAACATACCACTCCCAAGACTCCACAGCCTAAAATGGCCAAAACGGATTCAAAACACTCTGCACCTAAAGACAGTGAGCCCACAACCTCGATGCCGAAGTCCACTCTGAAAGGGACAGATGCCCCTTCCAAAGAACTTCCATCCGAAGACACACTGGATCCAAAACCAAAAAGACTTGGTATTGATCCAAAAACTGGACACCTTCTGGCTACTCTTCCTAAGAAACGGAAGTTAGACCTCCCACAGGATAACCCTGTACCTCTAAAGAAAAAAAGATATTGGCACTAACCCTTCCCCCCCCCCCTCCCCCCGCATACCTCCATCTCCTCCTCCAATTCCTAACATTACACCAGCAAATTCACCACCTCCAATGTCACCTGACACACAGGACGACTATTTTACGGATGGGAATGGGGATGATTATCACCATATCCCTCACGATCCAGACATACCACAGGACACTGATCCCCGGGATGATTATGGTAAGGATCCAGACCAACCTAACGACCCGGACCTGTATCCCTCCAGACCTTCCCCACCTGATGATAACATTGGCTTTACACAACTTATCAACAGGGCTGCCCAATATCACGGGGTAGTACTACATACAGACCCTCTAGAAGAGGATTTCCTAGTAGAAACATTCACACACTCGCAGAGGTCGACTAACACTTTACCCATGCTGAAAGGCATGTTAAAGCATACCGACAAGGTATTCAAAGACCCAGTTAGAGGCAGGATACTGACACCTAGGGTTGACAAAAAATACAAGCCCGCTCCTACAGACCCTGTATACATAAAAGGTCAGTTACCATTAGACTCTCGTTGTGTCTAACGCCCGCAAAAGAGCGAACTCTCAAACTACAGGCGACGCCCCACCTCCGGATAAGCAGTCTAAACTTATTGATGCCTCTGGCAAGAGAGTAGCTTCACAAGCTGCCAATTATTGGTGTATTGCCAATGCTCAGGGTCTGTTGGCACGCTACGATAGGGCACACTATGATGAGTTGGAAAAACTCATGCAACATTTACCAGAGGAGTATAAAAATAAAGCTAACAACCTCATTCAAGAAGGGAAGCTCATCACCAACACTTCCATAAAATGCGCCCTAGATGCAGCGAACACAGCTTCTCCTGCTATTAACACTAGCATACTGTTGCGGAGACACGCTTGGCTTCGCATCTCTTGATTCAAGCAGGAGGTACAATCCTCCATACTTAATAAGCCCTTTGATAAAGATCATCTTTTCGGGCCATCAGATAATTCATTAGAAAAAACTAAAAAAGACACCGAAACTGCAAATTCCATGGGAGCCCTACAATTACCTTCTTGCAGGGGCTCCTTTCGTGGCTCCTTATTCAGGGGTGGCTCAAAAATAATGTCAGAAAATCCCTCCTCCTCTTTCAAAGGGAACAAACAATCGAACTCCTCCAGAGGATATTTTCGAGGAGATTACAGAGGAAATAACAACAAGGGAAGAGGCAGAGGTGACTCCACCCGCACTTCCCCTGCCAATAAACAGTGACTTCCCTCCATTACCCCCGATCATTCCACTCCTGTCGGGGGACGTCTCTCACAGTTCCTACCTGTCTGGAACTCGATCACCTCAGACAAGTGGGTAATGCAAATTATCCAACATGGTTATTGCCTGGAACTTACCAGTACTCCACCAACAATCCTTCTGAGACAGCGTGCAACGTCACCAGAACATCTCACCCTGTTAAAACAGGAAGTCCTCTCTCTGTTAGACAAACATGCAATAGAACCGGTCCCATTAAGTCATCAAGGGGACGGGATTATACTCCCTATACTTCTTGATTCCAAAAAAAGACGGCTCCCTCAGGCCCATATTGGACCTAAGACGGCTAAACCTCTACATTCAGTCGGACCACTTCCACATGATCACCCTTCAGCAGGTGCTCCCATTACTTCAGTAAGGCGACTTTCGTTCCACATTAGATTTAAAGGATGCCTACTTCCATATTCCCATTCACCCAGCTCACCGGAAATATCTCCGGTTCGTGGTGGACGGACAACATTACCAATTCAAAGTCCTCCCATTCGGGGTAACTACAGCACCAAGAGTCTTCACCAAGTGTCTAGCAGTAGTCGCAGCTCATTTAAGAAGACAACACATTCACGTCTTCCCTTACTTAGACGACTGGCTAATAAAAGCCAAGTCGCAACACAGCTGCATACACCACACCCACAAGACCGTTCAGCTGCTTCACGACTTGGGATTCACTGTCAACCTCACCAAGTCTCATCGTCAACCCTCCGACACGCAAACGTACCTAGGAGCCACAATAGACACTTGCAAAGCCCTAGCGTACCCCAACCCAATCAGAATACGCAACATGCAAACCCTAATATCACAATTTGAACCCCTTCACTCGCTACCAGCCTGAGTGTTTATGCAGTTGATCGGAATGATGGCGTCTTGCATTCTAATTGTTCCTTACGCAAGACTCCAAATGCCTCCCCTGCAGGAATGTTTAGCACGTCAGTGGAACCAGGCTCAAGGTCAGTTAACCGATCTGGTGTTGGTGGACGGCCGCACTCGTCGCTCTCTGCAGTGGTGGAATACACAAAACCTTACCAAGGGGCGGCCATTCATCGACCCGGTTCCATAGATAGTGCTCACCACAGACGCATCCCTCACAGGTTGGGGAGCTCATCTTCAAAAACATACCATTCAGGGCATGTGGACTCTACAACAAAGACGACTCCACATAAACCATCTGGAGCTGCTAGCAATTTTTCTAGCACTCAAAGCTTTTCAGATACATCTAGTAGGCAAAGCTGTCCTAGTTCGTACAGACAACATGACAGCGATGTACTACATACAAAAGCAGGGAGGGACACACGCTCTACAGCTTTCACACCTAGCTCAAAGCATATGGAAATGGGCCATACCTCAAAAAATATATCTCCTGGCAGAACATCTCCCATGAGTAAACAATCAAATTGCAGATCTACTCAGTCGTCAAAGACCACAGATCCACAAATGGGAACTACACCCTCAAGTTCTTCTCCCATTTTTCCAAATGTGTGGCTACCCACAGATAGATCTGTTCGCCACACACCTCAACGCAAAATGCCCAAACTTTGCGTCCAGGTATCCACTCCCATTGTCCAAAGGCAATGCGCTATGGATCAATTGGTCAGGGATATTTGCTTATGCTTTTCCACCTCTCCTGCTAATTCCATTAGTGGTTCGGAAGCTCAAGCAACATTCCCTCACAATTATCCTAGTTGCTCCCACATGGGCTCCACAACCATGGTTCACAACACTGTTGGAGCCATCAGTAGTTCCTCATCAAAAACTACACCTCTCCCCCAAGCTTCTCACTCAGAACCATGGAGAGATAAGGCATCCGGATCCCAGTCAACTCCACCTTGCGATCTGGCACCTGAAATCATAGAGTTTGGCTACCTTAATCTCCCGCCAGACTGCATGAACGTCATTAGAGAGGCTAGACGCCCTAACACAAGAGCATGCTACGCAGCAAAATGGAAACTATTTGTAATTTATTGTAATAACAATCAAATCAATCCGCTTGATGCTTCAATTCAAAACATCATTTGATATCTGTTACACCTACAAAGGGCTAACTTAGCATATACATCAATAAGACTGCATCTTGCTGCAATAGCGGCTTACCTACAAAACCGACAACACTTGTCCTTGTTTCGTGTGCCCGCTATTAAAGCCTTTATGGAAGGACTCAAAAGAATCATTCCTCCTAGACTTCCACCTTCTCCTGTGTGGAATCTTAATATAGTCCTTACAAGACTCATGGGCCCGCCATTTGAGCCTTTGCACAAATGCGAACTACAGTTTCTGACTGGGAAGGTAGCCTTCCTTATAGCCATCACATCTCTTAGAAGAGTTGGTGAGCTCCAGGCACTAACTATACAAGAACCATTTTTGCAAATTCACAGCAATAAAGTGGTTCTTAGGACTAACGCAACATTTTTACCCAAAGTAGTTTCTGCCTTTCATCTCAACCAGTCTGTGTGACCTGTGTTTTTTCCTCAACCAGACTCAGTAGCAGAACGTGCTCTTCACACATTAGATGTGAAAAGAGCGATACTTTATTACATTGAGGGAGCCAAATCTTTTAGGAAAACCAAACAACTTTGTTGCATTTTCCCCACCACATAAAGGCAATCCCATTTCAAAAGCCGGTATTGCACGGTGGATAGTTAAGTGCATCCAAATATGCTACCTTAAAGCTAAACGCACCTTAACAGTTCCCCCTAGAGCCCATTCTACACGCAAGCTAGGGGCTTCTATGGCATTCTTAGGGAACATACCCTTAGATGACATCTGCAAGGCTGCAACATGGACTACACCACACACATTCACAAAGCACTATTGTGTAGATGTGTTAGCAAAACAACAAGCTAGTGTTGGCCAGGCAGTTTTAAGAACTCCATTTCAAACCACTGCAACAGATACAGGTTAGCCACCGCTGGGAAAATAACTGCTATATAGTCTATGCTAACGCATATGATCTACAGCTCCTCTCCCTTGAACGGAAAATGCTACTTACCCAGTATGTATCTGTTCTTGGCATATAAAGCTGTAGATTCATATGCACCCACCCGCCTCCCCGGGTACCTTTATCTGTTGCAGTATTATCTTACTTAGATACACTATACATGGAAATCTTTCTACTCTTACTAACTCCATCTACCCTCACAGCAAAACAATCTGGGGATGGAGTCGATGACCATGCGCACTATCACCAAAGGGAGGAGTCACCTACCTCGTGACTACAAAGACTTCTCCGAAGAAAAACAAAGTGAAAACATCCGGGCCCATCCGGGTGATCTATACTGACGCATATGATCTACAGCTTTATATGCCAAGAACAGATGCATACTGGGTAAGTAGCATTTTCCTTATCACCTCACTCCTAAAAAGATATCTAGAAGACGAATGTAAGTGCACCAGGTTCTTAAAATGCACTCTTATATCTAGTATGGCCGCTGAGTGTGTGTTACCTTTACACCACAGCCATTACATTGAAGGTAAGTACATATAGGGTTGTTTTTAGTATCTTTACATGGTGGTATTTTACATCACTGGTAATTAATGTTCAAAATGTTTGTGTCATAACGTTATGTTAACATCATATTTCATTTTAGTGTACACATCTCTATCTATACACACACACAGCCTTACCCTTTAAGGCTTAGAGTGCCACATAAATTATGCAAAAAGCAGAGAACTGTGGGTAGTTCCCAAGTTTAGGTAAAGAGCAGTTCCTGTACAGAGCACCCTACAACACCAGCGACACTCTGAATCTGCTCACCTCCTTTGTCTGTGTTTCTAGCAACTTTTTAAAGCATAGGATTAGCACAGTGCCATCCACGCTGAGCTAGAAAGGGACAACCCATAGTTTTTCTGCATCTTTTTTGCATAATTTATGCAGCACTCTAAGACGGAAAGGGTATTGTTTTGACTTGTACTGGGTGCTCCCTTGTGTCTGGACAAAGCTAAACCGCTCTGAAGAGCTATAATGATAGCAAGATGCAGGTCTTGGGTTGCTTTATTCATTCCAGGTTGGCTTGGATGGTATTTTACCACTCCAAAGCCGAAATACTGTGCCTGGAGTGGAAAAAGGCTTTTGTCATTTTATACCTCGGCATGGATGGCACTGTGCTAATCCTATGCTTAAAAACTTTGCTGGTGTTGTCACTCTAACATGAGCGCTGTAACAGTAAAAGAAACACATGTTTAATAATTACACAAGTACAACACATGGGGAGATTAAGTGATTGGCCTAGAATCGCAGAATGTTGAGCCGACGCCAATGTGTTCTACTTAATCGCTAATCTGATTCGTAACTCAAGCACAGAGAATGACCGAAAAGAGGTAACAGCAAGCACTTAAGTCACTTGTTGGGTCACATGGGAACAGGATCAGATGATGTGAAGTGGAGAGCTCTAAAATTATTTGCTTATTTGACGTCGTATTTGGGAAATCGCCATGCCGTGTCTGGCTCCCTTCACCCACACTTTTACTCCACGGCCATTTTTCCAGTTCTCAGCACTAAATCCAGAATTAACACCTCTACGGTAATTTGAGCATATTTGCAGTAAAGATACTTGAAAGTTCTATACCTTTCGAAAAGGGGCATAACACCACATTTCTGAGCTGGCTTGTTCTTGTTTGCCAAGATGTTTGTATAAATGTGAAGTTTTCCAGTATATAGCACTCTCGGGTGCGACACTTTTCACCCTCATCTTTGCCACTTGCTGGGCATGATGAGGCGGAAACAGTAGCGACCGAAGGAAAGGCAGCAGCAAGGGATAGGAAATGACCAATCACTGCATGGCTTCATAATAAAGCCATACTGTGATTGGCCATGTTCTTCTTTAAAGCTAAACCTCTGACCCCAATGCTGGCTCTAAGACTAGGCCTACTCATCGTCTCTTGAGCCAATCCAGACGCTGCTCCCTTGCTGAAAACAGCATAAGAGCAGCGCATGGATTGGCTAGAGCAGGGAAAGTTAGCCCTCCTTAGGAGACCGGGGAGGCTGCAGCTGTGATCCCTTGGCTCACCAACGTTGCGCTAGTAGAGTCCTTAAGTGCGCATGTCTGGTTGGGCGTAGGACGACACCCGTCCAACCCAACATGCACACTAACATGTCTTCAGACCTAGCCAGTCTTTCTGTTGCTGCGGTCTATAATGATGCCCCCCTGCCCACTCATGAATTGAAAGCCTGCTGCCTGCCATGTGCACTTAGCCTGCAGCTGAAATAAAAACACTGTGGCCAGGAATATAAACCTAAATGCATTTAACATTACAATTTCACATTTTGAAAACCGTCTCCAGGGGGCAATAAATACAGGGGGGGGGGCGCGATGCCCTCATAGGGAAACGCTGCTGCCAGAACCATGGAGAAATCGGACCCCCAGATCCCAAATGTGTCAACCTAGCGATTTGGCTCCTGAGGTCATAGAATTTGGATACCTCAATTTCCCATCTAAGTGCATGTGCATTCTTAGGGAAGCTTGTAAACCCACCACTTGAGCATGCGACGTAGTCAAATGGAAAAGGTTTGTCTGCTATTGTCACTTTAAACAAATTGACCCTTTTATTGCAACAGTACAAAACATTGTCTGTTACTTGCTTCATTTACAAATCTCTCTCCTACAATTCACCTCTATACGGTTAGCTGCCTATCTTCAAAATAGTCAACCCGTTAATTTATTCAAGGTATCGGTTATTAGGGAATTCATGAAGGGTCTCAAAGGAGTATTTCCACCGATGGTCCCACCTGCATCCTCATGAAATCGTAACATCGTCCTTACATGACTGATGAATCTACCATTTGAACCCCTTCACAACCGTCCCCTTCCGTTTCTCTCTTGGAAAGTGCCATTTTAATTGCGATTACCTCACTCAGACATGTTAGTGAGCTTTAGGCATTAACATTGGAAGAACCCTTCTTCCAGCTCCATAGAGGCAGGGTTGTCCTCCGCACCCACCCTAAATTCCTTCCAAAGGTAGTCTCTCATTTCTACCTCAATAAATTGATTTACCTTTTTTCTTCCCACAACCAGACTCTGTTGCGGAAGGGGCTATCCATACATTAGATGTCAAGAGCCCTCCTGTACTATATAGAACAAACTTTTAGGGAAACTCAACAAATTTGTGTTGCTTTCTCACCACCTCAAAAGGGAAAGGCCATATTCAAATCAGACATTGCCAGTTGGATAGTTAAATCCGTTCAAACATGTTTTGCTACAGCTAAAAGCACTCTGCCTACACCTCCTAGAGCACACTACTCAAAAGAAAGGAGCTTCTATGGCCTTCCTTGGGAACATTCCAATAGCTGACATATATATGTAAGGCAGCTACATGGTCTACTATACAACACCTAGTTATCCGCGGGTCTAACAGGCTTCACCGGAACCTTAAAGAGCTAGAGCACAGGCATATGAACTCTCAATCATGCATAAAGGAGATCCTTTAATAAGGACGGAATCCCATCACCCACTGAGGTGGTATGCTTCATCATCTGGGATTTCCCCTCTTGGCTGCAACGCCTAGTGCAGCCAAGGGCTATGACCCCCTCACTGTGAGGGAGGAGCTCAGGGATGTTTTGAGATACTAATCTTGCTTAGGATCTACTAAAATCCGAAAGATGTAAAGCACTAGAAGATTTGAGTGATGGGCGCAGTGCAAAAAAAGTGAAGTGTGTTGTAAAACTAACTACCAAGAGAAAAAAGGCTTTATTAATTAACTCTTGGTGTCAGGATTAAAAACGGTGCATGTGCAGTTTGGAAATAACAGCATCTGTCCGGTAAACGGCTCTACATGTTTCGGCCAATTTGACCTACAAAGTGTCTTGGCCTTCCTCAGGACCTAGATGTTTTGTTGCTACTGCGTAATTAAGTGAAAAAATAGGTGTAACTCAAAAAATTTGATTTGAAACTTATACAACCTACAACACCAGTAGTTTCATTTTTGGAAGAATACGATGTACTGGTGATACCTGTGGGAGAAACAGAAAGAGATCAAATGCTTGTGTCTAGTAAGCTTTATAACTAGTGAGTCATTCATACTCATCTTAAAACGTACCTATATGTGTCCAGTGTAACTCATAAGTATTTTATAAGTGGACTTACCCCTGTATTACGAGTAAGAAACCTCCCCTTCGGTGTGTGATGGGATTCCGTCCTTATTTGAGGATCTCCTTTATGCATGATTGAGAGTTCATATGCCTGTGCTCTAGCTCTTTAAGGTTCCGGTGAAGCCTGTTAGACCCGCGGATAACTAGGTGTTATATAATAGTTGTACTGGGGAAATTATCCGCGCTGGTCTTTAAACTTCCCTTGGACCCTCCACTCCTGGTTTTGTATTATTTATTAGCTACATGGTCTACACCACACGCTTTTATTTAACATTACTGTGCGGATGTTCTATTATGCCAACAAGCTAATGTAGGTCAGGCAGTGCTATATGCACTTTTCCAAACAACTGCAACCCCCCAGGTTAGCTACCGCTTTTCAGGAGTATTGTTTTACAAAAGTATATACAAAGCATGTGTATCTACAGCCATACATGCCGCAAACGGAAAATGTTACTTACCCTGTAAGCCTCTGTTTGCGGCATGTAGTGCTGTAGATTCACATGCATCCACCCCCCTCCCTGGACACCTGTGGCCGTTGCAGTTTCTTTTATATGCATGGGCATCTTTTAACTTATCACTTACTTTCACACTCCATTCTCACCATGCTTTCCATTCTCCCCCGCTGTGCGGGGCAACAATCTAACAATGGAGTTGAATCCCATGTGCATTATCACAGAGGAGGAGTCGCTCTACCTCATGACTCGAAAGACTTTGAAGAAAAACGACGTGCACACACCCGGACCCAACACTAGATGGCAGGAGTATGCAGCACCACATGTCACGAACAGATGCTTACAGGGTAAGTAACATTTTCCTTATTTCTATACTACACAAACCTTAAATTCCAAAGTTATAGTTATAGCTTGGTTATAATATCTGCCCCTCCCAAAACTTAATATAACTCGCTCAAATCCATACACAGTATAGTAAACTCACTAGCCATACTACATGAGCTATAACTCGCGCCTTCCCTGTGCACACCGTACACGCTTTCATATTACATCACTTATACTATTTTAAATCATAGCAACACATGACCTCTGAAGTAACATTTATGAGAAGACTGTGCATGGAGCAGCGCGAATTATAGTTGAAACACCAAATAACCCCTGGAGCAACCAGCACGGTGTCTATAATCTTCCTCTGACAAGACCATAAAATGCAGTGACAAGCATTTTCTGAGATTCCTGACCCCTTTTATGCCAATCTGCCCAGTAGTGAGCAAGAAGCCAAAGTGGAGATTCAAGAGGCCATTCTGAGACTTCCGAGTCTAAAAAGGAGGATATCTAGAGCCCCTGGAAACAATTGCTAGTCACGACTGAAAACCAGGTAGACTCCCTTTGCCTCAACAGCGCCTCTGGGTCAGTCTCTAGCCCCGAAACGGTGTCTGATGAAGGCAGAGCAACCCCTTCAGTGGAAGTCTGGCTTCAAGCCCAGAGTTGAGCCAAAAATGGCTAAAACCTTCAGGTCCAGCTCCTCTGACAGGCATGCCCCAGGCTCAAGACGCACGGTTGTTCCTCAACTGCAAGAGTCTTAAAAGCCACACTCTGACCCAAAATAAATGGCAAAAGCTACTCTGCCTCTGGCACCAAAACAAATGCCAAAGCCCCCTTCTACTCTGAGATCTGATGCCGCTGAGGGTTCTATTTTTGAGAAATTATTTGGTCATTGATGCAAAGCAGAAGAAACTGCGTGTGTGTATGTGTGTATATATGATTGAGAAAGGTTGGTAACACAGCCAAAACGCGTCTCTGAATTGCTTTTTAAACTGCTGGGTTGTGGTAGGCCCCACGCATTAAAGGAAGGTGAGGCTAACTGCCCTCGTGTGCATGCTCTCTGTTTATTGCATTGGGAGTTGTTTTGGGATATATATGTCTGTCTCTCTGTCTCTGTTCTCCTACTGGCGGTTGCCAGTAGGTAGTTATAGTTAGGACCTTGTTTCTATTCAAAAGTTTTTTTTTCTTTTGCCAATATCTTTGGCGCCATTTGACGAATCTTCGCGAAATTTTCAAAACTAATAGGGTGGGCAGGTCGGCTCCTGTGTTGAAAGTTTCGGGGTGATTCGTAAAGCATGGGCTGAGAAACACGTTTTCTCCATGTTAATTTCTTTAGGAAACTTTACACGTGGCTACAGCTGGAACTGCTGACCGGAATTACACCAAATTTGGCGAAAAGGTAGCTCTTGGTCCAGAAAGCACTCTTTTTGTTAAATGGTGTAAATCCGTTCAGTTGTTGCTGAGAAATGTAAACATTTATCACATATCGCGACACAAAGCGATTTGATTCACTGCCAACAAGGAAGCATTTATGTAAAATTTTCAGCGGGAGTCTCGTTGGGTCCACGAATCCCGCTGAAAATTTTATAAACGAAGCGCAGACGTCAGCGCTTCATTTTCTTTAGGTCCCTGGGTGGGCCAGGTCCCGGGGGCAATCATCAAAATACATGCGGAAGCCTGACACCTCCTAGGGGCTATATTCTTTAAATGCGGGGGCCCACACGGGCCCACCCAGCCACTGGGACCGCCACCTCCCCGGGGCTTTATATTTTAAATAAAAGCGTGGTGGGGGCTCCTGCCCCCCCCCCACAGCCCTGGGGACCACCACCTCCCTGGGGCACAAATTAAGTAAATGCGGGGGTCCGTTGTGGACCCCAGGGACCACCACCTCTCCAGGGCTATAGCGATGGGAGGGGGTCCGCGCGGCCCCCCCCCCTTCCCTAGCCGAAAATGGCCCTGGGGACTGCCACCCCCCAGGGCCAGCTCCAGCAATGTCCCAGGGTGCCCACCACGGGACTTTTCAGTTTGCTATGGCATGGCTGGAGCACTGCTCCCCCCTCCTCTTCTCCCCCATCCCCCCCCCCCTTGCCATACCAAACTCTGCTTCGGTACATGGAAGCAAGAGCATTGAAAAAAAGTCAAACCTTCTCCTACATCCATCCTAAAGCATGGATCAACCTGCTGCTACACATAAGAGCCTCCTCCTCACTTCTTGAATTATGCAAGAAGCTGAAGGCCTGGTTTTTCATGTAGTCCAACTAGGTCATAGGTTTGGCTAAAATCGCACCTTCTCTGCACCAGGATACCCTCCCGGGTGATACTGCGATATGCATAACAAAACAAAGGCCATATTGCATTTCTTTGGTATCTGAATAGCCACCGTAAAGTCAGGCCAATGCACTTTTCGGCTAAAAATGTTCTAAGTCCCGAGTTCTGGATTTGGGCTATCTGGGCACCTTTAATACCACTTCAAAGGGCCAAGGACCGGAGGGGCACCACTTAGAGGGTCAGGACTCACTCAGGCGTAGTCCAGGTGCGGGTTCAGGATGGTTGGAGCTTTTGCTGTCCCTGAAGCGCTGATTAGCAGGCTATCCAACTAGCCCTTGGAATCACTCTGGAAGTCCTGTGTTCAAGCACAAGAGCAGGTCATAAGCAGCAGGACAGTGGGTCTGCGGGTTCAAGTTTTATACTTGTTAGCTTTAAAATGGAAGAAACATCTAGAGCCCCCCACCCCCCAAAACACACACGATTTCCTGCCTCCTGTGGGCACACAAGGCTAGTGTGAATTTCTGTGTGTGTGCGCTGAGACAGTGTCTTTGAAGTTCAAGCAGGCTGTGCACAGCTCCACCCCCACCTCATCCTGCTAGGATGGTCTATCCTTCCAGCTACCAGTCCCTCTACTGTGTGGCTGTCTGGGAGGAATACACAAAGGCCAACTACACCTGGGCATGTAACCCAGGATATAAGCTGCAGGCCCTAAATGGTGAGGACAAGAAAATGCCTTCAGAATTGGCACGGTGCTTGTGGAGAATGTCCTACTGTTGGCTCTTAGCTTGGCGAAGCTTTTACATTTCTCCTCCTAAAATGGTTGACCATCCTACTGGCTTAGGGTGCAAGTGCTGTTTAAATATGTATAGATGAATCATTATTGTGATATTGAATGTGTGCTAATAATCCGCTAAGGATTAAGGTTTGCTTTTGTTCTTGCTGTATAAAAAAACCCTGTAGTGTGCTGTGCTGCCTTATTAGCAAATGACTACAAAAAAACTGTTGGTCATCCACTGCAATCCCTCTTTTCTCCACAGGGATAACACGATCTAATGGTTTGCACATCATTTTCATAGTGCCCTTTTTCCTCTTCCTCCCATTGTTTGCAACTTTCAGGATCGCCTGCACCGCAGATGAGCCAGAAGCCATCTTAACTGGCACGCTGATTGATGTGGCCCACCACCTGGGCTCTCTGCAGTACAGAGTCTGGAAGAAGATGCTAAACTCCATTAAAGTGGGTAAGGAAGCCATACTGCAACTTGACTCTGAGCGGATTATGGGATCAGTGCAGATTTCTGTTAACAGACTGGGTGAGAGGTCCTCGATCAAACATATGGGAGAACGAGTTTAAAAACGTGTGTGTGTGTGTATATATGTATATATATATATATATACACACGTTTGTATGTGTATATACGTTTGTGTGTGTGTGTGTGTTATATATATATATATATATATATATATATATATATATAGTGCAATTCATGGCTCATAAAAGAAATGAGCATAAGTAATACAAGTGTTGCATGTAGCTAGATAAACAAGTTTGAAGTGTTAAGCAACATATGGAGTTGGCAGTGGTATGAGTCAATCGCACACATCCAGCGAACAAATTTGGTTTAGTATATTGTTACAGTAACTATGTATTAATCAAGCATGCGTTAAGTGCTACCAACAGCGTTTAACACCCTGCTACCTGTAGGGTGTTACATACGTTGTGACCCTAAATAGGTTACAATCAAATCCAAAAACTGCACTTTGACACCGGAGCACTATCAACAGTTGATGCAACAATTATCAATTATTGTGATAAGCAAACAGTCCAGGTGTTCATTTGGCTTCTTCCAAGTTTATTGTAAATGTTTCCAGTTTATCATAAAAGTACAAACAGCCAACACATGTTTAGTCTAATACAGACTGCAATAAGTACAAAGAATATAATGTAGTTATCTTAAATCGCATATATACATCTCGGTGGAACAGAAAAACTGTGCCAATTGTGCCCAGCCCGAAAAGTCAACTGTGTAACACCAGAAAGAAGAAAGGCATCTGTCTAATTTAAAATCCATATCCTTGAGATTGCCACAAGTCACGTTTTCAACTGCGAGTAAAATGGTCCAGTGCGAAAGAGAGCTCATGTTAGACAATCCATATTGGAGAGGCCGATGAATCCGCCATATTGGAGTGGTGCGCATCACCAACATTCAGCAGTTGTACTGCATTTAAAAAAGTATCTGAACTGCAATCCTGAGTGAATGTGGGTAGGATCAGCGAGCGTGAGGGCGGGATCAAAAAAGTGGCTGAAAAGACGAATTTTCTGTAACAATTTTTTGGGTCTTTTACCTTCAGTTAACTGCACATAAAATAATGCAACCTTAAATGAAAAATAAATGCAAGTGAAACTGATGAACAGGAGATGCACTATTTTATGTTATGAAACCTCTATTGGTTAATTTGGTTATTGTGATTACTGCAGGTGTGTGTGTCAGTGTCACCAGAGAGTCTTAGAATTGAATCCTGGTTGGTTCACTGGGATAGAGTAGCTTGTGTATATTAAGTGCTATGAAGTACGCACCTTCCCACACTTATGTAACTGCAACAAATGATGGACAGAATGCGGAATGATTCAAACATTCTCCCCCAGTCAAGAGATCTTGGTTAAATCCATCGTTCTTTTGCCCACTACGCCACCCAAGTTTGGACCCAGCCATATGCAAATTACACTTAAGCAGTGTAAATATGTAAGTTAGTATTTTAAACTTTCATTACACACAGTATAAGATAGGCTGCCACAAAATCTAGATCTTAGCAATATGCAGACTGTACCTAGTGCAAATGTTTTTTAGAACTGTCCATTAAAAGCATGCACAGATCGGCTTGTCGCCAGAAAGCAGTTTTTACAACCCAATTTTTACATCGCAGTGCTTTTGCCTCGCATTTATTACCATGCATGTTTTTACCACGTATAGACCTTTACCACGCATGACTTTACCATGCATTTAAGGGAAGTAAGGGGGTTCTCTCCCCAAAAATACATTAAATATATATAAATTTGAACTTGCCTTACTAATACTTATCTCAGTTAGACTAATAATGCGGTGTAAAGGCATGCAATGTTTTTACCTGCTTTGTTCCATCCTACAACCCTCGTTGCCTTGCCATTCCTCTAAAAAAAAAAAAAAAAAATACTTTGTAATCCTGAAGCGTCAAGTGGTTTAGTCAATTAAAGGCAATACTGCTTCCAAGCCGTTGCGGCTGCCGCCTATCTAAAGTGCTAGGGCGGCCGGAGGGAGAGGGTGAGGGGAGAAATATTATAAAACTAAAAAAATAATACTTAACTGCCCCTCCACTCCGGCTGACGGCTGCCTCGCTGCTCCTCTCGTCGTGCCGGAAGGGGATGGGCTCCACACCCAATCCAGACACTGCTCTCATAGCATGAGAGCAGCGCCAAGATTGGTCTAAGTGGCCTCATTTGCTGCTCACAGTGCATTGGAGCCTGTGGTTTTTCTCCAACCTGGCTGTGTAACACATCTGGGTTGGAGAAATAGATGTGCGCATGTTTGTTTGGCCAGCCTAGAACGGCAGGCCAAACACGCATGCGCACTTATGTGCACACTACTCCTCGACAGGCCCGCCCTATACTTATTGCGGGGCTCAGACAGCATAAATAAATGATGATACTGTTATTTTATTTATCTGCTGGTGCGGGCTGTGGGGAGACACTAAGCCATTACGGAGGAGCCGCCCCTGCTTCCAAGCAGCCTTTACATTGGCAGATTAACCAAGTTGTTTACATTTACATTTCTCTCAGGCCGTTGCCAGCCAGGTGAGAAGGCTTGTTTCTTCTTCAGCTGTCTGTCTCATGCCTGTAAAACAATAAGCACTCTGGCCTATTTGCTTTGTCATTTATGAGTACGTTAAGTAGTACTGCAGGAGTACTCTTTTACGCACTCTCATGCCTTTGTGAATTAGTCCCAAAACATCTAAAATGGGAATAAGATGGAAATATTCAGGACTATTAGAATTCAATTGCTATAGATGACGACTGAGCCCTCCTTTCACATTTACTAATTCGGAGCGGAGAATGTGGCACGGTTAGTTGAGTCTTGCAAGAGTAAGTAAAACAGTACTTCTGCAGTACTGAATCCCATGCTCCTCCCCTAGTCACCTGTAGCAAAATCTTTACATGCGGGTGTTTGTGTTTAAACCCTCGGGGTTTAGCACACTTCTGCTGAATCCTGAGAAGCGGGATTGTATGCTCAGCACACCGCGGTAGCTGCCTCCATAAACTGACCGTCCATCTCGACTTTTAGAAGCACTAGAAGGGCGACTGATTGATTGGCCGATTTCCCCAGTGATGGTTCCTGCGGTATTAATCTGAGTCTCCTGTAAGCAGATGTTCATACACGCCACAAACCAATCAGCGGGCTTTGGTACGAAGTGGAGCACCCTACTGCTTGATGATGCTCTGTTTCTTCCATCTCCGGTGGTTGCCAGTGGTTCGGAGGGTGGGTGGCATGATGTCTTGTCTACTTGTTGACTTTACATGCAGGCGTGTATAGTAAATGATGGACCGTATAAGGCATATTCACATTGCGGGGTGGTCGAAGCGGACTATTTCTATTGGTGCACGGGCAGAAACTCAATGTCATTGTTTTCTGCACCGAGATACTGTGTTGTAAAGATGTATTGAAAATAATGCGACATCAGTTGAAGATGTCCATGGAGCCAGCAAAATATTTTTGGTTTTGAAACTGTGTTGGTCATTCGTTTATTCCAGTGCAGCAAATGTGTGCAGCAAATGTAGAATCAGCCATGCAGTGTTTCTTGTCCTGCTTAGTTGGGTTACTGGGATGGACGGCTAGAACCTCCTGCTATCAACATATTGGCTGTAACCAGTACCATCTGTGCAGCAGCACCACCCCTGCTGCGTTTTGCTAGCCCCTGCATCTTTCACGCCGGCCCGGTGCTGTGTGGTGAATGCAGAACAGGAATCTACAGGCTCCACATCAGCGTTAGAGGGTAGGGGAGTATCAGTGACGTAACAATAGCCCCCACTGTGCCGTGGGGCCCTCGAGCTCCAGGGGGCTCCCTCCGGCACTGTGCATGGGCAGAGGGCCCCAGGCCTGAGCGCTCTAGACTGAGTCCGAAGCATGGGAGTCTTCCTCCATGTACTTTGCAGTGGGGCCCCCCTCAAGTTTCATGAAGCAAGTAGGGAGTATCCTTTTTCAGAGAATCTGCCTGCCGTACAGTCGTAAGGATGTCTGAAATGCGACACTCGTCCATGGACCCCGTAGGCTGGAAGTGTACTGTACACACTTTGTTCCTTGTTTGCTTCCGATCTTGAGTGCGCCATTACAGTTATTCTGTAGAATGTTTTAAAAGCCAATCCTACACCTATTTTAGTGCACCACGCAAAATTACATGCAAGCTTGTATCTCACAAAACGACAATTGGGAGAACTAGTGGCGTCCATCCGCTCCTCTTTCTGACTTGGAGGTACTGTGTGATACAAACTGAATAGAAAAGCCATTCTGTGAAGACTTCTGTAAAAAGAATTTCTGCGTGCCTCCAAGCCAATTACTCAAAAGTAATTTCTGGTGTGTTTTTTTTTTTTTTTTTTTTTTCCCCCAGTGTTTTTTTTTTTTTTTAATATAAAACTTTGGTTCAGTGGAATTGATGTAGCTTCTTGGCTTCATTTCTGGGGTTTGTTAAAGTTTACTGATATTTGCTTGAAAAGACGTCGCCTTGTAATGAAGGTAAATTTATTGGAAAGATTACATGACCACCGGCCAGCTTGCCAACGCAGCAGCAACTGGCAAATGCTGAACTTCGCAATCATTACATTTAAAATGTAGAACATACGAAACAAGACCAGAACTCCCATAGTACAAATGGAACCCAGCACCTTCCAGCACAACACTATATATCTCCCTCAACATAAAATGAGAAATGAAACGCATTAAAATACAACCAGAACAGTATTGCAAAAGAAGACTATATACAGGATAATTGCCCCCAGTTTAACATAATACAAAGGCCAACAGACTGGGTACTTCACAATCTTTATGCCAAACAGGAACAGACCTTCGCCTACTGCACTTGTCATTACTTACTACAGTTCCTTTTCCATCACATGCCCTCTTCCACACAGCATCGAACACTTAGCTAGTCATGTTCTTGGGCACAACAGAAATGCAATCTTTATTCCATACCCTTCCATCTGACAGCACCACTACTTTGTCTCTCACTTCCTTTACCTGCACTGGTGACGAAAAGCGGGATTTTTACATGTACAGGTTTTTTTATCCTCACCCAATTACCACAATTCACCCCAAGGCTCTGTTTTCCCTTTTGATCTTATGCAATTTTCTTCTTAAGGGCATTTATCACATCAAATAACACCATTCAGCTTCTGTGAATCAATCTATTTTTTTCCCGTCCATACTCTATTCATATTTGTCCCGGCAACCCTACGTCTTAAAGTAAAAGTGACACACCAGTGCTAACATACAGGGTAGTTCTTATTGACCACAACAGATTTCTTAAAGTAAACTTCCAATCACTTATTTTCACCAAAGCCAACTGCCATTGATCTTTTATGACAGTTTACCCGCTCCACCAAACCATTGCTTCTAGGGTAATATAGTGAGGTTCTCACATGCTTAATTCCCCTGGACTGCAAAAAATCTCTCATTTCACATGAAACTGAGTGCTGTTATCAGTCACAACAGTATCAGGATAACCATCCCTTACAAAAACGTCACACATGAATTCAGGGACACTGAGTACACACATTCTCCACAAGCTTAATTTCCGGACATTTGAACATGTAATAAATTCTGACCAAAGCGTACTTAGGAACTTTCCCAAGCACACCAAATGGACCAGAAATGTCAAGGGCAATCTTATTCTAAGGAATCCAGCAAGGGAGAATCCACACTCCCGGGATGGAACGCTAACCTGAGATTTATCACTTACTACTTCTACTCATCGAATCCTTGCTCGTGGACTGGGTGGAAATGTCCATCTTTAAATTTTGAGCTGCTGGCTGAAGTCCACTGGAAGGGCGCACTTATTTATCGCCCACCAGGTGCTAAAAAGCCTTTAGTCGTCTCCTAGCCAAACGCATTACCCCTTTTACACGGTCTTCCAAAAACGTCCTCCTATTGGGAGGGTTCAACTTACATGTGGAAGATGTTGCCCCAGACGTTGCCCAGTTCTTCTCGGATATGGAGATGCATGGCTTCCGCCAGATTGTACTTGACCCAACTTGTGGCGAGTCATACCCCAGACTTAATTTTCACCCAAATCCCCACTCCTAGAGAGTGAATGCTCTCTTCCTTTGACCTGGACAGACCACTACTTAATCGTGGGAGATTGCCGGATCTGACATGTTGACCCAATCTGCCAAAACAACTGTAGAACCTGGAATTCCATCTCACTGGAACAGTTTTCTAATTTAGTTGTCCCAGTGGATGTTACCCAGTGTTCAGATGTTAACACTGCACTAACCAACTATCGCCACGCTCACACTGTAGCATTTGGCAGAACCGCACCGCTTAAACAGGCCGATCCGTCTCCTCCAGACCTCAGGCCCCACGGTTCTCCACGGACCTTAGTATGATGAAAGCGACCTGCAAAAGGCAGTAAAAACTATGATGACTTTCTAATTCTCGAAGACAGAGCTGCCTAAAACTATTATTGGCAAGCTATCACATACACATCAGGAAAACTAGGAGAAGCTACATCTCTAGAAAAATTGCCAGCATTCTCGATTTTGTTAAGAACTCTACAAAGTGCTCAATCACTTCACCAAGCAATGTGAATGTTTCATGGTGATCCCTGCCTCTCAGCAACTATGCGACTCTCTGGCTGACTTTTTTGAGGAAAAAATGTAAGTCCTCAACAAGAAATTTCCTGTCAGCCAGAGTCAGACTAACCCAACTGCTCTGAGGCTCCAATTGGGTTTGAACCTTTTACATTAGATCAAATTCTGGGGCTCTTGGCTAAAGCTAAATCTGGTTCACCTGCAGACGTTTGTCCAACTAGAATCGCCGCTAATCTCACATCTCTTATAGCGCCTACTATCGCCTCACTTTTTAATTTTCCCTTGGACACGGCTAAAATACCGCTTGCCTTGAAGGCCGCTCTGGTATCTTTTTATTTTTTTATATATATATATATACACAGACCCAAAGACCTTGTCCAGCTATCACCCCGTCCCACTATTGGTTAAAATTCTGGAAAGCCTAGTTAACAAACAGCTCATTATGTTCCTCGGAGTTTAAAATTCTAGATCCATCCCAATTGGAATCCAGATCCGGCCACCGCAAGGAAACAGCACTGGTGGCAGTTGCAGACACCATCCACCTATCTCTAGATGCAGACTCTCCTGCCGTGCTAGTGCTGCTGGACCGGTCAGCGGCCTTTGACACACTTTCTCATGAGTTTGCTGGGCAGATTGCGTGAGATCGGTGTCTGAGGAAATGCCTTACTGTGGCTCACTGGCTTCTTAGACAGCCGCACATAAACAATCATGCTGGGTTCGCTTAAGTCCCGCTCCATCTCTTTGAACAAAGGGGTGCTTCGGGTCTCTTCAGAATCCTTTAAACTTGGTAAAGTCTGAATCAATGGTTTATGATTGGTGCGCAAGATGAAACTCTTACCCCACACCGTTTTTAAAATGCATAATGCCCCACCACAAAGCCAGAGCTTCTTTCAATAGTGGAATATGTAGCTTCTGCTCCCCTTAGAGCCCTGGATCCAAATGCAACAATCTCTTCTATACCACATGCCCTTCTTTGCATTAGAACTGCTCGTAGACCATGATCCCTGGCATCAGTCCTGATTAACTTACATCCTTGGTATCAAACGATTTCAGTGATTGTGCCGAAACTATGTTCTATTTGATTAACCCTAATGCTCCTTCACACTCTCATATATTTTTCATTTTTCCAACAGTTTATACGATGGTGTTTTATCCACAAAGTTCGGTATAAATTTGGAGCAATACTCCACTAAACCTAAGAAAGACCGTAACTGATTTTTGTCCATGGGAGAGAGCTTTTTCAGTGGCTTTTAGTGCCTTCAACTTTGGTTGAATTCCATTCTTGCACATGTGATGTCCCCAATAGTCCACCCCATCCTGTACAAATTTACATTTGTCTTTTCTCAGTGTTAAACCACTGCTCTCAAGAATACTCAAAAGTCTGCTTAACCTCTTACCATACTGGATCAGGTGTCTTCCATACACCAGGATAGCATCCTGGAAACACCACTCCTACATATTTGAACAGCTCATTCATGGCACTCTGGAATACAGAGGACGCTGACCCCAGACCAGAAGCAATTCGCCTATACCAATAAGCACCCTCTGGAGTTATGAAAAATTAGATGTTTAGAATCCTGGTGTAACTCCACTTGATATGCCTCAGACCTATCCAATGAAGTAAAAACCTCAGCTCCCTTAAGAGTGCATAGCGTTTCATTAATGTTTGGAAGTAGCTGGTGATCCACCCAAATATTAATATTTAAGTCCTGAAGGTCCTCAATGATTTGTCTGCCTTTCTTGCCAAAACCACTGGTGCTTGCCACTCGGAACTTTCAGTTGGTTCTGTTATCTCCAAATCACAAAGTTTTGTAATTCACTTGCAAGCTCTTGTCTCACTCAAAGGAACCTTGCACGGTCTGTGCACCACAGGCACTACTCTTCTTTTTAATACAATTTTATGTTGAGCGTTTTTCAGATCACAAAACACTTTGGGGTAAAGTTCTGTCCACCGCTTCATTCTATCATTTATTTCACCAATGCACCCAGCAACTGTAATTGTAGACCTCAAAATTATCTGTGGGGGATGATTTGGGTGTAAAACAATATTCAACTCCCCTTGCACATTCAAGACCAAAGGATTCTCCATCTTTTTCAACATACACCGTACCTGTAATGTTTTCCCTGAACTCCAAATTTACCTAATATGTTCCCATGGCATCCACTTTCTTATCTCCATAAGCAAACATCTCGACTGTGGTCTCTTTCAACACTACATGGCCCAATGCACTAATTTCCTTGTCCCCATTTAAGGTAAATGGAGAACCAGAATCTGCCATTATTCTGATAGTTTTCCCTTTTTAATTGTGGTGCTCTTTCCCTGATGTTCATTTTGGCAACAGGGACTATTTCCAACTGCTCATCCAGTTTAGTCTCGGAACCATGAGAATGCAGTTAGCACTCATCACTTAAGGACCCATTGTTGGCTTTCTCAACTCCTTCAATACAATTAAGCTGATTTTTTTTCTTCTTTTGTTGAAGCACTATCACTACGTACCCCAGAAAAGTGCCCCTTCTTGTTGCAATGAAACCATGCAGGACATTGTTTACTATTTCCCAGATGTGATTTACTGCCACAGCGAAAACGCATGTAATTCACCTCACTCTATACACTTCTCTTGTCATCTGCTCGTAACTGACTTGGGTTGAAACTAGGTTTGCCTGGAGTTTTAAGTACATTCACATTTTTCCCACAGGAATCAAAAATCATACCCACAACTGACATTTCCATCATACAAGTCTCTAAATTTTCTATTACTCTGGCTATAGTCCAAGCCGTCTCTAAATCTGGATTTTCTGTAGATAACCTTTCCTGAATCTTTCTATTGTTTCTTTCAATAAGTTCATCCTGAATGATTTCGTTTTTAAGGTCTTGAAAATTGCACATAGCTGCCAAAGTACGCAACGCAGCAACAAAATCACCCACTGGGTCTCCTGGTTGCTGCGCTCCTTTGCAAAAAATTGTGCCGTTCAAAAAATGCATTTCTCATGGGATTAAACCTTTTGTCCAATGTTTTCAATATTGTCTCATACACATCCATCATTTCGATAGTACCACCCTCTACATTGCGCACTTTCACTTCGACAACTGGTAATGTCTTCAAAATTGATCTACTCTCTGTACCAAGGTGATGTATTAATAATGCCCCTTTTTTGCAGTAAAAATGTTTCCATCAGTTGCATTCAGATATGCTTCAAAGGCTTTGTGCCATTATTGCCAGCTATGGGGTGATGTGCCACAGGGCTTTAAGTGGGATGAAACTGAGGGCGCGGGGGTCTCTCATATGGGTGTGGCCAGAGTTGGTCCTGGGACGTTTGGGGCCCCGGGCAAAAGGGAAGAAGTGAGGCCCCTCTAATATGCATGTAACATCACAAGAAGTGACATCACAGAAAGTGACATCGCAGGACTATTGATCTTATTTCGCATCACTGAAGAGACCTAACGTGGATATCAGTAACGTGGACAAAAAGATAAATATACAAATGAAATGAGTCCATATATTTTACAACTGTATTAAATGGATTACATTTGTCACATTGGATGGAAAAGCTAGGTGCAGGTCTCACAAAGATGGATATTTTTTACTCCATGTTAACTAATTGTTTACAGATGAGCGCATGATAAAAAATCCAAGCATTGCGGAAAATACATTGATTGGCATCACTGGGAAAAATTATGCAGCAGGGAATCTAGCTAGATGAATTTGAGTTCAGATGCATGTAATTTTCATTTTTATTTGAAAGCTATAACTCACTGACGAACAAAAAAAGGGCAGCTGAGAACCAAGAACCAACGCTTTTGGATTTAGAATACAGAATTAATAAATTTTCCTCACAAGGCAATGAGGGGATAGAAAACAGGTGAGCAAATATACATTTCTTATAAAAAGCAGATAAAAGGAAATATTGCAATCAAACACTGAGGGGAGAATGAACACATAAAAATACAATTCCAGGGAAACTGAAATGGAGTAACTCCAACGTTCTAGATAATTCTAGTTGAGTGGCTCCCTGGTATTGATTCATTAGGGAAGGTCTAGTGTCTGGGTGAGTTTAAAGTGAAGGTATGCTGCTGATTCAAGGGGTTTTCAAATCAACGTTTTTGATTTGGTGTTAGAACTGTAGGAAGTGGTAGTGGCCGTCTTTAGCACTGGTGATGCCCTGTGCGACAATGTTCACTACCACCCTTTAACAGTGCCCCTCAAGTCTCCATAACCACTCTCGCTCAGATGTATTTAATTTGATTTACAGCGCCACTGATACCAGTGTAGGGTGCCAGAGCACATTACATCACACACAATACACAGAGACAATCAATCATACATGTGTAAATCACTGTGTAGGAAATGTTACAAAAGACATAGGACTACAAGGTGTAGGAGTCACATGACAACCATACTAGTAGGCAGTATAGTTTAATAGTGATTGGTCTGGAGAAACACAAACTCTGAATTTAGAACGTAATACCATGGTTAGGGTTTCTCTTTAATAACCAGAATTGATTTCTATACAAATGAACTCTTTTTGCAACATTAGGATAATTAAAGACTGGGGAAAAAACCATCACGATCCAATGTATACCTTGCGGTTAGCTCTAAGATGACAGTTAATAGCTCACTGTTCTATGTTAGGATTTTGACTTATAAACTGCAAGTAACAAAAGGATCTCAATTCCAAAAGCTGACCTATTTACATTATGTCCACTTTGTGTTCTGCATGGTACATGTTCTTTGCAGCAGGCACATTAACCCTCTGTGCTACCTTTCCACGAGTCAAAACTTCCACTTGACAAAACTCAATCTCTCTCTAGAAAGAACATTAATCACCGGAGTTATCATGACATTTTTATTGTTGCAGAAAATTGCTGGAGGCCAGGAAGAAGGCAGCAAGTGCTTTTAAAACATAATATACTTGCAAACATGACGCCCCACCTGAAGTCAGTGCCCGGTGCGATCGCACTGGTTGCACCGCCCTGGAGCCTCCCTGCTCAAGGGTCCTGTGACCTCAGTGACAGTCACTGCTGCTCTAGGATGTGCTGCTTCCTAGGCCTGCGCAAAAGACTGGAGGTGAGCTTCAGTATGGGTTGTAGTGGACTGGCTTTCAAGGTAAACATACACTTGCCACCACTAGGGTGAACCTGCCGGTGCTCAGACACCAGGGTTTCTAAGGTCTTGCGGGCCTTCTAAAGTCTAGCATGGGAATGTGCTCCCTCAGGAGAGAGGTCTGGCCATGAAGGCGGAACCTGGTTCCCTAGTTCCAAATTCGGCAGCTCTGACCATAGTGCCACATCCTCTCCCCCACTGAACACCATACTGCCCCCTGAGAGAAACTCGCACTGCCTTCAGCTACAACCCAATGGTGCCCAGCTATAAACACCTCATTGTGACTCAATTCAAATTTGCACTAGACAAGAGTAATATGCTGCCTAAAACAAAAGTATCAACATCCTGGAAAAAGCAAACACTCAAGGGAATGCCAGATTAAGTAATGCATGTGAAATCTAAGAAGGAACAACATGATTACCTTAACGCTTTTGCACTTAATATTCAGAAATCAGTGAGTGCTTTTGCCTGAAAAGTTAAGGACATCACTACAGGGCCCAGAAGGGACCTGTTTCAATGTCCATTACTTATATCCTTACAAAACGTAAAGCAGTATGGTTTAAAAAGACGTAGTAAGACAAAAATCGAGTATTTCGAAGGAAACCTGCCCTTAGGGAATTAGATAGGATACGAGAATTTGTTGTAATCACTTGTCTATAAAAATACTTTTTTTCTAGAGACCCCTCACCCGCCAGGGTTGCTGCTAGGTGGCATGCTTCATCATTGGGGTTTTGTCTTGGTACGTAACTGATAGGAGGATAAACCTAGCCGCTACCTCTGCCTCCCTCTCTACTTTGGTAACTAATGGTTTAAAAAGACCACATCCCTGAACACAGGGCCGCGGTACACATTTTGTTTTCCTATCCACTCCTCAAGCAGGTATTACAGTACATCCAGGAATGGTGCACTTCCCCCACCCGGGGAAAACCATGTTGTTCAAAGAAAGACAAGAAAACAAAAGTAGCCCTTCACTGGCGAATTCTGTAAAGTGGCGCTAATCTGTTTGGGTGTGAATACAATACATTTGGCCACTCTGTCTTGCTTTATTTAGTTATTTTTCAAATGTTTAACCTTTTATTTCTCTCTGTCCAGAGCCTGCACTTTGGAATAGACAAATGTCTGAAAAAGACGACATTTCCAGTAAAAGTGTTTTTCTTTTTTGGATCCATTTCACGGAGGAACAAATAAACGAAAGGAGAGGAAAGAGGGTGTAATAACCGTTTCTTGAAGTCACGGTTTTCAATACATGAGGAGGAGCAAGGCCGAAAGAGAGGGAGGCAGAGTAAGCTAGAGGAAGGGGGGCAGCTGCCAGCGGCAGAGCAGGAGACGTGGACACTGTCCTTGTCCTCTCCTGGCAAGAAGGAAAAGACAGAGTCCTTTTCTGCCCAACCTCGATCAGCCAAGCCTTAGCTATAGGCCTTGGCTATTTCTGCCGTCCTGTACTAGGTGCACGCCCCCAAGACTCTAGACATGAGACCTTCTAAAGATTGGCAAAATATTTCTTAGGTAAATCTATAGGCCATCTGGACATAACTGGGGCCCACCTGCCATGGGCCTCACAGCACTACATAATGGCTACGAGGCCCAGGTAAGGGGGGCCCCCCTCCCCTGGCCTCAAAGCAGTAATGAGGCACTTCACAAAACACTGCCACGGCAGTTCTACATACATTTTAAATGCACATTCCCATCAAGAAAATCTTTTCTATGGGTGATGCAAAGGTTAACAAAAGCTAGTTGATCTGGCTGCTCCCTCCTCCCCTCACCCACCTCTCCTTACCTGTCTCTGGCTGGTCCTGAAAGCAAAGGGGCCTTCTGTCGCCTAGAAACAATGCAACAAGCATTGGCATAGCCAATGGGTCTCGCCTTTGGGACCTTATTTTTACCCATGCAACAGTTGATGTTGTTGCACCAAGGATATTGTGCTGTATAACTAAATACTTATAAGGTCCCAAAGGCGAGACCTTTTGGCTATGCCAATGCTTGTTTTAGCTTGGCTTCTTAGCCGTTTCCTACTCTCTGCTCCCTCTATCGGCACTCCGTTGCACCTCATAAATTATAGCACGCGCGACAGACAGAAAAAGGTGGGGGCGTCGTCATGTTTTACCAGGCGTCCTAGGATAACATCGCACGTCTTCCGAAGCAAACAAACCTTTTTGAAAAAATATAAGCGCGGGTCCGTATTAGCCTGAAGGTCAAATAAATAAATATGAGGATGGCAAAGTTAACTTGCACATAATGATTAAAAGTGAACCCACGGTTTTCTCCCTGGCAGAAACGTGTGAGTGTGTTTTTTGTGGGTGTTTATCATTGCGGCTTTACTTTTTTTTGTCAAACTTATTTTTATTGATATTTGTGCAAAAAACAATACATCGTACAACTTTACATCGGGGGTGCCGCTTCCCAGCCCCTCCCCAAGCAGCACTGCCGAAAAAGCATAACTCTTTATTAGTGAGCAACAACCGCCTCCCACCTTCCCTAAATGGAAGCAAATGAAGTATATAATGTCATATTACACAGGTGGTCAACAGTGCCCCCCATCCGAGCCGCTTGGTGGAACAACCGAAAAGGGCTGACTGCCTCTCTTTCGCCTAAGAGGCATCCCCCTTAACCTTCGTTTACGAAATCCTAAAATCCGATGTCCTCTATAAATAATGAGGCGCCCCCAACTGCGGGGCAGCCAAAGCAAGATAAAGAAAAACATAAAGATAACACATCCTCCCCCCACCCCCCCGTCTCCCCCCCACCCCATGGCGGCGGCAACTAGTAGAAGCTATCCAGGGTCAGTAAACTCATCAGTGAGTTACCTCTAGATCTGGAATAGGTGTAGCTCTTTAACGGAGGTCGGACATACCGCCGACGGCAGGCCCTTGGAGAGAAATGAGACCAATGGGCCCCAGCGGAACTCAAAATTTTTGAATGTGTCCCCAGATACCTCCGCCATCCGCTCCATACTGAGCAGGTGCCACAACCTAGAGTGCCACAGAGATAGCGCCGGCGCCTCCTTTTGTTTCCACGCTGCGGCTAGAGTGGTCTTCGCGGCTCCTATGCATAACCACAGAATTGCCTTGTCTGCCCTAGTCTGAAGCTCCAGGGAGGGGTCGCGCAGGCCCAACAGTACACCTCCTATCGTTGTCGGAATAGGGTATCCCAGCATCAGCTTGATTTGAGCAAGTATTTCTTCCCAATATGGACGAATAGTCGGGCAGTCCCACCAGATATGACGGAAATCCCGAGCATCCCACAACCCCTCCAGCACCTATCAGATGTATTCGGGTACATTTGTTTAAGTCGCGATGGATGGAGGTACCAGTCCATCATGGTCTTGAGGTGGGCCTCCCTAAGCGTTATGGAGTGATTGAATTTCCTAACATCTGACCATAGGTGGGTCCACTCCTCGTCCGAAATGGGTCTCCCCAGAAGCCCCTCCCACATTGCCATATAACGTGGGCGCACAGAGTGTAGGGTCGATAGTAAGTGTCGGTAGAGAAAGGAGATCGTGCCTCTCATCGTCGTGGTCTTTGTAAGAAAGGCTTCAAACTTCGTGAGGGGTCTGGTCGCGGCCTCCCGTATGTGTGGTGTCTGGGCCCAGTGCATCAGTTGCGTATAATGGTAGTGTTCATTGCTGTGTAGTCCAAAATCCCTCCTGCAGTCTTCAAAAGAGCGGGGGTCATAATTGTGGGAGAGGTGTGTCAAGGCTAAACATCCCCCCTCCCTCCACCCATCAAACGGGCCAGGCTGCATGCCCGGCGGGAAGGCTGAGTTAAAATGCAGGGCGTAAAGGGAGACGGAAAAGAGGTCCATCTTGCATCCTTAGACACCGAATCCCAAACCTGAAGTGTAGTACGCGTGGGAGTGCTTAGGTAAACGTTTGGCGGTCGCTCCTGTCTGGAGCGCCAGATAAGGTCCCATATGGTCCGTCCGGCCACACTACGATCCATATGGAGCCAATGTTTATCGGAGTCGCGTTGAACCCATTCCACTAGAACCCTAAGCTGTGCAGCTTTGTAGTATAGTTGTGCATCTGGGAGCACTACACCCCCCTCCTCCCTGGAACGCCGCAGGATAGAGAAAGAAAAGCGGGCCCTACGTCCCTGCCAGACAAAATCGAGAAGTAAAGATTTAACGCGCTTAAAGAACGCCCCCTCAATTGGTATGGGTAGAGCTTGGAAGAGGTAGAGCAGTTTGGGCATCATCTTTATCGCATGTATGCGGCCCAACCAAGACAAGAAAAGGGGCTTCCATTTGTTAAGTTCACTTTGTATTTGCGTTAAAATAGGGGGGAAATTAGCGACATATAACCCAGTTACCCTCGCGGTGAGGCGCACCCCCAAATACGTCAGAGAAGATGTAGCCCATTGGAGAGATGTCAGCGGCCTCAGGTTATCCACTTCCACGCTGGACAGGGTGAGGTTGAGTATCTGCGATTTGTCCATATTGATTTTAAAGCCTGCTACAGCCTCGAACCTTGTCAACTCGTCCTGTAGGGGAGGCAGAGAGGCATCCGGGTCGGTGAGTGAGAGCAACACGTCATCTGCGAATAGTGAGATTTTGTGTTGCTCGCCGGTAAATGGAATCCCGTGTATCTCCGGGTGGGCCCGAATCGAGATAGCAAGTGGTTCAATACTTAGAGCGAACAGCAATGGCGAGAGAGGGCAGCCCTGCCTGGCGCCCCGCGAGTGCACAAATGGTGTTGATGCCTGCCCATTAACCATCACCCGTGATCGAGGATGTTGAGAGTTAGCCCGCAACATGGTGATGAAAGCGGGCGAGAAACCAAAGGCCTCCAGAGTGCTAAAAAGGAAGGCCCAATCTACCCTGTCGAATGCCTTCTCGGCGTCTAAACCCACCAGGATCGCCGGGATCTGACGCTTATGTGCTTTTTCAATTAAGTGGATAATTCGACGTGTATTATCATGCGTCTGCCGTCCCTTTATAAACCCAGACTGATGTGGATGTATGAGGTCGGGTAGGATGTCGTTCAGTCTGCGGGCTAAGATAGAGGAATAAAGTTTTGCGTCGAGATTAAGAAGGGCTATGGGCCGATAAGAAGCGCATGAGCTATGGTCTTTCCCAGGCTTGGGGATCACGGTGATTACCGCCTCTGAAAGCGATCCTGTAGACCTCCCCTCCGTCGCCATTGCGTTAAAGAGGCTCGTGAGGGGTGGGGCGATTTCCGTCGCAAAGGTCTTATAAAAAAGAGCGGTGAAGCCGTCTGGGCCCGGTGCCTTGTGTAGTTTGAGTGCTTTAATGGCCGCCATCACTTCCTCTACAGTGATAGGTGCGGACAGGTTCTCATTATTCTCCGCAGATACCTGTGGGAACGTTAGCTTGCTAAGGTAGTCTCGCTGAGCCTCTGGATCTAGCTGCTCCCCGTGTATAGTTTTTCATAGAAACCCCCAAATATAGCCGCCTTTTCGTCATCAGCATGTGTGGTAGTGCCCTGCCCTCCTCGTATCCCCCTATGTATTCCTTAACCCTCTTATCTTTGAGTTGCCGAGCGAGCTGCTTGCCAATTTTATTCCCTTGGGAGTATGAAAGTTGGTGCAGTTTTAGCAATGTAAATTCTGCCCGATTAGAATAGATAGAGCGGAGCTTCCCCCTCAGAGCCGTCAGTGCTCGTAATGTTTGTCGGGTAGGGCGTGCTTTGTGATCTTGTTCACTTGCCTGCAGTTCTGCCTCTAATTTCACCCTCTCTGCTGCTCGTCGTTTATTCAGGGCCGCATTCAGCGAAATACACTGTCCACGGACTACCGCCTTGAAGGCATCCCAATTAACATATTCCGAGGTGTCCTCCGGTTGATTCAGGACAAAAAAATCTTTGATGTTTTCCCTAAGTTTTAAGCACGTCTCTTTGTCCCTTGGCACGGCAGGAGGAAAATACCATCTGGATGGAGTCCCGTGCCCTATTCCCCATTCTAAAGATACCGCTAATAGACTATGGTCAGAGATCGAAAGGTGGAAAATTTTTGCATCCTCTAGTCCGCCTTGTAATGATTGGCCAAGAAATACATAATCTAATCGGGAGTATGTCCTATGTACGTGTGAATAAAACGTATAATCTCGGGTGGTGGGGTGGACCGTGCGCCAAGCATCTATTAATCCCCTATCTATAATCTTCTGACGTATGTCGGGGGGGAATGAGCTCGTCCCTACTCTGTGGGCGTGGGTGCTATCTATGTCTCCTTGCCAAGTCAGATTAAAATCGCCCATAAGGACTAAAGACCCTTCTGCAAAATCCAACAACGTATCGAGGGTGCGGTGCAGGAAAGCAGCCTGGCCCGTATTTGGGGCATAGACCGCGACGAACGTGCAAGGCGTCCCTGGAGGCGCCCCTTCACCATGACCCAACGGCCGTCCCTGTCGTGTTGTACATCTAAAGGCTGGAACCTCGTTGACGCGTGAAAAGAAGTGCCACCCCCTGTGTTTAGTTGACGCTGATGATCTGTATATCATTGGGTAGAGTTTGTGTCGCAGCCGCATCTCATCTGCTCTAGTCAAATGGGTTTCTTGCAGGGCTATGATGTCAAGCGTATGGTCTAAGATATATTTCCATATCTGTTGGCGCTTCTGCGGGGAGTTAAGGCCCTTTACATTCCTTGTGCCTATAGTTATCTTCATTTCATCCGAGGTGCAACCCTGATCTCAGCATCCCGGGCATCTCCTGCACTCTCATACCTCTCATTCCCCCCCTCTGACTCTGCCCCTCCCCCGTTGTGAGCTTGCATTTTGACCCAAATGAATAAAACCTACCTCCCTGAACATTAAAAAGCCGCCACCATGGACCCCCCCCCCTCCCCAACATCCCAAAATATTCCCCAAAACTACAACAACAACCAAAAACTTTAACATTTAAAGACATTACTCCCATCTGGGGGTTCCTTGCCCCCCTGTATACGGGAGGGCGGTAGGGCCATGGTGCCCTCCCGCCGTCGCCCGGATCATCATGGGTATCATCTATTTATAGAGTATTACCAGGGTAGAGTCTTTACGTTTCGATAATCTCCCACCCCTTTTGGCACGCCTCCCTCCGCGGGGCTCCCCCCGTTTCCCCGTGGTGCAGGTGATCACCCATCGCCCTCAAGGGCCCCTCGCATCAGTCTCAAGTCTGCCTGGCTGGCCCCTGGAGCCCGCCCTGATATCCGTGGTCCCATTCCTGTGTCCCACCTGTGTAGGTCCTCTGAGTAAGGCAGCCACCCCTTCATCGCCCCTCGCCACCACCGGGGCCTGTGTCAAAACCCTCCTTTGCTAAGCCGGCCATTCGTCCCTCCGGTGGGAGACACTCCTCAACGGCGGCCCCTGCGAGTGCCCATAACCCAAGTGGATGGTCTTCGCTCCCCTCCTTGAGAGCCCGAGGGTCTGTTCTCCGATGACTCCAGATTTTCCAAAGGCAAGCCCAAGAGTTCGAGTCCCCTCTGAAGCTCTGTGACATACTGTCGTTTGTTGCTGTACTCAAAGCTGAGGCCAAAGGGGTAGGTCCACCTATACCTGATGTTATCCATACGTAGCTTGGTAGTGATGGGTCGGAAAGCTTGTCGTCGGGCAAGGGTTGCAGGCGCTAGATCCTGGAATAAGGCACAGGTAAAGTTCTGAAAAGACACTTTATCGGAAGCTCTGGCTGCAGCAAGCACTGCCTCTTTCGTTTTGAAAGAATGAAATTTGACCAGCACATCCCGGGGTCTCCTCTTGTCTCCCTGTGGTGCGGCCCCCACCCGGTGTGCTCGCTCCAACTTGATTTTAAGGGGTTGTGAGCCCAGTATTTCTGCAAATAGTCCCTCTAGGAACGCAGTCAGGTCCGGACCCTCCGCTCCTTCTTCCAGGTCTCTAATCCGAACGTTATCCCGTCGAGACCTGTTTTCCAAGTCCTCAGTTTTTAGGTGCGATTGCTGTAGTTGCTCCTTAAGCGCCTGTATTTCTTCCTGGATCTCCGCTGTTTGCTTCTCCTGGGTCTGCTGATGTGCTTCCAAATCCAATACACGTGTGCCCACCGAGTCCACGTCGTTTTGTAGGGAGGTTAATTTTTCGGTGAGGTCGGACCGGAGCTGTTCCATGCTTGCTTTAATGTCCTGGCCCAAGTCCTTCCTCAGGTCAGCTTTAAAGTCCTGAAACATCGCCATCATCTCTGCCTTCGTGATCGCCATGGCTTCAGTGGTGTCTACAGGTCCTTCTGGATTGCGTTTATCCGCGCCTGTGAAAAAGTCAGTGACTTTCGTGGAAGCTCTGGACGGCACCTTCTTGGGAGGCATACGGCTCTCCCTCCGGCTCTCCCCGAAGCCTCTTGTCTGCTAGCTTCGGCGCGCCCCCACTTAGGCTTTCCTCTTCCCCGCCACAGTAGGCCCAGACCTTGGGACCCGCAGGGGCCCACTGCACTCTGCAAGTGCCCCCGGTCGGGGAGGATCCTCCAGCTCGCTCTCTCACACCGGTGTGGCCTCTGAGCCCTCTTCTGTAGTACTTACATGGAGCTCCTGTACGCCGGCTTCCTCGAGGGGTCCCCCGTGCTCCGCGCGGCCCACCTTGATGCGCAGCAGCTCTTCACTTGGCCTCGCGCTTCCTCGTCCACGATAAAGCAGGGCCGCCAGATTAAACTCCCCCGCCGGATGTTGCCACTTCCGCCCTCATGCCTCTGGACAGCGCCCCCTTCTCTCTTTCCACATAGTGGGGGGATCACAGTTCTCTAGACTGTGCCTTCATAGGTGTGGTCTCAGAGCCCCCTTTCATACCTCCGTCTCACTCCCAGTCGGCCATTGCTCCAGGAGTCCCGAGGATCACCCACTCGTAGAGCAGCACTGCTCCTCTCCTTCTCAGGCGCCTAGTCCCCTCCGAGGCTCCCCTCTCCCGGGGCCGCCGAGTGCCGGCAATCACTGGGTCCTCTTGTGCACCCCGATGGCCGTGACAGCCGTACCTGACTTGATCGCCGCCTGCAGTCGCGGGTCTGTCCCTCTCAACCGCTCAGCGCTCAATTCCGTCCGCCATGTCAGGGTCAGGCAGATCTCAGCCGGAAGGCGCGCCACCTCACGCTTGTCACCGGGAGGGCTAAACAGGACCCCCCCAGACAGCCACAGCACCTCTCAGGTCCGCGGCGGTTCGTCATGGGCCTCTGATGGAGCCGCAGCGTCCCCCGAGTCGTTCCAGGGGTCTCCTTCACCTCGCGGCCGCCATCTTGCGGCGCCCACCGCAGCTCCGGAGCGAGTCTCGCCGCGCCGTCATCTGGATCTCCCGGGCTCTGCACGAGGCATCGCTGCAGTCCCGGTGTCTTCCGCCACCGTGAGGAGTCTTTTAAGGGTCCTCTAACCCCTGTAACCTCCCTGTATCTCTCCGGGATCGCCGGCGGTCCGGGAGCCGAGACGGATTACGTCCGCTCGGCCATCTTGCCCCGCGGCTTTACTTTTTGACCGGTGAGTCACTTGGAAGCTTTCGGTTTTAACGCTTGTGCCAGGCTCTATTTTATACAGTGGTATAGCTGACGTTGCTGTAAGTTTGAAAGTAGACTGTGCAAGGGTAGCGTGCGTATTTAGTTTGAATGTTCGAAAAATAAGGAGTCCTTTGCCCTCAAAAAGCGACAGGGTCTTTTTAGATGAACAGAAGGAGACGGCGGGGTCGAGGGGTGCGTTATCCAGCCCCGTTCATTTTGCCAACTTTTCTGACAGTAAACATCAGCATCAATGCAGGTCCAATGTATGGAAAACAGCGAGGTTACAAAGTGCTTGCAAAGTGAAGTGTCCCTCCACCGAGGGAGGGGCGGCGCAGGGGGCGAGGGGGGAGTAGTTGAAGCAATGCACGCGCTCTGACCCCAAAGTCAGAATGTGGAGTGTGATCTTGCCCGGAGACTTTGAAATTAAGTGATGTGTTTAGCAGTTGTTTATTCTTTACACAGGTGCGGATCTTCTAGTGGACCTAGGGGTGCGCCCCGGCGTCTGAACCAACTTTTAAACATGGTGCCATCACCGTGCACACAATTTATTTCATTTGGGTAATTTTGTCAGGAAGTACATGCTTGACTGAGAGGAGCAGTCAAGGAAAAGAAAACAGAAATGCAAATTAAGGTGAGCAGTTTAAATTAAGTCTGTTAGTGAAATTACAGTAAAGCAAAGTAGGCTCAGTTTATAGCAGCAATGCATTTTTACGATAAAATAGGTGCTTTTAGTCTGGTAAGAAAAAAATGGACAATTAAATTAACGTAACCTTTACAGTCAAACAGATCGTCAAGCATGCCAGTGCGAAGACAGAGGGCACATTTCAGACAGCGGAATAAGTGAAAAGGAGGACAAGTCGTTGTTTGAAGGGTGGCACATTCTGAGCAGATGGCAGAAAGTTCTAGAAATGCCACTTCAGCTACGTGTAAACGTGTATAAATAAACCAGACATTACCACTTCTAAAAAGTTACGAGTCCCAGCGATGCTAACTGACCAGGCAGGTGTTTAAACCCTGATTTATTTGGGGCGATTGTATTTGTTGAAAATGGGCTTATCGTTCGAAAACAAAAGGCGTTTCTCGCCTCGTTATGTTTGTTTCAGTCACGTGATTTAAATATGTTTGTCTTTACTAAGCGCGCATTTTTACTAAATTACTGCACGGGTATTGAAGATAGAATTTTTTTAACAAAATGTTTAGAGCGGAGACTTCAAATTTAGCAATGGCTTGGCGCCTACATTTATTTCACTGAATACAGAGACAAGCAATGAAAGTAATCGCGGGTTTTGTAAGTGCAAACAGTGGCTTTTGCTGGCGACCAGCTTGCGTTCACGCGAGCGTCCAGATGGCGAGGGAAGCCATATGGCGCCTGATCGCGCTTGCACGCTCGCGTGAACGCAGGCTAGTCCCCAGCAAAAGCCACTGTTTGCACTTCCAAAACCCTCTTACTAAAAGTCTCGCCAGAGCAGCGCATGCGCGCTGGCTCAGGCGAGACCTAAAAAGTGTGCTTTGAATGGCCGGTACTTAATAGTAGCAGAGGCGCTGCCCCGCCCCTGACACTGCGAGCCAACAGAATTGCTGGCCCAGCTGCTGTGCCATACCCATTCTGTTTGTCCCTTCCCCCCCCACCCCTGCGCCCCCAGGAATGCCACACGCCCGACCAGCAAGGTTAAGACATCTTGCATTTGTATGCGATTGTGTGGGGCAGGGGGCCCTGCAGGGGCATGTGGGCTAACTGTGAAAGTGTGGCCTTTCACAGTGAAGCTGGCCCCCCCTATTTTTTTTTTAGCTCCGCACGAGGCCCTGGGCAGCTACGTACACTGCCCATGCCTAGTGTGGGACCTGGACGTGGCTGAAGTATTTAAGGGCGTGGCTTAAAAACACGCAAACTAAAAATCGGTGATGAGCGTAGTGTGCCGCCCCACTGGTATTTTGCTGCATTTTAGTACTGCCGGTGCTGAGCACCGGCAGGATCGGCCTGGGAACAGAGAAAGGAAATAGCAGAGTTACTCCAACGATGATAGACCCTCAAAGTAAATGCAGAGTTCTTGCTTATGTACTTATTAACGTGAGCGCGAAATCTTGAAATTTGTTAACATCCGATTATAGTCATTCACAAGTAAAGTCTGTTCGTACAGAAATCTGTGATGTTACCTTGTAAAGCAAGTATGAAAAATGTTCCTTAGAGCACCAGGAATTAATTTTGTTTTTCTATTTACCATAAGGTTGGGCTGCAGATTGTCTTGAAATGATCAGAGCAACCGAATGCAGGTAAACAAAGCGAAAGTCAGAGTCCTTTTCTATTAAAAGTTCTGCAGAAGACCTCCTCTTGTGAATAGCTCTTTCCAGTGCTGACTCACATTGGGAAGATTCCACACCGTTTGTAATGAACGGAGGTCACCAGTCCACAGTGAGGAAATAACAAAGGTGCTCAGCTCGCACTCAAATGATTCCTCACCAGCTGCAGCACATACAGGCCTCGTGCAACTCCGAGAATTTACCAGAGGCTCCTAGGAATACCACGGGGCAAAGCGTAGTACCCGTTCAGACACCTAAGGGTGCTTGCGGCAGTAAAGCACCACATACCATGACTAAGAATATTGATAGCCGGTCTGCGGTACTCCTGTGCAGGGAGAGAAAGGTATCTTGGAATACTCTCACCTGGCAATACAGGACAGAAGGACTTCAAAGCGTGGACCACCGGCTGCTTCCATAACAGCTGGTTGCCACTGAAAAGATGTTGTCTTGTAAAATAGGTAAGTTTATATGCAAGATTACATGACAACCGGCCAGCTTGCCAATGTAGCAGAAACTGGCAACTGCTGGACTGAGCAATCATTACATTTAAAATATAGAACATAGAATATAAGAAAAGAACTCCCATTGTACAAATGAAGCCCACCACCTCCCAGCACAACCCTACAGTGCTCTTTCACTTTAGGGCCAAATCATGTTCTGCACCTCATTGGCTGCTTCCTCGGCACCTTCTAAACTTGAGAATGGTGAACTCCCCGTATTTCTCATCCATATTCCTGTGTAAAGGAGGTAAAATAGATGTCACTTAATTAAAGGTTGTCTACCACTTCTATGGAGTCACAAGCCCTCGTCCCAAGGATGCCACAACACAGCTTCCTTACATCATAATACATATTAAAACATTCAGTGTAAAAAGTCCATCACATATTAGTTTGTTCAGTTTGCTCCAACTTATTAAAATACATTTTAACTTGTAAATAGTTTACAAGACGTAGTCTTCAAACCTGACCATCCGTTTAAGCAGTTTAAAAGGACAAGTTACTTGCCTTCGGTAACGCCTTATCTGATAGAGACATAATCTGCTGCAGATGGGCTGCGATCACGCCATCACCCTTCTGTACACCCGAGGGGCGCTGGTAAGGCCAAAGGGGATCATGGTGAATTGAAAGTGCTTGTGGCCTACCGTAAACCGCAGATAGCGCCTATGGGCAGGCAGGACGGGAATGTGAAAATAAGCATCCTGCAAGTCCAACGCTTACATCCAGTCTCCTGTGTCCAGGGTAGACGAGACCTGAGCCAGAGTGAGCATCTCAAACCTTTCCTTTTTGATGAGGTAGTTGAGGGCTCTTGTCCTTTTTCCAGACCAGAAAGTGGCAGTTATAACAACCACAGCCTACTTCTGGCGCCGGAACCCTCTCTATGGCTCTCTTGGCCAAGTGAGTCATGACTTCCTCTTGAAGCAAAGTTGGGTGATCCTCTGTCAGCCGGTCGTAAGCTTTAGGCATGGAGCGAGGGGTAGTCTCAGAGGAGGGAGTAGCCCCTTCAGACTATCTGAAGAACCCACCTGTTTGACGTGATGTTTTTACAGTGATGAAGGTGATGGCTGATCCTGCCACCAACTAGCCACCCATGATCTTGAAAGGCCAACTAGGAGGGTTTGAAAGCTGATGGTGCAGGCGAGGTGGTGGATTGACCCGACCTCTGGCCGCCCAACCCGTGGGGTCAGAATGAGCTGCGCCCAAAGCCGCACAGAGGTTGCTGAACTTGCATGGTTTTGTGGCTGGGGTATGGCTGGCGTGGCTGAAAGCCCCTTCCATAGCCAAGAAGGGGGCGTAAAGCAGACTGGGGATGTGTGGCCACTGAGAGGCCCAAGGACTTGAGCATTTTAAAGACTTATGGGATATGGCCAAGAGCAATGTCTGCTTTATCACTGAGGAGACTGGTGCCATCAAAGGGCATGTCCATGAGGGAAGCTTGGACATCCCCAGAAAGCCAGACCTGCTCAGGCAGGCGTGGCGTCGCGTCAAACAGCCACTGTCAACAAAATCTCTCTGGCCAGCGAAACCACAACGAATGCCAACATTTGCCGCATCTCTCCCGTCTGATACCGCTTGGGAGAGGATGGCCCGGGCCTCCTCTGGGAACTGTGGCAGCACTTTGCCAACCGTTTTCCACAGGGTGTGGGAGTAACGGCCCAATAGGCATGCGATGTTCACCGACCACAATGCAAGGCTGGCAGAAGAAAAACATTTCTTACCTCAACTATCCAGCCTCTTGGACTCCTTGCTGGGGGTGCAGAAGGGAACACCCCCTTTGATGTAGAGGCTTGGACCACCAAGGTCTCGGGGGTAGGATGGTTGGTGAGGAAATTTGGGTCGCCCAGTGCAGGGCGATGGCGGCGGGCGATTGTCCTATTCATAGGAGTTCCTGTGCTGGGCATGGACCAGGTTCCCAGTAGGACGTCAGTCAAGGCCTCATTGAAAGGCAGGAGGGGTTCAGAGGAGGAGACACTGCTGCAGGGCCTCAGTTAAGATGTGATTCTTGACTGCCACAGAAAGGAGCTGAAGGTCCAGTACCTCAGCTGCCCTTCGCACCACCATAGCGTATGAAGCTCCCTCCTCTGTAGCCATGGTAGGGAGAGAAAGCAGACCAGAAACTGGAGAGGTGTCCAGTCCACTGGCCTCACCCAATTCCTCCTACCAGTCCATTTCTTGCTCTGGCTGGTCTTGTAAAGGGTCCATCCATAGTTCCAACTCTTCTCCCAATAAAATCGCTAACCTACTTAAATGTGGCTGGGCCTATCATCTGCAACAATAAAAGGTTATCCTGTGCCCTTGTGCGGTCAAAGTGGTTTCAACAAGATGTTTTCATGGTTCTACTTTTGGTCCCTTCCAATGATGTGCGTTGGGTCCACCCACACATGAGACAGTGTTTCAGTTTGGAGGAGTGTGGGAATGGAGGTTGGTAATAAATTTACCACTGGCTAGAAGTGTCCAAGTTTTCTCTCTCGCAAATATTGGAAAACCAATCATTTTTTTTTTTTTTACCCACACCTTGATATTTGCAGTGCATTCTGGGTATGAAAACATGTTGGGATCCACGTAAGCTACACCACCCTGGATTCCTCGGAGTATCTAAGTTTCAGAAATGCCCAGGGCTACTAGGTACCACACTGCCAACTAACCCAGAGCCTGAGTATTGCAACCACTCACCATTGGAAGTCGGAGATAATTGGGATCTCTATGGGTATAGTTTTGGCTTATTGGTTGACGGAGGGGGATAAAGTCCCCCATTCGGGCTCCCCTTGGGGGCAGAAATAATGCCTGGTACTGGAGTAAAGGGTGATGAAGACCAATGCCAAGTTGGGCCTGCATCCAACTCCATTCTTTTCCAGAATATTTTATTGTGGTAGGTTGGTGGGCCTTCAGCTGGACTAGGTGGGCAAATTGGGATGTTTACAACCTGTCTGTAGGTCTGAGGAGGATCGGTTGGTCAGAAAGCCCATCAGGGGAAAAAAGTGAGAGACCGAATTGGGTGCATAGTTTACCTGTCCTAGCACTATACTCCTCAACCATCCCTAACCACCAGAAAGTCTTTCTGCCATCTAGGGGAGGTAGAATTAGGAAGAGGGGGTGCTAACGCCCTCTGTGTTGGCCCATTTGTTAAAACTATGCCCAAAAGGATCCACATGTTTATCTCAATTGCCATGGGATGTTCTAAGCCCCAGGGGTGCAGAAACACTGCTGGGGCATTAGGTGTGGATGTGAGGCCTGGTGCCCTGGTTGGCTGAACCCCACCATACTTGCTTTTGCTTTTACATCTATCTGTATGGGCTTTCTGCCCATACCTCTCCTGGGGTCAGATTAGGGTTAAATCCTCATTCGCCCTTCTGTGCCAATTGCCAAGCAGGATTCACTAAGGAGACGTACAGTAGGAAATGGGACATTGTCTGCTCTCCCACTTTGATTGGTGCTCGGGGCTGCTGAGTTATGTACCCCCACTAACACAGATATAATAGTGCAGACAGCGTTCACTTTCAGTCAGTGTGACGGCAGTGCTCTGTGCACTGCTTGGCACAATGATAGATAAATAAAACCTTTGGACAGAAAGAAAAATCTTCCCTTGCGTACTAGGATTGTTTTGGAAACTGAAGATCTTTCTTTCCCTACATGGTGGACTAGAAGTCACATCCTCTGTACTGGTTAAGCACTATGGAGGGTGTGAACATCACACCTTCCACAGTAAGGAGGTTACGAAACTATCTTTTCGTGTGTGCTCACCCAGAAACTTCCAGTGGCATTTCCAAGTCTACGCTCAAGGAGCGGTATTGGAAATATGTAGATGGTAGATTGCACTAGAATAGGGGAGCAGGTAACCTGACTTCTACCTTTTTGGAATTTAAAGACCCTTATCTTCTGGAAAGGTATATGGACATAATTGAGCCTCCGGGTGCTAAGACACTTTATATTAAGTTCCGAATTGGGACTTTGCCACTTCAATCATTTACTGTGAAGTGGTAGTGCACTCTCGTTGATGCTGAACCTGACCTAAGCTGCCCTTTTTGCCCAGAGGGTAAGGAAACTGTAGATCATGTCCTGCACTCTTGCGCGTAGTATCATGTACACAGGAGGAAATGGATCCTGCCGTTATGCCGTAACTTGGGCATTAGTGGCTACAAAATTGCAACCAGGGTATTCAGGGCAGACTTAGCTCAAAATTGTCAATGATGTTTCCTGGTTTCTACTACATATGTGGAGACACAGACAGAAAGACTGCTCCATTGCCGCCCAGTATATAGCACCTAAGATTCTTGTGTGTCCAAGTTGCATTTCGCTGTCATTTTTTTTATTTATTTTTTATACACTGTAACAGTAGATAATCAGTGTAGGAGCTGTTGGACGAAATTCACGTTTGCATCTTCATTTTCGTCATATTCCTCCTATATGCTGCTAGTTTTAACTGTGGGTATCATAAATATTTTAATTAATCTGCATTTTAAATGTTATGTTAAGTTTTTTTTATTTCGTGTTTTTTTCTTTTTGTTTTACAGTTTTAAGCTATTGTGTTTGCTTTTATGGCAATTGCCGAAATAAAGCTTACGATGATGATGATTGTATCTTACTACAGCAGTTTAGAATATATATATATATATATATATATATATATATATATATATATATATATTTTTTTTTAATGTAATTGTTCTAAAAGTGCTTGAGGAAAGCTGCTCAGGACCAAAGAGTAGGTTGATTAACTACAAAGTTCAGAGAGCAGGATTTTAACGGGGTAGGCCCTGTTGGTTGACTGCATTAAAGCTGGTGATGGAGACCAAAAAGAATGGACAGCATTAAGAGAATGGGCAAGGTAAAGAAATGGATTAGTAAGGAATGGGTGGTAGGCAGGGGCATTAGGACTTTAATTGTTTTCAGTTATGTGATTGGTGATATGAAATACAACCAGTGATGTTATGAACATTTCTACAGCGCGTGGTTGCCCGGAAGGATATCCTGGCTCTGAGCAGGTGAGTCTAGCCAGACCTAGGGCCTAGTGGGCTTACTCGAAAAACCAGGTCTGCAGCGTCTTGTGGAATTCAAGAAGTGCAGAGGAGGCACTTATGTGTTATGGCAGGCTGTGCCACGCTTTAGGAGAGATGTAGGAGAAGACTTGACCGCCATATCTGGTTTTCCGTATGTTTGTGATGTGTGCAAGTAGGAGTCTGGATGAGCTGAGGTGTCCGGAAGACCTGTGAAAGCAAATGCAATTGTTGAGGTATGCTGGGCCAGGTTTTTTTTTTTTTTTTTTACAGTTCTGTTTATTGTTATAAACATCAAAACGGTAAAACATAAGAAAAATAAAGACTACACTTCCATGTAATGACTCTCCTCTGCTCACTTCCACGCCCAGCCAGTGGTTACAAGTGAAACAGGTTGATTAGTAGGCAATGAATCCACACCAGTCCCAACAACAGATGTACAGGGGTTGCCTCTGTGTTCATTCCATTTTCCCCACATCTTCACCCATTTTTGGGGACATCCCCTCCCTTCGTACACCACATTTTCTGCAAGCATGCACCAGTCCATATAGTTTTCTAGTCTCCATTGTAGCGGTTGTACCACCACCCCCCCCCCTACGCAAATGTGCGATGTTGCGCTTTGCTACCATCAGCTCCAGTGTTATCCAAATGCGCTCCGTGAGGGTTAGGTCCGATGTGTCCGATATATTAAGGAAGCACTACTTGCCAGTAGGCTCAATGTTAGTCCAGGCATCACTCCTAGAGTAGATCACAGCATGTCCAATAGCTTTGCAATACGGGGCAACTCCATATAATATGAAAAAATTTGCCTATCGGACCACAGTGTCTAGGACATTGTAGCCCATTTTTGTTAAGGTAGCGCACGAGAAATAGGACCTGTGCAGTATCTTCACTTGTACTGAACTGAATCTGGACCATATGGCCACCTTCCTAGGGGATGCCCAGGCCTCTGGCCATTCGTCATCTTCAAGACCTTCCAGATCCCGCTCCCATTGTGCCCTCAAGTGAACCTGGGTGTCAAGTGAGTTGTTAATTATTTTTTGACAAGTGAGATAGCCTTACGGGCCATAAGGGTGTTGAGTAGCCTGCCCTCCAGTGATGAGGCCTCTGGCAGCACTGCACCTGCTGGCAGTGCCTTCGGGAATGCATTTTGTATCTGTAGGTAGCGTTAAGTTTCAGTAGGTGCTAGCTGATATTTGCTTTGCAAGTCAATGAAAGGGATGATGCCCCGCTCCCCCACCCCCTTTTCCAGAGGTCCCTGACCCTTGACAGGCCAATGAGATCCCACTTATCGAAGTCGGGCTGTATCCCTGGAGTACCTACACTGGCTGTGTCCCACCGGGGGTTGGCTTGAGTTATTTTGTCTCCATCCAAGTGCTCGGAGAGTGGTGCACCAAATGTTCAGTGTCGCTGCTGTTGGGCCTTTGAAAGCTGTGAGGCGCAATCCACCGTATATGGCCCTAAGGTGGCCCCCTCCCGGATGCATTGCAAATCTATCCATGCAGTATGCAGGCTCGGTGATCAGAAGATACACCCAGTAGTTAACTGTCGTTGTGTGTGCGGCCCAATAGTATATTTGTATTTCTGTGAGGGCAATGGCGCTGTCATACCAACCTCTTGTCAGTTTTTGGATGGGCTGGGCCAGTGTTATGCAGTGCCTTGAAATTGTGGGTGAGTTGTTTGAATTGTGTTAGTTTGTGTATGGGGAGTCGGTGGAGCTCCTTCTGGTGTGTGGCATTTGAGCTTGGTATGGAAGGTTGAGAGTGATTATGGCTGCTGACTGCTGACTGGTTTGCAGCCTCCTGGTGAGTTATTTGTTGATCCTAGCACATAGGGTGTTCCCATAGTCCAGCTTGCTTTTGACAAGGGCATGTGTGCCGGCTTGCTTTTTGACTAAGGCATGTGTGGGCCGGTTTTCTGGGAGCCGAGTGGGTGCCATTTGGTAATCTTCCCAAGCATCTTCACGGTCTAGAAGCATGAGGCGGTGACAGCGTGGACTTGGGCACAGTCAATTTCAAGTTTGCCTGAAGGACAGTGTTTGAGGTCCACATGTGATTAATTGTGATGATGGTTTCTTCCGAATGTCACTCTTCAATTGAAGAAGTAATGTAGTGTAACTTGGTGGTCAGCGCTCTAGTTGTTTTCCCCTGCTATTGGATTCTGGGCCACTGACTAACAGATGTAGTACGTTCTGATGTTGCCGCAGTGTTAAACAAGAATGATGGCATTGTGGTCCTTTCAGAACTGCTAGATGGGACTTGAAGGTCTGTTATGCTGGTAAGAGACACGAGGTTATGTTTATATAGTGGGGGTATTACGATCATAGACTTGGCTTTTAAATTAAGAGCCTTTCTAGAGTTGGGGCGCTTTCTAGTTTTGGAGGCAATATTCACAAGTTCCTTTTTTCACACAAATGTTAACGTTTGCATATACCATGTCTAATCGGGCTATGGAAATTAGAAAGGTTTTTTGTTTTTTTTGGTCATGTACGCACATTTAAATGTGTGGGTCTGGTACCAGCCTTATTGTGGTTGTATTTTTCTGTCTGTAACTGATTGGGTCTTACACTCATTACAGAGCAGTTAGGATAGTCTCCACTGTTCAACTTGCATGATGGGGTGAATGTTATGATGATTTGTGACATATTAGGGCTATATTTGTGAGTTAAGATGTAAATTAGTATTTTAGAACAGCGGTTCTTAACCTGTGGTCAGTGGACCCCTGGGGGCCCATAACTTGCTTAGAAGATTCAATAATAGCTTAATATAGCCTTATAGCCCGCTGCCGAGGGCTATACCAGTTGTTAAAGGCCCTGATCCCGAGTTATAGGCCCGAGCCGCAGGCGAGGGCCTATAACGAGGGAGAGGGCCTTTAACAACTAGTATAGCCTGAGGCAGAAGGGCTATAAGGCTATTAGAACATTCCACCCACTAAGGGTAGAATGTTCTAAATTAAAAATGGAGGAACAAAAAGACAAACATTGGAATGTTGGAGTGCTGGGCTTATACCAGCTATTATAAGCCCAGAGCTACTCCATTATCTTCAATGGAGCTCCCAACATTCCAATGTTCTAATAAAATATATATAAATAAAGAAGGAAAACTGAATTTTAAAGCATTCTATAATTGTGAAGAAATTTTAAATTGGAGACTAAAAAGTAAATTGGTATCCCCAGAATGATTTGTGGGAGCAGCACAAGTACATAAAAATATAGCATGGGTGGCCTCAATTAAATTTTGAAAAGGCACATCCTGTTAACATTTTTCTTTTTGTGACTTAAATACAATATTTTGTCATTTGTGAATTTGTTTGTTAAATGCTTGTTTCATTGTGTATTATTTTTGGGTTCAAATCATCGAAATTGCTCAAGCCAGAATCTTTGGCTTCCAGTTATGTCTTAGAGGGGGTCCTCGGATTCCAATAATGATGCAGTTGGTTCTTGGATTTCAGTAATTAAGTGGGGCCCACAGAACCGTTGTTTTAGAATATTAAGATTGTATTCTTTTGTTTCTAGAGCAGGACGCAGAAATTATATCCATCACCCGAATATGCTTTAGGGCTACTGTACCGCTTTTTCCTTCCAGGGAAGATAATATTGGAAATTGTGGTATTATTCATTTGATTTGACTGAAATCTGTTCACACATTGACCTTATGAATGATATAGGTACTGATAATTTGTAAATATGAATTTGATCTAGGTCTTTTGGTGTTTCTGCTGCTCTGGATTTGAATTGGTCATTAGGAGCGCATTTTAAGTGAATTCAACACTTTTTTCTTTCTCTTTTCCCTTTTCTTCTTTGTTCTTCTGCATGATAAGACGCTTGACTATCACACTTGGTCCAGCATGCTCGTGGCTATTCTGAGTTTCTTTAGACCTTGCTTTGCAGATTATCAATGGGTTGCCATGCTTACTCTCCCTTGATTTCAAAATATGATGCAACCAGTGTCCAGTAACAAAAATGGTGTCTGGTTCCTGCCCTATCCACTTAAGTTAACATCTTTTCCTCTAACGTGGAAGGATTCATATGAGCCTGTTCTACCATAAATCATTTTTCTAACCTTCTTGGATTGAATGTTCTAATTAAAAGATAGAATGATGTATTGTCGTAATCTCTTTTTTTTGTGCTTGGTTCTTTTGTTCATTTTGTTTTTACCTTGTCCTGTTCTTTTTTTTAATTTAACAATGTTGATATGTTTCCTTTCAGTTATGACATTTGGCTTGTCATTGCCTTATTTAGTATTTACTGTGATAATCTCAGACCCTGATGAAGTGACACCTCTTGTTTGCAGTTGCAAAACACTTGTATGCCCTTTGTGATCATTGATGCGTTTTTTCTAATTGAAGAGTAAACTATCGACTGTCATTAAATCAGCTATTCTTTAGTCACTTAAAATTTTGTACATTAATTCTTGAGGTCGCCTCAGTTTGATTAGGAGAGCTCCTTATTTTCCTCTCTTCTGGGTTCTTCGTTATAATGTTCAGTTTGCCATCTATCCTAAGGTTCTTGGTGGGGTGGGTCTGTTCTAGCTCTGTTGGCCACCAGTTGGAGTCCCACAGTGAAGTGCTCTCCCCCAAGATCACGATTTTCAGCTAAAGACAGTTGGTCTTCATCTAATGGGCGGTTTCAGTCATGCCGACATTAAGCTTAATCTGAGTACTGGGCATTTTGTCCGTGAGGGATAGAATGATTTGTGCATTGTTGGCGTAGGAGGGAAGAGCAGATGATTCTGGATAGAGGGATCATGTATGTATTTAAGAGATATTGGTCCAGGGAGTATCCTTGTGGAACTTGGCAGCTGAGGTCGCGGTTGTCAGAGGTGTATGGTGCCAAGCTGACTGACTGGCTCCTTCCAGTCAGAAAGGAGCACATTCATTGTAGTGCGTGCCCTTGGATTCAGATGTCGTGTAGGCAGGCGTTGGATGAGGATGGGGTGGGAGACTGTATCAAATGCTGCAGAGAGATCAAGGAGGATGAGGGCCACCCTATCTCTTCTGTCCAGAGATATGCAAATGTCATCTGTGGCAGCAATGAGGGCAGTTTGCGTGCTGTGGTTGGGTCTAAAACCAGACTGAGTATTGTCTGAATTGGTGGTCATTGAGGTATTAGGTGAGGCATCTGTTGATGATTTTCTTTGACCTTGGTCTGTAAAGGTAGCACTGAGATCGGTCTGTAGTTGGTGTGTTGAAGAGTCTGAGGAGGGTTTCTTCAGCAGTGGGAGAATAATTGTTTATTCCAAGCTTCTGTGAAGGTCGCAAAAGAGGTTGAGGCGTTAAGAATGGGTGTGAGCATGGTGCTGATGTTAGTGCTTTGGAGCTGGAGTGGTCAGGGCTGTGGTCCAGTAGTGCCTCTGCGTGGATGTCTTCCTGGTGGCAACGGTTTCTTCTGGGGTGATGACGACTGATGTGGTTACCATTTGTTCATTGGATAAGAATGGAGGCTTTGGCGAGGTCTGTCTGGTTCTGTTGCAGGTTGAAGGTGCTGTAAATGGCAGTGATTTTGTTGCTAAAGAATTAAGGAAGATAGTTATAGAGGTCCTGAGAAGAAATAAGAGTCCGATGCTGTCACTAGAAACCGAAATCCTTCACAATGGCAAAGATATCTTTGCTGCTGTTGGTGCTGGCATTGATGCGGTGCACCAGAGCAGTGCATTTGATGGCCCGGATCATTTAGTGGTTGTGTCTCAGGGTGGACTGGAATGTACTCCTCCCTGCATTGTCCCGGCTCATTCTCCATTTGCACTTCAGTTGTTTGCAGTGGCGTTTCATCAATCTGAGTTTCCCCTGTGTACCAACTGCCCTGTTTTGTTGCATTGCTGTTTTTTGTGGGGGCTGAGAGCAAGGGCAAGAGGTAATCCAATTGCTGAAATTCTTGATGGCTTTGAGGAGGCTCTTGCTGTATTTTGGTCGGTCGGTGTTCAGAGCGGTGTTCCAGTCCTTCTCCTTGATGCTGTTCTAATTTTGACAGGCTGGTCTGACCGAATGATGCAATAAATGTATTGAGATCAAGAGTAGTGTTTGGGTCAATTATTGCCCCGTGCCCCAACCCAGTTGCTGCAGACTATGCCACCTGTCCCACTGATTTTTCCATGCCAACTATGAAGGCTTTTTTATAAATGTGCGTATTTGGTTGAAGTAAAAAATTACAGGAACCTTGAATCTTGTATTTGACTGATTTTTATAGTTAACATTTCCAACACACTTAGATTGGTGGTATGAAATGACTGAATTTTGACCTACAACTACTAGGCTTATTGCCATCAAAATAAAGATTTAGGAGTTAATCTAAGCGTGAACTTCTGGTGCACGTTTGGTGTACAGCAGTGTTTTTGCTGCGTTTGAACAAAAATTACCATGCAGTTTTTTTTTTCTTCTCTTTTTAACCCAACCATTTGTAACCCCTTTAGAGTCCTTGATTCCAACCCTCTACTTCTCCCCCCCTGTTCGAGGGCAAACCAAAAAACATGTCATAAAACTAGTTACCTGGATCCTTCCTTCAGATTGATCCTGGTTGGATCATGGGGGACCACCCTGCAATGACGAAACTGTCGTTAAGGAATATAGTTGACTGCAAGTCCACTGGACCGATTACCTAATGGAGATTGCTTTGAAAAAAATACTGAGCTACCTAGACCCACTCGCTAGTGATAGCTGTTCTTGCATGCGGTTAGTTTGTTGACTGAATCAAGACTATTTTAGTGGTCAGAAAATAGATGTGACAAATTGGATTCAGTTGTTGCTTCATTTATATTGATGGATGTCCTAAGCTGTGCAATGGTGTAGTTAGAGCTTCATAGTGAAGAATAAATGGGGAATTTGTGTGTTTAAGATCTCGCCTACAGACATCTGTATATTTGTTCAGGTGGAAGACCCTCTGCTTACAATAAATTGATATAGCGTCTCTTTTGGGCCTGCCCAGTGCTGAAGATTAGATGGTTTTCTTGTCCACATAAGTTACCTTCTCCTTACTTGATGTCTTTCCTCCCTGTTCTGGCCAAAGAGCATTTCAGTCTTACCGTGTTTGAATTGATTAGTTGTATCCTTCCAATACTGATGTCGGGACATTGCAATGCTTAAAGGCCTCCTTTTTCTTTTCGTCGCTCCTTCTTTCCCTGTGATCCCCTCTGTATTTTTATTTGCAACAGTGATGGAGAACTCGTACGGTAAAGTATAGGAAAAGTTTCAAATTTTTAATAAACTTTAAAACAAATAATATTTTTCTGTTAAATATTAATGTAAATTAAGATTGTATATTTATTTTAAATGTAGAACAAAATCAAAATGCAAGAGAATTAACTTATAATTAAATGTTTAATTTGTTTAATTATATTGAATTAAAATATTTTTACAAATTTATTAAAAACTCCTTCCTAAAGATTTATATTATGTAGTAAAACTTTCTAAGTTATGTACAGAATCGTTTTAAAATTAATATTAAAAAAATATTCTCATTAAAAAGGGCTAAAATATTTTATAATTTTTGTGTATTTAATTTCTTCAACAGTAAAAGGTGTGTATATATATGTGTGTGTGTGTGTGTATATATATATATATGTGTGTGTGTGTGTGTATATATATATGTGTGTGTGTGTGTATATATATTATATAATATATATATATTTTTTTAGTAAAAATTATTTTTAACTCTATTTTTGTTCTCACAGGGTTTTATTTTAGGCACATGCCTTCAAACATTCTATGGGAGGGTGTTGCAGGACCACTGGTAGGCCTTGTGTGGTACTGGACTTAGTCCAAGCCTGAGCTGGAGTACATTTAGTACTGTTTTGGGTTCTTTCTGGCTGTAGTAGCTGTGGAAGTGCAGTTTGTTAATAGCAATGGGCTTACTCTGTTAGTAGGTGCATGTCTCTGCCTTAACCTCTCCCTGGTTCTGCCCTACCCCCTTCTTTTACCTCCCTAAGTCCCTCCTTATGCCTCCCTAACCCCCTCCTTACTCCTCGCTAACCCACTCCTATTTAGTAATAGGTATTCCCCATTTATAGCCACTCCTCCTGTTCCTCCCACATTTACTATTATTAAAACCGAGGTTTATATGTGCGGACATTTCACAGCAAAGACAGGCGCAGCAGAGGTGTAGACCTCCTTTGGTAGGGTTCTGAATAGCAATTTGTAGAACCTGTAGTACTAAACATACTACAAAATGCAGTTTGTGAATAGGCTCCTCTGTGCTTTGTAAAACAAAGATTTTTTTGATTCAGTAAATGATGTAAAATCTGTAAAAATGGTATGTTGATATAACAATGGTAGTTGTAATGAAAGGACATTTCCTTTAAAGGATTATATTGTATTAGATGAAAGCAACGTATGGTAGTATATTCCGCAGTAGCTTGGCAATCCATGTACTTTTGTAATAAAATGGCTAACTGGTAAAGGCGAGCTCACCTCATTTTGTCTGCAACCACTTGGCATACACTCTTGCAACTCCATTATTGACTCAGATTTTCCACAAATAATCAGAAGTCCAGCTTCTCTCCAACTCCGTTCCTGTTTTTCATTGGGGCATATTGGGCACAGTACGCATGCAGGCCTTTCCTCTACTTCAGACGATACTAGATATTGAAGATACCATCCCAAAGTTTCAGATCCAAGCATGCTCTGCACCCTGAGCATTGTGTCCACCCCCCAATCCCTACCTTGTTCTCAATGCGCTGTGGAGGATGAGATTTCACTGGATGGTACCCGAGGAATCGGTGGCTGGAACACCTGGGGGAAGTGTTTATTCTAGAGTGAGGATTTCTCCATCTGTTTCCAGATGTAGACTGATAAATGCCCGTTTAATCTTTCTCTGGGTTGGTCATTTATTTTGCTCATTTGCAACTGGCAACCATGGTAACTATTGCTTCCTGCCTAGGTTGGTACATTCATCCAGGGAGATGACAGTTCGCCGACTTTTGAAGCTGGTGGAACAATACATGCACCTAAATTTGCTGGAACTATGACCCATCTGCCATGCCTTAAAGGTGTTTCTTTCCTCTATTATTGGCCAGGTGGCTCATGTTCTGCTGGACAGTGTCAGTAGCATGTAGCAGTGGGCCGTAGAGCACAGATTCTTTACAGTGGCAACTCTCCTGGCTGGAGTGTTGAAGGTTCAGGCAGACCCTTTGAAAGATATTGCTTCATCCTCACTTGACAGTGATGGTCTTCACATTTGTGGCACCCGTGCATTGACCAGTTTCCTTGATGTCTCATGAATTGTTCTTTGCACGCAATATTTTACACCACAAGGCTAGTTGGACAATGGATACTTTGCAGTGGACACAAGGTCTACTGTATGCATTTCCTCTGATCCCACTCCTGGTCATAGTTGAGATTAAATACCCTAGATTTGGCAAGGTGGATTTGGTATGCTGATCTATTCAATCAAACTTTTATAGAGTGCTGCAAATCACCCGTGAGGTTCTCGAGGCGCTGGAGCTGATTGCTGCTGCGCAGAGGTTTGGTCATTCACACATCCAGGTCTTTAGTTCTCTTTTGAATTGCTTGATTGGCAGTGCAGTCCTGAGGTGCCGTGGGCTTGTTCCAAACCTTGGCTGCCAGGTGCTTGAAGGAGCAACTTCCGCTGTTGGCTTGGCAGATTCGTGGGGTGTCTGCGAGGGAGAGGGAAGCTGATCGAAGCTGTGTGGTCGGTTGGTGGAGGGTCAGACGTTTTGTTGATGTATGCTGGTTCTTCCCTGTGCAGGGCCTTGTAGGTGTGGGCCAACATCTTGAACTGTCATCCCTTCTGAAACAGGAGCCAGTGTAGTTTCTTGAGGTGTGATGTGGGTCATTCTGGGGAGGTAGAGTATGAGTCTTGCTGCTGAGGTCCGTATTGTCTGGAGCCTCTTCCAGAGGCGTGAAGTGATTCCTACGTAGAGCATGTTTCCGTAGTCCAGTCTGCTGGTGATAAGGGCCTGCGTGATTGTCCTTCTGGTGTTTGCCGGGAACCACCTAAAGATCTTGCAGAGCATCCGAAGGGTGAGGAAGCAGGCGGATGAGACTGCGTTGACTTGCTTCTCCATGGATAGCTTGCTATCCAGGATGATGCCGACAGGGGTGGGGGGGAAAGAATGTCGATTCTGAGCTACATGGGCTACCATGCGTTGGTCCATGGCGAGGTGTTGGTCCCAAAGATTAGGACTTTCATTTTTTCGGTGTCAGTTTGAGGCAGTTGTCCTTCATCCAGTTCGCGACATTTATCATGCATCTGTGGAAGTTGGCTTTAGTGGTGGAGGGATCTACGGATAGTGACGGGATGAGCTGTGTGTCGTCGGCGTAGGAGACTGTTTGACCTCCACATCTCCTTCCAGACCGAGGTATCTGTCACAGTAGGTGGTCTCTGAACAGTCCGTCTCCACATGTGGTGATTGAGAGGATACAAGTGACTAACTGTAAGCTTCCATCCAAGGTGGCTTATGTTATTGTAGCAACTAGGAACAATTCCACCAATTTGGTTTATACTTGCTATTGCTTGTAATTGTGTTTTGTGCAGGGCATAGATCCTTTTGTGGCTCGTCTCTCCAATATTGAGTGCCTTCTCTTTCTCAGTAAGGTTTGGCAGATTGTAATAAAGTATGCATCAACAAAAGAGCACATATGGATTGGGTAGTTTCTGAAAGGGCCGGGCCCATTAGTTCTAGACCTGTTCTAGAGACACTCCGATGTGTTTTTTTTTTTTTTCTTTTTTTGTAGCATGAAAGTGTAAAAGGGAGAAAAGTCGTTAATAGACAGTTAATTAGCCAACAATTCACTCTGATACATAATAACCCACTGACTACTTAAGGTTAGTTAACTTATTACAAATCCAAAAATAACTGGACATAGGGACACCTCAACACGAAGGTATAGAAATACAAAAGAATTAGCATGAAGCCAAATCTGCGCATCCAATTTAGACGGTGCAACATGACAACTATTAATTCAAAAAGTAGGATACAGAAAATCAGAAAGCATGAGTACAAATTTCCCTGCATCGAAGGTTGGTGAGTGAAAAGCATTAAATCTGTCCCTACTCTAACGCTAAGATGACATCCCTACATAAGCATTTTCAATAGAAGGGAATGGTGTCAGTGCGTGGAGTCTTCCCAAGAAGCCTCTAAACCATCAATGGGTCAAGTAGCATAAGGCCACTATCGCAAAGAAAGAGCTTGTTCTAGGATGCTCTCTGAAGGCAAGAAAGAAAATGGTGCGCTTTCTCTAGTTCCAACAATCCGTTATCCACAGGTAGAATTCCCATAGTGCACCTCACACACACCATCCACTCTGGGTGTAGTCCTGAGCATACTTTTCCACGGTATTGTCCATGTACCTCCTTTGCAACAATTTGTCCTTGGCTTTCTCCCGTGCGAAACCCAATGTCCTTCCTTTATAAACCCAAGTCACACGATTGTAACGTCTCTCCTTGCCTAGCTGCTAAAACAGACAGTCTGCCTGAAAGAGTGCTTCTTCACCTGCAATACAAAATGTGAGAGTACCGATTCCATAGTGCACATGAAATTCAACTATTAATTCTAAAGCTAGGGTTGTAGGGGGCTTGGATTTCAGGCCTACGATTTCAGCTTACAAAACAATACATCATGTAAGCTTTACAAATTCACAAAATAATTAATCCTCTCCCTCACGAAGAACCCCGAAGACACCAGACTCGGCTTCCAGGAAGGAATGAAAGACGTCATGGCCTGGATGAGCAACAGCTGCCTAAAGCTCAACTCAGAAAAGACAGAGGTCCTCATCCTTGGACCCTCCTCCACCACCTGGGACAACACCTGGTGGCCCTCTGCCCTCGGAAACCCACCCACTCCAACAGACCACACCCGTAACCTTGGCATCATTCTAGACTCAAGATCAAAAACCTCTACGACAACTTCGACCATCCACCAGGTGCCACAGACGGCCCCCCAGAAACACCAGCCAGCCCACCATCTCCAACTGGACACCGATCACGGCCGAAGACACCACCTCGACCATGAAAAGAATCCACTCAGGGGGCCCCCACCGACCCCTGCCCCCCTCACATCTACCACAGAGCCGTGGCCGCCATCGCACCCAAACTACAACTCACCATCAACACCACCTTCAAAACAGGCACCTTCCCAGACGACTGGAAGCGCGCAGAAGTCAGACCCCTGCTCAAGAAGCCCACAGCTGACCCCACCGACCTCAAGAACTATCGGCCCATCTCGCTCCTCCCCTTCGCAGCCAAAGTTGCAGAGAAAACCATCAACAGGAAACTGACACGATTCATTGAAGAGAACGCCGTCCTCGACCCGTCCCAATCCGGATTCCGAAGCAACCACAGCACAGAGACCGCCCTACTTGCCGCCACAGACGACATCCGCACCCTCCTGGACCAAGGCCACTCCGCAGCCCTCATCCTACTCGACCTATCAGCGGCCTTCGACAGTCTCCCATCGCACACTAGTCGTCAGACTACACGACGCAGGCATACAAGGAACAGCCCTGGACTGGATCCGATCATTCCTCACCGGAAGAAGCCAAAGGATCAGACTCCCACCCTTCCTCTCCGACCCCACGAAAATCACCTGCGGAGTCCCACAGGGTTCATCACTGAGCCCCACCATCTTCAACATTTACATGGCCCCCCTCGCAGCCATCGTCCGACAACACGGCCTCAACATCGTATCCTACGCCGACGACACCGAGCTCAACCTCTCCCTCACCAAAGACCCCACCACTGCCAAACTCCTTCCAGAAAGGAATGCAAGACGTCGGTCTGGATGACCAACAGCTGCCTGAAGCTCAACGCCGAGAAGACAGAAGTCCTCGTCCTCGGTACCACCCCTTCTGCATGGGACAGCACCTGGTGGCCGACCGCCCTCGGAAGCCCACCTACCCCCTCAGACCACGCCAAGAACCTCGGCATCGTACTCGACTCATCACTCTCCATGAACCAACAGGTCAACGCCGTCACCTCCAGCTGCTTCAACACCCTCCGCATCCTCCGCAAGACCTTCAAGTGGATCCCCCCTGAGTCAAGGAAGACAGTCACCCACGCACTCATCACCAGCAGACTGGACTATGGAAACGCACTCTACGCCGGCATCAACAAGTCCCTACTCTGCAAACTCCAAACAGTACAAAACACCGCCGCCAGACTCGTCCTCGGCATCCCCCGACACGAACACATCAGTCAACACCTACGAAGACTCCACTGGCTCCCCGTGGAGAAAAGAGTCACTTTCAAAATCCTCACTCACGCCTACAAATACCTACACAACAACGGACCCAAATACCTCAACGACAGAATCAACTTCCACTTACCCAAAAGAAACCTCCGATCTTCCAACCTCGCACTGGCCGAAACCCCGCGCATCCATAGAGCCAGAGCAGGCAGAAGATCCTTCTCTCACATTGCAGCCAAGACCTGGAACGAGCTACCGGCAGACATCAGACGCGCCCCCTCCCTGAACACCTTCAGGAAGACCCTCAAGACCTGGCTCTTCGTCTAAACAGATCTGCGGACCCCCCCCTCAGCGCCTTGAGACCCTCACGGGTGAGTAGCGCGCTTACAATTCCCTGATTGATTGACTCCTCCCTCACCATGACCTGCCAGATCAACGCCGTCCCCTCCACCTGCTTCAACTTCCTCCGCAAGACCTTCAAGTGGATTCCCCCCCCTCCCGAAAGCAGAAAGACCGTCACCCACGCACTCCTAACCAGCAGACTGGACTACGGTAACGCCCTCTATGCCGGAGTCAACAAATCCCTGCTACACAAGCTCCAAACCATCCAGAACACCGCAGCCAGCCTCGTCCTCTGAACCCCACGACATGAGCACATGACCCAGCACCTACGAGACCTCCACTGGCTCCCCATCGAGAAGAGAGTAACCTTCAAGCCACTCACCCACGCCTACAAATCCTTCCACAACATCGGACCCAGATACCTCAACGAAAGAGTCTCCTTCCACATACCCAAAAGGAACCTCCACTCCGCCGACCTCGCCCTGAAAGAGACCCCATGCATCCGCAGAACCAGAGCAGGTGGAAGAGCCTTCTCCTACGTCGCAGCAAAGGCCTGGAACAAGCTCCCAGTCAACATCAGACGCTCCCCCACTCTGCACACCTTCAGGAGGAGCCTCAAGACCTGGCTCTTCGGCTGTCCGGAGCTGCACAACACCCACCCCCCCTCCCCCCCCCCCCCAGCGCCTTGAGACCTTCACGGGTGAGTAGCACGCTTTAAAACCCCTGATTGATGGATTGATAAATACATTTTCTAATGCATTTACCTATATTATAGTACCTATATGGAATATAACACTACGTATGCAATGTCACCATTTAAAAAACCATTTAGTACATGAATATTTGCCAGTTTCAAAACACAAGTTCTTTATGTTAACATTTTCTGTTAGATACATACATTTTCTACATTAATTCGACATACTACTTATCAATAAGCTAAAATACGTCATGTATTTGTGAATACATTTCACAATTCTAACACTTCACGTTAATATGGTTGCAAGATTATATGCGGGTGCGCTTTACACATGATTAAGATGCACCCCTACAAATGAAATGAGAATTCCGCTCCATTTCTTCAGTGTGTGTGCATTCCTCTTTAGGTTACAGGTTAACGCCTTGTCTTCCGTGTAACATTCTATTGCATCATACTAGATGCTTCCAGGATTCTAACACCAACGTCTTCTGATAGACATTTAGCTGCAGATTCCTTACCTTAGAATTATCCTCAGGCGCCACACTGGATCTGGAAACTTTTCTACAGCAGTACCTGTGCGTCGGTGGAAGGTGTCTAGCAACTCCATAACATCGTCGTCCACCGGATGCAACGTCTGCAGAGTTCATATAAGCCCTCCCCTCTGCACTGATGTTTCTTTCTTTCAGTGCTTCCTCACGGATCCAGAGAGCGGTACCTCTGGATCTATCTTGACAAAATGGTATGCTTTTTAGATCGAGCCTAGAGTAGTGCGCAAGCGCTGCTTCTGGCGAAGACTTTATGTAGTGGGCTTTTAAAAGCTGACCACACGCTCGTGCACAATGGCCTTTTCCGTGCGGTTACCCGCACGTTTCAGGCACGATGCACGAGCGTGTGGTCAGCTCCGCACGCTGCCGCGCTCGCTCCTCTCTGATCCGGCACGGGTCAGTGCCACGCTGTGCTGCGTGTACAAAGGCTACTTGTTCTCTCTCTCCTGCTGTGGCGGTACCCCCCACCCCTTGCAGTCTCTGTTTCTTTGGTCTCGCGGACGCCAGCGCAGGGCCTGTGATGTCATATGTTTTCTCATCCTCGGTCTCTGCTTCTGCTGTGAAGGGATGGAGGCCGTCAAATAAGTTTCGTTTTTCTCACTCCATGTTTGATACAAAGTCCGTCCGCGCATTTTGTCAGAATGCCGTCCCCCTGGGTATGTTTAAAAGGAAAGCCCCGGGCCACGTGCACTTCTATGCTCCTACAGCCATAATGTCCTTCACGCCTCCATTCAAGACACGCTTTCATGGATGGCATTAAGATCTCGGGAACGATGGATATGAAATTCCTAAACTGTTACTGAACCCAGTGTACAGAAGGCGCTCTCCCCTCTGGACAGCTCAGACCATGCTCCAAATCGGGGGCTTCCCTCACGTGTTTCTTGTGCTTCAATACATGTCCGACCTGCTCCGGCGGAGTCTGACTTTCCCTCTGTTATGTGTCTGCTTTGAAGTAATCTATTGCGAAACTGGACCCCCTCTCATTGTGGACGGATAAGTGGGGGGGAGAGGGGGCTGGATAGTACTCCCTCGCTAGTTCCTTTTACACTCATTATTCAGAAATTAGTGAGTGCTTTTGCCCGAAAAGGTAAGGCCATGACTACAGAGCCCAGAAGGGACCCGCTTCAATGCCCATTGCTTATATCCTTACAAAATGAAAGCAGTCTGGTTTAAAAAGACCACGTTTGTGAACACAGAGCCGCGGTGTGCATTTTGTTTTCCAATTCACCCATCAAGCAGGTATTTCAGTACCTCCAGGATCAGTGCACTTTTCCACCCCGGGAAAACAATGTTGTTCAAAGAGCGACTAGAAAACAAAAGTAGCGCTTCACTGGCAAACACTGTAAAGTGGCGCTATTGTGTTTTGGTGTGAATAAATCAATCTGGCCACCTTGCAACCACTCTGTCTTGCTTTAGTTAGTTGGTTAGTTATTTTTCATATTTTGAATGTTTGATTTCTCTCCATCCCGAGGCTGCACTTCGAATTTGAAAAATGTCAGAAAAAGATGACGTTTTCAGCAGAAGTGTTTTTTTGGATCCATTTCACAGGGGAGCAAATAAACGAAAGGAGGAAAGAGAAGGTCATAGTTTCTTGAAGTCTCGATTTTCACTAAATGAGGAGCGAGACAGAAAGAGAGGGAAGAGGGGGAACAAAGAGAGTGGGGACAGCTGTCAGCAGCAAAAGAACTGGACACTGTCCCTGTCTTCTCCCGGCTCGTTCCTTCTCTGCCCGTTCCGCCCGTCCCCAAAAGCCGAGCCCTAACCATCGGCCTTGGCGATTTCTGCCATCCGGGAGGCATGTTTAAAATAAGAAAGTAGGGGAAGGGACTCTATGAAAGTTAGAGAGGGGCACGCCGTGCCCTGCCGATCCCGCCCACTTCGACCACTGGCTGAAGTGCATCATCAGAGAAGGATTTACTCTCTCAGAGATGGCTACTGTGCTTCGTGCAGTTTCCTGCGGCTTGGAGGCGCTACATGTGTTTGTTTACATCTGCATTAACTCTGATCCCCAAACTTCCACCCTCTCCTCCCCCTCTTTCATGCGTGTTTGCTTTCTTTTCTTACAGACTCAAAGCTATCATTTCACAATGCGCCTTCCCTCACTTAGTACTCCTTTCTGCATCACTTGAATAACTCCATTCTTACATCTTCCTTTTCGCATCTCCCTCTTAGCCTCTCCATCGCTTGCTCTCTCACCTTACCTTGCCTTCTCTCTCTCTTCCCTTTCCATACACCTTCCCTCCACTGCCATCATACGTCACTTCCGTCCTGCTCCCATCTCCCGCCCCACCCTCTCCCTCACGTCCCTCTTCCACAAGCCCATACCTCCCCGCTTCATCTCTTCCTCACTTCCTTACCGCGCCCTCCTATGGTCCTCCCCCTCTTTTCTTCGCCCTCTCATTGGCTCAGATGTCCTCAGAGTGCTTCCATTCACGTTTCTAGCGCTTTAAATAAATTACAATAAAATATGACTTATTTCTCGTCCATAAATAGGATCCTGCCTACGTGTGAATTTTCCTACAATGTAAAGGGCCAAATTTCTAAGGATCAATCTTTTTATTTGGTTCATCATTTGGTTTCGTGTTATTTTATATTGCAATAAATTATACTGAGATGTCCTTCAACAGACAGGCCACTCAATCTCAGCTCCATCCAACTTAATATTATATCTGGATAAAATGAAGAGCGACCCCGAGAGTCTACAGTAACTTTGACGACGAGATGGGTCTTGTCCACAGCGTCCAGAGATCTGGACTTGCTGGACATTGGGCTAGAAGTATCATGCACTGTTCTTGTCGTAAACGGCCCAATTTGCATTGTGACCGGAAAAATGCTTTTTGACATGTTTCAATCCCAAATTGCCTTCTGGTAACATGTTACCTAATCGAAGTTTGTAACTGCGAATACAGACAGTGGTCCCAAGCATCACTGCCTGCTCTTAAACAAGCATTTGCAATGCAATAGCTCTCGCGTTACTGAAGTTAGAGCTATTGGCGTCGCTAACAATAATGCAACGCCAATAGCTCAAACTTTCAGTAATGCAAAAGCTTTTGCATTGCTAATCAATTGTGGCACTCACGCTTTAGCTTCACACATCTTAAGCTAAAGCACGGTTGCCGCGATTGTAACAAAAGTAAACAAATAGAAAACAAGCATTTGCAATGCAATCGGTCTCGCCTTTGGGACCTTATATGTATTTAGCTATATGCAGCACATTAGCCTGGGTGCTGAAACATCTACTGTTCTTTAACATGGAGGGAAAGTAAGCACCAAACTAGGGCTGATCTCCAGAACCCACAAAGTACATACACATATAAGTATATACTAAAGTATATACACGAGATCTCGAATGCTCGACTTAAAAATAGGGGATGCTGTTGTGGTGAAAGATTCCAATTACACACGTTATCTTGGGGATATTGGGTGTCCTATAAACCATGCATTACTAGCTCTTTTACACATCCGGGCTTTACCCGTGCTACATTGTTCCCAGTGCATCACTGTGCAGTTCTCTCTGACGCTCTGTGGTTTTATGATGGCTCTTCCAACATCCACCTATTTAGCTCCCAGAACCACTGAGCGTTAAGTTAGCTCAGTTCAGGGTCAGACTGGGACAGAAGATGGGCCTGGGCACAAAAATAAAAGTGCCCCTCGTTAGTGAATTAGAAGGCTCAAAAAGTGGCCCATGTTTTCAAATTCTGCAGTTTAGAACTTGGAAAGGTACACTGCATGGAAGTCTGCATGGATATTACCTTGCTGCAAACAATGTTTGTTTTAATATCAGGAAAATCAACAGTAAAAACTGACCAAGCAGACCATAAAAGAGGCCAACAAACAGCCAGAGAAAACCGTGCACACACTGCCTTGCCACTGCCAGACCAGCCCTGGGGCCCTCCCTGCCTGGTTGCCCTATACTTCAGTCCGACCCTGCCTCAGTTGGTTAAGGAGCCTAAATCAGGTAACGGTATGTAACCCGAGGCACAGTTTGCACTCCGTCCATGCATTCCTCGTTGCCATTTCCCGAGATCCATTGTCATCAAATACTGCATGTTATTGGTTATCGAAAAGGCGATTTGGTTAGAATTATAATAATTATAGTGTGTCTTCCGGGTGCGTGCGTACATGTCCAGGCGTGGCAAAGTATGTTGTGTGCAGCCTGCAAAGGCGCCACAGTGGGAACCCCCCAGCGTTCTGCAATATTACAATTTAATAATGTGCTACTTACTAGCGACGTATGTATGGGTGAAATAAGTGTAAATAAAAACACACGTGGCTCGAGATACGGCTGTCTGTCTCTCACTTTATAGGAGCAAGTCTGTTCGGAGATTCAATTATCATAAACAGTTTGAGGCGGGAGGGGCTGGGCGCGCTTGCGCACGGGGGTGTGTGTGTGTGTGAGAGAGAGAAATGTGTGAATACTGAATACATACATAAATCAGGAATAACCGCCCTGAGGAACACAATGTCATATCTCAGTGAGAGACACGTATCAACCAAAAACGGTCCCTAACATAGGCATACCCTGTACCTGCTGTACAACAGACGTGCAAATCCCCTCGTGTTTTTGAAATGTAAATACAAATGTGCTCACGAGTGCCAACGAATGAAAACACGATATGGTCATTAGCAACACCAACACATACTGTAAATTCTGCATTGATGGTGTATCATGCATAAACATACGTCATGGAAAAAGATACCGGGTGTACAGTACAGAAGTAACAAGCATTGGCATAGCCAATTGGTCTCGCCTTTGGGACCTTATAAGTGTTTAGCCATGCAACAGTTGATGTTGTTGCACCAAGGATATTGTGCTGCATAACTAAATACTTATAAGGTCCCAAAAGCGAGACCTATTGGCTATGCCAATGCTTGTTCTGGATATTTTCGGGCTTCTGTGGACTATGTCGACACTGCACCCTCATACTATTTGCAAGTGGTGTCTGTGCGTGCACCCTGACTCAGAACTGTGCCGCTCATGTCTTCACCTTCAGTTGTCGGCATTGCAGGAGCGCCCCATGACAAGGTTAGCGGTGCGGGTCGGGTGGTGGAAGGTCCCTCGTCTGTTGCGGTCCTCTTCTCCTTCCTGGGACCACTTGAGTGCCAGCTCTCGAAGTACTTCGTCCTCGCTGTCAGCTGGTAAGACCTGGCCTAGGCGGTCGGCACCGCAGTCTTCCCCGACTTTACCTCATACGTGCGGTGTCCCTGACATGCTACCTTTACATCTGATTTCGGGGTTGGAGCGAGAATCTGTCCTGTGCCTTCCGGTGGTTCCTGGCACCAAGGCTACTCTGGCTCAAATGAGGTAACACTACCTCTCCCCAAGGAGGTCAGTGAAGCCTTGGCTGACTCCAAACTGGCGGGACCTCCCTCTGTGTCAGTGAGGCCCTCCGATTCCGTGATCGAACCACCTATGACGCCAGTGTTTGCTCCGCCGGCGCCGCTATTGTCGGCACTGATCGCCCCTAGTTAGTCTCTCCTCCCTAGTTAGTCTCTCCTCCCTGACAGAGGTGTCGCCTCTACGATGCTGGTCAACATTCGGAATGGAGTCGGTGGGGCAGTACTTTTCGGGCTACCTTCCTCCGCCTTCTGAGGAGCCACCTGCTGTTTTTCCCTCTGGGACACCGGTATTTTGGTGATGTCGGTGATGACATGACTGTGCAAAAAAGTGCAACCCCAGGGGCGGCGTCCCCCGAGTGCACAGCGGGATGTCCAATGGATGGAGTAATCCAAAATTATTCAAGAATAAAACTAATTAATCTGTTCTCAAGACATTGAATTTTCATACATTCTTGGTCATAGATAATGGAGTATGTTTCGTTCACATATTGCCAGCGAAATAAACTTTTTTGTGATAAAGCAAATTGTTGCTCCCAAGTTATTGGTCCCAATTCATTTTGTGCTATATGGAGCCCTTCATCAGGGGACCATTAAACGCCTGAGTAAATGAAGTAAGAATAACGCGTGTCACAGTACGGTAATAGGATGGTATATCGGTGTCATGCATCGTGTTCGCAAATCCAATGTGTTGAGTCCAAGAATTCTGGTGAAATACCAGTTTCAATCATGCAGTCAATAGCAAAGTAAACAGTTGGCACTGTAGAAGTGAGGTCACCACGGGTTAATCGTAAATTCAGTGAGGCCATAGCTAACATGTTACATCATTGCTGATACATCACTAAGTAAGTTGAGTAACAAAAACCTGTAAGGCTGTGATGTGATCTTATGCACCTAGGTCACAAAAGTTATGTGAGTGTTGTGGTTGAATAAACAATGTGCAGTGATTTTAGTGAACGTTAATGGGCGTGACGACAGTTGACGCGATAATAGGTTTAACGTCTCAGAATTAATTCGGGATGTCAGGGCTTGTGAGACAGACGAGTAATCGTGTGCGGCTGGATGTGTGAAGTCTTGGCGTTGTAAAATAAAATGGATTGAGTGCTAATCTAACTCTTACCAGCGTCAATGGGTGAAAGCCACAGTGTCGAAATGTGTCCAAACCGGGCGGGTGGCTGTAGTGTCCTGCTGGGTGACGACACTAGGCCCAGTGGGTGAGCAAAAGAGGGACACGACACACCGGTTGCATTAGTGGCCAGCAACCAACTTAGCCACGCCCGGCTCTCCCCGAGCTATTTATTAGCGCTCTATTGTGCGTGCCGCGTACGCACGTCGGCCGCGCCAATTAACCTCAACACCCAGGGGTCGGGTACAAACACCCCTCCCCTCTGGGACCAGAGTGGCGTAACCCACCACTCGGAACCAACATATACCTGGTCAAAATAAAACACTTGAACAAAACAACAACAAGAAACATCTTAGTCCATCATCTCAAATGACAATACCACATGGAACAGTCTTACTTGGTTTCACGCAGCAGCTCCCCGGCTACAGAGCATGGCCCACAGTCTCTTCTTTCAGCTACCAGGTTACAAAGTCCCGGTACCTCTGGGAAGGCTTCGGATGAACCCTCAGATTATACCGCCTCCGACTGTCACTGGTGGGTGGTGACAGCGAGACCAGCTCCTGTCCTTTGGTCGCCGTCGGCGGACTCTCTCTGCTATCGGGCTCTTCGGGGGGCAGGACCTCTTCCGAGGGCTGGACTAAAACAGGAGTTCCGCTCAGCCTTTCCGACGATGCTCCCTGAATGTCATCGACGTCTTCCGACAAATCAAACCTCCTGAGTGGGGTATCCTCTCCAGCGACATCTTCATCCGAATTCCGTTCTAAGAGATGATCAGGAGTTTTCTTGAAGTGAGAAACATTCCTTGTCACCCACTCTCTGCCTCTTCTGGCAGTAACTTGAGTGCCGCAGATCTTGGTCACAGTCCATGCTTCAAATTCAAACGGCAGGCGGAATTTTCCACCTGGATGACGGTCACGGACCAGCACCCGGTCACCTATCTTCAACGAACATTGGTGGGCACGCCGTCGCCGAGAGGCGTCTTCATTGTTGTGCAGTCGCCGGGACTCAGACTGGTTTGGCGGGCATGGAGTGACAGCCCACTGTGGGTGGTGAGGGATAGTGTCACTGACAGCTCGATTAAAACACATTCGTCCTGGGGCAACGCCTGTAGTGCAGTGCGGGGTTAACCGGTACACTCTCAGAAACTGATACAGCGCTTGCTCCACAGGTCGACTTTCCACTAGAGCAATCTGAACAGTCTTGTTTAGGGTTCTCATTAGCCGCTCTACTTCTCCATTGACCTGTGGCCACCTCGGCGTTACTCTTTGATGTTTGACTCGGTAGAATGTAAAATAGTCTGCCAGCTCACTACTGGTAAACGGGGGCCCATTGTCCGTGCGGATTTCTCCAAAAAGGCCATGGGTGGCCATCATTTTTTCAAGCTTGGATATCACTTCTACAGCCGGCGTGGTGTTTACAATCTCGACTTCTGGATATCGGGAGAAATCATCTACCACCACCAGCATGTGTCGTCCTCCCGGCAGGCTGCCAAAATCTGCACTTACCCGTTCCCACGGGACAGTCGGGCCAAGTTCTGTGATCACCGGTGCCGGCGGAGCCGGGAGGCTCGTGGCGAGGCACACTGGACAGCTCTTCACGATGTCCTCAATCAGATGATCAAGTCCAGGAAACCACACTTTGCTCCGTAGCCGGTTTTTCGACTTTACCATGCCCTGGTGGGCACCATGTGCCAGTGCCGCTGCTTTCTTGTGCAGGCTCTCCGGTAGGACGAGACGAGGGCCTCTCAGCAGACAGCCGTCCTGTGTCCACGATACAAATTCTTCAACACGGACCTGGCCATTTCAGTGCGATACGGTGCAGGGGTTTGCAGCTCTTTCCAATCTCCTGAGGTGACAGCTCGGATGGCTAGCTGTAGACAGTCATCCTCGGCTGTGGCTTTGACGACATCTTCGAGAGAGATTGGCAGGGGTCTCGACCGCTCCACTATCATTCGCACATAATCTTCCGTGGCCGCCGCTTCCACGGTCTCCTGGAGGGTCACAGGCCGAGCGTGCCTCGACAGAAAATCCACTGGGTTCTTGGTGCCTGGTTGATATTCCACCTTGAACTGGAACTCCTGCAATTGTAGGATCCATTTTTCTATACGGGGAGGAGGCCTGGACGATGATCCTTGGAATAGGGGAAGGAGAGGCTTATGATCCGTCACAACGGTAAACGGGTGCCCATACAGGTAAATGTGAAAATGCCTGCATCCCCACAAGATCGCAATTGCTTCCTTTTCAATGTGAGAGTATCTCTGCTCCGTGGATGTGAGTGTTCGACTGGCATAGGCTACCAGCGCCCACTCGCCACAGCCATGGCGCTGTGCTAGGACGGCACCTAGGCCCGTAGGGCTGGCATCCACGACCAACTGGGAGGCCTTGCAAGGGTCAAAATACACAAGATTGGTGTCAGCCGAGAGGGCAGCCTTCGTGCGCCTGGACGCTTCTTCTTGCTCGGGGCCCCACTGCCATGGACTTGCTGCTTTGGTCAATTCTCGCAGCGGGCCCGTCAGGTCGGAGAGGTTCTTAATGAAGCGTCCGCAATATGTTACCATTCCTAGAAAACTACGGACTCCTGACACCGAGGATGGCGCAGCGGCTGCTTGGATGTCGTCGACTTTCTCTGGGTCGGGACCCACACCTTTCTCAGAAAATCGATACCCAAAGAAACTGATGTCTTTGCGGAGGAAATCACACTTCTCACGATGAAGAGTGAGCCCCTTCTCCTTTAGCCTGGCTCAAACAGCCTGGAGCCGCGTGAGGTGTTCTTCGAGCGTGGGCGCGTGCACCAGAATATCATCGCTCACGTTGAGCACAACTGGAAGTCCATGTAATACTGTCTTTATGATGTTTTGGAAGACCTCGGCAGCACTTGAGATCCCAAAGTTGAGTCGAGTGTAGCGCCACAGGCCCACGTGTCGAATGATGTGATTGGCCGAGACTCCGGGTGTAGAGGGATCTGGTGATACCCCGAGCGGAGGTCCATTTTAGAAAACCACCTCGAACCAGCCAGTTCTCCGATAATGTCATCTATGGTCGGGGTTAAGTGTCGCTCCCGCTTGATGGCCAGATTCGGGACCCTCATATCCACACATATGCGCACAGCTTCGGGTTGCTTCGGTTTCCGCGCCACCACAATGGGTGATACCCACGGCGTCGGGCCATCTACTCTCTCGATGATGCCAGCTTGTTCCAGTACGCGGAGTTCCGCTTCTACCTTGGGTCGGAGGTGGAAGGCTATCCTTCGATGCCTCCGGGCCACTGGAGTTACGGACTTGTCCACATGAAGTCTTATAGCTGGTTCTTTGAGGCACCCTATGCCGGTGAAGAGTGAGGCGAACTCCTGCAACAGGTGGTCAAGATCATTTGCGTGAACTTCAAACGCGAACTGAATAAGATTCAAATCTTGGGCCGTCCGGCATCCGATAAGGAATCCGGACCCAACTTGGGAGATGTATACTTTTGCACGCTGACCAGTGTCTTTATGTTTGAGGTCTGTCTGGAACACCCCACACATTGTTAATGGGGCACAATTCCCAAATGCGTAGACTTGCACTTTCGTACGCTGAAGTGTGGGTTTAGCTGGGAGGTTCCGATATACTTCTGCGGCCATGAGGTTGATCGTGGCTCCAGTGTCGATAAGTGCCGCTATTGGATGGTCGTGTATTTGAACTTTACATACTGGGGTAGCTGCCTGAGTATTCGCCAGGGCGTTGAGCATCCTGACCACGTGGACTGTGGCCGCATCGTCCTCATCCATATCACTGGCGGGGGAGTCTTCCACAATTGGCTCAATGGCACGCACTTGCTTTCGCCCGCTTGGAGGCCGTCTGCGCAGGGACGAGCAGCATACTGCTGCAAAATGGTTCACTTTGCCACAGGAGCTACAGATCTTCCCGTTGGCTGGACACCCACCGTCGTGTGGGTGTTGACCACCACACCATCCACATGGGCGATTTGCTGACGTGTTCTTAGTGGGCCTCTTGATCGTCCCCGTCGTTCTGTTTTTCTCCTGGTGGTTCCTTGCGAATCGCGTTGATGGGCTCCGTCTTGACTTGCGACGTGGTGTTGGGATCCATATGGGCTGCCCGTGCTTTGGACAATTCCTTGGACCTACCAAGCGTTAGTATGTCTCGCATGGACATATTGTGCTCTTGAAGTATCCGTTCACAAAGTTTTACCGACGCGCACCCTTGTCTGAACTGGGCACGTACCTCATCAGCTTCGTCCGGAAGGCTACAGGTGCTCGCTAGCTCCTTTAGGCGCTCATGAAAAACGTCTACAGACTCCTCTGGCTGTTGCTTCGCCTGGCGCAGCAGGAACCTTTCGTAATCCGGATTGGCGTATGGCTCGAAATGCGTGGTAATGGCGTCGCGCATTGTGGCGTAGTTCCTCGGGGGGCCTCCTTCCCTCACCGTCTTCGAGATTTTATGTATTTTCGCTCCACCTAGGTGTAGCAACATGGAGCGTCGGCGTGGGGCCGCGATCTCGGCGGCATCAAAGTATGTTTCCAACCGCTCCACCCACGCCTTCCATCGCGCCGCTTGTGAAGGGGGGGGGGCGGTGATGACCAATGGCTCCAGGGATGGGAATGAGGCCATGGCCGATTACGCCTGGGCGTGGCTGAGTCTGGGTGTCGACTGTCGTGAGGCTCGGGCGCACTCACAGGGTTTCCTAGCGGGGCCACTGGACAGCCGTGTTGGCGGGGCGTTGACCCTGGTGTGATGGGCGATGGTGCAGGACCCGTGAGGGGGCTGGGGCGTGAGATGGCCCTCTGAACTCCCAAGGCTGCTGCCAACCAGGTGAGCGTGTGTCCTGTATTGGGGGCACTGCCACCGCTGGGGTCCCTGCCTGAGGAGCAGTGTGCAGGTTGTCCACGGGTCTGGGGTGGTGGGAGCAGGACGAGCGGTCCCCACGCTCCTGCGGAGATCGCGGGATGCAGGGGGGCGGAGTCACGTTCCCTCGGGGTCAGCGCTGCTTCGCCGACAGCCGTGGAGGCGGCAGCGGCCACCAGGAGAGGCAGAGGGCGTGGCCGGTCTTACCCACGGGTGCAGCGGAGGCTCAGGCGGGAACCAGACGGGACGCCAGGCGGCAGGGTCGCGCCGCAGGTGGCGCGTCAGAGCGCAGTTTGTGTTGCTCGAGGCAGCGGAGGCAGTCAAGGTGCGGCGGGGCACGCAATGGGCAAGCAGCCCGCTCGTCGCCAATGTAGTGTCCTGCTGGGTGACGACACTAGGCCCAGTGGGTGAGCAAAAGAGGGACACGACACACCGGTTGCATTAGTGGCCAGCAACCAACTTAGCCACGCCCGGCTCTCTGCGAGCTATTTATTAGCGCTCTATTGTGCGCGCCGCGTATGCACGTCGGCCGCGCCAATTAACCTCAACACCCAGGGGTCGGGTACAAACACCCCTCCCCTCTGGGACCCGAGTGGCGTAACCCACCACTCGGAACCAAAATTACAGTGGCCTGACTGTGATGTGAAGACGTTTAAAACGACGGACTAATTCAAACGAACTGAGCAGACCAATTAATGTGTCTGAAATTAAACCGGTGACCTAATAGTGACGTGCAGAAAAAATGAAAATGGACTGGTTTACTACACGTGAAGGGGCAGAATGGTTCGAAGAAAAATGGACTAATCATGGCTGCCATCTGGTAATGGCATTTCATATGCGAAAAAATAAGAAGTGGAGCATTAATGGAGGAAAGAAAAAAACGTTGCGAGAATAACAGTGAATGGAGCATACAAATGTGGGTGCCATCTTGGAGTCTTGGACCAGACTGTTTGTTGAAATAAGAGGATTCAATGGATACTGCATAATACAAAACTAATTTTGAAATATCAGTCAGAGGTGGGGATACATAGACAGTGTAAAACAGCGTATACAGTATGATAAAAGGGATGTAATCCTGAAATGCAAATGTTTGACTAAGAGTGCAGGTTTCTTATCAGTTCAGTGACAACGATGCATGAAAATGATCGTATCCAGTTATAAGAAACAGCTGTATTCTATCCGGTCATTCAGCTTGTTCGGACTGAGTGTGTCCAATATTTTGATCCAGTGTGTTTCTCTTTGAGGGAGAAATTTGTTATTTATGCCCTCACGTGGTGACACTACCTCAAGTACCAAGAATCGCAATTGACTGATATTGTGGTTGGATGATAGAAAGTGCAAGGCTACACTTGATTTCAAATTGTGGGTTCGAATGTTACTTTTATGTTCGTTCAGTCTTGTCTTTATTTTGCACTTGGTTTTTCCAATATAGGCCAGACCACAAGGGCATTTCAACAAATAGATGACATTTTTGCTGTGGCAATTGGCAGTTGTGCGTAGCTTAATTTTGTTGCCTTTGCATGGATGGGTTATATAGTTCCCCTTGATGATATTATTGCAGTTGTTGCAATTGAAACTTTGTACAACTGTTGAATGGATTTGATTGCAGGTGTGGATAATATTTTTGTTTTTACTGCGTTCATATGCGAATATTGGAGGAGTGGAAAAGATGCCCTTAAAATCTGGTTCCATTTGTCTCATCGGCCAATATTTCACAGTTTTTTTTAAACTCGTGCTCCGTGTAGAAAATTTTGACACTAGGACGGTACAGTTCTCCTGGTTTGATTTTGTAATCTGTGCCAAGAGTTGTTCATGGGGTGTAGATGCTACACGTTGTAGGGCATTTTCTAATATTCTAGGTGGATATTTCCTTTCTTTGAATCTTTGGAGCATATCGTGGATGTTTGTGGATAATTTATCAGTATCAGAAACTATTCTTTTGACCCGTAACAACTGAGAATACGGTAAGTGTTTCAAAGAAAGTTGATGAAAGCTGTTAAAATGCAACAGGTTGTTACGGTCCGTGTCTTTCCTATACATGTCTGTTTCCAAATTCCTACTGGATCTAGACATGTTCATGTCCAGAAAACTGATCATGGTATCATTGGGGTGGATGTGAATTCGGTGCGATCGTTGATCGAGTTCAGACTTTGGATCGCCAATGCGAATTTGTTTTGGGATCCTTTCCTCAATAAGAATAGGTCATTGATCTATCTCACGAACATCAGTAAGTTGTCAGTCCACATGTTCCATCTCGAACTTATGCATAAATTGGCGTAGCTGGGTGCTGCGCAATTGCCCATAGATGTCCCTGTGAGCTGCAAAAAATATTCATTCTGCCAGCGAAAGTAACTGATACAAGGTATAGTACAACAATTCTATTAGGAAATTTTTTAGGTCTTCATCCCAAGTGGTTCTGGTCAAAAAATATTCAACCGCCTCTATGCCTAGATCATGGGGAATGGAGGCGTATAGTGACTTAACATCTATGGTGCATAGCAATATGTTGGAATCATCTTCAAGGTGGATGGTTTGGATTTTATTCAAAAAGTCTGTGGTGTCCTTGACGTAGGTTGACATATGTTGAACCAAAGGTTGCAGATATTGATCCAAATATTTGCCAATGGGTTCATGTAAAGAGCCACGTGTTGACATGATAGGTCTAAAGGGGGGTTTGTGCAAATTCTTGTGAATTTTGGGCAACCTATTGATGGTTGGACATCTTGGGTCTTCTTTGAGTAGGTAGAGTCTGTCATAATCGGTGATGGTTCCTTTTGAAACCGCTGAATCCAGGATGGTTTTTAAAATTTGGACAAATTCATTGGTTGGGTTTTTTCCAAGTTTCATGTAGGTCAAGGAGTCAAATACGTGTTCGTTAACACTCTGGGTGTAGAGGGATGACTCCATAATTAATATTGCTCCTCCCTTGTCTGCCATGGGGCATCTGATATTTGTGGTGTTGGCAAGAATTCCACGTTCTTTGGTAGTGAGGTTTGAGTGTTTAGTTCTATTGCCTTAGTGCAGATTTTGCATGTTTTGTTTAATGATAGTTTCAAACAAATCCAGAATTTTAGGACTAACAGGAGCCATAAAGGTGCTTTTGGTTTTCAATCCTTTTAGTGTGCTTTTATCTTAAGGTCGTTGATAATCAACCACATTGGAAAAAAAAGTGTCTAAGGCGAATTACATGACTGACATTTCTCAGCCTCCACCGGAGTTTCATGGTTTCTGACCTTAGTGAGACTAGTGGCCTTGTTACTTCCCCATCCTCTGATTTTTCTCCTCCTAGCCTCGCTTCGGAGGCTAGCTCGGCTTTTGCGGAGAGTTGCGGTGGTTCTGTGCTGCAGCTTCCTTCTGTGGAGGTGGCAAATGATCACCTACTTTGGGTGCTTCATCAGGGCCAGATGAGGACTGAACCTGTGCTCCCCTTCAGTGAAGCCCTCTTTGATATTCTGTTGAGCACTTGGGCTAAACCAGTTTCAAGGGCCTCTGTGGATCAGTCTATGGCTCATAGTCACCATCCTGCCCCTGGAGACCGGCTCTGCCTTTTCCGACAGCCTACTCTGCACAGCTTTGTGGTTCAGGCTGCTACAGCTTCCCTCGACATCGGTGCTGTGCCTAACGACCCTCCAGACAGGGAATCTAAAAGTCTAGATGTTCATTGGCGATATCTCTTTTCTGCCACCAGCTCTGCTTTGCGGTCTCTTAAAACCACTTGTGTTTTGGGCCATTTTTCTCACGTGTTGTGGGATTCGGTCTCACGCTTTCTCCCCTCTGTCTCAGATGACACTCGGGACACTCTTACTCAGTGTGGCCAGGATTGCCGTCAGGCAGCTAAATTGCTGATTCGTTGTGGCATTGATACCACAGATTCTGTCGAACGAGCCATGGCTCTCTGTAGCTCTTCTCCGGCGTGCCTGGCTACGCACCTCTGGCTTCTCTGAGGCTGTTCAGTCTGCCTTGGTGGATATGCCTTTCGATAGTCAATATCTGTTTGGCTCTCAAGCTGACTCCACTTTACACAGTTTTTGGGATAGTCAGAGTGGAGGGAAATCTTAATCCACTGCTTGCTATACAGTCCTCTTTTTTTCCCCTCCATACTCGGTCTGGCCGAGGATGGTCTCCTTGATTTCTGTGTGCGCCATTATAGAGCGGTGCCCGCTGGCCTCTTCCTTTCATTCGTAGCCTCCGAGTGACATCCTGTGTGGTGCTCCTGCCCTGGCAGGTATTTTCCTTTCTTGCTCTCACCTTGTCGATGACTGGCTATGGTCCCCGATTTTGTTTTTTGAGAAGCATCTTTTTTTGGCCCTGTTGGGTTTCTACGCCAGTGGCTGCACGGTGTTGCTTTTTCCCTCAAGTACTCGTTAGGGTACTTTCGTGATATTGTGTGGTTGCACTGTTGCCTTGCTCCCTGTCCTACAGGGTACTTCGTCTACATGCCTTGCAGCTATTCCTCCATCTGGTCCAGACATGATGGATCCCCTTATGGGGGACTCTGTGGAGTAAATTAATAATAATCTACTGATGCAGGGGCCATCACTTAGTCCACGGGTTCTCTATCAATAATGAGGACTCGACACTGGAGTGAAGACAATTGATAGGTCATTTATTCATGAACAAATGGGAGCGCTTCCTCTCTCAAGCATCCCAGAGACACTTCAGGGGAGAGCACCCTGAACGATGGTTTACATGGGTTTTTATAGCAAATATCCATAATGTTTATAAATGTTCACTAACTAAAGATAATCAGAGGTAAATCGGGCTAAGTGAAGACTACACACAGGTGGCACGGTTAAAGAATTGACAGCCTTGGTGTCTTGCACAATTGGGGCATCCTGAGGCTGCATAGCGAGATATCTTTATTTAGGTAACATTGTCTAAAGTTCAGTGATTGTCTCAAGAAATCCTTAAGCGAAGCCAGCTGTTCTTTTACGCTGACTCAGCATGTATACACAGCTACAATGCCCTAATCTTGATTGTTTACTTATTTGTGCAGATGCTGTATCAAGGATTAGAACCAGAGCTGGCAAAGAGGTCATGGATAGAATGGATGACCGATTGGTCAACATAGCCAGAGGAAAGGGTCAGGGTTTATAGTTAACCAAGCAGAGCCCGGGGTGAAGGAAAATGGATGAGGCATGGCTTAATTAAAAAACGACAATCAGAATTTACATTTCCACAGACCTTCCTTTTCAGCCTACGCTGAATCCATTTTCAAAGAATACATATTCATTTTCCACATTAATGTTCATAAGTTCATCATTTTGGGCTCTAATGGCAGATTGACAACTCTACCCATTTCAACCTAATATATATAAAACTACCTATTTCAAAAGAACACCTAACACTATTCCCTATACTGATCTTTTATATTCAACCTGTATGTTTCTTAACCTTCCTTCCTCTTACTATAGTATTTGTTGTTTGATTGCCAAGTTAACAAAGAATAGCATAACGATCAGCCAGAATCTCAATTCTCCAAAATTCCCTCACTACACTATCAGAGAGCATTAAGTCCCAAGTGTCTTTTGCTTCAAAGCCTCACTGGCAAGCTTATGTACCGGTCCGGACGTTGGCGGTCTTGACCACCGGCATGGGTTGCTACCTCTCCAGAGATAGTTTCTTCAATCAAAATCTATAGTTCTTTTCGGCCCTTGGCCGCATTTTGTATCTGGGCTAAACAATGTCAGGATGTTCAAACAGAATATGTTCATCTGGGTCAGGCATGATGGCAGCAAGTTATTGTTCCAATGACACCACTTCACCATGTTTCAAAAAGATCACCATCCCACAAAAGGCACTTGCTGCAAAATCAGGTATTCCTTTTGTTATCCACTGATCATATGGCAAAGGAAGTGGCGCTTGCTTTCTCCACATTACTGGTATGGATCCAGTGTCTGTGCCCTGTGCACTTAACAGCAGTCTGAGTAGTGACAAGAACTTGCACTGGACCCTTCAAGTATGGCTCAAGGCTGGACTTCCTCTGAAACTGTTGGGTAAAGACAGTCTCTAGGCCTCAGCTTGTGACCTGGACCTTTAAGACTGGATGAGAGACTGGTCTTCACCTGTGAATGGATCAAAAGCAAATCTTTAGTCAACACAGTAATCAACAAGAAAGGTAAATTCAATGTCACATTGTCCTTGATCTTGGTACACCCTATACATTTGCTGATCTCCCCATAACCACTTCAACTGGTTGCAAATTCTCGAAGGGCAGATCTGGGAGTGCTTAATATCCTGTTGAAACGGGGTACCTTTTCCTGTGTTATAAGTATGGCACATCATGCACCTCTTGACATAGAACTCTGCCATCCTGAGAATCAGATTATTGAACCATACATGATCTGACATGGCCACTATTCCCTTAGCACTGATGTGGGCTAAACTGTGGGCCATGGTAACAGCAGCATTCACATAACAATTTGGAAGCATCCATCTTTGCTTTCCTGACCGATCTATCCAACATCCTGTCGCATCCTGACACCCATATCTTTTACACTGTTCCTTCTCTTCCTCCGTTGCTTCTTCCGGTACTTCCCTAATGTAATCTAGAATCTGATTAAACATAGGCACTTCTGGTGTCCATCTAACTGTCCCTACAATATACATTAAGCTATATTCTAAATATGCTGTTCGTTTAGCTATTTCATTGGCAAAAGTATTTTCCTGTATTACCTCATCTATAATTTTCTTCTGGACAAAACATTAAACAATAGCAACTGTTTTTGGTAACATCAAAGTATTCCAGTAACGTTACTATTCATTCCTCATACTATATCTTATCACCATGCAAAGTCAAAAAGCCCCTTTTTCCCGGAGTCGTTCAAATGAGTGGCCAACTCCAAAGGTGTATATATATTGATTTTTACAGTCAAATCATTACTTAATTTACAGGCTCTAGTCAAAGCTGTCAGCGCCACAGATTGCGCTGACGTTGTTTTTTTTTTTACATAACTCAACCACATATTTTAAGGGAGTAACTGTATAGGCCGCTGTACAAGAGCCATCAAGTAGTTTATAACATGAACCATCCATGAACAGTTCCCTAGTGGGTCAGATATAGGGATATCTGTCAGGTCTACCCGTCCCTTAGTCTCCTTCTCAGTAATAAATATGCAATCATGCTTCTCATCTTGTTGGGACTCAGAAAGGGGCAGTATAGTGGCTAGATTCAAAATGTTACAGCATTTTAGAGTGATGTTTGGAGAAAAAGTGTCAACTCATACCCTGTTAATATCGCACTGGTCAGGTGCTGGGTCTGAATTATTAGTATTTTTTTATATCCACTAAATGTGGTATAACTGTCAAATTGTGACCTTAAATATACATTTCAAATTGTTTTATCGCAGTGGGGTCCAATGTGGAGGAGAAATATCCTACATGGGACCGTGCCAAGCTGCAACCATCTTTTGCATGCACAAATTTGTCTTGACACAAGGGAGCATTGCAGCTATTGTTTATACCTAGTACCCATGCAATATTTCAGTTCAAATTGTCGAAGTCGTTTTTATTTATTTATAAATACCATTATAGCCAAATAGACATGCACTGGTGAAGTGTTGTCTGTCATGTTCACAGCATGAAATATATCTGTGAAATTTAGTAACCAGAACAAGTCCAACCGACTGTTGCGTAGCAATGGGCATCGTCATGACCATCCCCTCACAACACAAGGGAGCTTGTAATAGTATCAAAAACAAAAAGTGCAAAAACAAACGCGCATAAAAATAGAAACACACATGCCAAGTCATCATGTATACTTGCTGTATACCATGCACAGAAAGCATAGACAATTTCTAGATCGGGTTTAAATGATCTGTGACACACAACACTGTGTTATGCACTTTATGCACAGCGGACCTACAGCCCAAAAAACTAATATTTTGGCCTGCTTAATTTGTCAGGCTTAAAAATAATATTCTCTTTCCTTACTTTCCTCTCCCTAAGTGGTGACCTGCTGTCGACACAACTCACCGTGTCTCTTCTGACACACAGGAACAGCAGGAACAATTCATAAAAGGACAAAACGCACAAAAAATGAAACCCAAACATTTCTTTCCAAAGAAAAAGCACATATACTTCAACACACAGCTGACAGCACCCTTCTTTAAGGGGGGGTTTAGCTTAAAGCGCTTTATATAAAACTGCGCAGACCATTGTGCACACCTATGACGTCCTTTTTTCAAACCAACTCACGTGTCCAACTGTAGTCTTGTCAGCCCTAGAACCACGTAGAACACTTCATGAAAGAGCTGTGGATAGAAGTAAAAGTACACAAAACCCAAAAGAAAAGACACTTCAACATAACACACAAAATAATTAAAAACACAAATCTCAACTAACACTACTTACCTTCACTGTCCCTTTTAGGCCTGTCATGTCTGGAACACATAAGCAGGCAGCTATCTCAATTTTGTCTTCAATTTTCTTTGCGCCACAATTTAACTATGTAACATAAGTCCAAATTTTCTTACTTATTTTTTTTCCACTAATGTAGCCCACTAAATTCTAAGAAAGTCCTTCTAATTACTTTGTCTCTAGAATTAGTGTAATGCAGTTTTAAAAAATAAGACAACGTGAGCATCATTTTCTCACTCGTGAACCAAAGGCATATTATTTTTTGTTGCAAACAAAGACAGCTTTGTCCCGTCCTATCTTATCAGCAAGCTAAATATAGACACTCAGCGTGGCACTCCCGGCCCCCACCTCTTTCCAAGACCCACTTCTGCTGCAAGCGTTACACTTTTTATGTCAGGGAAGCTTATAAGCAGTGATCTCACCTCCTGGTTACTCACTCCTGTTCTAGCCCCCACCCTCTCCTTACTCTCAAGCTGTCAAAGGCAAAAGGCCCTCATAATTCTTTCTGACTTTTAATAATTAACCCTATTTAAAAAACAAAATACATTCTAACATGAACTGTCTCCTTTTAGGGGCCACAGTTTATTTCTGCTCTCAAACTATTAAACCACACACTGTCAGACCAGGAGTCTTTTTTTTTTTTTTTTTTTTTTTACTGTGTCCGAAGTACCCATTTTTAAATACACATCTGTATAACATACCATACCAGGTATATTTTACCACTAAATAACAGATGTTTGTTACTACCCAACTCAATGGTACTCATTTTATCAACCTCAAATGGATGAAAGTCTCAGTAGGTCCAGCTGGAATTTTACCCTACAACCATGATGTTAAACACAGAGTCCTGCACCAGGCGCATTAGCTCACTGAGCCACCAAAACCAGCTGGGAACAACCTGCAAATTCAAATGCACACATTTTTTCCTTAGACTGAACATTTGATCAGTCTATATTTCCTTTTCAATATTACATTCTTCAAATTAGGGGTGTCATCAAATCACAGGGGGTGCTCTTTTTCTACCTGCACCCCTTTCAATTACCTTTTGTAACGCATTGATGGCAATAAGAGACCAAATTAAACTCACTGCAGGCATGTTCAAACAAAGGCCAAATTCATTAACGTGGCTGGCAAAATAATTACAATTTTTTTTTTTCCCCCCAACATGTCCTCAAAAGGAACCAAACTATTTCAAGCGCTTTTCCAAAAGCGGTCCACAGACCATGTCACACAAAGAAACCTCACGCCACATAACTCACTGAGGCAAAACAACTTTACCACTCACACCACATGTTTTCACTGCTCATTCAAACAAATATTTCACACACCACCATTTACTGACGTCGGTTCTTAATTTCTCAGGCATGCACACACACAATTTCACCACAAAACAATCTGAAAACTGAACCACCACAATCACTCCAGAAACTACAATTCATGCACAAGACATTTTAAACTGCCACATATACATGTCATGCATTCCCAAACCGTCACTCAAATACAGGACACTCTGTGGATTGCCACTCAAATTCACTATAACACAGAATCCCACATAGTGCTTATAATAAAAAACCCACAGTAACTCAGCATTGACTCTCTCATATTTTACACCACAAAATGCTTAAATATAACAGTCAATATCATTTTTAGCACAGATATCAAACGCTACTGTTGGTCCAACTATATATTCTTTAGATATTAATAATCTATGCTCTCTATCTATACAACACCCCTTCTTCTCCTGGACTTCCTCTTCCTTCAATTTCTTATACCTCTGATACTCCGTCTTCCTTTCCTGTTTCCTTTGCAACTTCTCTGCTTTGAGCTGCCGCTCCTTCACTTCTTTCCTTCACATACGCAAACTGTCAAACATAGCTGGCTTAACCTTCTTTAAGAACAAACGCTTCTCTTAATACTAGAGTTTATGAGGGCCCAAAGTTCCCTCCAATGGCCATTGCAACTGGGGATCCCCTTTCATATATTTGTTCCACAATGCATTGTACATGATGGGACAAATACCATATTTGATGTACATCTCAAAATTCGGCGAACCTTCTGGTGGCGCCGGCTGACTTGCTTCCAAAATGCTCTGCTTATCACAGCAGCAGCAACAAAACTTCCAAAGAGTACTAATTACAGGCATGTTATATAAGATGCAAAAAACTTATAAACAGAGAGAAATAAAAAATATTCTCACATTTACCTGTAAGGAAAAATATTAGTCAAAACAAATAGCAAGTCCCAAAACAGATTCCAAAACCAAAACAGATTCCAAAATTCAAATTCCGATCGGATTCCAAACCAAATACCAAGTCAAGCAAATACCAAAACAAATCCTAACCAAATGAACCGGTTTAATACAGATTTACCTTATGCGTAGTCTTCAACTCCCACCTGTTGATCCTCCCTGATCCAAAGTATGACCATCCGGAGGCTCCAGTCAAGGCCCACAGCCGCCAGGAAGATCAGGGTTGGAGAGCTGACAAATCACCTTAGACCACGAGCAACATCGTCTCTTCAGGTGGGGCGCCCCTCAGCGAAGTTCATCTTACCAACCTGATCTCCTCCCCCGGTCCGACTGCAGGCCCTTGATGGAGCCCCACGTTGGCGCGCAAATTTTGTGGAGTAAATTAATAATAATAATCTACTGATGCAGGGGCCATCACTTAGTCCACGGGTTCTCTATCAATAATAAGGAGGACTCGACACTGGAGTGAAGACAAATGATAGGTCATTTATTCATGAACAAATGGGAGCTCTTCCTCTCTCAAGCATCCCAGAGACACCTCAGGGGAAGAGCACCCTGAACGATGGTTTACATGGGTTTTTATAGCAAATGTCCACAATGTTTATAAATGTTCACTAACTAAAGACAATCAGAGGTAAATAGGGCCAAGTGAAGAATACACACAGGTGGCACGGTTAAAGAATTGACAGCCTTGGTGTCTTGCACAATTGGGGCATCCTGAGGCTGCATAGCGAGATATCTTTATTTAGGTAACATTGTCTAAAGTTCAGTGATTGTCTCAAGAAATCCTTAAGCGAAGCCAGCTGTTCTTTTGCGCTGACTCAGCATGTATACACAGCTACAATGCCCCAATCTAGATTTACTTATTTGTGCAGATGCTGTATCAAGGATTAGAACCAGAGCTGGCAAAGAGGTCATGGATAGAATGGATGACCGATTGGTCAACATAGCCAGAGGAAAGGGTCAGGGTTTATAGTTAACCAAGCAGAGCCCGGGGTGAAGGAAAATGGATGAGGCATGGCTTAATTAACAAGCATTGGAAATGCAATAGGTCTTGCATTTTTTTAAGTTAGAGCTATTGGCATTGTAAATGGCAATGCCTTTTACTTATGTTTACTTACGTTTATGGAGTGGATGTATGTGGTGTGAGGTGGAATTATGTGATTTGGGTAGAATTGTGTGGCGTGGAATAGTGTGGTGTGGAGTGGATTTGTGTAGAGGAATTATGTGGCATGGTGTGCAGTGGAATTATGTGGATAGTCATTATGTGGTATTGAGTGTAGTGGAATTATGTAGAGTGGGATTGTGTGGCATGGAGTGTAAATATGTGGATTGGTATTTTGTGTTGTGGAGGGAAGTTTAATTATGTGGTATGCTGTTGAGTTATGTGGCATGATGTAGAGTTTTGTGGTTTGGATACATGTGGTGTGTTGTGTAATCATGTGGAGCAGGTGCTGTGTGGTCCTCAGAATGTAGACAGGGTGTGGTGTGGGTGGTGTAGGCACTGTGGTCTGTGTGGTGGATATGCACTGAGCCCTGTGAAGCACAGGTTAATCTATGTTCTTCTGTAGGCATAGCCTTGAGAGGCCAGTGTAGGCCTGGTGTGATCTGTGTTATGCTATAGCCCAAGTATGGTTTGGGTGCTGTTGGCACAGTCTGTTGTGTATAATATAGGTGCAGTGTGGTCAGAGCCGTGTAGTTGCAGCTTGGTGTTGGAAAGTGTAATCTCGGTTTAATAGATGCTGTGGTATCTGTGTTATGGGCACATGAAAGTGTGCCTACGCCTAGAGTGCCCTGGATTGTGTAAAGCAGTGTGATGTGGATGAGACTGGTAAGCTGTTGTGTGGATGATGTAGGTGCTGGCTGTTCTAGGTGTTGTGAACAGTAGGGTCTAGGTGGAGTACAAAGAGTGTGGTCCAGATGGTGTGTGTAGTGTACGTTTAGTGTGGTGTGAAAGGGGTGTGAATGCAGTGATGTATACGTGGGGTAAGTACAGTGCTGTCTGGGTGAAGTTGGTGAACGTTGCACTCGGTAGTTTAGACATAATGTGTGTACTATACCACATAATACTGAGCATTTTGGTGTGATCAGTGTTGTTTTGCAGTATTATGGTTAAGGAGGATTTGGTAAACAGTCATCAGTTTTATAGGCGCAGTGCAGCCTATGACGTGTTGATACTGTGAGGTGTAGGCAGGGCCACTTGAATTACACGATGCTGCAACTTTTTCTTCATATGTAGTATGAGTACGCCACACTTGCTACATAATCCACCATGTGCTGTCTCATCTGCAATGTGTTTCTAGCACAAACCGATCCAAAGAGGATGTGGCCTAATGGCTAAAGCGGTGGATCTCGAAGCTGGGGAACCGGGTTCGAGTCTCAGCAGAGACGCTCAAACTCCTGTGATTCTAAGCAAATCACTTAATCTCCCCGTGCCTAACAAAAAATGTCTGTAACGCAAATGGTGCTCATGTAAAGTGCTCTGAACCTTCGGGTCAAGTTCGCACTATATATAACTCCAGGAAAAAATAAAGTATTAAAACACTGTGCTTAGGATACGACACTCTGCCTGGCCATTGCAAACGTTAACTGAGACCCCTTCAGCTGTTGATAGCTGTGTTCATGCATTTAAAGGGATGGTAATTTTTCCAAGATCGTATTAACTTCCTGAAGCGAGGAGTGTAACCGCTGTATAGGTGCTGACGACCACAATCCTTAAATTAGAGCTGTGCAGAACAACCAATGCAGCGTGGTGCATTAAAATTGAAATAAGAGAGATTCATCTATATAATCGGTTTATTCTGATATCGAGGATGCCTCAAAGTAAGTTAACAGGGATTCAGTTAGACTTGCACACCATCGACGTTAAGAGAAAGTATGCGGCACGAAATGGCGACGAGAGGTGCTCTATGAGCAAAAACAGAAAACGCCACATGCCCTACAAGCAGCGTTATCACCATCTATACCCTACCTCCATCTAAAAGCCAATTGTCATAAGTTGGAATATAAAACGGCCAAATAATTAAATAAAAGGCCATTAAGCGATCTTAATTAAGCAACCCGCTCGAGTACGGTGCATCGCCCACCAATCGAAATAAAGAAACTATCGGAACCATCCATACACAGACATCCGCACACGATAACGGACCTTGCACAGTTTAAAGATCCGTTCACCAACGCACCATGCTCCTGGCGCCGACCGTATGTTGTATTATGGCCGCTCGGTGCCCTAGGGCGCCATCGTCATAAAGACTCACCTTAAAATAAATGTTAATATTCACAACACGGTTGTTTCGCAATCATAACTAAGAACCCAGCACTGCCTTCCCAAGACCCCGCCCGTCAAGCGATAAGAGCAGCCACAATCCAACGGCTTTCAGCGTTCGTGAAAGCGCCGTACTCTTCCAAGCCTTTACACGCCGGCAATAGCTGCTCCCTCCGCCACATTAAAAAATCAAGAATCTCACTTTTTTTGTTTCGGCACAGAAACAATAAACAGTGGTGCGCGCGCACCACAGAGGAGGGGGGGGAGGGAGCGCGGCAGCGAGGCGAACGCGCGCTGCTGCGCGTTCTGGCTACCATCGGGAATGGGAGGAGCAAAGGCGGGACATGCGCCCGCCTTTGCCCAATTGCGTGCCGTTTCGGAAAAAAATGCACGCTCCAGCCAATGTGGGCTTCCTAAAGCAAAACCACACGCACGAGCGTGTGGGTAGCTTTTAGAAGCCCTTTCTAAAGGTCTCACGTTGCGCGAGCAGGGCGGCGCACTGCAACGCTAGGCGCGAGACCTAAAAAACGACAATCAGAATTTACATTTCCACAACTCCACATGCTGTGCTTTGGTGCAACAGTGAAAGTCTGAAGAGGATGCACAGGGGTCTTATTTCCCCCCTCCCCCCACCCCTTGCTGTTGAGTGTTTCTCCACACTGGCCAGGGGGTTCTTCCTTCCTTTCTATCTGGCGCCCTAGCAGGCGCAAGGGAAGGGGCATGGTTCTTGGCTTCAGGTGCATCCTCTGGCCCTGACCTGGAAGGTGTTCCTTCTTTTCCCTCTTCAGACGCTAGCCCTTCTTGTGCTGGCTCTCGCTATGCACTGGCCAAACAGGCTTCTGCCTCTTCTCTCCTCTTCTCTCTTTTAGGTCCCTTACGGACGTGCAGCATCAATCTTGGCATAGGTGGCCTACTCTGCCCATCCTTTCTCTCCTATGCCTCTGCATGGCCTGCTTTACTCTGCTCTGCCCTGCGCAAAGCTACTGTTACTTTTCGCCTTGGTCGATGTTGTGGTGTTGGAGACGTTTTTATTACACCTTCAATGCCAACCCCAATGTTGGTACTGAGCTGGCTGTTCTTTAGATGTGCCTTCTGCCCCTTTTGGGATTTATAGCCATTTTTTCATCTTTAGTCTTTCCTTGAACATGGACTCCTTACCCTCCCACTCTGGATTGGTTCGTACAGAGGTTTGTGACTCTGGGGGATTCTTTTCCGGGGCGTTTTCCCCTTGCTTCTCGCAAGAGTGGATACGGTTCTAATCCCTTGGGTGGTTCGCTGTCCCTCTCCTACAGAGAATACCAATTAAGATTTTGGGTGACGTCTGGGCTCTTACTCATGATGTCACATTACTTGTTTTCAGGGCAGAGATCTTCCTGTGCACCCGAACTTTCCTTTTCTTTCTAGCCAACATCCTTGTTAGGATGCAGGCACTACTCCATTGTTACTTCTGTTCTTTATGCTGGTTCCGTGGTTTTGACCTGCATTTGTGGCGTTGGTCTTTCCATGCTATTTCCTTCGCCTTGTCTGCTGCTTCGGCTGGGTCCCTCCCCATCTGTTATTCCTTTAGCAGGCATTAGTCATCTGCGTAGGCCTCCCTGTGCTGGCCTCGTTCAACTTGACCCTTTTCAGTTATCCATAGTGGTCTTATTTTTCTATTACAGTATTGTTTTTCTTTCCACCAGTCTCTCAACTGCCTGATAATCCGCACTCGGTCAGTGATGTTATTTTCTGCTTTTCCTTTTGTACGAGGCCATGTGGTTGGGTGCCAGCTCGCTGTTCATCTTGGCACATGCTGATGTGGTGGCAGTTTATATGTGCCTTTCTTGGACACCTCTTGGTATAGTTTTTCTTCTGTATACGTATTGTGTGTATATGTGTGTGTGTATATATGTATATATATTCACTGAAAAAACCAAAGGTTACAGGGACGTTATAGTTGGGGTCAGATTTTACTCGTACAAAACCAGAGAAATTCAGATGTTAATAGTTACCTGAGTTAACTATAACTCGCACCCCCGCAATGCACTGCTTATGACCTCACATATTACATCACTCATGACATGGTCAGTGGCATCACTGATTACCTCATCCAGTGACTGTTTTTAAAACGTTGAGTGTTAAATATATATAACACTAAGGTGTATTGGTGAATCAGTGGTGTATGAGTCTGTACGGATTACTCAGTGGGTGCATGACTGACTGTAAATGTGAGTGATTAGGTGTCTTAGTGAATGTATAGGTGAGTGACTGGTTGTGTAAATGAGTATATTTGTCTGTCAGTTGATGTCTAAGTGGGTGTATGAGTGTGTTAGTGGGTACATGAATGGCTGTATGGATGATTGATTGGTTGTCTGACTACCTCTATGGTGTGTGTGTGTGGGTATGTAGGTGTGTGACTGTCTGTATGGATGAGTGAGTGGGTGAGTCAGTGGCTGTATAGGGGTACTGGGTGCATGTCTGAGAAGCTGTATGGGTTTGTGAGTGTCTGTATGGCTGTCAGTTAATGAGTGCATGTGTCAGTATGAGTGAGTAACTGGGTATGTGAAAGCAGTATAGGTGAGTGACTGGGTATATGAGTGACTGTATAGGTGAGTGAATATGAGAGTGGCTATATAGATGAGTGCGTGCTTCTGTCACTAACTATAGGTGAGTGAGTACAGGTTACTATTTGAATGAGTAAGTTGGTGTGTAGCTGTTTGGGTAAGTGGCTGTGTGATTGACTGTGAGTGTGAAGGTGTGTGAGTAGTTCTGACTGACTCACTCAGTGTGAGTGCCTGTATGGGTGTACGAGTGGATATGTCAATGGCTGTATTAGTGAGTGAGTGGGTGTATGAGTGGCAGCATGGGTGAGCGAGTGGATGTGTGTAGATGTATGAATCAGTGAGTGGGTGTGCAAGTACTGGTATGGCTCTGTGAATGGGTTTGTGAATGATGATTGTGTGGGAGTGGAGTGGGTGTATAAAAGATTCTACAGCGGTTCTGAGTGTGCGTCCAATGCTGTGGATGATGCAATCACTGTCATCAGTGATGTCACTGGCCATGTCATGAGTGATGTAATATGTGAGGTCATAGGCAGTGCATTGCGGGGGTGCGAGTTATAGTTAACTCTGGCAACTATAACGGCTGAATGTCTGGTTTTGTATGAGTAAAATCTGACCCGAACTATAACGTCCCTGTAACCTTTGGGTACATCAGTGAATATATATATACCTGCCTTTGTTAGGTATCTCTCTATTGAGTGATCTTCTCAAGCCTCTTACGGAGGAGTGTGTTTCTGCTTGGCTTTCTTCAGGTTGCCTTTGGTGGGTAGATTTGAGGGGATTTTGAAGCGGCCGTTGTTGTGACTGGATTGCGTGGCACAACCTGGCAATGCTGAGGAGCTATTGCGTGAAGAGCTTTTCTGGATTCAGTTTTGCTTCTTGGATATCTATAAGGTGGGAATTTGCAGTGTCCATCAGAGAAAGCTCTACCAAAGGCTAGTAATTTCTTCATATTGAACATACTCTGGTTTTGTAGTACAAACTAGTGTCCGTTATGAACTCTTATCTTTGTAATACTCTATTTAACTTTCATTTTAATGATATATGGCTGGAAACTCAACTCATTTAAAACTAATTGCTCTTCATCTGAGGATATATACTAGATTCCACAAAATTGTTTTTCAGTTTAGAATTAAAAAAAGACAGTTGAGCAACGAATACATCTGGAAATCTGTTTTAAGAGGATTAAAATGACAACTCTACTTGCTTTTTTGGTTTAATTGAAAAAACAAATTCCCAGAAAATCTTCTGACAAGAATTTGGTAGTTACCTGGGTGAAGTCCCCCAGGTTTGTGAGGAATATTTAAAGTACCAATAGCTTTAATGGATTATTTTTAATTCTATATAAATTGGATGGTTAGTAATGGCAACTTACTGGACATACTGTTCAATTTTAAAGAGGTTTGTAAATTTGAATATTGGATTCAACAGAAATGTCATGCTGATAGATTTCATCCCATTGTGTAGAGCCTGCTGATGTTCCCCAGTTCCTAAATTAAGTACAGGGGTTATATGTTAAATGCAGAACTTAACTGCAATAAACAGTCCATATTTGCATGTATTGCAAGTAATTTGTATATTTGAGAATATCTTTAATTGCATGTTACTAGTGATAGGCTGGTAGGAAGTCTTTTTTAAAGTCTGAATGATGAGAATACTATTGGTCTTATAACTCGTGTTGATACCTCAAGTACTTTAAGCAATTATCCACGTACAAAGATGTACGAACCCCTAGCTACTTGTCCTAGTTCATGCCTCCGATCTCGTTTACATTGAAAGGGTTAAGCGCGACACATCTGACTAGCTCTAGCTTCAGCCAGGAAGACAAAATAGTTGTAAGAGTTCCTGGGAATAGGGATTTTTTTTAAAACTATAACATTACTTTACAGCACCAATATATTATTCTTTAAGAATTATTTGAATCATGCTTAATGCCTCGATCTCTGTCCTAAGCTGCATATCGATTGCTTAGAAATCTGGTTGGTGGGATTCATGACCCACTGAAAGTGACAGATTGCCTGACGGTGAACAAAGAATTGACATATGAGCTGCTGTCCGAGGCGTTGAGCTTTATTCGCTGGAATAGGCCTTCTTCCTAATAAACACCCACCCTCCCTAAGAACAAACACCAATTTAATGAGTTTCAAAAAGAACCTAAAACCTGGCTCTACCCCCTGGAAATAGATGAACATCTGGAATGACTCGCCAACTCGAACTAATAATAAGATAAATCTCTAATTATCCTCTGACAGTTACCAGTGCCAAGGTGCCCGTTGGGTGATAGATGGGCTTTACAAAAAAAGTATAATATTTTCTTCCTTTGTTCTTTATATTGCATTTCTTCCATCAAATATTTACCTGTAAACTAGGTAACAATTGCCTACTGTGCAAAAATTTCACTAGAAACAAGTTCCAGACCTCAAGAACCATCAGCTGAATGGTGCGAGCAGCTGGCACAATACTTCTATGATAAGATCAAGAACATCCAGGGCAGTCTCTTCCCCCAGCATGTTGCCGGAGGGAGCCATGCCAGACAGTATATATGTAAATTATCCTCCGAATTCCACAAGGTATCTCTCTCCAAATTGGATCCTATTTCTCTGGAAGATTCCCTGAAAGCTATTCGAAGCCTCAAGATGGTTTCTCTGGCGGACCCTTGGTGCCCTCACCTTCCTTGCCCCCTCCCCCCCCACAATGTGCAGGTGCTCGGTGCAAGAGTTTTAACCCTCTAGCCAATGAACTCTTGAATGGATCTCCGTCATCCGCATTGGTACCACAGGCCTGGAAGCAGGTTAAAATCCTGCCTCTGCTGAAAAAAATCTCAAGCAGACCCAGCTGAATTATCTAACTACAGACCCATAGCCTTGCTTCCAGCTGTCAAGTGTTGGAGAAACATGTCCACTCTCAGCTCTCCCAATATCTGGAAAGCAACAATTTACTACACCCTAGTCAGTCTGGCTTTCGCTCATGTTTTAGTACAGAGACTGTGCTAGTGGAGGCGGTGGATTACATCGGGAATACTTTAGACTCCTGGGGGAAGGCATTGCTGATAATGTTAGATCTTTCAGTGGCCTTCGATACCGTAGCCCATGTCGCTCTGAATGACCCGTCTCAAAGCTATTGAAATTCGGGCAAAGTCCTGGACTGGATGGCATTGTTCCTTGAAGGATGTGGGCAAGAGGTCTGGATTCCTCCTTTTCGTCTGGACCACTCGTATTGCAAGTTGGAGTACCCGAGAGCCCTGCTCTGAGCCCTACTTTTATTTACCATCTACCTTACCCCTCTTGCTCTACTTGTGGAGACCTTGGCAGCAAAATTACTCTTATGCTGATGACACCCAGCTATTTTCATAGAATCGTGACGCAGGGTTCTCTGGTGAAACAATATGAACCTGTCTGTCACCGGTTTTCCAGTGGTAACATACCATCAGCTCAAATGCAATGCAGAAAAAACAGCTGTTATTTTTTGGAGCAAAGACCCAGGAAACATGGCAATCTTTCAGGCCAGTTAAAGTCCCCTTTCCAGGGCATCAAGCCAATTCTGTGACGAATTTAGGCATCCGATTCGATGATGGCCTTTATTTTTTTACCGCAGGTGAATTCAGTGGTGGGGTCCTGCTTTGGAGTACTGCGTGTCTTAAAGTTTCTACACTTTGTCGTTCTCAGCCAGGAAATAGGTGATACAGGCGCTGGTGTTATCTAGGATGGTCTATGGCAATGCCTTTTATCTGGGCCTACCCGATTACCTCATCAACAAACTGCAGGTGGTTCTAAATGCAGCAGCACGTACTCTCCTGGGCTTGCCTCTAGGAGCACACATGTCCCCGCACTTGAGAGCATTGCATTGGCTCCCCATCAAAAAGAGAATCTTATTCAAGACTCTCGTTTTGGTCCATAGGTCCCTTAATCAGACGGGCGCCAGATACATCAGGGAATGCGTTAGTTTTTATGTTCCCTCTAGATTCCTTCGGTCAGCCTAAGCTCTTTTAGCCAGCACTCCTAAGATCAGGCGCGCTAGGGCTGGTGGCAGAACCTTCTTTTTAGGGCCTACAGCTTGGAATAAACTTCCCTCTGAGATTCGGAGCATTACAGACATTTCTCAGTTTAGGAAAAGACTGAAGACATGGCTATTTAACCAAGACTAAACCGATTAGCCCTTCTGTGTGTGCGTTGACAGAGGCGCCAGGACACTTTGGAGTATTAGAGCACTTTATAAATGCCCTTACATTCATTCCTACCTTCAGATTTTCTATACTGCTTTATTAAATAACTTCCACCGATGCTTGCAGTTTTTCTGTGCTGTAAATAAAATATTTTCTTTTATTCAGTGAAAAATCTCCGCAGTGAGTAGTGACTTATTTGCTGTATTCAACACTCATACACTCCCATTGGATTGTATTTTTTTCAGTTTAAAAGATGCTTTAAGTGAATTGAGTGGTTCATTTGCTTAGGGAAGTCTGTCATTCCCTTCACTTTGTGTTAGTGCCAGTCGCTCTTCTAGGATGCGTCATATTGTGCGCTTATGATCCACATTTAAAAGAATGGATGCTTACGCTGCTGCATAGGAGTTTCCTACTGATTAACACCATCTATATAGAAGCGTTATTGCACATAGCCTGTACAATTTGGTAGCCAACTTTAAAAGATGCCATTGCGTCTTCCGTAATGGGGTTAAAATACTATCCAGCGTCTATCAATATTCAGGGTGAGCCGTGAAGTGGTAAAGTGGAATGCAGGTTTAGTTTATTATGTTTGGAGTTTTAGTTTGTCACCATGAGACAAAAGGCCTCAAGGAAGTAGTAGGAATTGGCAGTGCTAAAATTGCCTTGTAGAGTAGTGTACTTAAAGGACAGCATGGGGGTGATTTTAGACATATCTGTTTGATTTCTATTTAAAATTACTTCCAAATAGGTTGTGGGAGCTAATGGAAGGTTTCAGGTAATTTGGGGGGTAAAAACAAACTCCTGCTCTAGATCTATATCCAAGAATGTGTGTTTTCTGTCCAGGTTTAGAATAACCTACCAGTCTGTTAGCAAAAACCCACCTTCAACATCATGAAACTGGCATTGGCGATGGCAGTAGGTTTGGCTTATGAAAGTGCCTTTTGTCACTGATTGGGTCGAGACACTCAGTAACTCAGAATACATGCACTCTGTCACTCATCTTTGCACCCGTGCGTCCGTTCATCAGTCCACGGACTCATCCTTCCATTTACCCTCTGACACAATCACAATAAAACATACACGAACTCAACAACATTTGCAAGGTAAAGTAAAAGATTACAAGTATAAAAAAAAAAAGTCATGGTGCCTAAACATGATGGACATATGTTTTCAATAAAAAAACTAAACGTAGCAGTGGGTGTCACTTGCAAAGGACTTCATTATAAACGGATCATACCTAAGGAATCAGACATAATTTTTCCCAGTGAACTGATAATGCCTTGAGCCTTTACCAATGACTTTGCATTATATACAGCCCAGGCCTACAGAAGTGCACAAAGCTGGCATCCATCAAGTATACATTTATAAAACTACAAATGGGTACTAAATTGCAGTTGGCAAAACAGTGTACAGCCTCTCTGTAGGGCCTAACCATTATCGGTGTTCTAATCCCAGAGTTTCAGGCTTGGTGACCAACACAGTAACACTTGCCAATAATGGCAGTCTGAGATTAAATGTAATCAAATATCTTTCTACGGCCTGTAATCTAATGTGACAACAATCCACTGCTTGAGACCTACTGGCTTTACAGTATGTATTTCATAAGACAAGTCAGAGTTCCTGCCTGTGTAATCACTTTCCATAATAAACAGACCAGACCTGTAGAATCGGGCATAATATTTCCCTGCACACCAATCAAACCTATAGCTGTTATCATTAGCTAGTCCCCATAGCCAACCTTGGCGTACTGTACTGACCGTAACCTCTCCCACAAGGCAGCTGTTAAAAATTTGGTTTCTGATTGCCAGAGGTATGCACCCTGCCTAAGCAGGAACCACAATCCTAGTCAGGATAAGTCAGATATACACTCTAAATTAACCTGTGCTCACCCTCTGGTAGCTTGGCATGGAGCTGGCAGGCTTAACTTGAGAGGCAATGTGTAAAGTATTTGTGTAACACTTCAAACAGTAACACAGTGAAAACACTACAAAAAGACTCCACACCAGTTTAGAAAAATATATTATGATTTTATAATTAAAAGAAGACCAAAATGACAGTCCAATAAGTAGAAGATGAGAGATGAATTTTTTAAGATTAAAAGTAAAAATAGTGCTTGGAAGCAATAAGTGCCTATGGGCGTTATGTGGTCGAGCTGGACTGGGGTTAAGTCTAGCATTCAGTCCGACCGCGAAGGAGCGCAGGCTGGGGACAGGAGCCAAGCAAGACCCGAACAAAAGTACCTTGATCCTGGTTGCAACAATGAGATGCAGGGTGTAGCCGAGCAATGTGTCTCTCGATCTTGCAGTCGAGGTGATGCGTCTATTTTTCTCCATGTAGGGATGACTATTTACTGGTTCCAAAGACGAAGCACCAGTTCCGAGATGCATTGGTTCAGAGTGCGATGCGCCGGGTTTCTCCACACAATCCAGGGGATGCGTGTATCGTCTCTCCTGCAGTGGCTGCAATGCAGTGGCTCAAAAGCATCTGTTCCGATGGCGATGCGCTGGTTCCAAGTGCGATGCAACGGTTCTGTTCCCGCAATAGCAGTGATGCGTTGATTCTGTCTCATGCAGCAGAGGAAGGGTCTGTTCCACTGGAGCAAGCACCTGGATTCACTTCTAATGGACCAGGCATAGAAGCGGGACGTAAGACTTTGATATCCCTGAGTCTTAAAATAGGAGGCACGCCTGCATGCCCTTGGAGATCTCTCTGGGTTCAAGCAAGAGTCCAGTTCTTCCTCAACCAGGGAGCGGGTTGAAGGCAACAGAGCAGAAAAGCAGTTCTTCCAGACAGCAGTCCAGCAGAGTGGCAGTTCTTGTAGCAGCATGGCATTACTTCCTCCTGCCAGAGTTTCTTCACAGGTCCAGTAGTGTCTGATTTGGTAGGGGCAGAGACCCAATACTTGTACCCAGTTGTGTCTTTGAAGTGAAATTGACTTCAAAGAGGGGCTTTGAAGTGCACAGAGGTCCTTCCTTCCAGCTCTGGCTCCAGACCCACTATGGGGGGAGGGGGTATGCAGCCTTTTGTGTGGGGACAGTACACTGACTGTTCAGGTCTAATGTTAGCTCCTCCCTCCCAGGATGACCTATCAGTATAAAGATGGCCACTCCGTCACACCTAACTTTCCTCTGTGCATTCACCCTATACAGCCACATACAAAGTCCAGCTGTCACTCACCTCCGACATGTATTGGAGACATGCTGCAGACACACAGAGCGAAGATCAGAGAAATGCCGTCTATCTAAAAGTGGCATTTCTAAAATAGTAATGATAAATTCGTCTTTGCCAGCAAATAGGATTTATCATTACCTTTCCAATGATATGAAACATGACAGAGCAAATACTTCTTAATCCTGGAATACAGCTTATAAGTGTAATAAGGATTCCCAATGTTAACCTATTAGAGGGGTAGGCCTCACAGTAGGGAAAAACGAATTTGGGCGTTTTTCACTACCAGGACATGTAACACTTAACAGTACATGTCCCACCTCTTAATTACACAGCACCCTACCCTCTGGGCAACCTAAGGCATACCTCAGGGGTGACTTGTATGTAATAAAAGACGAGGTTAAGGCTTGGCAAAGGGTTTTAAATGCCAAGTTGACATGGCATTATAAACTGCAAACAGGCTCTGAAGTGGCAGGCCTGAGACATGTTTTTAAAGTGCTACTTGTGTGGGTGGCACATTCAGTGCTTCTGGCCCACTAGTAGTATTTATTTACAGGCGCTAGGCACATGTAGTGCACTCTAATAAAGACTTATAGATAAATTAAATATGCCAATTGTGAATAAGTCAACCAAACCATGTTTTAGGAGAAAATCACATGCACTTTAGCACTGGTTGGCAGTGGTAAAGTGCTCGGAGTCCTAAGGCACAAATGGAAATCGACAAGGTGAGGCAAAAATGCTAAACGTTTGGGGAAGACCACCCTAAGGCTGTCGGGTCTAACAGCAACCAGCGGGCATAGTCATAAAAATGCAAATGTATACAGATTTTCAGTTGGCAAAGCAAAATAGTATCTCTTCTTACAGGGCTTAACAAGGATTTGCTCAGTACAAATCTACTATACTCACGGATTGTCAGATAGGGCAACCAACAGCGAAACCTTTGCCTACTTAACCCCTTCGCTGCGCGCGAAATTTCGCCGTGGTGCGGGCGGGGCTAGGGGTGGGCGTGGCGCCGCGGTGCTCATGACGGCTCCCGGCCGTCATAAATCACGGTGGGCGTGCGCTCATGACGGCCGGGAGTCGTCCGAACTCCGCCCACTGATTAATTCTCTCGCACAGGCGGGGAATTAACACCGCGTGGGCGGAGCGGCAACGTTCTGACGGCTCCCGGCCGTCATGAGCACATGCCTACTGTGACTCATGACAGCCGGGAGCCGTCATGAGCACCGAAGGAGTTAAGTAATCCAAGATTCCATGTAACAATAAAAATTTGTTGGATTGCATTCAGAATAATAATCCACCCCAAAATGCCTATTGACTTGGACATATGCTTTTCAAAATGAATGAGAGGCCTACTGCTTTAATCATAACTTTTCATAATAAACAGTCGGGTTGTAGCCTTTATTATTGGCTTGTCCCCTTATCCAACTTAAGCCCATTGTACTGAGCATAAGCTTTCTACAGGGTAACCATCTGACAGTCATAAAAGTACAAATGTATACAAGATTACAGTTGGCAAATCAAGCTACTATCTCTCCTAAAACAGACTAACAAGGATTATTGTAGTGCATATATTTTCACCCACAATTCGTTTGGGCCGATCACCAACACCAAATCCCTTTATTGAAGGCTTTTGAAATGGTTATTTTACACAAATACTATTTAAACAATGTTTAATCCTTAATTGGAAACTTCTGGCATACATGTAATTATTCCTAATATCTCAGTCTACAAATATCACAAATATCACAAAGTTAATTTTTAATCCAAGAACACTGCTTCATGACACCTGTCTTCACACTGCATAATGATGTGAAAGTTAGTCAAGTGTTTCATGTTATCAGTAATAACCGTTTCTTCAAGGCTGTAAAAAAGTGCACATACAAAATCATTGAATATCTTGTAGCCAAAAACATTTATACAGTAATACATAAACTTTACAATCAAATAAATGTGCAACTTATTGTAGATGCATCTTTCCTAATCGATTGTGTTGCAATTCAACCAATATTAATCCACTTAAAAATGGTATTCATCATTGAAACGCATCCATTAGATTTCTGATACATCATTGTACCTGGTTCCAGTAATATTGAATATTCCATTAATATTTTCAACCAAATAAAATTCAGTTTTTTAAACACTGATAATATCAAAACTAAACAGTTTTTGAAATATATGCTATATATCTGTCTCCTAATGTATTGATTTTAATATCTTAAATCTTTGAAGAACATGAGGGCCACTGGTATTGTGCGTTTGTGTGGGTGCGTTGATTTTCGCATAATTATAGATTTGCCGCATTTGCCACATAATCCATCTGCCGCAGATTTTAACAAAAATAATTCTAACTCGAATGGTTTAAAAGTTGCTACAAATGCAGCAACATGCGTTGCGTGCAGTGGGAGGCCCTTTGCAAAGCTGGACTGGTCACATTTTTGTTGCTTATTGCTACATTTGGGTGTTAAACTGGTACTAACGAGGTGCAACCAATGTCCAGACAAAGTTACCGAGTTTAAAAATGACGAAATAATGAAGTAATAATATTACAATGTGCTGCATAATTTACCTTTGCTTGCCGCATATTTTACTCAACCCTTCCTCATTATTTGGCCCTTGTGTGCAGCACCATTCCAGTGGCCCTGCCCATAATGCCTATGAAACCTGCAAAGCTAATAAAAAAAATTATATACCGTGATTTATGAAATTGTGCCCACACTAGACATTCTTCTGACATCATAAAACGTGCCGTCTTTTACTTTTACTTTTTTTTTCTTTTCCCCACTTCTCTTGGATTTCTCTCTTCACAGTATTATAGCAACAGTTTAGAGACGAGACCTTGATATATAAAAACATTATTACATAACTAAATTTATAAAGATCAATAATTGTGTGAAAAAACTCAGCCTATGATCAGGATAGGCATCCAATTTTAATGTTGTCTCAATACGTTAATATTAACTCTTTCTCTGTTCTGCATTCTTAATCGAATAAATCACTGGTTTTATGTCACGCAACAGTTCACACCTCCACTGAAGGTTGACCAGACCACAGCTGCATCTCCTTTGCAGCCGCTAAATTATCACCAATCTTGAACTGAAAAATAATAGGTATACCATAGTACCATCAGTCTTAAATCAGATGAGCCTATGCTTTTCATTCTTACTAGTCCAATATGTAAATGCAACTAAAACTCCTTCATTAGCTCACATTTTTACTGTTGCCCACTTCCTTTAACTTTTAAAAATCAGCATTACCAGAAAATCAGTGACATGTTTGTTTTTCAGTTAAACACACCAAAAACTAAACCGATCATATGTCCATTACCTATCAAAACTTGAGCAATATATAAATACGACCGAAAGCAGACGACGGAAGATAGGCTACCTACCATTTGCATGCATTTATAAGTGTCCACCTCCTTTCACTTCTAACTCCCAACTCTAATTCAAGTAACCTTTCACTTCTATCTAACAACTTTAATTCAAGTAAACGGCTCAGTGCTATAGTTGCGTTTCAGGTAAATCTTGTTTAAAGCTTCAAACCATGTATCTTTATCTATTGTTTTTAAATGTGGCTGAAACACGCCACCTTTCATTCACACTCATTTGTGATAATCACATTTATAGCTATTTCATCATTTGCCTCCGTCAGCTCTTTTTTAAAAAAATCCCTAAACTCGAAATAACAGAATACTATTAACGTTAAAACTAACACAAACTATCAGTTAAAAAAAAATAACAAAAATCAGTCGTACTAACCTCCAACCTGAACTTCACTTTAGCATGGTCATTTCATTCTGGTCTTAAATCAATCTGTTTCTAAACCTAACTTATTTACTCGGAATAACAGAACAATCCGTGTTAAAGTTCAAAAGCTAAAACGAACAGTGTGCAACTGACTCTGGCGATGAAAATCCCACGTATTGATTACCTGATCCGACTGGAAAAATGCCAACTGGAGCAGAAGCACCCGTGTTCCTTGTCCAGAATCTATATGTGTGCTCATTAACACCATAGTGATCCAAAACCTAATTAAAAAAAGTTACTAATTAAAACAAAATAACGGAAAAGGTAACGAGTGCATATACAACACCTGCCCTCAAAGAAAATCTAAGTTGCTCTGGCTGAGTAATTTTGAGTACAGTTAGAATCCGAATGTTTCATAGATTTTCTAATTTATGGCTCTCTAAATGGTATAATCGTTTGCATAATCCTGAAACGGGTATGCTATAGTTAAATCTGCCAAAATCCTACACCAATAAAATAAACCAAAGTGAATTGAACTCACTTTCATTGACCACTTCAGTGGCCCAATCCCGATCTCACGTGCTATTCTAGAATACTGTAGCACACCTAAAAAAACATCTCCTCCAAAATAAAAGTTTCTAAAATTATAGCTGGCAAAATTATACTTCAGGATTACAAATCTCAAGCTATTCAAACTTACTTGCATAAGAAACGTATGTCACACCATTTATCACTCTAGCTCATCAATGCACTAATTGCATATATCCACAATGCCATGTCAGTAAGTCGGTTTCATTTCAATAATCACATTGATGAATCCTGGCAGAGAAAAACAGATTATCTAGTTATCGAAGATACTATAATAGCATTACAATGACGTGTGTGCCCCTGAAATCCAAGCTCGGGCAGATGGATAATTAAACAGAATCATCACAGCTGCGTGGAGGGCAAGTGCTGTTTTTTTGTTGAAGCAAACAACGTCTGCCCCATAAAAATCTGTACTCCTGGCTTCCAGCTTGTGGGCGGAGCCAAAGTCCCTCTGTGATGCTCATTTAATTGTCTGTGACAGCTGGGCTGTCAAGCCAGACCATAAACGGATCTAAATTGAGGGTCCGAAAGAGTCCTTGTAATGAGGGTCATTGCTACTATTGGTACTCCTGCCTCAGTTTTTGCACTCTCTGCCCGTTAATGCAACCTGCTCTAGTTTCAAGTTCCTACTCCTCTATAATGAGAGGATGAATTTTGTGTTGATTCCTGTTTACAAGTAAATTGAATTTCACCTTCAGGATAATTGCTCTCCTCGTATTGTAGGCTGGAAATTCCTAATGCTACTTCTGATGGCTTTTTTACTGACTGCTTTTTAAACACGGACACTTGGTTAGGATGAAGTTTTAGTCATTTTGGCAATTATTAATTGTATAGTCCTGCCTTTCCCAAACTGAGTCGCCGCAAGTAAATATTTGATGGGTCGGGAAAGGCTGAGCAATAAAGATGCCTTTAAATTGTGTTTATTTTGTCACGTTTGCCAAAGAAAGGTCAAATGTCAGGCCATATCTTCTGACAAATTGCTGCTTACTCTTTTAACATGGGGATTCTTGTTTACTTTGCTTTCTCTGAATTCAAAGGAGAGGCATTTTTAAAGTAAATTATGTGACAGTCTTGCTGGAATACAGGGAGTATGAAAGGAAAAGGCTGTTGGATTTTCTTTTGCAACACAACCAAATGTAAATATATGTTAATGAACTATGATTTAAGAAGTTAGGAAAACAAAAAGAAAGCACATTTTTTGTAATTTTAAAGTGAGCTGGAAACCGAGATTTTAGGAGGATCATAACACATCAAGACACTTTACTTGGTGATGCACAAATGACAAATATGATCATTTGTGTGCTTCTGTAGTTTTATCAGTAAAAGTGTTTTTGCAAAGTTGGTGTCCATTTCAATGGAAAATGTGCTTTCTGTAAATGACAATGCATTACCCATGATGATTTAGATGCATTCAAAAAGCGATCTGCCTCATGACCATTAAAGATAGGTGGGTGGCAAAAGTTTCTTTCAAAAAATTGGGTTGCGGTTTTAGAAGCCCTGGATCAAATGTTTTGGCTCGGTTCCAGGTTTGCGTAAATAAGGCTAACGTTTTGTACACTTCTATAAACACTGTCGCAAAGCTCATTAGCAGTGGCGTTATCCAAGGACTTTGGAGTTTACTAAAATTATAGCTCTACCTTCTAGGGATTTTCAACCATTCCTGTTCATCCATTGGTCGTTTGTCTGATTCACATTTTTCTTCCGCTTGCTACAGCATGAGGCCATGGGTCAACCCACTTCAGTGATTCGCTAATTTCACTGTGAATTACTGTACTCTTTCGAAGGGAGGATAATTAGGTTACTTGAGTCCCAGAGACTACTTTGGCAATGTGACTAATACATTATTTTGCTTTTTACCATGTTTTAATTTTGGTAGTGGGGCCTGGCACCTTACCCAACAATAAAAGTTTGCAAAACACATGCTTAAACAAAGCAAGGATTGACATATTTAAGAGGCTGTCAGCCAACATCAGACCTATTCACTTTGCCAGTGCCTGTTTTTATATCCCAACTAGATGAATCTTTGTACACCTATTATGTGGACCATTCTTCACCATATCTATATAAACCTTTCTTGAAGTATGCTACACTTAACCATGATTCTCTATTGGTTAGCCTTATATCTGGCACTCGGAGAGGAGTTGGCCTAACAGCTAGGGCGGTCGACCTCAAATCTGGGGCACCGTGTTCGAGTCTCGGCAAGGGCATGCAACGTCCTGTGATTCTGGGCAAATCACTTAATCTCCCTGTGCCTAACAAAAATTAATGTGTCCTCATGTAACGCAACTGGTGCTCGTGTAAAGCGCTCTGATACCAGATACCTTCGGGTCAAGTTTGCGCTATATAAAACTCCGTAAATAGAAAACATGCTGAGGTTATATTCCTGCTTTATAAATACACTCCAGTGCATGAAAACACAGTATCGTGTTAAGTGCGAACTATGCTACACAAACATATTGCTCCAGTATGACGACAGACCCCATATATACATACAGTAACAACCACGAACATGCATGAAATAAATTAAACTACACCATAAAATAGCATGACAGCTACAGATAAAATACACTTAAAATAAAGTATCCAGGGCCCAAAATGGTCCAGCTCTTTCATTCCAGTAATTGCTTAGAGCCAAGCTACAAACAACTGACCTGTGAAAACCGCTACCCCTAGAATTTAATCTTGGATCAATGTTAAGGTCTGAGAATTACAGATTGTTAGAGTTCCATTAAAATCAAAACCAAAAAACCCACTTGCATCCTAACTGTTTGAAATTATCACTTTAGGGTCTCTGCTGGACTAGAGTTGTTTAGTTGATTCAATAAATTCGCAGACACGAACGATGATGGTGGGAGCCAATCCGATAGCGGGACGACACTCAAGACAGTGGATGGGGTTTGTGTAACTAGGGTTGCGATCTTGGTATATTTACAATTCAGGTATTGCCCATTGTCCTACATTGAGAGGACAGATACCCTTTCAACATCCAGTAGAATCTGTGTCTCTTCATACATCAAACTCTACGATCTCAGACCATCCAGATTGAAGGAGTTTGCCTGTTTCGAAATAAATTGGGAGCTGGAACCAAAACCGGAGACATTCTACAGGTAAGAGCTGATATAAGAGGACAGTTGCTGCAGTTGAACATGCTTAACTCGTACCTACTGGGGATAAAATATCAATTCCAATGCCGTTCTAGTTGGCTGGTACTTGTGATCAACAAGAGTTGTGCTTGATGGTGTCATGTTGCCCACAGGTTTGCCTGTTACTGGACTCCTTTCACAATCATTTAGATCGAAAAGCTCATTCTGTACTCATTTGATCTGTTGTAGTTTACGCTAGTGCCCTGAAACCTGCCCTTTTGATAGGACGATTCTAGTTTAATATTAACGTCTTGAAGGGAGATGTTGTTGAAGTAGGCTCAGGACCTTTGTCTGAAATCTGTTTGAGTGTAGCTTGATAGCTAATTAACACTTTTTTTTCCAATTTCCTCAGTTCCTTTCAGTTTTGACCCCAACACTGCTGCGGGCTGGCTTGCTGTTTCTGAGAACCTAAACAGTGTGACAAATCGAGGGTACTCCTTCCTAGTGGAGACCCCAGAGCGTTTCACCTCTGCACCCTGCCTATTGGGTTCCAGAAGTTTCTCCAAAGGCCAGCACTCCTGGGAGGTGGATCTAGGCGGCATCCAGAACTGGCGCGTTGGCGTTACCAAGCAGCCAAATGGGAGGAGGAAGAGCTTCTATCACGACTCAAAATGTGGCTACTGGTACATTTATCACATGCAAGGAATTGAGGGCGAGAAGTGCTGGGTCTCCAATTCCTCCAAGACTGAACTGAGTTTGAACAGGAACCTGAAGAGAATCCGGGTGGAGCTGGACTGTGAGGAAGGAGAGTTGTCCTTTTATGATGGTGAACACAAATCTCATCTCTACACATTCCATGAGAACTTTTCAGGTGAGGTCTTCCCATACTTCTATGTGGGTAGCCTAAAGCCTGACGCACCACCAGAATCGCTAAGGATCTGCCCTGTAAGAATATCTATCCATGAGGATCCTGTGCTTTAGCCAGATTTGAGTTAACAAGAAATTGGTGTGCTTATGGATTACATCCCACTTACTTGCCAAGCATCTTGTACTCCAAACCACGCTACTTCCATAATCATCAGAAAATATGTAATATTATGTCAAGTATTTAATGGCTTTTTAAATCTAATGAAGTGAAAAATTATATGCATTAGGCGTATGCTTAAAAAGAATATTCTGTTTCACTGTTTACATTTTTCTAAATAAAGCATGTACAATAGTTGGCTCTCTTCAGTTATTTACAAAAGGGTCAGTTATGTAAAATGGAATACAATTTACTTTCTTGCACGAACAGCTGATCACAATTAGTCATATAACTGCCTCACAAATGCCCATATCAGGCTGATGTACATTATGAAAGCTGTTCACAGGAGAGGAGATTTGACGCCTTCTTTGAAGCGTGCATATTGCAGGCTCCTAACTGTATGTACACGGGAAGGATTTAGTGGTGGCATGGAGAAACATGACGAGAGGTCCCTTGTGTGGACCACACAGAGCAGTTGTTTAACAATAATGTGCAGCTGGGTATGGGTTAAAAGGGGGCACTTTCTAAATTTTTATGAACAAGTTGAAATTGTTGGATCAGGGATCATTGCTATCCTTGAGACCCAAGGGATCTCTTCTAGATGCAGATTTTGGAGCCTTTATGTGTGTTTAATATGCTGTAGATATTTTATTATTGAAATTTGGGAAAGGCCTTGGTCCATATCGCCTGATGTGTTGTATATTTCCACCATGTAGTAGCCAGTGTTACATCCAAGTATCTGCCTGGCTGCACCCATTGCTCATAAGCTAGATTCCTACATATCTGAAAAATTGCCTCTGCTACCACTGCAATGCTTCTCTTTGCTAAGGTTGCATGGATCTTTCCTCAAGGACACCATACAGAAGAAATGCATCATAATTGGTTTTGGTTTTGTAACTTCACAACAGCCACTCTTCACTGCTCGGGAGTACCATTTTCTGTTCTCCAGGACTCAACGTTTTGAAGGATTTCATGTTTCATTGTTTTGTCTCTGGTTTCTTTGTCTCAGTGATTAAGTAGTATCTGTGTATATACTGTTTTGTCTGATTTCATCTTGGCAATAATTTTGATTTAAGATGTGCAGCATCCACTTCTAGTTGACACCTGCAGTAGTTGCCAAAACAACATTAATGGCCGAGCTCTGACGGTCTAGATTCCTAAACCGCAATAGGACCAGGATTGTGGGTATTCTCCCTATTCTCCTTTGTGCCTCATATGAACTAACATTGTGGTGGAGGCTAGACCTCTTAAAGAGATCTATGATGGGATAGGCATAAGCAGTCTACTTTTTTGCAGTTACAAGATCTTGCCTGGTCTGAAGTTGCTATAGCATGTTAGTCAAATGTGAATTAAATTAAAATTGAGATGTGGCATAAAATTATTAATGCATCAGAACAGGAAAACTGCATTGGTTCTTAAAGCATCTCCCACCAAAGTGAATGCTGAATTAAACCTCCTTTCTGGACAGTGTTCCATTTTCAAATACCACAGGATAGATGTTTGCCCTTGTCAATCAGTGTATTAGTTGCTTTACAAACATGGATTCATATTTTATTATGCCTCTCTATGAGGACCAAAATATAGTGCACTTTATACCTTCTTGATAGAGCATGTGATAAGAGATTTGCCATCTGCATTTGCCCGGTATAAACACTCCAATAATTTTTAGTTATTTTCTGTCTAATTTTTCAGTGGAAATCGTCAATATCTAAGAGAAACTGATTATCCAAAATGAATCAAACGTAGTTGAATAGCAAGCTAATAGAATCAGAGTGCCTTGCAAGGTATTCATGGTTTACTTTTTCCCACAAATAGTGATCGAGCTCACAGATATTTGTTTCTGTAGCTTCGATAGTGATGTAATTTGAGAAATATAGTTATTGTTTTTTGTCAAACTTATTTTTGCATTGTGACCTGGTAGGTATTAGTATATACTAACAGCTGCTGTAGTAAAGGGTAACCGTAAAGCTAGATCACCCTTTTTGAAGATAGATTGTCATCTTTTTCACCCCAATTGCTAGGTATGTCCTCTGAGATGAACTCACTGTTAACTCTTACACAAAGTCTTTCCCATGAAGTCTGCCTGCCAACCATAGCATTCCTTCAGGCTACTACGGGGGTGATCTCACCCTATTTTAATAGAATGCCTTTGCCTCGTCGACATATCCTAACCTCACTTTTGACGTCATTGATGTAAGGTGTGTAGCAGTTGATAGAGCTGTAGACTTTGTCCAACAATCAGAATCCATATATTCTCTTATAACAAGCAGATCAGTGGGGCCTGGTTCAAAGTTTGGTGTTAAAAATAAAACCTTGGATTTTGTGGGGAAAATACAGAATACTTTGTTAATTTTTCTCTGTTAGCTTAATTTGCCGTGATAAAATTAACATGATAAATCCTCCTGCTTTCAGGCGTAAGTGCTAAATACGGAGCAGCTACTATTGGCACACAGCTGGACATTTTGTGTTGGCATGCTATGTCAGAGTAGACTGATGCCACGTGCGATCTTCCAGGGACCTATCCTTTACTTGAAGAGTGGTAGCACATACTTCTGGTAAAGGATTATACAATTTAAGCTGAAGCACTTGAAGTGCTGCTGCATTGCTTAGTTCCATATCTAAAATGTAAGCTTGGACCATAAAGTTTAGCCACCTGTGCATTCTGACTCAGTGGTTTGACACACCGAACTAGATTCTTTGATCGTATTCCATTTCACACAGTATAGATGGTGCACAACCTGCTATGGTGAGCTACTACATTTTTCCCCAAAGAATTTCTCTTTTGGCACTCCTGTTTATGCACTACATAAAACAAGAGGGTGACCAGGCAATACCTAACTTTAACTTTGCATGATAGGTGATTGACTGATGACCCCAGGGCAAACACTATTTATAGACAGTAGAGGTGACCTGTAAGACCATATGAATACTTCCATAATGTGTCTTTATACCATGCTTATCATATATTCATTCTAGAAAATTAATGACCTGTTTACTTGATGCTCTGTATTTGTTTTCAATTGCATTATTTAGAGAAACCTTTTTAAACATCTCTTCTTACTAGATTACAAAGCAATATATAAAGTATTAATCATGGTAGTTATTGGATGCACACAATAGAAGGCAGTTACTCTAGGGTGGTTGACCGTGCTCCAGGATCTGACATTGGTTTGAAATATCTGCATCACTACAAACCTCAGTTGAACTGTTCTTACTCAATCCAGGACAGTTCAAAGGAACCGTCCCAGCCCACATCGTCGGCGTGTATTCTGATTCTAGGTACAACAGGAAGATCCCCCAAATGCACCCCCCCTTGCAGTGATCCGTGTCAATTTACTATTGGCTCTCATACTCCATCTCCTTCCTTACTCCGACTAGTGATGTTTTCCCCTTCAACTCCAAAGACCAGTGCAAGGAGGGTCTAGTGTAAGTAAGGAGGGTCCGGTACTTCCTTTAGCATTATAGCCCATTCCCCTAAATCTTCTGTTTAATTTATAATTTTTAGGTCGAGCATCAGCGCTTGCGCTGTCTGCAAGACCTGCTGTAATCACTCTACGGAGTGTAATTACAGCTGTTGCTTGCCATTGGTTCAAAAACTCTATTGCTCTTGTTTCCTGGCTCCTTATTGGCTGGTGCTTCCGATACATCACTTCTGTTTGTAAGCAAGGAGCACTGGCTAACTACAGTTTCCTTACGCTGTAGGTTTTTATCTATTTGTTTATTGACTACTTATTTTTTTTTTTTTTTTTACAAGCGCCACATTACGCGCTTTACCTTTAATGGGGGCCGTTCCACTTTCTTTAGACACGGCTCGTCTAAAGGGTGTGCGGCTTCAGCTGGTTTTATTTTGTTACTGGCTCCACACTGCTTTTGGTTTCACATCCGCTTAACTGTAACTTGTTTAAATTACCTGCAGACTTTCAACGCAGTTTCGTTCTGCACGTTACTTCGGGTTTCAGTCGTTCCCATAATTAAACTAATTTGTGCCGGGGAGGCTTGTGATTTGTGCCTCAATTTGTTTTTTTCCCGTCGCTGGGAGGGCACTCTTGAGAGCTCAGTCGAGGGGTACTCGGAGCCGGAGGTATGCGAGGTGAGACGGCACAGTGCACAACACCGCTTCCAAACAGATGGCCAAAGGTGCATATTCATTCTTTCTCTCTATTACGTTTCTCTGGGATATTTTGTTTACATCTGCCTAAAACTACCTACAGATGCAAGCAACATTAAAAAAGGCTCTCCGTTTGTGTACATGTGTCCCCGATCGCGACCCTCATGGCATGGTGAGACGAATGATACCTAAACATGCCTGAGTATTCGCAGCAGACTGCAGTTGGCTGCATGCTGGGCCGGACAACCAAATGCCGTATTACAGCCCCGTAATCTCTCCATTGTGCTGTGGCAACAATTGTGCAATCACTTACCTCACTGGAGGTGGGGATTTAATTCAGTTGACTTCATGTTTAAGATGCCCTCGCCCCCCGCCCCCCCAGCCCCCTACTCACTTGCTTTAAACTTCGGGGGCACCGTAAGTACTGAAACATGTTTAGTTCGGGCAAAAGGCATATAAGGGCTACTTGCGTTTCTGTGGGATATTTTGTTTACAACTGCATTTTAACAATGCAAATGTTGTGTAAAACTACCTACTTACTGTCTACATTCCATGTGCAAGCAACATTAACAAAGGCTCTGTACCCGATGATCGTGACCCCATGGCAAGCCTCGCTGGAGGTGGGGACTTAATTCAATTAACTGCATGTTAAGTATTCCCTCCCTCCACACACTAACGGGCTTTAAACTACAGGGACTTAATAGTGGAACATGTGTTGGGTGCTGTTTATCCTGTGTTAGCCAAGAAGAATGAGGTATGGCTGTTTTTTCATTAACATTTTAAACCAGCATTCTCCAAAACTGTGATTTTACAGGAAATGCTAAGACATGCTGTCCCGTCCTCAACAATACCACCCTGCTTTATGTGGAACTTTTTGATCACTGCGTACATGCTTGCAAATCTGGGCCAAAAACTATACTCTTGTTGCAATGCTAACGTTGCAACCAAAAGCAGCATTTATATTTCCCTAATTGGATTTTTTATCTGAAAGAGACACGTTAGTGACAGATTCCTTACCTTAGAATATCCCCAGGCGTCAGGCTGGATCCGGAAAGTTTTTGCGTAGCCGTACCCTTGCGCGTCGGTAGGCGGCGTCGTGCGGTTCCGCGTCCGTCGTCGGCGTCGTGATCGCCGGGATGACGTCGCGGGCAGCACTTAGGCGCCGCCCTGCGCGCTGACGTCAGTTCTTCTTTTTCCGCGCCAGCAAGCGCAGATCCGGGAAGAGCAGTGCCCTGGTCATTTTTTGACCATACTTTTGGTGAATTTTTCACTGTTTTTCTCAATCGACTTCAAGGTGTCGTAGGGATGCCCGGGTTTAAACGTTGCGGCGCCTGTGCTCGGATGATGTCCGTCACAGACCCGCATTGGGAGTGTCTCTTCTGCCTCGGCCGAGGCCACGACACGGAGTCTTGTACCGACTGCCAGGCCCTCAACCCGAAAGCTTTGCGAGAGCGGTCTCGAAAGCTCCTCGAGGCCCGGCATTCGGCTCCGCGGAAGCCCCGGTCGCGTGAGAGGTCCAGGGGTCGATCGCGGAGTCCACACCGGTCGTCGGCATCGAAGTCTTCTTCGTCCGGTAAGTCGAAACACAAAAAGTCCAAAAGCATCATCGCTCTAGGACTTCGCCTCGCCGGTCTCGCGACTCGGCTGAGGCCCCTCCCGGCACCGTCCCCGCGGCCCGGACATGCCTGTGGAGTCGCCCCGCAATACCCGCCCTTCCCGGGTTCGGGGCGGATCCGGCCCAAGTGCAGGAATTCCTGTCGGCCATGGCCCGCCTCTTCGGGCCTCCAGGTCCCTCCGGTGCGCCTTCGGGCCCCGCGGGCCCTGATGGGGTTGCTCCGGCGTCGCCGACGGCTCCGGCCCCGCACGTGCCTCCAGCCTCGATCCCGGCTCCGGCTTCGGCCCCGGCTCCGCAACCCCCATCGACGCCGGTCGACCTAGCGACACCTCCGCCGGCGCCGATGTCTCCGGTGCCGTTCTCGACGCCGCCTGGGGCTCCGGGCGGCGTCGTTCCCCAGTTCCTTCCGGCTCCGGACATGGACCCGGACCGACGTCGCTCGACGCCGGTTCCGGCGCCCGATGAGACCTTGGGTCCCAAATGTCCCTCCTCCCCTTATTTTGAACCTCAGGAGGACTGGGAGGGGTCTGATGACCCTCTGACACAACAGTGTCAGTACGATGAGGACTGGACAGAGGGTCTAGGGGATGCCAGTGGTCTAGATACTTCCCCTGACACTGGCATGCTGTCTCCTCCCGTGGCTACGGAGGAGGGAGCCAATCTTGCAACGGTGTTGCGTAGGGCGGCTGGAGCCTTACATCTCCAACTCCCTGCTGTGGCGGTCAAGGTTAATCTCTTGACAGAGGTGCTTCAGCCTGCAGCCTCCTCTACGGAGACTGTGCTGCCGTTTAACGACGCCCTCACTGACGTTCTTTTGGGCGCCTGGTCCAAGCCCAACACAGGGGCTCCTGTGGATAGGAACGTGTCCCGACGCCATCGCCCAGCTCAGGGCGACCCCCTGTTTCTCTCTGTCCACCCCACCCCTGAGAGCTTGGTTGTCCAAGCCTCCGCTTCCCAAACTGCCTTCCCTACCGCCCCTCCGGATAGGGAATCCAAACGCCTGGATCAATTTGGGAAGAAGGGTTTTTCTTCCTCCAGTGCTGGCTTGCGGTCCATCAACACCGCTTGCCTTTTGGGCCGATATATCCACTCCTTGTGGGATTCGGTGGCGAATGTTTTGCCCCAGTGTTCTGAGGAGGTCCAGACACTGCTTTCCCGCGCCATTGCGGAAGGAAGGGATGCGGCCAAATACACAATCCGATGTGGCCTTGATACCGCCGACTCGCTGGGCAGGTCTATTGCAACGACGGTGGCGCTACGACGCCACGCCTGGCTGAGAACCACTGGTTTTTCAGGGGATGTCCAGAATACTCTCATGGACATGCCCTTTGATGGAGTCGGTCTTTTTGGGTCCAAAGCAGACCATGCGTTGGAGCGCTTTAAGGACTCACGGGCTACTGCAAAGTCCCTGGGCCTTTCTGCTACACGCCCTCCGCTGACTTCTGCTTTTCGCCCCTATCGTGACCACGGTAGGGGCGCCCCTTCACGTCAGCAGCCCAGCCACCGGCCCGCGCAGCAGGCGTCTTCGCGTGGCCGAGGACGTGGATTCCGCCGTGGCGGATCGGGCAACCAGCGTGCGGGTCAGGCCACCACCTCCAACCGTCCGCGGCCTCCAAACCCTCCTAGTCCCTCCTTTCAGGTGCACAGCACGCCAGTAGGGGGCAGGGTCCGCCATCACCTTCCCCACTGGCGTACCATCACCTCGGACAGGTGGGTCTTGGACATTGTCCGAAGGGCTACTCCCTCCCCTTCGAGTCCACCCCCCAGCCATGCCACCTCAATTCCACCGCATGTCAGGGGATCACTTGGTACTTCTGCAGAAGGAAGTCACGGCCCTCTTGGCCAAGAGGGCCATCGAGCATGTTCCGACCCTAGAAGTAGGGCGTGGTTGCTACTCCCACTACTTCCTGGTGCCCAAAAAGGACAAGGAAGACATGCGTCCTATCTTGGACCTCCGGAACGTCAATCGCTTCCTCCGGAAGGAGAAGTTCAAGATGCTCACCCTAGCTCAGGTCTTGACTGCCCTCGACCCTGGAGACTGGTTGGTAGCGTTGGACTTGCAGGACGCATATTTCCACATCCCCGTCCTGCCGGCCCACCGGCGTTACCTTCGGTTCACGGTAGGCCTCGAGCATTTTCAGTTCACCGTGCTCCCCTTTGGCCTTACCAGTGCCCCTCGGGTGTTCACGAAAGTGATGGCGGTGGTCGCAGCTCATCTGCGCCGGGCAGGGGTTTCAGTCTTCCCCTACCTCGACGACTGGCTGCTGAAGGCGGGCTCGTCCCAGGCAGTCGTCTCCCACCTCCAGACTACGGCCGAACTCCTGCACTTGCTGGGGTTCTCCATCAATGTGCCGAAGTCGCATCTGATTCCTTCTCCACAGCTCCTTTTCATCGGAGCAGTTCTGGACACGACGCAGTTTCGGGCCTATCCTCCCGAATGGCGAGTCCGGGATATTCAGGCTATGATTCCGATCTTTCAGCCTTTATCCTGGGTTTCGGTACGGATGACCCTGAGGCTGCTGGGCCTCATGGCCTCCTGCATCCTGCTGGTCAATCATGCCAGATGGCATATGCGGGCTCTGCAGTGGGACCTGAAGTTCCAGTGGGCGCAGCACCAGGGCAACCTGTCCGATCACGTCCAGATCTCGGAGGGGACTGCAAAACAGTTGCAGTGGTGGCTCTCGAACCGGCAATGGGTCATGGGCAGATCCCTCTCCCTTCCCCAGCCAGAGCACACAGTTGTGACGGACGCGTCCCTTCTGGGATGGGGCGGTCACATGGGAGAGGCGGAGATCAGAGGCCTCTGGTCTCCGGCGGAGTCCCGGCTCCATATCAACCTTCTGGAGATCCGGGCGATCCGACTTGCACTCAAGGCATTCCTTCCCTCTGTCAAAGGGAAGGTAGTGCAGGTGTTCACAGACAACACCATCGCCATGTGGTACTGCAACAAACAAGGCGGGGTGGGGTCGTGGACCCTTTGTCAGGAGGCTCTGCGCCTCTGGACATGGCTGGAACATCAGGGCATGTTCCTGATGGTTCAACACCTGGCAGGTTCCCTGAACGCCGGGGCGGACGAACTCAGCCGCAGGTGCATGATGGATCACGAATGGCGTCTTCACTCGGAAGTGGCGCAAGGACTCTTTCTACAGTGGGGAGAGCCTTGGTTAGATCTATTCGCCACCGAAGAGAACGCGCAATGTCATCAGTTCTGCGCGTTGGAATTTCCAAGGCGGCACTCGCTCGGCGACGCTTTTCGTCACGAGTGGAGTTGCGGTCTATTGTACGCCTTTCCGCCTATACCACTTCTACCCAGAGTGTTGAAGAAGATTCGGCACGACCGGGCCCAAGTCATTCTTGTGGCTCCGGACTGGGCTCGAAGAGTTTGGTATCCCGAGCTACTCAATATGAGCGTAGATCCCCGATCCGTCTGCCTATTCGGGAGGATCTTCTGTTGCAGCAGCAGGGGACGGTCCTCCACCCGAACCTGTCCAGTCTACACCTGCTTGCGTGGAGATTGAGCGGCGGCAGTTGATTCCTTTCGACTTGCCTCCCGAAGTTTGTGATGTGATTCTGGCAGCCAGGCGTCCCTCCACTAAGGTGGTATACGCCTGCAGGTGGAACAAATTTGTGGCATGGTGCACAGCAAAGGCTGTGAATCCCCTTTCTGCCCCTCTTTCTGAGGTCCTTCTGTTCCTTCTTTCTCTGGCCCAACAGGGTTCTGCCCTGGGTACCATCAAGGGTTATCTTTGTGCTATCTCGGCCTTCCTCAGGCTCCCTGATCAGCCCTCCCTTTTCAAGTCCCCTGTTGTTAACAGGTTCTTAAAAGGCATTACTCACCCTCTTCCCTCCTGTTCCGTTTGTGATGCCTCAGTGGGACTTGAACTTGGTTCTTACCTTTTAATGTGCGCTCCCTTTGAGCCTCTACATAACTGTCCTCTTCGTCTTCTGACTCTGAAGACAGCCTTTCTAGTGGCCATCACCTCCGCTCGGCGGGTGAGTGAGCTCCAGGCTCTGTCTTGCAAACCTCCCTTTCTGTCTGTTCATCCAGACAAGGTTGTTCTTCGGACGCGTCCGTCCTTCTTGCCAAAGGTGGTTACTGCTTTCCACATTGGGCAGACCATCACTTTGCCCACCTTCTTTCCGCCTCCGCATCCTTCCAGAGAGGAAGAGAGGCTCCACCGTCTGGACCCAAAACGTGCGCTCTCCTTCTATATTGACCGCACAAAACACTTCCGGGTGGATGACCAGCTCTTTGTTGGCTACGTGGGCGCCAAAAAAGGCCGGTCGGTGCACAAGAGGACCATCTCCCGCTGGGTTACCTTGTGCATCAAGACCTGCTATTCTTTGGCTAAAAAGGAGCCTCCTGTTGGGCTGCGTGCCCATTCCACCAGGGCAACGGCTGCTACCACGGCCTTGGGCCGCGGTGTTCCGCTGCCGGTTTCTGTCAGGCAGCTACGTGGGCCTCGCTGCACACGTTTACGAAGCATTACTGCCTTGACAGTCAGGTCCGGAGGGACGGCTTCTTTGGCCGTTCTGTCCTCCAGGACTTCCTTGTCTGATCTTTGTTCGCAGACCCACCACCGGGGTTGGTATTGCTGGGGTATCTATTCTAAGGTAAGGAATCTGTCACTAACGTGTCTCTTTCAGATGCACAAGTTACTAACTTGTGTAACGATATATCTGTAAGAGACCGTAGTTAGTGACAGATTCCTACCGCCCACCCATCCTCCCCGTTCTGCGAACTGATTTCTAGGGTTAAGGACATCCCTTTCAGGGCCCTAGTATTTTTCAGACACCTATGTCAGCTTCTTGCATGGCTCTGCGTTCCTGGCGCGGAAAGTCGTGGTACAGAACTGACGTCAGCGCGCAGGGGCGGCGCCTAAGTGCTGCCCGCGACGTCATCCCGGCGATCACGACGCCGACGACGGACGCGGAGCCGCACGACGCCGCCTACCGACGCGCAAGGGTACTGCTACGCAAAAACTTTCCGGATCCAGCCTGACGCCTGGGGATATTCTAAGGTAAGGAATCTGTCACTAACTACTGTCTCTTACAGATATATCGTTACACAAGTTAGTAACTTGTGCATTAAGTAGCGATTGCAGCACAAAGCAACAACAGTGGACAAATAAAAACGCACAGTAAATTCCCAACAGGCTGCGCCTGTTCTCTGTCCTCCCACTTCTGAAGCTGTGAAGTTGTTTAATTGTAGCTCTCTTCGCTCCCCTCCTCCGCACCTAGGCTCCGCCTGCCAAGCTCTCCCAAAAACCAGTTCCTCTCGGCCCGTAAGTGTTAAGAGCGGTTGAAAAACAAATGTAATCCAGTCGTTGAGCTTTGGCTGTATAAACTTGCAAACGGGCAGGTGTTAGGAAATTGCTACACAGTAGAAAATGGAATGGTTGCTATATTTATAGAAGGTACTTTTGGTAACCAGGTGTAACACTAGCTAAAGGCGCTCTGCAATATGTATAGGGGAAATTAGGTAGGACACAGTATTAATAGTGCTACTAGGAAAGGGAGGGCCAGTTACCAATATAACCCCAAACAAACCCTTCAAAAGAAGGGAAAATAAACCATAACAAATTTCCAATCCAGAGCACATAAAAGTCCAAAGTTAAATGATGTTCATAAACACAAGTGTTCTTGTTGGCCACATTAATCCAAAGTGTTCTGTCCGGGTCAATCAGTATCCATTTCTTTTACAGCAAATGCAGATTTCTTACAACAGTTCAACATCGATTCATTACATGTAATCAGCAGGTATATCTTCAGTTACGATACAGCCAACACGTGTTTCGTCGGTATTATGTCATACCACGACTTCTCCAGGGCTGTAAGTTGTGAATACATAATGTCAAAAATAATATTATATCCAAGAGACCGAGAAGAACCACCAAACACCAGTGCGTGTAAAGCAAATACAGCGCTTCCTCCTTTTGGGAAATACCATAGCAACCAAAAAAATCATCGCCCATTATTAAGAGATAATAAAGAAAGAGTAGCGCTGTTCCCGCAAACGAGACCGCAACTTAAACACTGTTTCTTTTGACACACCATTTCCTTTTAAGGAAAGAACCTTTGGGTCGTACGATATTCTATATCCCAAAATCATAAATCTAGAAAGTGTACAAAAATCGAAACTCATCGTAACAAGTTAAATCCAATCCATGCACAAAAAGTGATACGGAACGTACAATATGACGTGTTCCCCATGTCGCTAGGAAAGACCAACATATATAAGTAAAAGGTATATCTGAAAGAGACTATTAGTTATAGATTACTTACCTTAGAATTACCTCCAGGCGTCGGACTGGATCCGGAGAAATGTTTTAGTAGCAGTACCCCTGTGCGTCGGTAGGTGGCTCTGCGTTTGGCGTTGTGATCGCCGGGATGACGTCGCGGTATCTTAGACGCCGCCCCTGCGCGCTGACGTCAGTTCTTTCTTTTTCCTCGCCAGCCAGCGCAGATCCGGAGAGAGCGGTACCCTTAGTCATTTTTTGACTGGAGTTTTTTCGGCTTTTGGAGACTTTTTTCCGAGTCGTTCGACTCCTGGTGCATGGAGGGATGTCACATCGACCTACCGGCTTCAAACCTTGTGACTCCTGTCACAAGTTGATGTCGGTTACGGACCCACATCTCGTGTGCCTCTGGTGTCTGGAGCAGTGCGACTACGACCCGAAGTCGTGCTCCGACTGTCGTGCCGTGAACCCGAAGTCTTTGCGGATCGGTCCTGAAAGCTTCTCGAAGACTGGCAGTCAGCTCCGCGCTGCTCGAGGTCCCGGTCGAGAGGGAGGTCGTGGGACCGGTCGCGGAGTCACCACCATCATTCCTCATCGAAGTCTTCTTCTTCGGGTAAGTCGAAGCACAAAAAGAAGGCGAAGAAGCACCGTCACTCTTCGCCTTCTCCCCGTCGGCTGACGTGGGATGCGGAAGGTCGTCGTCCTTCGGTTCCGCCCGCGGAGCCTGTTTGGGTCGGCTCCGAGCTTTCCCTCCCTACCTGGGAGCCGGAGTGACCCCTACCCAACTTCGTACCTTTTACGAAGCCCTCCACTCCATATTTGGGCAGCCCGACTCCGCCTTCGGGCCCGCGGACTCAGCTGGGGGTTCAAGGCCTTCGATGCCGGTGGCTCCGGCCCTGGTGCTGCAGGGCCCCCAGGGATTCAGGCCTAGATCTGGGGCGCCGGTCGACCTTACGACACCACCTCCGGAGCAGATTCCATTGACTACACCTCCACCCCCTCTGATGCCGGTTGTGTCCCCAACCGGCGACGACCCCGGCCTCCCCCTCGACTTTGACACTGAGCTGGACCGGCGTCTACCGACGCCGGTACCGGCACTTTTGTACCACTGTTCTATCCTGGCGTTACTTAGCCTCCTGAGTGGCAGCCAGAAGAGGGTGAGGAGGACTGGGAGGGGTCTGTTGACCCTCTGGCAGACCAGCTTGATCCGGACTGGAGAGAGGAACTGGGTGAGGCCAGTGGTCTGGATACGTCCCCAGACCTCGGTATGCTTTCTCCCCCTACTGTGGCTACGGAGGAGGGAGCCTCCTACGCTGTGGTGTTGCGTAGGGCGGCTGAGGCCTTGGGCCTCGAGCTTCTTACGGTGGCAGTCAGGACCAACCTCCTGACTGAGGTGCTTTAACCGGCAGCAGCCTCTTCGGAGCCCCTGCTGCCGTTCAATGAGGCACTCACAGACCTCATTCTGAGCACTTGGTTCAAGCCCAGCACAGGGGCTCCTGTGGATAGGATGATTGCCCGACGCCACCGCCCGGCTCTGGGCAACCCCACTTTCCTCTCCCAACACCCTACCCCTGAGAGCTTGGTGGTCCAAGCCTCAACATCCAAGGGCGCGTTCCCTACTGCTCCCCCAGATAGGGAATCCAAGAAGCTGGACCATCTTGGGAAGATGTTTTCTTCCGCCAGCTTAGGACTGCGGTCGGTGAACACCGTATGTCTCTTGGGCTGTTACGCCCACTCTGTGTGGGACACGGTTGCACAGGTGCTGCCACAGTGCCCGGAGGAGGCCTGGGCTGTACTCTCCCGTGCGGTCGCAGAGGGGAGAGATGCAGCAAAGTTCGGCATTCGATGTGGGCTGGACACCGCCGACTCGCTAGGCAGGGCGATTTCAACGTCAGTAGCCCTGGGACGCTACGCCTGGTTGAGGTCCACTGGCTTCTCGGGCGATGTCCAATCGAACCTTTTGGACATGCTCTTTGATGGGCGTCCCTTGTTTGGCGACAGGGCGGACAATGCGCTCGAGAGCTTTAAAGATTCTAGGGCTACGGCCAGATCCTTGGGCCTTGCTACCACCTCTCTCCCCGTGCAGTCTGCTTTTCGCCCCTTTCGTGGCTACGGAAGGGGTGACCCACCCAGGGCCACAGGCCTGCGCAAGCTGCCCAGTGTCTGCGTGGCCGGGGACGTGGGACCCAGCGCCATGGGTCTGGGGGCCAGCGGGTGGGCCAGTCCAGTAGTGCCCCTTCTGCAGCAGCCTCCAAACCTTCCTAGTCCGACCTTTCAGGCCACCAGTTGCCAGTGGGCGGCAGGATCCGCCATCACCTCCCCCACTGGCCAAACATCACGTCGGACAGGTGGGTTTTGCAGATCGTCCGAAGGGGCTACTCCCTCCCCTTCGAGACTACCCACTCCCCCTTCGAGACTACCCACTCCCCCTTCGAGACTACCCCTACATCCATCATCCATGCCACCTACACTCCATTGCCATGCCAGAGGATCACTTGGCCCTTCTCCGTCAGGAAGTTGCAGCCCTTTTGGCAGAGGGGGCTATCGAACGCATACCTCTGCCAGAAGTAGGTCGTGGTTGCTACTCCCACTACTTCCTGGTACCCAAGAAGGACAAAGGCCTGCGTCCTATCTTGGACCTCAGGGTCAACAGCTTCATCCGGAAGCAGAAGTTCAAAATGTTGACCTTGGCTCAGGTTCTGTCTGCTCTCGACCCTGGAGACTGGATGGTAGCGTTGGACTTGCAGAACGCCTATTTCCACATCCCCGTCCTGCCAGCCCACAGGCATTACCTACGGTTCACGGTAGGCCACAAGCATTTTCAGTTTACCGTGCTCCCCTTTGGCCCTTCAGCGCCCCTCGGGTGTTCACGAAAGTGATGGCGGTAGTCGCAGCTCATCTGCGCAGATCAGGGGTTCCAGTTTTCCCCCTATCTCGACGACTGGCTGTTGAAGGAGAGTTCACCCCAGGCTGTCGTCTCCCACCTCCAGACTACAGCAGATCTCCTGCACTCGCTGGGGTTCACTATCAACGTGCCAAAGTCACACCTGATTCCCTCTCAGAAGTTCCTTTTCATCGGAGTGGTTCTGGATACAGTGCAGTTTCGGGCTTATCCTCCCGAGCAGTGAGTCCGGGATATTCGGGCTATGATTCCGATGTTTCAGCCTTTAATCCCGGGTTTCGGTGAGAATGACCCTGAGGCTGCTGGGCCTCGTGGGCTTCTGCATCCTTCTGGTGGATCATGCCAGGTGGCATATGTGCACTCTGCAGTGGGACCTGAAGTTCCAGTGGGCACAGCATCGGGGGAATCTTTCCGATTGCGTCTAGATCAAGGAGGGTACTGAACACCAATTGCAGTGGTGGCTCACAAACTAGGATTGGGTCAATGGCAGATCCCTCTCCCTTCCCCAACCAGACTTCACAGTGGTGACAGATGCGTCACTTCTGGGATGGGGCGACACATGGGAGAGGCAGAGATCAGAGGCCTCTGGTCTCTGGCGGAGTCCGGGCTCCACATCAACCTTCTGGAGCTCCGGGCGATTCGTCTTGCACTGAAAGCATTCCTTCCCTCTGTCAGGTGAAGAGTGGTGCTGGTGTTCAGACAACACCACCGCCATGTGGTACTGCAACAAACCGGGCAGGTTGGGGTCGTGGACCCTTTGTGAGGAGGCTTGGTCTTTGCACATGGCTGGAACATCAGGGCATGTCCCTTTTGGTTCAACACCTGGCAGGTTCCCTGAACGCCAGGGCAGACTAACTCAGCCGCAGGTGCATGATGGATCACAAATGGCGTCTTCACTCGGAGGTGGTGCAAGGTCTCTTTTAGCAGTGGGGAGAGCCTTTGTTAGATCTTTTTGCCACCGAAGAGAACATGCAATGTCAGCAGTTCTGTACGTTGGAATTTCCAAGGCGGCACTCACTTAGCGACGCTTTTCGTCGAAAGTGGAATTGCGGTCTTCTATACACCTTTCCGCCTATACCACTTCTGCCCAGAGTGCTGAAGATGATCAAGCGCGACCGGGCCAAAGTCATTCTTGTGGCCCCGGATTGGGCACGAACAGTCTGGTATTCCGAGCTCTTGTACATGGCCATTGATCCTCCGATCAGACTGCCTCTTCGGGAGGATCTTCTGTTGCAACAACATGGCACGGTCCTCCACCCGAACCGGTCAAGCCTCCACCTCTGCGTGGAGATTGAGCGGCGACAGTTGACTGCTTTCGACCTTCCTCCCGAAGTCTGTAATGTCATCTTGGCAGCCGGGCGTCCCTCCACTAAAACGGTGTACGCCTGTAGATGGAACAAATTTGTGGCACCACATCCTCTCCCCCTGTTCCAGTTGGGCTTACTGCTCGGCTGCTGTGACTGATATTCGGGTCTTCATCCCACTGCAGGAGGGATGGATCATAACTGAAAACCTCCATGTGCAGTAGTACACTTTAGAAAGCGACCTGTCTCTGTGCAAAGCGGTCCAGTTCAGTTTATTGTGGCCACTTTGTAGCGCTACTTAATAAATAAGGTACTAACATGGATTTCGTTAGCTAACCTTTCTTAAACCAATAAAATAAGTACCTTGTGCGTTCTACAGCTAAGTTTCATTTTGTAAATTGCTACATGCGGTGACTAGTCTCAGAGGGCAAAGTAAACATGAGTCACAACACTGTCGTGCTGCTGTCAGTGTTGTGAGAGCCAGAAGCATGCACTGTCCACTTACCATTGGCAGTTCTGTCAGGGGTGATTCTATGTTTGCAGCACAAGCAATGTGTGCAACATGAAAGAGCGCACTAATGTGAGATGCTCCACCATGAAGGATTGCTCTGCAGTCAGAGCCCTGTTCCTGTGAGATTTATATAAACTGGATAATAACTGTTCAGTCCTATGGGTATATAATATTTGTGAAACTAGAGCGAGAGAGTGCTTTCATGTGAGACGCTCAAACATGAATAACTGCTCCGCAGGTACAGCCCTGATAATGAGATCTGTTTCATCTGCAATCTGTGTTCAATGCTTGAGACTATAAAATATATGTAATCTAATTGATGTCTTGGCTGTCTGAAACTGACTGAGATCGATCTAATATGTAACATTATTAATCTGTCAAGTCCGAGTCTCTACATACACTATAACCTGAACAGCTGCTCTAGGGCCTGAACCCACTACATCCCTGCAATCTGTAGTTTGCTACTAGAGCTTATAACATATGTGTAACCCAAGCAACAAAGGCAATGTGGAAACAGCTGGAGAAGGTTTAAAAAGCTCAGCACTGTGCTTGCAAAACAAGTAATCCAAGAGTGCAAAGTAATGTGCACCTACCCTAGCACCGCGAGTAAAAGCCCTGGGATCCTGAGTGCGGAACAATCTCATGCTATTTCTCCTCACAATAGATTACTGAGTCCCAGTCCTTTCTGTTGGGCATAGTGTCCTCTCTTCTCCTGCATCACAAATATGTGTTTGCTAAGCACCTAAGGTTTTTTTCCCTGAAAGTTGCATACATTACTGACTAATGTTGTCTATGTGGTGGGACTGTAAGATCTGAGTCGTGGTGGGTGAAGGGCGTAGCTGGCCTTCATGTTGGAGCTTTGAGTGTTCAGATGTTTCTCACAAGCTGGAGAGTGTGGCATAGCCTTTGTGGTAGTTGATACGGTTTAACATTCTGGGCAGCTTTATTTAATATGACAGATTGTTAATTGTTTCCTTCATTCATAGCACCTATCATTCCGTATGCGTGCATCCTTGTTGCACATAGCCACGTCACCAGTGGCACGTGAGTTAACAGTCAATGTTGTAGCACCAAGGATAATGTCATGCATGGCTAAACACTCAAAGTCCCAAAGGCAAGACATCTTGGCAATGCCAATGCTTGTTTTTGGTGCTTTTCCTCTGCCTCTCCATCTGTTGTCTATTCCACCATTTCCCCTAGTCGGTGTCTGCTGGAGGTGGCTGTGGATGGACTTAGTTAGTTGCTATTCTCATTTTGCCAGTATAAACTCCAAGGCAGCAAACTTGCACCTAATCTTCCCTTTTTTCTTTTTGGTAGAACCCATAGAATACATTAGATCATCGACTTCAAAGCTAATCCTCCCACCAATGAAATCTTGGGACTATATATGTCCTGTAGCTATAAGCATGTACTACATCTTGGGCATTCTGACGTTTCACTCTGCAAATCTTCAGTGGAGTTACGTGTGCCCTGTGTACATAGTGAAATTGGATCAACTGGAACCTTGTTTTGCAGGTTTGAACATTTTTGCAGATCCCATCCCAAAGTTTGTGATTTGGTCCTCAGTCAGTGGCCCACCTCTTTGTTGCCATATTTGCCTCCCCTGCCCCCTTTATCTAGGCAAAGGGTCTTGTATAGATTTACATCTGTTTCCTTCCCTGGGCCAGGTTAACTATCTCTTCATGGTGCATGCTGATTCTGTGGCCAAGGGAAAGTTGTCTCTACATTTGAGCCAGATGTACACACAAGTTCCAATCCCAAGGCTATTCTGCGCGTTTTCAAATGTTGCAAACGTGCCATTGGGGTACGGATCTTGCACTGTGGCACATCTACCCTTTCTCAGAGAACCCAGAGATGTCCAAGGCCATCCTTTTATTGTGTTAAATACTCAAAAGGTTCACTTTAGCTGCAAATGGAGACTGCTACATCACTAGCCAAACTACCCTCTCCAACACCTCTGCAACCTGTCGCACAATATATGGATAATCCTGTGTCATGGTACCCCCTTTATTAATACCTCCTGCAACAAGTTGTGCCCAGTTAAGTCTTTAAGAAAATCGATATCCCAATTTCTGCTCTCCCCATACCTTTGGACTGAGTGTTATAGCTGGGTTGTTGTGTAGTATAACTCTGTGTCAGGTATAAGTCCTTTCTCCTATGGCAACTTCAGGGCATCATGCTTAACTGTTATTTTCCTAGCACAAACCAGTGATACAAGATGCAGTGGGAAGGCATCAGCAATCCCAATAATCTGTAGAAACTGCACAGTAAGACTGCCCTTTATTGATAACTGTGTAGTGTTTCAGAAGTCCATTCATTGTTCAATTTAGCCACTACTAGTAGGCGTTGAGTTGATGCATTACAGCCACATAGTCACCTGAACACCCAGGTATTAGAATTGTTCAGTTTCTTGTTGCTGTCCTACCTCAGAAGTACGCCTTCTCCAGTCGTACTAGGCCCTGGCAAGGGGAACAAACTAGTTCCCCCAGTTAGTACTAAGACCTGATGTTTTCTTGATGGTATAGAACTCTGACAACAGGGCAGGCATAGACTTGGCCGGGTCCCTCCGACATAGCAGTGTGCCCTCTGTGTAAGCGGATATAACCTGCTTGGTCCACCTCACCTTGATACCTTGGTTGATGAGCTTGGCTTTTAGCTGGGACCCAGCATTTCTATCGCAAAGGTGACTTGCTTTTAATGGCTACTTCTAAGCGCAGATTCCTCACCTTGGAAATATCCCCAGGTGCCAGACTGGATACAGAAACTCAAAAAGCAGTGCTCCTGCGTGCAGGTAGATGCTGCAGTGTGGCTCCGTGCTGACATTGTTCTGCTCCAGAAGTGACAACTGGAGATATAAGCGCCCCACATGTATGCTGACATCAGCTCCTTTCTTTTCTGCCTTCAGACGCTGATCCGGAGTTCCTCTTTTTCTTCACTCGTGAACTGATTTTTTATTTTTTTAAAGGAAAAAAATACTACTATCCAAGGGGCCATGTCACCCGCCTAAGACTACAGGGTTTAAGCCTTGCAAAGACTGTTGCAAACAGATGACGCTGGTGTTTGGGTTCGGCGCACCAACTGTACCCAGGTGAACCATGAGGCCATGTGTGAACACAAGGCAAAGCTTTATCGCAAAGCGCTGTAAGAGTTCACAAAGGTCCCACTTCATGTCAATGTCAAGAGTGCGGATCCACTCCTGAAGTCGTTCCTCGTCTGGTTATCCATTTTCAAAGTCTTCAGGTAAGTTAAAGAAAAAACATAAGTTCAAGGCTCCTTTCTGCCATTCTCTGGAGAAGGTGTCAGTGAGTCACTGTGCCTCCAGGTCTCCCTCTTGTTCTACTGAGGTCCTTATGTACTCCGTGTTCCTGGGTCTGTCGGCGACATCCGAGCAGGTCGAAACCTTTCAAGAGGACATGTTGAGCAATGGCAGCTACCTCTGGCTCAAATTCGGGTTCCAAGGATCCACAGGGTCCTCCAGTCAGGTCCCTGCCTTTTTGGTCCACCCTCTATACCCCTTGAACTCTCATCTGGTTCCACACCGGTGTCTGTACCAACTTCGGGTTTGGCACTGAACTCTGCACTGTTCGTGCAAATGTCTATTCTGACATAGACTGTGCCAGAAGAAGAGCAGCAATCCATTGTTGTCTCAGGCTGCAAACCAAGTTTATTTTGACTGAGGCTGTGCCTAGTCTATGTGGCACAGCCAGTAATCAACCCTCCAGACTTGCACACTATTCCTCTTCCGCACCCCTTCACCCCCTTTATGAAGACAATAGGTTCATGGACCTATAGGATACCAGTGGATTAGATACCTCACCTGATGCAGATCTGATGTCTTGCTCCCCCTCTCCCCAGACCAGCTACAGAAGAGTACCTCTTGCTTCCAGTTACTCACTCACTGTCCTGAGTGTACCATGTTCTACACATCAACTTTGATATCTTGTCCAATTGAGTCCTGTGAAGTCTTTTTCTCAGCTCCTTCACAGGCAGAGTCCTGAGCTAGTGTGCCATCTTCTTGCACAATGATCTTTTCTCCACCCGTCATCCTGCCTTGCAGTTCTGTGTGTCCCCCTGTCTGAAAACAATTGCTTTTCTTCTGTTCCAGCATCCAAGGCCATCACGGCCCACAAGTGGCCCGTTTCCCTACCCGAGCCAATGCCAGGCATTAGCTGGGTCTGAAAAGAAGTGGGATTTGTCACCATACGGAGGACCTAGGGTTTCGCTGTGTACACTAGCATGAACTTCAGACCCATCACTGATATTTTTTGACCTGGAAACCCTTTCTATTGGTTCTGCACTCTCCTGGTATAGCCTAGAAAAATCCTGAATATACTACTTGTATTGCATCTTCCGTTGTGTCCGTTTTGCAGGATAGCATCATAGCAGTGATAAACTAGGAGCTGTGCAATGAGGGCCTTATGCTGCAACCCTGGGGCGTAAGTGTGTGGTGCATACTGTGCACTTGAGGAGTCAAAAAGGATGACCACCGTTTAGGCTAAAGTCAGCCATTTTTCCCAAAGGAATGTGGCTAACTGCCCCTCTGCCCTCTGGAAATGTTTGCATTTGTTTTCAGATATTCTTGGGATTGCTTGACTTGATTATGTACTTTGCCACTCATGGATTTCTTGAGAAATTGGTAGAGACAGTGGTATGGTCAAAATGGGTATCTGGTTCAATTTGGAGATGGACATCCTAACGTCTAAAAAAGAAGAAACCTTAACACTAAGCAGACTATTGGAAGCTAATTCTGCACAAGGTATAAGATCAGCACAGCTGTAAAAAAAAAAAATAGGAAAACACCACAAGTGTTGCTCTAGGGTTTCACTGGTCCTTTTCATTAAGCCATTGGTCTGCAGGTGGTAGCCAGAGGATTACAATCTTGATATTCACAGAGATGAACGTAGTGCCTTCTAAAGATTTTGAAATAAACCGTGACCTCCATCTGAGATTATTTGTATGGGTAAGCCTTGGAGTTGAAAGAACTTCTAAGATTGAAGCCTTTTCTTAACCTTGCCTAAACGTCCCTCTGATAAAGAAATGTGCCATCTTCGACAAGCTTTCAACTGTGACTTCAATGGTTGCAGGCTATGAAGGAGGAGCTTCTGCTATGAAGTCAGAGGCTATTGTATGCAAGGGTTCTGGTGCCTAAGGTATAGGTTGATATGCCTTAGTTGAGGACCTATTAAATTCACATACAAAATCAGTCATCCATTTGGGTTTAGACCGGACCCTACCATGTCATTGGTAGACTCTAGGTTTTTCTCTCCATCAATATCTGTTCTCGTTGTGAACATTACTGTTCCTATGATCAAAGTCACTCCTGGTAACACAATTGGGTCCAACCTCACGAGAGTCGGATATTACCTCATTGTCACCATCATTAACGTGATCGTTCACCACACTACCTTTCCCTGCATTTGCAGTTTTACCATCAACATTGGAAATTTTTGGAGTAACCCCCCCCCCTCCCCCATACACTCTTCATCCAAACCCAAATCAAAACTTCTTGGGCGTGCTGAGAAAGAATCACCATCTCTCACCTGCTCAAAATCTGCATCCAAACCCAAATCAAAACTTCTTGGGCTTGCTGAGGAAGAATCACCATCTCTCAACTGTTCAAGATCTCCAAGATACACCTCATGTCATCCTTTAAGGATAGCAATCCTTTTGAGGTTTCAAACTTTGCCATCACTAAGGCGGACAGCATTACGCAGAACTTCAGTTACCTGTTGAGGCTCAGAAAATTTACTTTCTCCTTTAACTCTCCATGGTTACTTCACCTTTACCCACATCCCCTCACAGATTTTAACTTGCTTGGACCCTCTCTTGTCATCAAATGAACTTTTATAATCGCAATGTTTACTAATCAACCTGTTCCACACATCTTTAATGGTGACTTTAGAATTCGTGCTATGTATCAACCACTCTGGATTACACTTAGTTTTTGTGTGCCTACCACGCATCACTTCAAAAGGTGTTACACCCAAAGCGTCATGAATAGTTGTCCTGTAGGTCCATACAGACTTGTGGACTTGATTCTCCCAATTTATGTCACTCTTGGATGCTAATTGTATGGCACCCTTCAGCACTCTGTTGAATCTCTCGATCAATCCATTCCCGCTAGGATTGTAAAGAGAACTTGTCATATGTTTTATACCCAACTTCTCAAAATAATTCCTAGTGGTATTGGATTTGAACTGCACTCCATTGTCACTGATTACTTGTATTGGTATTCCTTCATTCATAAAAACGCTGTCCATAAATTTGAGCATTTCCAGAGTCTGTGTTCCACTATTTTAATCACAGGCCACCTTAATAACCCATCCCATCCTCGTCGCCAAAATTGTAGACTAAAAGCCTTTTGCAGTATCTTTATTAGTTGAAACAAAGGTTACAAAATGGCAATCTTACGTGACCTTCATTCCACTCAAGCCGTCTTCAGTGAACTGCCCTAACGATCCAGAACACTCGTATATAAAGACAGGTGAAATGGAAGCAGAGTTTACAAAAGTAAACGTATGCACATGCAAATCATGTGCACAAAATACGATCTGAAATAATAGAACACAACAAGAAAGTTTTCAAATGTTTTAGTTTTGCTTCTTTATGCTGCATTAACTTGAATTTATTAAGTTTAATATTACTTAATTTTGTAAAACTATTACAGACCCTCCTGCGTAGATCTGGCGGACACCTAGATGTCATTGGACCACAGGTTAGGAACTGGCGCTGAATTTCAAAGTCCACTTTCCAGACCTCTACAACAATGCTAACTTCGATATATCTATCTAAGGTCCATCTTGTTAATTTTTGTCTATTGTTTCTGGCAAAAGTGCGGTATAAGCTATTAATTGTTAACATCACATTGTTCTCATTTGCTGTCTTACATTGCAAATGTCAGTTAGAATTCAGATTGCACAGTGGTTCAATTCAAACTTCTGTCAGTCTTGTGAAGGAATGTGAGAAGCCTCATACACACCTGGTTTTATTTCAGCATGGAAATTCCCATCTAACGTGCATGCTCCTGTGTTTGTGTATATTACCACTGTTAGCTTATCATAAAAATATGGAACTCATGACCAGATGCCTTTGTAAATGTCAAAGACTGCACATTTAGTTGTCGTCAGCCATCTCCGGTTTGGATCTATAGTAGGTGTCATGACTGAAAAAGCCTTTTTCTGATGGATACTTCTGATTGCAGATTCCTCACCTTGTGAATATTCCCTGGTGTCACGCTGAATCTGGAGTTATTTCACAGCGGTCGCTCATGTGTCTCGCCATCTGACTCGGTGGCAACCCTGAATTGCTTCTGGAAATAACATGCAGAGTTGTATACAGGTGCCATTGCAGCACAATGGTATCGATTCCTTACATGCCCTTTGACGTGGATCCGGAGCTCTGCTCCTCACTTTACCAGCTTTCAGTGATGACAAATTTACATTTTCATACAGCGGGCTAGAGAAATGTCCCCTCCAAGATCCACAGGCTTCAAACCGAACTGCGACTGCATGAGGCAGATATTTTTCATGGATCCAGACGATGTCTGCATTGAGTCGGGCACACCTTGAAGTCATGTGAAAAATGATCTCTGAACCAAAGAAAGCAAGGTAGGTAGTGCTCCAAACAGCAGGCTCAGAAGTTCAGTTATCTTGCGCTCCAGGTCCCGCTCCCCGTTGCTGTCCTTTGGTAAGTCACAGATGAAGTTAAGAGAGACCAAGCGGGACTGGTCTCTGTCCCGTCACTCCCACTTTGGGTAGAAGTTGTGCAATCAGCACTACAAAGGCACACCTCTGCCACTATCATCTGACTCTGAGCCTGTTCTGAAGCTGGGCCCGGGCTATTGTCGCCTCAGCAGCAAATAGAGGTCTTTAGGGAAGCTATGTTGCACCTTTTCTGGACGAGGCTGGCTCCACATGCCCCTGCTCAGAGAGTGGAGGCCTCGTCATTTTCAACAGCCCAGGTGCTGACTTCAGCAGCACCTGCACTGGATCTAATCCCTATGTCAGTTTGTGATCTGAAACCAAAGTCAGCCCGCACCAGGCATGTGTCCTGCAGTGAAACTACTAAGGCGCAGCCCTACATTGGATGTATCCCAGCCTTTTTCCTCGATGCGGACATTACCTGAGGCTGGAAGCCTCGTTTGGATCGGATTCTGACACTGTTAATGGAAATCCAAAATGTTCTGCATGACTAGGAGGAGGTGAAGAACTTGCTGCCCGCTCACTACACGGATGCGGGCTTATACCTAGAACTACAGAATGCTAGTGGCTTAGAACCTCTCCTGAAACAGTATTGGACTCCCACTGGGCCCCAGCTAAGCAGGGCCTACTTGCAGCTGTAGACTGCAGAGCACCAGAAGAGTTAAACCTTCAACAAATGACTATTGAGACTAAAGCCAACCTATTGACTGAGATTCTACAGCCTAGGCCTGCTTCCGCAGATGCCTTGCTGCCCTTTAAAATGGCTTGGACCTATAAGCAAGGCCCTTGAGACCTGGCCTTTTTGACTGATCACTCTGCCCCTAACTGGTCGTCCAAACTTCCAAAAACAAGGTTAACCTCCACACATTCCCTAGTTTGCAGGTGGACACGGAATCAAAAGGCATTGATGCTTTCGGGAAGAGTCTTCTGCTAGCTTGGTCTTGAGGTCCCTGAACGAGGTCTAGCTCCTGGGTTAGCTCATGCCCAGTAAGACCTCGCCAGCTGTTCCTGACAAATTCAGGAATGCCCTTGCTCAGACAATTCAAGCCATGTAGGTCACAGAAAAATATGCTTTGAAGGCCGACCTGAAGACCATGGATATGGCCTGTGTGATTTGGGTCATAGGCATCAGTTTAGTGATTAAACATTTAGCCTGGATGCGCCCAATGGAATTTTCTGATGTGCATGCATCCCTTATAGATATGCCATTTGACAATTCCTAACTTTTTGGGGAAAGGCAGATTCTGCTCCAGAGCACTTTGTAGGCATCTGCATTACAGCCCTCTTCATAGGCTTGTTTTGACTACCTCATCAGTTCCATCAACCATACCAGAAATTCAGAGGATCCTCTTGTGGTCTTGCTTACTGCCAAAGACACCCTCACAGCCCGTGCAACAAACATCACACATTTTTCGCAGCTCAGGAGGGCTTGCTGACGTTGGCGGCTGTGGACATCACAAAGGGCATCCATCATCTTCATCTGCTGCAGCTGCGACCAAGCTGCTATAGCGCTTCCCATGGTCATGAATGACCTGAAGGTGCGGAGTCCAGTTTTCAGTGCCAGGATGGCATGCTATTACTTCAAATCAGTGGGTGTTGCAAAATGTCCAACAAAACAATGTAGCAAGATTACACCCTTCCATTTTCCCTCATATTCCACCTGTTTCTGTTCGTACTTCAGCACAGCATACTTCCATTCTTGCATAGTAACCCCAGTCATTACTGGCCAAAGGGGCCATAGAAAAAGGTTTTTGTCCAAATAAGATGCTGGTCTGTGGCCAATTGTAGAACTTCAGCTCTTAAACACTTTCCTATGGAAGGATAATTTCAAGATGTTGACTTTGGCCCAGATCCTGGCTGCTCTGGATCCAAGGAACTGGATGATGTCCTCAGACCTGCTGGTCGTGTATGTTCATGTACCTGACCTCAACTCCCAAAGAAGCTTCCTTTGGTTAGTGGTGTGTCAGAGCATTAACAGTTTGCCATTCTACCATGGCTCACCTCCGTCCCTTTAGAGTTTATAAAAGTGATGGCAGTGGTGGTTGCTTGCTTCACAAGCTGGGGATACATGTATTCCCATACCTGACAACTGACTGCTAAAGGCATGATCACTGCAGTCAATCACAGACCATCTGCACAAGACAGTCCCCTTCTTTCTTCTCTAGGTTTCTCTATCAACAAAGTGACATCACATCTGCGACCTACACAAAGGATTGCCTTTCCAGAGGCCCTTCTAGACACTGAGGTGTTCAGGGCATTTCCACCCCACAAAGAGTTCAGGAGATTTAGGATAAGATGCAGATGTTCCGAACTCATTCCTGCATTCTAGCACAGACAGTTTTGAGGTTTCTTCGCCTACCTTGTGCATCCTGCTGGTCCCAAGTGCCTGTTGGCATATGCGGACCTTGCCGTGGAACCACTATTCAATGGGGTTGTCTTTCGGACAACATCTGCATCTTGACTAAAGCAGCTCAGGATCTTCTGTGGGGTCTGTTGGACATCAACCTTTTACAGAAGGTTGTTCTCCCTATCCCATCCAAAGTCACTGCATCATCTCTGCATTGGGTCAGTCATCTGGGAGATGATGAGATCAGAGGGATCTGGTCTCAGTGTAGCAGAAACTTCATATCAACTCGGAGTGCTGTGCCGTCCGGTTGGCTCTGAAGGCCGCCTTCTCATCCATCAAGAGGAAGCCGGTTCAGGTTTTAACATAAAAGCCTGCTATGTGGTGCTGCAACAAACGAAACGTAGTTGCGGTTCTGCTTGGACGAATGCACCATCAAGAGGGTCCCGGCATTAGAAATGGGAATTGAATGCTACTGCTGTTATTTCCTGGTGCCACAGAAGGACAGAATCCTTCGTCCTATTTTAGACCTTGGCCCTCACCTTTTTCCTCATAAAGGACAAATTGAAAATGCTCGCTCTGGCCCAAGTTCTTTATGCACTGGACCATGATGATTGGATGGTGGCGCTGGATTTGCAGGATGCCTATTTTCACATTCCCATTCTGTGATCCCACAGGAGTTTTCTGCATTTTAGGGTAGGCCAGGAGCAATTTCAGTTCTATTCTCACCTTCGGCCTCACCAGCGTCCCTCTTGTATTTATGAAAGTGATGGTGGTGGTTGCTACAATCTTCAAAGGTTGGGAATAACTGCTTTCCCACACCTCTGACTGGCTCCTGAAAGTGAGCTCTCCGCAATCAGTCATAGACAAACTATAGATGACAGCAAACTTCTTCACACATTTGGTGTTCTCAATTAACGTGCCAAAGTCCTACCCGACTCCTTACCAGAGGCTCCCATTCATCTGAGCTGTTCTGAATATGAAGCTTTTTCAATCCTTTCCATTGGCTCGACAAGTCCAGGACATTGAGGCTGTGATTCTGATATTTCAGCCTCTGTCCTGGGTCTCAGTCAGAACGGCTCTGTGGCTTCTTGGCCTTTTTGCATCCTGCTTGTGGAATGCACCAGATAACACATGTGGGCTCTGCAGTGAAATCAGAAGTCTCATTGAGTGCACGGTAACCTGTCTGGTCCAAACCAGGTTTTGGAAGAGACTGCAAAAGATATGCAGTGATAAATGCTATATTGTAATTGGACCAATGGCAGACCCCTCTCCCTCCCCCACACAGCATTGATGGTTGTGACTGATGCATTGTTGCTGGGTTAGGTAGGCCATCTACCCAGAACTTTCCCAGGACCAAGCTAAAACCATCCTCCTGCAAACTAAATCAGGCTCTCCGCAGGATCCATGCCCACCGAAAAGCATTCATTTAGTAGCTGACATTATTTCAGACCACATAACGGACATTTTTAATCTTATGATTAGGTCAGGAAAATTCCCTAGTGTCTGGAAGATGGCCCATATTCTCCCTTTAATCAAAAAAGCTAACCTAAATCCTTTAGATCCTGGGAACTACCGTCCCATTTCCAGATTGCCCCTTCCAGCGAAAATAATTGAAAAAGCGCTTAACTCACAGCTGACAGCTTTCATCGAGGACCTGAGCCACTTAGACCCTTGCCAATTCGGATTTAGGAAACAAGACCGCACAGAATTAGCTTTGATAAGTGCCTCGGAACAGATTAGATGGACACTGGATGTAGGGGGCAGTGCAGTGCTGGTCCTACTGGACCTCTCCGCGGCATTTGACACCGTAAACCACCAAATCCTGCTGAATAGACTGGAGGATATTGGGGTATAAGATAAAGCCCTTGCTTTAGTCAAATCATTTGTCAGACAGAATCCAGCTTGTTGCAGCTGATAATTTTAAATCCCCATCCTCCTCTCTCCCTTGCGGTGTCCCTCAGGGTTCATCTCTTAGTCCAACCCTTTTTAACATCTACGTGGCCCCTTTGGCCAAACTCATTAGATCATTTGGGTTTTCGGCAGTTACCTATGCAGATATGCTCTAATATCTCAGAGACCGCAAAACGCTTTTATAACTGTATGCAAGAGATCGGAAAATGGATGGCTCTAAACTGCTTAAAGTTTAATTCAGGCAAGACCGAGGTCTACTCTTTGGGAAGGATACTTCCTTCTGGTCCCAAGACTGGTGGCCACCTGAACTTGGAAAACTCCCGCCACCAGTCACGAAGGTAAAAAATCTTGGTGTTATCTTTGATAACCAGCTAACCTTCGAAGGGCAAGTGAATACAATCACGTCTGCCTTGTTCTTTACGATGAAACTCTTACGGAAGATCTTTCCTTTCATTCCGAAGGACCTGCAAAAAACAGTATTTCTGCTTTGATACTTTCAAAGATTGACTATGCAAATGCTCTTTTTGTAAGTATAAGAAAAAAGTCTAAGCTGCAGGTCCTACAGAACTCAGCGACTCGCCTGTTATTAGGCATACCCAAAAGAGAATCCGTCTCAGCTGCCCTTCGGCTTCTCCATTGGTTACCTATTGAGAAGTGTATACAGTTTAAGGCCCTCTGCATTGCCTTCAGGGCTCTTCATGGGGAAGGCCCACAAGTTTTTAAGCGTTGGTTTCAATGGTATTTTCCGCCACGATCCCTTCGCTCAGAAACAGCATGCAACATCATTGTTCCCAGAGTAAAAAGAGTAAAATGGGGGGGGAGAAGTTTTATTGACAGCACCTCCCGTCTCTGGAACAGCCAGCCTTTATTTCTGAAACAGGATTCAGACGACCTCCTGCTTTAGGAAAAAACTAAAAACCTTCCTTTTCAATCTCTACGAGTCTAACCTTCGGCCAGCCTCATAACCTGGTACTGCCTAGTTTGCAAGCTTGTGCGCCTAGACACCTCAGGGTAGTAGTGCGCGTTTATTATAAATTTTCATTTCATCTGGGAGGACGGATACAGATCCTCACGGATAACACCACCACATGTGGTACTGAACCTAACCGGGAGGAGTATGGTCCTTGGTCCTGTGCCAGGATGCTCTACGCCTCTGTAACTGGCTGAGCCGTTAGGATATCTCTCTGGTAGCCAACCACCAGGCAGGATCTTTGGACGCCAGGGCATACAAACTCAGCAGGTGTTGCCTAGTGGATCACAAATGGTAGTTGCACTCAGAGGTGGTGCAGGATGTCTTCTGGCAATGGGGAGAACCCACACTCCATCTTTTTGCCACCACAGAGAACGCAGAGTGTCGAAACTTCTTTGTTTCCAACGTGACTCCCTCTGAGATGCTTTCCACGTAGAGTGGAGTTTGGTACTCCTGTACGCCTTCCTGTCTCCAACTCTCCTTCCCAAAGTTCTGAAGATCAGGAACAGCAGGGCCCAAGTCATCCTAGTGGCCCAGGATTGGGCCAGGAGAATGTGGTACCCAGAACTTCTGGCCATGAGCATTTGTCCTTCAATCCGGCTGCTGCTTTGAGAGGATCTTCTGTCACAGCCGCAAGGCAGAGTCCTTGCACAATTTTCACCTCCATGCGTGGAGTTTGATCAGCAGCAGTTGACTGCCTTCAACTTCCTCCCGAGGTAGTGGATTTCCTCTTGGTGGCCATATGTTCATCCCTGAAAAGCCTCTATGCTGGACGCTGGGAGAAGTTTGTGACTTGTTGTACTTATTGACAAATACAACCCTTGCAAGGCAGGTTGTCAGATGTACTGTCTTTTTGTGCTATCCCTAGCCCAGCAAGTACTTGCTCTGGCCACTGTCGACCTTGATGGCTTTTCTTTGTTTACTACATCAACCATAGTTGTTTAAATCACCTGTAGTGATGAGGTTTTTTTTAAAGGGTTAACCCACATTTCTACCCAAAGCATTTGTGATGTACATGCAATGTCATTTGGCTTCCACCGTCAAAATTCCATCGTTCATTACGGCACCGCCTCTGTCCTCTCCATGCTGACATGCTAAACTGTTGTGGAGAGATTCCGTTGATGTGTGAGAGCAGGCTGAGGGAAGAGATTGATGATTAAGTGGTTCAGTTGTGCGGTGCTTATAGATTAAATGCTGAAAAATGTAAGAATGGGAGTTTGTCAGGAAATGGATTTCGGTTTGTTTCAATTGGAATATAGTTTGTCAAACATTACATGTGAATTGATTAGTTAATTTCCTTTTTACTCCAGGGAATTAACTTAACACAATGGCTGTTTATGAAGTTGTTTTTAATGGATGATTGATTCTGTAAGGAACTGGACTTTGGGCAATTTCCCAGAGAGCAATCATAATACGCTGATTCTCATGAGGGTATCCTCGGCTCTCCTTTTATATCCTGGCTTGTTAAGCTGAACGGTAACATTATGTTAAGGTCCAAAAGAAGTTTAGGAAAAATGAGATCTTCGGTCACTACAAAGGGCCTCTTAACAAGTGTCCAGGATTTATTTCCAGAAGTGCAGGAATCGCTTATGACCACTGATACTTAGGATGACAGAACTGCAGAAAACTGTTTTGTGCACTAATTGACAGTTTTTCCCTCATTCTGAACATTTTTCGTTGTTCACTAGGTATTTTCCAGGGAACTATGAAGGGGTAAATTTGTGAAGGTGCAAAATTTCCTGCTAAATTATGTTGCATTCTACAAATCTGCATAGTACACTACCATCCAGGGTGATATCCTGGCACTGAGCAGGTGTGAGTCTAGCCACAACTAGGGCCTAATGGGACTACTGGAAAAGCCAGGTCTTCAGCTTCTTGCAGAATTCAAATAGCGAGAAGGCCTTATGTATAGCAGCAGGTCGTTCCACCCTTTAGGAGTGAAATAGGAGAAGACGTGACTGCCGCATCTAGTTTCCATATGGGTGGGATGTGTGCAAGTAGGATTCCTGATGAGCAAAGATGTTTAGAAGGTTTGTGAAAGCAAATGCGATTGAGGCATGCTGTGCCGGTATTGCGTAGTACCTTGAAAGTTGTGCTAGTTTGTGTTTGGGGAGCCAGTGATGCGAGTAGCTATCCTGAATTCGGTGCAAACTCCCATTTGCACCCAATTCGGATTTAGAACTGAACTTTGTCATCCATAATGGATCAAGAATTCTAATTTTTTTAAAAACATCGAAAGGATAAGCAGCCCATATTTGAATTACTTGTATCTGGTGAGCTGTGTTCATGCTGGGACATAGTTGCATCACCTTTTGTAAAGAACACCGGTAGATCTGTTGAAGGTCTACTTGAATTATTAGAATAAACGGTTGAGATGCTTAGAGGTGGTGGAGGTGGCTGGGAAGCAGAGATCGCTCTGGGCGCGTCTAGTCTGCATTGCTGTGGCTTGGTGCTGCAACCCATCATCACTTCTCTTGCTGCTCTTCAAATACCCGGTCAGCAAATCAAAATGCTTCACTCTTTTGAATCTCCGCCCCCCCTTAAAGTACTCGGTAGGTTGGCTTTGGAGTTGAACAATTTCCCAGTGATTGTAATCTTTGAATTATATTTACTGTTCACCACACAAAGCCACTGAAAAGCCAGTTCAGTGAGAGGGTAGGGCAATTGGAGGTTTACTGGGCCTCATTTGTATCAGTTAGGGTGGTTTACCTCTTGACCGGGGACCTCATTACTGCAGACCATGAACCTGGGGACCAAGTGTCCGTTTTAATGCTTCAATCTCTGGGATGGCAAAGCCGAGCAGACCAAGGTAGAGTCTGGGATGTGGTGTTGAATAGAAACTCGGAAGCTTCCATCAGTATCACTCAGCAACTCCTTGTCAAACCTGTAGTTTTACTTTAAAAAGAAAATATCTCAGCGTCCACACAGCTATATATTACCTACAATTAGAAATACATACAAAATTATGTGCAAAGACGGTGTGGGACTTTGATTATAAATTTAGATTTTCGTTCAAAAAATCTCCTTTGCTATTCTTTGGACTACAAAAGAAGACATCTGATTGCTGTGATCGTAGTTCATTTATTTGTAGTTTAGCTGTTTGTGTTAGAAATTTATTAAAGGCTCGTACATTTCTTATTAATTTAGGAAAGCTGACGTGTTTCACCACTTATGGTTAATCACCTGGTACGTTGTTAAGGCTGTTAACAGTTGAATGATAGTTTAAACCTTTACCATGATGCACATTTTAACATATACTCATGGGCACACATGATAGGTGTGACCGCAATTGTGCGATCACTGCTAGCTCTAGGGCAAAGTGCAATGGGTGTCTGTTGGTGTGGGTTTGATGGCTGTTGCTAAAATGAAAAGGATTTGGAGGAGGGTGTGAGTGAGAACTAAGGGGTAGGAAAAATGTAAAATTATTTGTGTAAGCGGTATGTACCAAAAGACATAAGCAAAGGTACCTTGTTGCTGTACTTTGGATTCTTAAGCCTGAAAGTAAATTTGATCGGATTGTACCATGGGATTATTTATATGTCAGAGAGCCCGTGACCATGGTCTAGTCAGTGCTAAATGGGTTCGCACAGGGTGCAGGAGTTCTGCTGATCACACTGTTGCCGTATGAGGGTTGGGAATTGGAGGCGCAGTTTGAAATTCAAAAGTGTTTCTGGTGTGGTTTAACCCCTCCTTGTCGCAAGGATGATGACCGGGCTCTGTTGAAGAGGCGCCTAATTGGTCTGATCCCAGTTTGTGTTCTCATTCTGTTCTCCGAAGGATATTGATGGGTGTGATAATATGTAGAGTTTTCCACAAAATGTCTATTTGGGGAGGAGAACCGTTTTGTCGCATTGTGTGTGGAACAAAAGGTGGATCTGTCGGAGCCACATCTTTCTGATGTACCCACTGTATTACCCTGCTAAGTTAGTAAGAGGAAAACCAAGGGTTACTTTGCTGCATTTTCATTATCTAATATACTCCCTGACTAGTCTTTGTTCAAGTCTCGCCTCTAAATCAGGGTTCTGAAGGAACTGACATGTTAACTCTACACCTTTAATGCCCTGGTGGGATTTGAATTTGGTCCTGACCTTTTTAATGGGTACTCAGTTTGAACACCTACACACTTGTCAGTTACTTTTGTTGACCTTTATGACTGTTTACAGAGGTAATGGCCACATGAAAAAGTGCATAAGCAAGCTGCAGAATGTCTTCCCTCCTTCCATGTTCCCTAGCAGGACAAACTGGCCCTGAGGATTAAAGCAGGTTTCCTGCTAAAGGTGGTTATCCCTTTCCATCTGGGCCAGCCCATCACCCTTCCTTCTACCCTCTGCCTGATCTCACCACGGAGGAGAGACTAAAGACTCTGAACTGCCCGAGGGTCGTTAGTTACTATATCAACCACACAAAGGAGACAGTCTGGCAACCAGCTCTTTGTTGGGTACATGGGAAACAAAAACAGCAAGGTGGTGCAGACGATAATATCACGCAGACCTGTTATGTGCATCAAACGGCATTATGCCCTAGCCAAAAAGGGCCCCTTCAAACTAATCCACACTCCTTCCACTAGGGCAAAGTCTGCAACATCTGCACTTGACAGTTGTTTGTGAGGGTGAAATGTGTCTGGTGGCAAAATGAGCATCTCTTCATACTTTCGACATCCACTATTGATTGCACTCTGTGAAAAGGGATGGCCATTTTGCACATTCTGTGCTTCAGGGTTTCTATGTCTGACCATTCTTTCAGACCCACCAGGAGGAAGTACTGCTTTGGTATCTATTCAGTTGGTGAAGAATCAGCAGGTTCCAGTACCCATCTGAAGAAAGTTACTTAACTTTGGTAACAAAAAGTATCTACCTGCAGATTCGTCACTGATCCCACCTACCTCCCTGTTCTCAAGGTTGATCATAAGCCACCATTTAAAAAAGATTCCAAACGTGTGGACGGGACGGAGGGCAACTACCCGTACAACCAGTACATAGCTGAGGCGGCTCAGAGCTTTAGCTGCCACATGTAAATTCTGAGGTTTCCCTGATGAAATGATTAGCATTTGGGACAAAAAACTAACTACAACAAAGTAAAAATAAAATGGTGTTAACAAAATGATTGGCAGACAGGCATGGAGCACTTCTGTGGGTAATAACTTATCTGTGGGGGACTCCTTTCTGCCAAAATACTGGTTGGGATTAAGCAAGATAAAAGTAAAATGACACTAATGACAGAAGTTGACATCAGAGAAGAAAAACTTTGTCAGTAGATGGAGCGTAGGTTTCAGATCTTGATTGAAGGGACACTCTGCCACTGTTCAAGGGTGCCTGTTGTGTCACAAATTTGCATGAAGTGCAGAAGGGGGCATTATGGTGCTCTTGTGTAAAAAGGTATAACCGGTGGTAACGAGACTGAGCTGAGGGGAAGTAAAATACGGATAATAGAAGGGGACGTTAGTGAGGAGTTCCTTCTTCAATAGAAATGTGGACATTGAAAAAGGGAACATATTCGACCATCAAATTGAGCCGTCATGAGTACGTGTGTTAGGCAGGTCAGATGGCAAATGTAGCTTTGAGAAGATTTGTTACATATGTTTGAATAAATGGAGTTGCGACCAGTGGATATCAAGTTAAAGGCTTAAGGCAACAAGCCTGTAGAGCTGGTGTGATACTTTGAGATAAAGTTGAACTTTAAAGGGGTAAAAATTTAGGCAACATTCTATGCCAACAAGGATGGGTCTGTTTTTTTTTGTTGGGGGAGGGGCGGTGGCCACAGAAAATTAATGATGATAAAAAATGATCCTAACCATTCGAATCGCGTGCTAGGTGGAGAGAAGCTGGTCTTTAGAGATGGCCTGGGGTTGCTTAATTTGTTTTTGTTTTTCAGTTATACATTCGTTTTGAAGGATGGGGGCTGTTCCTAAGGTACATAGTGCAGTTCATCTGTGTTAATGAGAGAACCTTTAAAAAAAGAGCTAGAGAAGTTATGTGATGACTGCTGAGTAGTCATTTGAATGGTTTGTCCTAAATTGCCTTTCCCAAACAGTGAAAAGGAGCTTAAGGCTATGTATGGATCTGAGATACTTTAAAAAAATAAATTCTTTTTTATTTTTATTCAACAGAAGAATTGGCACAAGAGAAAGCTTACATGGTGCAGTAATAAAATCAGGTCTCAAACCAGATCGAATATAATCATTATCTGCATGGTCCCCACCCCCTCTTCCCCAATGATCAATGTAGAACAGTATATGCCGGCGATATTTTCCGTCATGGTTATGTGGTTGCGTCGTGGACCAGGGAACAGTCTCTGAATAGGTGAAGGAGGGGTCTTCTAAGGTGTTATTGGCTCGGGTCTGTGTCTGGGTCTCTTGTGTGGTGTACCCACTGGGCTGTTGCGTGTCGTCTCCTACTCTAACCCAAAGTAGCATCTCCAGGGGTCCCAGATCCTGTGAAACGTTTTTGGGCACCCTCTGCTACGATACGTGACCTGTTCAGCCGTCATGTATATGTCCATTCCTCTCGTCCATTCCTGGATGGTCGGCCTGTCGGCCACACCCCATCTCCTGGCAATGTCTCTCTTAGCAACAGCTAGCCCCAGAGAGGTAAAAATCAGCTGCGGTCTAGTTATGTCCACCTCGCTTGGGATCCCCAATAGCACGAATTTGGCCTCCATCGGCAACGTTACTCCTAAGACAGTTCCCAATAATCCCATCACCTGTGTCCAGAATGGTATGAGTGCGGGGCACGCCCAGATCGTGTGATAAAAATCGCCCTTTGCGGCGGTGCACATTAGGCAGTGTGGCGACTCCGCCCTTCCCATCTTATGTAATCTATCTCTATCATAGTATGTTCGGTGCAGTATTTTAAGTTGGATAAGTCGAAGTCTTGCCTTTATAGCCACTTCTCTGGGGTGCATTGATGCCGCCTCCCAATCAATATCTTCCATGGACCCCACATCTTTCTGCCATCTTGCACGAAGGCCTAGCAATCCATCAGGGATGTTGTTGATAGTTTTATATGTGAGGGAGACCGCTTTATCGGTCAATTCCTCTTGTAGGAGTCTACCCTCTAGCGATGCGTATTCTGGAAATGGCTCACTAGGGATGTTTTCCGCCTGCCACGCATGGCACAGTTGTGCATATTTAAGGAATTGGGACTCATTCATATTATATTCTTGTTTAAATTTTGCCCAGGTTTTAAGTTCTCCTTTTTCAATGATGTCCCTTATCGTGGCGATCCAGAGAAGGTCCCAGGATTCAAACCCTGTGAGTTTGCGTAGTTCTCTAAACCAGTTCCCCTCCCAGAGCAGTGGGGTCCGCATAATCCGTTATCCACCCCAGGGTTTTGCTAGCCCTCTGCCATGCCAGTAAGGTCGCTTGAGTCGGGGTAGTAGACATGAGCTGCCTCCCTCCCCACCCATAAAGGTAGTGCAGATGTGTATGTGGTTGCATCATCTCTCTCTCGAGGCGGTATGTGGGGTGGTCTCTATCTTTGTGTGTCCATTCGTTTATGGGCAACATGTGGGACGCCCAATAGTAAGCCTCTATATCGGGGAGCGCGATCCCTCCGTTGTAGGGGTTGCGCTGTAGCATCCTAAATGCAATTCTGGGGTGCCTGTCTTGCCATATTAGTGATCTGATTTTACTATCTATATCTGTAAAGATGGCCCTAGGCAGGGGATGGTACGAGTTTTGGAGGACATATAAAAGTTGAGGCAAAGTGATCATTTTAAAGAGCTGCTCGACCAAGCAGGGTGAGAGGAAGATCCTTCCACCTCTCTACGTCGGCCCTAAAGTTGCTCAGGACGGCCTCCAGGTTCTCCCGTCTACATCTCTGCGTGGGGCGTGACAAAAAGGCCCAGATATTTAAAGCCCCTGGGCACCACTCGCAGCTCACCGGGCAGGAAACAGTCTAGTCGTGTGTTAGTCGGGCAATAGAATGTAGATTTATTCCAATTAATTCTATATCCCGAGTGTCGTCCGTAATCAAGTCGAAAAGGGCTGGAATGGTCATCTCGGGGTGTGTAATGTAAATCAGGATATCGTCAGAATAGAGAGATATTCTCCTCCTCTGTGTCCTCGGGCATAACGAGGAAACCTCGAATCAAGGGGTGTATCCTAATGGCACAGGCCAGTGACTCCAGAGTGAGCGCAAAGAGGAGAGGTGACTGGGGCAGCCCTTTCTTGTCCCCCTCTCAATAGGGAAGGGTGCTGAACACCGACCATTGACCCGCACTGTGGCCATCGGTTGTTGATATAGAAGTGCCACCCAGCAACGGAACTTCGGCCCAAGCCCAAATTTAGCCAGGGTGGCATCGAGGAACTGCCAGTTTACAGCGTCAAACGCTTTTTCGGCGTCTAATGATAAAAACGCATGGGGACTCGTCCTTTTTCGCACCTCCATAAGCCAATTGTGTGTGCGTCTAAGGTTTAAGCGGGTAGATCTACCTGGCATAAATCCAGACTGATCTTCGTGGATCAGACCCTTAATCACACCCAGGAGGCGAGTCGCCAGGATGGTGGCCAGGATCTTAACTTTTGAGTTCAGCAGAGAAATGGGTCTTTAAGACCCACATTGATCACAAAGCTAGCCCTCTTTATATATGATCACAATAGTGGCCATTCGCAAGTCTGGGGGAAGAGTCCCCTCCTTTAGGGCATCTATGAAGAGCCTATGAAGGTGGGGGCATAGGATATCTTTGTACCGTCTATAAAATACCGCAGGTAGCCCGTTGGTGCCAGGGGCCTTCCCGGGGCGTAGTCTTGCCACTGCCTCTCGAACCTCCGTAAGTGACAGGTCTTCATCCAGGGCCTTCATGTCCATCTCTTCTAACCTAGGGGAGGGAATAGCCCCTAAATACTCCTGAATCTCAGTCTGCGATTTTAGAGGCCGTGCCTGATAGAAATCTTTGTAGTAGTCAGCAAAGGCCGTGGCTACCCCAACATCCGTGGACTGTTTTGTTCCCTGGAGGTCTATCACTTCCTTTGCCCATCTATTTTGAGCCTCCTTCCTGCCGAGCCAGGCTAGGAGTTTCCCTAGGAGTTTCCCTGCCTTATCTCCTACCTCGTAGAGGCGATGTGATTGACCAGGTGCAATTTCCTGGCATTATCAGAGGCCAGTTCCTTATATTCCAGTCTTAGGGACGCAAGTGTGCGGGACATTCCAGGGTCGTTGCTCTGGACAACCTGTCTGTCTAAATCATTTATTTTTTGCTCCAGGTCTGTCTGGCACTTGTCCCTTTCCTTTTTTTCCCATGCTATGCGGTTCTGGGCCCTATCTCGGAACGGCCTCTCCTCCTACATCCGGGATTCTCCTCCCGGCCGTCCAGGGGAGGAGGTGCAGATCCCCGGTCGGGTCTCGCTCTGGTGCCGGGTTTCCGCCGTCCCCCCAAGCGGAAGGGTGGGAAGGCGTAGCGTCCAGCGGCGGTCGGTCAGTGGTCCGCCAATTCTTCAGCACCGCAGGGGAGCCCCAAAGGCCTCTACATCTCCGCAAGCTGCCATCTTGCCGAAGTAGCACTCGATCGGCCTCAGCTCCGACCAGATCAAGTCATGCCGATTCATGCGCCCGCGGGGCCCCCACCGATCAATAACGACTCGCACTCAGCACGTCTCACCCGGCCATAAGCTAGGCCACGCCCGTGGATCTGAGATACTTGAATGCTGAAATTCAGGTGGACAAGTACCCTTTGCCTGAACAAACAGTTGACTCTCAACAATACTGTATTTACTACCCTTGATTTGTTATATGTATACTATCAGCCTTCTCTACTCACGGTTTCTAGATCAACACCATTTGTGATGCCTGAAGGAGATTACATAGGAGACTGTGAAAGGGTTTTGATTGGCCTCAGCCGCCTCATTGTTCCAGAAGGCCATGCATCATTTGTTAAAGGGTGTTAAGAAATTGACTTATTTCCAAGATGGCATTTTATTCTTTGGTGGGAACAAAGAGCAGTATTACAAATCATTGAAGATGCTACTAAAATATTAAGCGATTGAAGGATGACCATAAAAACGAAAAATGTAGGTTTGTGTTGGGAGCTTTTTCTCTGGGTCACCATATTGATAGGATTTGACTAACCCCTAGAGCCCAGTAAAGACTATTGGGGAACTTTCTTGTCCCAAAAATTAGTTGCACTCTTTTCTCAGTCTGGCTGAATATTATGCTAAATTTAGATCTGCGTTTGCTGAGAATCAAAGCGATGAGTAAAGTAATGAAGATAATGAGATTTGAGTTGAAGTTTAGTGTTAGGAAATCACAGGAACTCCTGCATTTAAACCATTTGTCCCAAAAATATAACGTAGATACAATATATGTTCAGACTAGTGAGGAATGTGTAATGCATTTATTCCACCATCAAAAAGGTTTGACATGATGGAGGACTGTCATATTGTAGGAAATGTGAGTCTCAGAAATTACCAGCAAAACAGACCACCCACCTATGGATTGGTTTACCCGGGGCTCTGGAAGGGCCATACCCAGAATTGCTAAATGGTTGAGACTTGAAGAATTTTGTTTCTGTTTGCAGTACATGCCAGGAACAGGTTCTGGAGGAGACACATGGAAGAAACAGGGACAAGTGGAAGATGAAAAAAGTGGGGCTGTGGCAGCCAGTGTGAATGAGGTTACAAGTGAGGAGCATTATTGGAGGGGAATATCTGAAGGATTTTGGGGAAGTCTGTGTTTTAAAAAGTAATTGAGTATTTAACAGAAAGGTGTGCTTGAAATATTTTGTAAAATCTTTTTAAAAAACTCAGAGGTTGAAGTGTCATATGAGAATAGCATACTCTTTCCCAAACAGAAAATTAGATGCTCTGGGTGTGTTCAGATGAATAAGATCATTTGCTCATGAAAGTTTTTGCTAAATGTTTTTTACCGACTGGCGTGCAGCTATAATTGAATAAGATCCTCATGAGAATCACACATGTTATCAGTGAATTTTCTCCAAAGTAATGGTTTGAGAGAGCTTTGGAACCATGCATTGAAGGAGGACTTGGAGCTGGCCTTGTGAGGGTGGAGAGGGGGTGATTCCTTGAAACATAATCTGAATTAACTATTGTGGGCATGTTGTTCTACTCCTCTGAATAGGACTGGGAAAAGTCGGTATGATTTGATACATGGTCGAAAAACTGCATATTTTGGGAACAAGGGGAATGAAGAGAGTGAAAAGTTAAGATGGAGAAGAGCGCTGTATAAAAGGGTGGATTTTGAAGTAGGTGATTGAGTATATGGGAGGAGAGAAAACGTGGCTTTCTCAGAAAAGGTTTGTTTAAGCTTTCTTCTTTAGAAGTTCGGAAGGGAGAAATTTGTCACAATTGAGTGATGAAATGCTTTGCATCTTAAAATGGTAAGGATCCTGGAGTTTTATGTTAGAAAAGGAGTGAATGAAGAAAATTGAGGTGTTTGTGGATCTAAAAGAAGGGCCACAAAATCCTGTTTGACAGTTTTTTAATGTGGAACTGGTGATATTGTAGTGTGATAGTTGGGTCAATATTTTCTCACTTGATGATAAATTGTATATTTATGATGTATGCATTCTTCCTGTTCATCCCATAGTCTTCACCACTATTGTATTGTAAAGTGTTTCCCAGGCTCTCTGGTAAAACATAAACAAGCTTATTCACAACTGCAGGGTCCTTATTCAGTTAAAGTAGTCTGGTAATATGCTATGTTCTGGTATTTGTGAATTGGAATGTTCCCCGTGTCATCTGATTGTTCCCCGTGTCATCTGATTGTTCCCCGTGTCATCTGATTGTTCCCCGTGTCATCTGATTGTTCCCCGTGTCATCTGATTGTTCCCTGTGTCATCTAAAATATGTGAGAGTTGGTAAGGGGATCTGGTCAGTTGGAGCAGGATCAGGGAGATATAAGAGTCCTTCTTAGTGCTGCTTTTTAGTTGTACCAATAAACCAAAATTTAGAGTCATCCTTTCTTTGGAGGAAGAACATAACGAAATACAGACAGGAATCAAGTAAAAGGAAAATTCTGTCCAGTGACATCACTCTATGCACCAGCACAGAACCAAGGCATGGTGACATGCAGAATACTACACCTGTTTAGGAGGCTAGGTTCCCTCGAGTGTGGGTCATTATAAGGATGATAAGCACAGACGAGAGCAAGTGAAATAAAACATTAGGGATTGCATGAATCGAACAGTACTTCCCATGAGGGAGTAAATGTACATGTGACGTCTCTTACCATTTGTAATAAGAAAATTAACGGTGGCAGGTTATTAGAGCTGAGCGGTAATATTATAATGCCTGCTGCCAAAGGCAGTAGCCAGGTAAAACGCAGTTCTTGGACCTGAAGCTGCCGTTTAAACAAAGAAAGCAGGAACTGGCGCTTCATTCTTATGATCTGTTTTACTAATGTTCACAGCGATCAGCAGAAAAAGGTTTGTGGGCAGTTTTTTCCTCACATCACAGGAAAGCTGGAGTATATCTGCATGTACCTACACATTCTGAGCTAAAACATTTTTTTAATTGGGTTTACTGTAAACGGATTCTAATACCCTTTTGCAATAAATTACTTTTTGCTGTTTAATTTCACACTATAGTTTCCGCTTTTATTCTTCATAGGCACAATCCCAGTAGATGCGTTTTCTGATAGACTGCTCGCCGCAGATTCCTCACCTTTTGAATATTCCCCAGGTGTCAGACTGGATCCGGAAACTTTTTAGCTGTACCTCAGCATTCCGTCACACTGATGCCGTTCTTCTCTGGAAATTACATGCGGAGCATATATGGGCTCTACCCTTGCACTCTAACATCGGTTCTTTTCTTTTTGCGCCACCAGATGTAGATCGGGAGCTTGCTTCATGTCTTTCAGAGACATTCACCTCAAACGTTTTCTTCAGTGTGCAAGGAATGTCCCCTCCAAACATGGGTTTTAAGACCTGTAGGGACTGTTGCAAACAAATGTCTGGCAGATCCCCACAAGGTATGCCTGTGGTATCTGGGGTTGAGCCACAACTTTTTTACCATCAGCGACTGCGGGTCGAACCCGAGGACGATCGGGGACCGTGAGGCGAAGCTTTATATATTCAAGTATAAAAGACTCTTTGCTGGCACCGCTCCACGTTGTAGTCCGTATTGAAACTTCGATCCCGAAGTTGACATAGCTGTTCAAGAGGCCTGTCTTCGTCATGGTCCAAATTGTCCGATAAGTCAAAAAAGAAGAAATCGAATCAGGATTCTACCCCGTTGAACTGCTCACATTCACCTGAGCAGGCGCAGGGATGGCGCCACACTTCTCTATCTCGCTCCCGAAGTCCGCTGACTTCGGAGCCAAACCCACAGCTGGCCCAAGCCGCACCAGAGTTTCCAGGACCAACAGCCATGCCACATCAGATTGAGGAGTTCCCCCACATCTATGCTACGGCTCTTCGTATCCTTCCCGACTCACTCTGGCGTGCCTTCGGGCCCAAGAAGGCAAGAATAGGTCTATCTAGAGTACCGCCGGGAGGTTCTCCCTCAGCGCCAGTCGGACCCTCCATGCCAATCTTGCTTCCAGCTAGCCTTCTGTCCTGGAACTGCAATGTATGCTGGCCCCAGAAAGGAGGAGTTCCAGATAGTTCTCTCCAATGCAGAACCGACACCTGTCCCAAACCTTGCCAGAAGTTGAGCCCAATACCAACTGAGGTGCCACTTCCCCCATCTGAATTACTGTTTCCACAAGGGAGGCATAACACATTGCATTCTATTTTGGTACAGACTTAACCACAACTAACCTAGATGATGAGTTTGCTGACCTCTACAAGGATGGTAATTGGTACGATGACTTACAGGAGGCTAGTGGTCTCAATATGTCCCCAGAAATGAGCCTACTCTGACCCCCCTGGTCCAGCCACGGAAGAATCCACTTCCAACGCCATTGTGATGCATAGGGAAGCTGAAGTGCTTGACCTCCAGCTCCCCACTTTGGAGGTTCAGATCATTGTTTTGACAAGAGTCCTCCAACTGTGGCAAACATCTTCTGAGCCACTTTTTACATTTAATGAGTCACTGACAGATTGATTATTGGGGGCTTGGGTCAAACCTTGTTCTGGCCCCCCAGTCAATCGACAGATTTCCAGGGGCCATCGCCCTGCTCCCAGCCACAGTGCTTTTCTCTCACTGCATCCTTTCCTGAAAGTCTAGTACTGCAAACCTTCAGTGAAGCAGGTCTAATGCCAATACGTTTCCTATCACTTATCCCGACAGGGAATTTAAGCAGATTGAAATGTTTGGTAAACAAGTGTTTTCCTCTACCTGTCTGGCTGTCTGATCAGTTGCTGCCAGTTGCTTGTTGGGATACTATTCCCACGCCCTTTGTAACTCATTGGCACAAGTCCTCCATGGTGTGCCCAAAGATCTCTGACCTGTTCTGCTGAGGTGATTCAAGACTGCTGTGATGCAGCCAAGTTTACAATTCGCTGTGACTTGGCCACCACCGATTTCCCTTGGGGGCCATCTACACCTGTGTTGCCATTCGCCACCATGCATCGGCAGTTATCGACTGGATTCTCCGGCTATGTCCAGTCCTCCCTGGTGGACTCATGCCATTCAATGGGATACGCCTATTTGGGAACAAGATTGATTCTGATCTTTAAAGAGAGCAGTGCTACAGCTCTCTCTGGGCTTGTCGGCCCCACTTCTCCAGCTGCAGCAGTTCATCTGCCGCTTTTGGGACTTTAGTAGAGGTGCCCCATAACACAAGCCTGTCCAGCCTCCACAAGGAACTCAGCTGTTTCACTGTTGAGGCCGTGGTGCCCTCCGAGCCCGCGGCCAAGCTTATCGGGCTGCTCAGTCTACCTCTCCCCCTACATCCCCTCCTGCCTTTAGTGTGCCCTTTCAGGAACACTGCCACTTGGTGGGAGGCAAGATCCACTGATTCTTCATGGGTTGGTAGGCAATAACATTGGACCGGTGGGTCATACAGATCGTTTGCAAAGGATAGGAATTACCCTTCCTCTCCACTATGCCGCAGCTTCCGCCGTCCCTCAGGAACTGACGGAGCACCACCTTCATTTTTCAGAAGTGCAAGCCATTTTGGCCAAAGGGGCTGTTCAGTGTCCGTGCCAAAAGTAGGACGTGGTTGTTGTTCTTGCTACTTTCTGGTGCTCAAGAAAGATGGAGGCCTCCAGAGTTGTTTTTCAGACCTGCGCTCTCTCAATTCCTTCCTCTGGAACAAAAAAAGTCAGTATGCTCACCCTCAACCAGGTCTCATCTGCCCTCGACCCTAGAGATTGGATGGTAGTCTTGAACCTGCTGAACCCCAATTTCAATATACCCATTCTGGCGGCCCACCGGCACTACCTGCAGCTTGTAGTGGGACAGGAGCATTTTCAATTTGTTGTGCTTCCCTTTGGTGTTGCCAGTGCTCCTCGTGTGTTCATGAAAGTGATGGTGGTGGCAGCACACCTTCGGAGGTCAGAGTGGCCATATCCCCCGCCCCTTCAACAACTGGTTGTTGAAAGCATGCTCGCCGCCCGCGGGCAATTGTCAACCACCTCCAGACTACAGCGAACCTCCTTTTTTCCTTGGGGTTCCCTACCAATATGCCGAAGTCACACCAGACTCCTAAGACTCTCCCTTTCTTCTGAACCATTGTGGACATGATTTGGTTTAGTGCCTTGCCCTCGGGAACGTGTCCAGTACATTCAAGCTGATTCTGATCTTTCAGCCTCAATCCTGGATTTCAGTGAGGTCAACTCCAAGGCTCCTGAGACTGATGGTCTCCTGAATCCTGTTTGAGCAAGTCAGATCGCATATGCAGGCTCTGCAGTGGGATCTGAAGTCCCTGTGGGCCCAACATCAAGGGGACCTCTCCGATATCATCCAGATTTCAGAGGAGACTGCAAAAGACCTGCATTGGTGGTTACTGGCTGTGATTGGGTCAGCGGCAGACCCCTTGCTCTACCCTGCCCAGAACTGACCGTTGTGACCGATTTAATTGCTTTTGGGCTGTGGCGGCTATCTGGGAAAGGTGATCATAGACCTTTGTTCTCTGGCTCCACATCAAACTTCTGGAGCCCCATCTGCTTGGCCGCCTTACTGTCTATCAAGGGGAGGTTAGTTTAGTTGCTTACACACTACACCACCATGTGGTATTGCAACAAACAGCACGGGGTGGGTTCTCACACCCTGTGCCAGGGTGTGCTGCGCCTCTGGAAATGGCTGGACCACCAGAGAATTTTCCTGTTGCGAACCACCTGGTGTCAGTGCTTGATTTAAATTGGTGGTTGTCCGTGGTGGCCACCAGCACTTATTTGTGGGGATTGGCACTTTATTTCTACTCATCTTATATTTACCGAGCGCAAGAGATGGGAAATTACACATCGGAAAGAAACTGCAAAACTGTTTCAAAAGTCGAAAGCTGGAACCTGCAGGAGTGAGATAAAGGGGTAGGGAGTGTCTGCTAGTGAATTAAAGAGACACAAGGTGGTTTTAAGACTACGAGCCTTGGTATTCTGTGCGCCAATGTTTAATTGCACTGGTCGCTAGCTTCTGATCAGAGTTTCAGGCATCGGCACCCTTCCTTTCACAAATTAAGCACTTTGATTAGCAGGGCGTATGAACTCTGCAGTCTGCGCCTAGCAGATCACAAGTGACAATTACACCCAGAGGTGGTGCAAAGCCTCCTCCACAAATGGGAAGAATCTTGGCTTGATCGATTTGCCACCACTGAGAACGTGCAATGTTGGCACTTCTGTCTGTTGGAGTATCTAATGTGTCTCTTGCTTGAAGATTCGTTTCACCCCTAGTGGAACTCTGGACTCCTGTCTGCTTTTCCGCCGATACAACTCCAGCCCAAGTTCTCTAGAAGATCAGTACTGACCGGACCCAAGTCATCCCATTGGCTCTAGACTAGGCACGAAAAGCATGGCATCCAGAACTCCTGAGCTTGAGCATATGTCCTCTTGTCAGTCTGTCCCTCTGGGAGGACCTGGTGTCAGAACAACAGGGTAAGGTAGGCCTTTGAAATTTCCACCTTCATGTTTGGAGAATGGCCATCTTGGTAGCCAGGCGAGCCTCGAGGAAAACTGTATACGCCGGTCTCTGGGACTAATTTTTGGTTTGGTGCGGTGCATGCAAGATTGACCCCATCCAGGTCAAATTATATGACTGTTTAGTTTTTGTCTCGTGTCCAGCAAAACTTTGCTTTTGGGCACGGTTAAGGGTTATCTTTCACTCTTCTTATGGTTGCCTGACCAGCCCTCCTTGTTTGTCACCAGTTGTGATGCGATTTTTAAAACTGCTGCAACATATATTTTCCCCTTCTCTTTGTAATGTCCCAAAGGGACCTTAATCTGGTCCTAAATTACTTGATGTGCACTCCATTCAAGCCGCTTCACAGGTGTCCTTTACAGCTGCTTACTATTAAAACTATGTTCCTTGTTGACATCTCTGCACGGTGAGGGAGTGTCAGGCTATTTGTGTTCATTCACCATACAAATCTTCCCAGACAAACTGGTTCTGCAGGTGCAACCATAATTTTTACCCAAAGTTGTGATGCCCTTCCAGGTTGGTCAAGCTATCACCCTGCCGTCGTTCTATGTGCCACTTCATCACATCGCTTGGATCCCAAGGGAATACTCTGCTTTTACATCGATCATACCAAGGAACATAAGGTGGACAATCAGCTTTTTGTGAGGTTTTCAGGAGCAAAGAAAGGCAAGGCAGTACAGAAAATAACCCTTTCCTGTGGGATCATGCTCTGCATTAAGATCTGCTGCGCACTGGCCAAAAAGCAGCCTTCAGAAGGTCTACGTGCTCATTCTACCAGGCTAGCTCCTACCACTGCATTAGAACATGGAGTCCCTATCCTAGACATATGCCAGGCAGCTATTTGGGGAACCCTTCATACTTTTAGGAAGCACTATTATTTGGCCACTCAGGTTTGCTGAGAGGGGCGTTTTGCCCACTGGAACCTGCATGACTTTCTGGCTTGAGTCAATTCACAGATCCTTCTCCAAATATATATTGCTTTGGTATCTTTTAAAAGGTGAGGTGTCTGCAGCTAGAAGTCTATCAAAAGAACAAGTTACTTACCTTCAGTAATGCTCTTTCTGGTAGCAACTGTCTCTAGTCATAGATTTGTCACTGACCCCCGCATCCCCCTGTTGTGTGACTTGACTAAGTCTAGGAATCTGAACATTGGTTACAACCAACTTGCTCTTGGAACCCTGCATCTAGGAGCAGCCTTGAAAGCTACTGACGTCAGCATGCTGCCTATATAGGCTTCACATGTAATTTCTGGAGCAGAACAGTGGGAGTTCGGAGCTGTATGGCACAGATATATTGTTGAAAAGTTTCGTATCCAGTCTGATACCTGGATAATATTCAAGAGGTGAGTCTGCAATCCTTGTAGAAAAGCCAGTCTGTAATGTCCATATTACAGGTGAGTTGTAACTTCTGTAATCACCTGTAATTGCGAAATGACGTACCTGATCAACTGTAATAGGCAATTACAGTTGAGTTTTGATGTAATAATGCCTACCAGAGCCAGCAGCCTAAGTGAAAGGCGGCCCACAGAGTTTTATTTTTTCGATGAATGAATAGATATGAGCAGAAAGGAGATCTTTATGGCTCCGGTTTATTTTCTTATAGCTGTAGATCACGACAGGAGCCTCCTCTTCACCCATACCTGTGAAGCCATTTCTAGAATTCTAGGACTTCATTATGGTGACGGTTGAGAGGATAGTTGATGGCTGATGTTGGATTAAAGATCTTAACAAATTACCTTCTGTGGTAGCCATTTTGTCACACTGGTGATGAGCTGCCCAGGCATGCAAATCTCAACAAGACGGAAGGGCTTCATGGAAGTGAGTTCTGCCTTTTTCAAAGCTTTCTGCAGTGTTCATCATAAGGCAGGTGAAGCAGTAGATCTCGAATAGGTGGTTTCTAAAGCTTCTCTAGAAGGCTATATCATGTGTTGCTTCGTAGTGGAGAAATAACCGCACTGTGTCCCTTGATCTCTGTTGGAGTGTGGCGTTACTAGCTCAATCACGGTTTGCAGACTAGCTGAAACGCAAAGTACTGCGTTCCAAGTGCCTGTGAAACTTTGACACGTTGCATCAATGGAATGCTTCGCCAGCATTTTTTGAGTGAAGTCATTTTGAAAATTAGAGTAAAAATGTTCTAGCCGAGGCGTCAAGAAATTTCAATTCTTTTAAGGACATGGAGGCGAGGATTATGCTTCTCTTTCTTTACTGAAGCAAATACAGCAGCCAATAAACTTTAAACTACATAACCCAGAAGGACTGCCCCTTCCTTCCATACACCAATCAACATTCCCCCATCAGGTATAAATCTCTGCAACACGGAAGTCCAGCCGCTTTCTTTGCGAACCATTAACTTAAGTCCATGAACCTTGAAACCATCGAACTAGTCCTCCATCGGTAAGTAGACATCGTCCTGAACCATCACTCATAAACTAAGATGAACTCCTCCGTCGTCAACCAAACAGGTCAACAGTCTCAAGACCCTTCAGGTCGTCTTGGTCTCAGCTCCTGAAACGAAAACATAGGTCATCATAATCCAATATCCGGAAATATATCATCAGGGGGTGTGAACAAGGCATAACAAATCACCATAACGTGTTAATACATTAATTCATAATCTTTATCTCAATAATAACAGCCATAACGTGCCATATGAAGTCCTAGGGTGGGATAATCCTCGCCTCCGTGTCCTTAATAGAATTGAAAAATCTTGATGCGTTGGGTAGAATTTTTTTATTCTATAGCAGGAAACGGAGGCTTCGTATTATGCTAGTTTAAAGTTGAGCCACCACCGTAGATGCCACATCAACAATTGGTTTATGATAAATTACCTTAAATGTAGAATCGGAAGACCAATCCGCCGCAGCCATAATGTCCTCCAAACGAGAACCAGTAGCAAAGGCTTTTGAGGCCATGGCCCCCCTCCCTGAATGAGCTCCAAAGATGGAGACATCAATGCCAGCTTCAGACAACAACCATTTAACCCATCTGGCCAGAGTTGTATAAGAGACTGGGCGGAAAACTTTCTGCAAGGGAATTAACAATTGACCTGCGACCTCATTGCGTAATTCACGAGTACAATCCTCGTAGCATTTTAAGCATTTCACAACACATAATTTCTGATGATGTGGGAATGCATGGTAAGTCTCATATTTAGAATTAGTCTTGGTACGTTGAGATATTGTAAAGGAAACACCCAAAGGAGTAAATACTCTACCTGCCAAATCCAGGGCCCTTACGTCAGAAACCCTTCTACAAGAAATAAGACACCGCAACAGCGTGAGTTTTGCCAAGAGTTACTTACGCGAAAGGCCTTCATTCTCAAGCCAATCCCTGAGAAAATGAAGTACAATGTCTACATCCCATACCATTTACTGAATAGGAAAGGTACCCCCCTAAAAAGCAACTTTGAGGTCTGGGAGTAAGGGGGAGAGAAACCAACAAAGTAACACCACTAAGACTCCCACTCGACCTAGATCTCTTTACTCTCGGCTAACAGCTCTATGGGTCACCATCTGTTGCACAGACTCGTAACATTTATTTTTATTTCATTTTATTCTGTTTTTTTAAACTTTTTTTCTCAATAGAAAACATTATCTAATAAATAGTACACATATACAAAAGATTTTTTTCAAAAATGATTAACATCAACAGCTCATTTAAAATGTAATAAATACAATTTGTGCAATTCCAATACGTGTATCACATTTCATCTTGAAAATTACATCCTGAAATCCATCTGTGCACACTCACAAACAGATACATATCCCCATACTAGTACCACACTTGCATCCTGACCTGTCACATCACTCACACACACTCCTCCCACCCATACACCACAGCATACACAGGTGAAATCACTGGGATGGTGTATCAACCCTCAGTGATTGTGTTGCCTACTGGGATATCAGACAATCCGGTCGACGTACGTTTCAATGGAAATTCTTTGTCTCCACCTTTTTCAGGACCACTCATTATTAACTTTGTAAAGGTGAGTGGTAGGGGATCTAAAAACGAAAAGATGACACGAGAATTAGGTGACCCTAAGAGCTTTTTCTCATTGCTCTACTATTTTATTTGTAAGTAGTGAATACTCTCCCACCATGATGGAACCAAGAATAGAATAGATCCATCACCAGTACATTTAAAATCAGAAAAATAAGGATTAAAAGAGGAAGTGAATCTCCGGACAGTCAGTCCATTAAATGAAGGCAAGACACCAATCATGAATGCATGGAACCAAAGACAGATTAAATCCATCACCAGTGCATTTAGAATTTATAATCTAAAAAGACAATGGAGAAATCCTTTTCCACAACGTCACTCCATTGGATAATGGCAGAGCTGCAATCAAATTTGCAGAAAGGAGGAAGAAAAAGGGGTTGTTACTTGTTCTAAATATAGGCCCCAGTATTCCAAAGTAGGATGACCTGTATATACTGTACTTGCTCTTAGTATCTCTCCATTAGTGTGATACCACCTCATGCGCCCTTGAGATGATGCAGGCACCAGTGTTGTTAATACGGGCAAGTGGTGTTTTGTCTAACATCGATTACCTACTTTACCATTGGAGGTCCCAGGATGTGTAGGCAGCTTCCTTAAACGGGCAGGTAGGCCCTCAAGAACACCCAAACGAGGTATTCAGTCGGTAATGCAACTTATTATAGGGTGTCCAATCACACCTATGGACAGCTCTAATAATAGGAAAGGAAAGAATGATTGTTAACCAATGTATGTTCTAAATGTCTTTCCTATTGGCCCACTCTTATTCAAGTTATATTTACCAGATGGCTCTCCCAAGGGAAAATAGTCCCTTTGCGAATGGTGAGCGGGCTGGTAAATGCAGTTTCTCAAGTCTACTTGGATAATGTGTCCATTGGTGCGTGTACTTTAGTTTCGGACATTCAGCCACGGTCGATTATACTTTCCACAAATTCTGAAAAGCAAACTAGACCATCATGGTACCTCCTCTAGATCACAGCTTGACCCACTAATTTTCAATCGGCCATAGCGTAAGCTGACCAGCACCGCCACTAGCATGCTTTAACGTCCATCTATGTTGTCTCTAACCCTGGACCCAATTGTTTTAGCCAGTCTCTTTTCTCATCCGCACGTTGTGCGCAGTTTGATAAGACACAATTACCGGATAGTAGGCGCCCCTTGTGCTCCACTACTGCATGCGGGTTAATCAGTGTATACATCGTGGTCAAATTGCGGTGATCAGCCGATGTCTACACTGCCTCTTCACTCCATGAAGTGCTAAGAGCATGTGCTTGTTATGAGGCATGCCCCCTGGGTGCTGTAATCTTACGAGGCTCAAATTAATGTCAACAATGCCACCTGCACTTTTCCCATCCATGTGCTCCGTACGACTTGGCATGCAGGAGTGGCGATAGTGCCTGTGCTTGCTAAAGTGAGGCATATGTCCCCTGGGTGCAGTAATCTTACTGCTTTTACGAGGCTCGAATTAATGTCAACGAAGCCACCTACTCCCTTCCCCATCCATGTGCTCCGTAAGACTTGGTGTGCCAGAGTGGCCATGGTGTATGCACACATCCTATGTTATGTTAATCGCACTTGTAGAGCGCACGGTTACCCTGGGGTGTCCTTGCGCTAAGCACTGTCTGCTGGGGAACATGAGGATAGATGCTACTGAGAAAAGAGCCATGTCTTCAGCCCTTTTCTAAAGGAGAGGAGATCTGGGGCATTCCTGAGATGAAATGGAAGATCATTCCATGCCCTAGAAGCACAGGTGATAAAGCTCCTACCTCCCCAGTTGACTTTTTTAAATGTGGGGACTAGAACTTTCTTAGCTCCTGTTGATCGTAGCATTTTTCCAGGGACGTACCATTGAAATTTACGCCTCAGGAAATCAGGTCCTACACCATTGATGGCCTTAAAAACTGTGCAGAGTGCCTTAAAGCGTGCTCTTTGTTTGACCGGGAGCCAATGAAGTTGCCAGAGTTCCTCCTTTACAGAGACAAATTTTGGAGTCTAACAGCAATCTGGCTGCAGCATTTTGGACAAGTTGGAGCCGATAGATATGTTGCTTTTGGGCATTGAGGTATAGGCTATTACAATAGTCAAGACGTGACATTATAAGGGCCGTTACCACTGTTTTAAGGCTGTTTTCCGTAAGAAAAAACGTAATTTTTCTTATGATTTTTAGAGCCAAAAAGCAAGCCGAAGTCACCATACCTATTTGGTCACCCATGGTGAGTTTATTGTCTACCAATACCCCAAGATTTTTTGCTTTCCTAGTCGGTAGGGGGCAGGGTCCAAGATCTTCCGGCCACCATTCGGGGGTCCAAACAAGTGGATTATTTCCAAACTTTATGACCTCGGTCTTGTTAGAGTTTAGTTTTAAACAGTTGGAGGACATCCAACCAGAAATGGCTGCCATACAGTCATGGAAACCAGCCCCAATTTCAGTTTCCGCCCCCTCAGTCAGTGACAACACTATTTGAGTGTCGTCAGCATAGGAAGTGAGTTGGAACCCAAAGGATCTGATGACTCCTGCCAGGGGTGCCACATAGATATTAAAAAGCGTCGGGCTGAGTGACGAGCCCTGTGGCACCCCGCAGGGGAGGGAGAACAGTTTTGACGTACTTCCGTCCATATCCACCGTTTGCAGTCTATCGGATAGAAAAGATTGCAGGAGTTTCCAAGCTCGGCCTTCTATTCCTCCGTCAGACAACCGGTCCATCAGTACTTCGTGATGGACCGTGTCGAAGGCCGCGGACAGATCCAATAGGATCAGTATGGCATTGCCTCCCCTGTCCCATGCCTCTCTAATTTCCTCTGTGGATTTAATTAGAGCCAACTCAGTGCTGTGTTCTGCCCTAAATCCATATTGAGATGGATCAAGGGAATTATTAGATTGAAGAAAAGCACTGTGTTGGGTGTTCATGGCTTTTCCCAAAGTTTCCTACATCCTATATTGCCCTGTAATGTACTGGCTGCACGATCTATACTTGGGTGGCCACATTACAGCCATCCGTGAGTTCTACATTGACTCCCAACAGTGTTAAGCGCTGGAAGTCTGTGTTTAACATATCAAGGCAAACCCCCATGTTATGACCGTCATCACTATTTAAGTAAAGATACATAGGTATCATCCAAACCACCAATAATATACAATTTACAGGCTTGCATATTGCTCACCTGGCGTTAGTCGTCTTTCGTTCTACACCGTTGTGTTGCTTGGCCGTCTGCCACACTAATGGGAGTAGCCTTTGACGCTTGCGCCCTTTTGAAATTTTATCGTCCGTGGTACTCTCGCGATATGGCGCGTAATGGCCTGCTTCTTATTATCGTAAGTGCCCGGAGCGCCATCTTGTAGTGGTGTGTAATAATTTGTGAACCATGCCTGTTAATCGGCACCTCACCTAGCTCCCTGCTAGGATACAAATCTGACTAAAAAGGACAGCCTTATTGATTACCATCGATCATATTGCTTCACTATGGGGGTGTTTTGCCAAAATACTTGGCTTCTTAAATGTATCGATTAATCTGTTTACAGCTTACACTGGCAGAGAGGAAATCTGTCTGCTTTATCAGTAATTTTTTACTGGGGGACCCCATCAATTACAGATATATATAATAGATCCATGATAGAGATTCTGCGAGCACACTAAGCTATACCTGTGAAAATCATTAGTATATGGACGTTATTGATAGATCCTCATGTATAGCTTAGTGTGCTCGCAGAATCTCTATCATGGATCTATTATATATATCTGTAATTGATGGGGTCCCCCTGGGTATGCGTCTCCAAAGGAGACTGCAATGTAGATCCTTTGCAGTACTTTGCTGCCTAGAAGTATGTACAAGTGATAGCTAAGAAACTGGTCTGCCCACATGGACAGCCACTGATGTAGAAAGTCTATATTTTAGTTAACATTTATATCCCAGTGTGACGTGGGTTATAGTCTGCAGATGCCCTAGTAAAGATATAAGAAATGGAAATATGGAACTTGTGCTTCTTCGCAATCGGGGTCTACTCATTTCAAATAGCATGTGGCCAGAGGTATTGAGGTTTTAGACAACTACCCGTAGATTGACGGATTGTTTTCTTCTTGTTGACAGAATTGTTACATATAATGAAGAATCATGTTACTTTCCACACAATTTCTTCATTTAGTCCCTCCTTCACTGTGTTAAGAGTAAATATCCAAAAAGTCTCTCTGCGTTTGCGTAGGTCTGCTACCACATGCCCAATTTTGGATCTGACCTTTTCTAATATCAACCAACAGAGTTCATTTTCGTCATGGTTGAAATCACAGCAGTGTTGGTCCATAGGGGATGTTAGTTTCTTAGTCCTAATTGCAGATTTATGCTCAGAATAGCGAATTCTGAACTCTCTGCCTGTTTCGCCGACGTATCCCAGTTTACATGGACAGAGAATGAGATGCACTATATTGTGGCTCCTACAGTTTGTCATGTCTTTTAAGGTACCTCCCTGGCCTCTATATTCCCACTGTTCTGTGACAAGCGCCGAGTGTCATGCTGAGCACGTGCCACATTTGTGATTGCCTTTAATCGGTGGCAGGCCTGTGATTGACTTCCGAGTTTGATGGTTTCCATGTCTGTCTCTGGTATGTACCAGCTTATCCTTCAGGTTGGCATTTCTGCGATATCCCACAATGGGAATTTGCAGCCTGCTATGATCTTTATTAACATTTAAGATATTCCAGTTTTTGTCCAAGATTTTCATTACCTTATAGTTCAAGGTCGAATGGTTAATGACACGTATCAGTTTGTTTTCCTTCTTACGGCTCGTGCCGGAGAGAAGTACATCCCAATTGTAATACCTCGCTCTCTTGAACACTGTTCTAAGCGTTTGGGGTATCCTCTTTGCAAAAGTCTCTTCTTTAATGGCATCATATTCTTGATGGGCATCATATTCTTTGATGTCAGAACAATTGCGCCTAATCCTTAGGAATTCTCCAAATGGTGTTGAGTCTTTATGGCAGTTCGGATGATAGCTATCATGCTGTAAAATCGTGTTTTCCGCTGTGGGCTTACGATAGAGACTAACTTGTATCCGTCCTGTATGGCCTGAAATCAATATGTCCAGAAATTCTACTTCTTCTGTGCTATAATGAGCTGCGAATTTGAGATTGTCGGCACTGACGTTCAGCTATGAAATAAATTATTGTAGGGCCCTCTCTTCTCCTTCCCATACGAAGGAGATATCAATGAATCTTCGCCATACTTTCACGTTTTCGAAAAATGGTGCTGCTTCATTATATATGTGCTTGAGTTCGTACTCGCCCATATAGATATTAGCTATACTGGAGGCGCACAAGGCCCTCTGGTCCCTTTTATTTGTTGATAGGTATCACCTTTAAACTCAAAATAGTTGTTCCGGAGTACTATCTCAAGGTACTCTAAAATAAACTGATCTGGTCTCTCCCTGTGGTTCTGCTTAAGAGGGCTGCTACCGCTTCTAAGGCTTGCTGTTGAGGTATATTTGTATACAGCGCCTCTATGTCTAATGTAACCAGAAATTCTCGTTCTGGATTGAATGTCATATGCTCTATTTTGCCTATTATGTCTCCTGTATCTCTAATATAGGATTGATAATTCCGTGTCAGGGGGCATAAAAAGGCATCAATATATTTAGACAGGGGTTCTGTGTTGGAGTTAATAGATGATACGATAGGGCACAGTGGTGGATTATCCCCAAATCTTTAACAAATTTATCACCAAACAGCTGATCGTTGGCTAGAGTACCCACTTCTGTGGAAGCCAGTTGGGGGTCGATCCTCATAAAGGATTTCCTTTGTTCCATGGACAAGGCGCAATTTGTGTTTCCTAAGAGAAACGGGGCTTTTTGCACCCACTCAAGGACTTCAGTTTGGTCAAGGGGGGAGAGTTGGAATCTTTGGCCCTGACTGCCAGGTCTAAAATCTTGGCGAGGGGCCCTGACTCATCCAAAAGCTTGTCTTGACATGCCATGTCGAGCCCCTTTTTTGGGTCCTTAGTGAACCTTTTAAAAAATGTGGCAATGTTGGGGTCCAGTTCCGGAGTCTGTTACCTTGCCCAGGAGGGTAGGACGTGGGCACTCTGATTTTAATGCCCGATTCACTAAATCTTGTACTTGTGAATCAAGAGCCTCGACTAACTGCTCCTCCATCTGGTGCTCGTAAGGCTCCTCCTCGTATTCTGTAAATTCATCACCCTCCTCAGCGTAGTACACCATCGTGATATCTAATGGAGGGGTAAGACGTTCAGGGGGAGAGTATGCCCAGGGGTGATTCAATCTGAGCTTTCACAGGCTTAGAGCCTCAAGTCAGTAGTCTGTGCAATTTAATATACTGTGCCAGACTAAATTTATTTCTTAGTCACTGTGGAGGGAGCCACCCCAACTCTCCTAGGGCAGTGCCCTTCACCGTTTTTGTGCCACGTCGGGTGTTCACTGGTAAGGCTGACTGGAGAGGCACCGCGCGAGGAGCCAATTGGAAAATAATTATGTCCGATCGTCTCCTCGCGGATGCTCAAGGGAACCTCCCTTATACACTGCCTGTCCCACTCCCCTTTAGGTAACGGGTGTCAATCAGCCCGCACGCACGTCTGTGCGCTTTCGCTTGACTATAATATTGTTTGCCCACAATAAACACAATCACACAATGAAATATTAAATAAAATTGAAAGCACTTAACTAGCTGCTGCAGCAGCAAAGAAAGAGGACGGACTTCCGTGTTGCAGGGATTTATACCCAATGGGGGAATGTTGATTGGTGTATAGAAGGAAGGGGCAGTCCTTCCAAGTTATGTAGTTTAAAGTTTTATTGGCTGCTGTATTTGCTTCAGTAAAGAAAGAGAAAGAAGCATAATACGAATCCTCTGTTTCCTGCTATAGAATACTGCGTTCCTAGTCCCTGTGAAACTTTGACACGTGACGCACTTTATGTTCACGGGAATGCAACGTTAGCGTTTTCTGGGCAGGCTGTGATTTCAGCTGAGCCACACATGTCCTGACTCCAGGCATGCAGTAATTCCCATTTGGCAAGGCGGTGAAGTTTTACTACCCCATGTTTATTGGAAGCAGGAGCATATGATCACATCTTCGAGTTAAAGGTTCAGAGTTTTTGTGAGCTGTGCATGATTATATTATAAAAAGACTCTCCAGAGGCTTTTGATTAATTCTCAATCCCACTACCAAGAAGCTGTTCTTCAGGGAATGTGGGTGATGATTATTTTGCCGTAAGTAGGTTCTCTATATAGAGCGATCCAAACTACTGTTGTGCTCTCCTTATTGTATGCAATGTCTGTTAAAAAAATATTAATTTCCTGTCTGGTTGGCTATTTTGCGGTGCATACCTTGTTGACCCCTATGACTGTGTTTTCACCCCCAGGTGGGTTGTGTTCACCTGTTTGTTTTTCCTGGTAGACTAGTTACTGAACCTTTTTGTTTTTGCATTTTGTTTTTGACAACGATTCCGATTCTGATTAATCAAAAAGACCTGACATACTGGAAGACATCTTGAAAAATGTGGCGCCACCTCTTTATTTCTATCACATACTGATGAACCCCTTTTGTAGTGGGGTAAGCCTGGCTTTAAGTGGGCCAGGTCCGGTTGGTGCTCAGCACTGGCAGTTCTTTAAAGCAGGTGCTGAGATGAGTCTCTATCGGCTCTCCATTTTTCCCTCTCCCTCAGGGTGAAAAAAAAAATCTTAACTCTGCAGCAGTACCACCCTTCACTGCCTTTGATGTACCTTCAAAGAGACTTGCTATAGTACTTTCAATCTCATCATTTTAGAACTGAAGCATTTTTAATATTCTATACAACAAAGCCATAGTTGTTGCTTATTGATCTTATGCAACTAGCAACCATTGACAAAGCCAATAACCCTGGCTTGTTGTAGGTATAATGTTAGTTGTTGTATGATATATCTGTATGCAATGACGGAAACCGCAAAATGCCAGTCGGATGGCAATCTATGCTAAGCACAGATTTTTAGCTTATGCCCTTAATTACATTGGCCATGGCCCTTTGAAACACCCCCCACCCACCCCCAGTTTTCCCCCCCCACTTAAAGCCCTGGGGATAAGTGGGTAAAAGGTCTTCATCAATGTATCATGTTTGTGGGACCAATCTTAGTTCTGAGAGGAAACTGGCCCTTTTAACTCTCTATTTTGCAGTGAAAGGCCAGGAAGTTTTGTATGATTTGCCAGACCTATCTCAGGAGGATTTCCATGGTCTTAATGAGTTTGAAATAGCTGTAAAGAAAGGCGACTTAAAAGTCAGTACTATTTTGCAGAGATTTCAATTGGGAGACTAACACAGAAGGATGATGAATCTGTGGATAAATGTATCACCACTTTAAGGAGGCTGGGTTCGTTTTGCAAGGTTGGTGCTCTAGTGGAGGAACGCATTAGAGACCAGTTTGTACTCTTTTATAAAGCAGACTAAGGGATGAATTGTAATTTAATTATGAGCCACCCTTGGCTGGTGCGATATTGACCGTCAAGTGTGTAACGTATGATTTGTTGTGTGGAAGAACTGAAAGGTGATGCGAGTATGGTAGGAGGAAAGAAAACTTTTATATTTAAGGGCAACTATTTTCGGGGTGGTTTAGCAGGACACATGGCTAACTAGAAATAATGTTCAGCTATCAAAGCTGCTTGCAATAAATGTGGCAAATGTCAATATTTTGTCTAGTGTTGCATGAGTGAAAGTAGAATAAAAAGTAACATGAAAGAGGTTTATGAGGTGGTCCTCCAATTTGGAAAATTAAAACACAGAAATCTGTCATAGATTGTTAAAACTAATAAATGTGTACAGTTGATGTTTGACTCATGTTCCAATTGAATATTTCCTTGATGGTATACAAGACATTTTATGAAGGGATGGTGACTCTCAGAAAGATGCATATGAAACCGGAAGGTTATGGGGTGGTCATCTGAAAAACATGCTGGGATAGTTTCACGCTCTTTGAATATAAAGGAAACTTTACTCAAAGATTTATGTGGCTGTAAGGGTTGATAACATTTTGGGTTGTCCACATCAAAAAGATATTAGTGTCTATCTTGAGCCTAATGCAGTACCTCACGTGTGTGCAACAGGTTGGAAGTTTGTGTGGGGATTTTCCAAAAAGATTTCCCAATATTTTTACTCTCCAGTTCGGGTGACTTGGAAGTTATTCCCATAGAATAAAACTCAGGGAGGGTCCCACTCCTTGCGTAGTGTTGGTGAGGAGAATGCCCATTAATATTCATGATGCTGTAAAAGGTGAGCTTCTGATGATGGTATCATTGGTCCTGATTGAGGCAACAGAGTGGTTGCCGTCAGTGGTAGTTGCTCAGAAGGCAGATGGCAAAAAAATGATTCAACCCAAAATGTCTTAATAGGGCAGTCCTTGTAGATCGGTTTCCCTGACCAAATTTGTTGGAAATGTTCTTAGTGTCTAATGCAAATTTTTTCACTACCCTAAATCTAGTTTCTGCATACCACCAGATCAAGGTGGAGGAAGGTTCACAAGATCTCACTGCTTTTAAAACACCTGTTGGTTCAAACAAATTGTTAAGGATGATGTTTGGGATTGGCACAGTTGCTTCTGTTTTTCAAAGAGTCTTAAATAATCTTGTGGGTGATCTGGATGGTGTAGATGCTTCCAAGAAGACCTGCTCATCTCTGGTGGAACTTAGGGGGGACAAAATCTCAGTCTATCAAGTTTTGGGAATTTTGGAAACGTGTTGGATTGACTTTGGAAGACTGTAAATGCAAATTTGGGAGCAAGGAAATGATGTATTTGGCCACCCCATCTCACAGAAAGGGGTTAGACTTAAAAGGGATTTGGTGGAAGCGATGCCTGCTTTAGAAAGACCTAACAAAGAAGGTTGCATTGTTTTTAGCTGTAGTAGTTTTATATTCACTTTATTCGCCATCTTGGATTAAAATTTGTTGCTTTGAGAAACTTGTGTTAAAGAGGTGTGGAATTTATATAGTGTGTAAATTGAAGAATATCTCCTTAAGTTGAAGGAGCTACAGATGGCTGCTGATTTGAAGTCTTATGTACCAGGCAAAGTGGCCACAGTCACGGACGATAGTAGGAAGGGGCTGGGAGCTGTTTTGTTACAGAACTGTGGGTAAAAGTAGTGCACTATTTCATTTGACTCCGGGATGTTGAAATGAGCTGAACTGAACAATACAGTTAACAAAAAGGATGAATTTGCAATGAGTTGGGCTGTCGCGAAATTTTACAGTTTTTGGTGAGCAAGTATTTTCACGCTCAAACCAGATAGTAAGCCCCTAAAAGAAATTTTGCCAAAAGAAAAGGTCTTTAATGTTTTATCACGCATTAGAAGATGGGTTGTTAACTACAATAACTTAAATTTGACGTTGAGTATATTCCTAGTTTGTCAAATTGTGTGGCCAAATGTTTGTCAAATCTTGTTGTGAAGGCAATAGTCCGAGGAGGAACCGGATTAAGATGCAGAATGGCCTGTTAAAAATGTGATCACAAGAACACAATGATCTATCCTGGAAGTAGAGTGAAAGGAGTGGATAGAGCAGAATGAAATTCTCAAAATGTGTTGGTCGTATTTGTTGGAAGGTTGGCTGGATATAAAGTCTATTGAGTCTACTCTACACCCCTTTGAGGACACTAAAGTGGAGTTAGCGGAGAGTGATGGCATACTTGTCTGGGGTACAAGATTAGTTGTTCCAACCTGTCTTAGGAGCAAAGGGATTAACCTTGCACATTAACCCCTTCGCTGCTAGGCCTTTCCGCCCCCTGTGCTAAGCCTTTTTTAGGCTATTTGGGGTAGTTGGCACTTGGGCCCCTGTAACTTTTTTTCTCCACACAAGGTATCCATGCCAAATTTGCGTCCTTTTCTTCCAACATCATGAGGATTTTAAAGGTACCCAGGGTTTGTGGATTCCCCTGGAAGGGACCCAGAAATTAGCCAAAATACAGCACAATTTTGTTTTTGGGGGGAAAAATGGGGAAAAAGTGCTGCAGAAGAAAGCGTCAGTTTTTTCCCTGCAAATGGTATCAACAAAGGGTTTGTTTTGCTGAAATCACCATCTTCCCAGCTTACAGGGACAGGCAGACTTTTGTCAGAAAACCAAAAGTTTCTACAGTTTTGGCATTTTACTGGGACATTGGCCTTTTTTTGCTATTTTTTGTGCTTTCAACCTCCTTCCAGTTAGTGGTAGAAATGGGTGTGAAAGCAATAATGGATCCCCAAAAGCTATTCATTTCTGAAAAGTAGACAAAATTCTGAATTCAGCAATCAATCAATCAAGGGTTTATAAAGCGCGCTACTCACCCGTGAGGGTCTCAAGGCGCTGGGGTGGGGGGGGTAGGCAGCTCCGGTCGAAGAGCAAGGTCTTGAGGACATCCCTGAAGATGTGCAGGTTAGGGGAGCGTCTGATGCTGACTGGGAGCTCGTTCCAGGTTTATTTCCAGGAGTCATTTGTGTAGATCCCTCAAGGTTTTTTTTTTTTAATAGAAACTAACCGTTGAAAATAAAAAATATTAAAGTGGAGTTGGAAAAAAACAGCCATTTGTGCCAGCATTTTGACCTGTAACTTCTTCTAAGTATGACAACTTTTTGAAAGCAATATATACCGTTATATCCGCTGGACCCTTCTGGTTGTGGGGATATATAGGACTCGTGGGTTCACAAAGAACCAGAGGAACCCAGGGAAATAGATACCAAGGAAACATATATATATTTCTGAAATGTGAACAAAATGTAGAGTTTAGAAGCAATGGTTATTTTCACATCGCCAGCATTGTGGGTACCCATACAAGCATGTGAATTGGAGGTCATTTTTCAAAATGACTTTTTATAAAAAATATATTCTTACATTTGGAAGGGAGAAATGTAAAGCAAGTCAATGGTAATAACACTTATTCTACTATTCTGTGTTCCCCCAAGTCTGCCGATTACAATGCTACCTCACTTGTGTGGGTAGGCCTAGTGCCCGTGACCAGAAACGTCCCAAAACGCAACATGGACACATTACATTTTTCCAGTGAAAACGGACCCTTTTTTTGCAATGTGCCTAGCTGTGAATTTTGAACCCTAGCTCAGCCCGCACCTAGGAAAACCTAGCAAACCTTTACATTTTTTAAAACAAGACACCCAGGGGAATCCAGGATGGAGTGACTTTTGTTGCTCTCACCAGGTTCTGTTACCCAGAATCCCTTGAAAACCTCAAACTTTGTCCCAAAAAAACCCAAATTCCTCACATTTCTGTGATGGAGAGTTCTGAAATCTGCGTGGATCCACAAACTTCCACCCACCCAGCATCCCCCAAAGTCTCCCGATACAAAATGGTACCTCACTTGTGTGCGTGGGCCAAGTGCCCGCAGCAGGGAAGGGCCCAAAACGTATTGTGGAGACATCAAAATTGCCTATCACAAAACGACCTGGTTTTGCAAGGGGGGGTCACCTAGGTTTTTGGCCCCGGGCTCGGCGGCCATCTAAGGAAACCTACCAAACCCAGACATTTCTGAAAACTAGAACACCGGTGGGAGTCCAGGCCGGTATGGCTTGCGTGGATCCCTCAACTTTTTCCTACCCAGAATCCCCTGCAAACCTCAAATTTAGCTGAAAACATCACATTTTTCTCATGTTTCTGTGTGGTAAAGTTGTGGGATCACTGGGCTGACACAAATTTCCCACCACCCAGTGCTCCCCCAGTTATCATTTTTATCGGTAGACCAAGGGGAACGCTGTCTGGTAGGACATTTGTGCCGGCAAGGTGATCCCACACAGAAATGTGAGGAAAATGTGAATTTTTTTCATCTAAATTTGAGGTTTGCAGGGGATTCTGGGTAGGAAAACGTTGGGGGGGGGGGGGTCCACACAAGCCATACCTCCCTGGACTCCCCCGGGTGTCTAGTTTTCAGAAATGTCTGGGTTTAGTTTGGTTTCCCTAGATGGCCGCCGAGCCTGGGGCCAAAAACCCAGGTTACCCCCCCTTGCAAAACCAGGTTGTTTTGTGATGGGTAATTTTGATGTCTCCACAATACGTTTTGGGCCCTTGCCTGTCGCGGGTACTTGGCTCACCCACAGAAGTGAGGTACCATTTTTATCGGGAGACCTGGGGGAACGCTGGGTGGTAGGACAATTATGGTTTTTCTGATACCAGAAGATTGACACAGTAATGCAAGGAAAATTTGTGACTATAGTCGCATTTTGAGGTTTGCATGGCATTGAGTAAAAAAGGTTGTTGGGATCCATGAGAGGCACACCACCCACTACTCCCCATTTCTTTTTGTTTTCAAAAATATCTAAAGTTGGTAGATTTTCCCTTGAAACAAACTACATCTTGGCACAGAAAGACAAGACATATATTACTGTCTATCCATCTGTTCCTCAAGTACACACACATACTGGTTGGATTTGGCACAAGGGAGAGTGAAAGGTTCAAAATGTATATTTTATTAACATGTGATTTCACAAAAACCTGAACCAATGACTCACAGCTCGTGAGCTGTAAAGCCACGTCAAGGCACCAACCTCTTTACAGGCCATTCACACACCTTTCATACTTGACACACACGTTCACACCACCAGCTGCGGGCCTAGCGCATTACAACACTCACATCAACAGACCTTGTAGAGACAATGTACACCCTGGCAGGGAAAGATGGAAAAGACAAATATTACTTCAAAACTAACTATTCCTGATGGGGGGCGTGGCTAAGCACCGAAGCGTAGTGGCCGCCTAACGCTGTAGCTCCGTAAACCCTGTTCCCACACGTCTATCCGCCACACTGATCCGCTCCCCCCGAGGAGGAGAAAAGACACCGGAGGCATACCGGAGGGGATTCCCTCGGACCCCGAAACCAGCGAACGTCTGTGCCCCGAGAAACCGGAGCAAACTGAGTGGGGCCTATCCGCAGCGCTGAAGCCGGGGAGCACAGTGCCGGTGAGGCCGCGGCGGTGAGGGGACGGAGCCGCCTTTCCCGGCCGTAGCCACGAGCCTGGCGAAGGGCCCTGAGAATCACCCGCGCTCTGCGGCGGCATCGGCGGAGTGGGCGTCAGGCGGTCCAGGCAGGAAGCACCTGTAGCAGCCCTCACCGTCCCGAGGAGCGACTCGGGAGCCTGAGGCGTCATTGCTCCGCGGGCAGGACCGGAGCACTGCGGCGTGACCTGGAGGTGAGGCGGGGGGCCCGAGTGTCTTGGGGCGGTGTCCCCGAGTGAAATCATCGATGGACCTTGTCCTTTCCCCCTCGCTGAAGTGTCCGCAACCAGCTGCGGGTCCGTTTTCCCCCTCACTGGCATACTGTGGGGTGGCGCCGGGACTCATAGCCACAGCCCAGTCGAAGAGACGAGGAGAGTGTTTGAGCCGGCCGGCCCTGCGCCTATCACCAGTGGGCCTCTGTAACAGCTAGCAGGGTGAAGCGAGCGCTGGGCTCCCCCATATGGAGCCTCCTGAATCAGCGCTGCCACCATAAAGTGATCTGAGTGCGCGTGGACCACATACCGAGATCCTACAGTCGTGGGCCCCTCCCCCCGCCTACACCATTAGACTACTGGCCGGGCACATTACCAGTCAGCACCCCCTGACTACCGGGGCCATAGACGACTCGTTTAATTCCACCACAAGCCCTTTGTGCGACGAGGAGCGGACACAATGGAGAAAAGCAAGCCCCCAGGAACGAGAGGGTCTAAACCAACGCAGACCAATAAACTTGATCGATACACGATGCCCAAAGACATGCTGCAGGGCCGTCAATCCAGAGAGCACACCCCTGGGGACCCCGAAGAAGAGGAGCGAGAACTCTCCCTTAAAGACGTCATGGAGGCCATCACAAGCGTCAAGACCTCTCTTGAACATAAAATGGACACTATCGCGATTGACGTAAACCTAATAAGAGCAGACCTAGCCACATTTAAGGAAAAGGTCAAACAGGTGGAAATCGCTACGACCAGCCTGACGGGAGACGTCGCACAGCTCCAGGGGAGGTCTCGGACCTACAGGATTTCCGTAAATTCACGGAAATGAAACTGGATGATTATGAAGGGCGCCTACGCCGCAACAACCTACGCATTCTGGGAGTTCCGGAGCGGGCGGAGGGGCAATCCCCGGACCTCTTCGTGGAAGACCTTATCCTAAAGCACCTCCAACCCAAGGGCCTCAGCCGATTTTTTGTTATTGAGAGGGCCCACAGGGTACCAAGGGGGCGTCCGAAACCCGGGGCTCCTCCGCGCCCTATGCTGGCGAGAGTGTTGAACTTCCGGGACAGGGACGTAATTCTCCAGAATGCTAGGACAGGAGCTCCACTCCCACTATGAAACGCAGGCATCACCTTCTTTCCAGACTTTACACAGAGAGTGCAAAGATGAGGCGCACCTTCCTTGTGGTGAAGAGGGAGCTTCGAGAGCGGGGCCTGAGGTACTCCATGTTGTTTCCGGCACGTTTGCGGGTTGAGGCAGAGGGGCGGACGTGGTTTTCGAGCATCCTGAAGAGGCAGCTGACTGGCTTGAAAGCAGGAAGATTCCGGGCCCACCGGATAGTCAACCCAGAGAGGAGACTTCGCTGACCCCTACAGGATGAGACACGGTGGTGGAGAGTGGATGTCACTGGGACATTTTGGCCCTTATCCGAGCTAGGTTAAGCACTGGGCGGCTGCGAATTTGATCTGGAGGGACTTCTTCGAGACTGTTTAAACTCCAACCCTCGAGGGGTGCCTTTTCCTTGGGGTTACAGACTTTACTTTTTATAGGGGGCAGAGATACGGACAGCCACACCCCTATTTTTCTACCTTTAGTTTTTTGCTAGGGCGACAGGCACTCTGCAAGTTTGAAATGGGCAGTTCTACGCCCAGAGTGCAGGGCAGCAGGGAGGGTTGTTGGGTGGGGAAATTTTGTTCATAATTTGTTGGAAATTTTGCATCGGTGTCAATTATGGTTTCTTCCACAGAGGGATGTCGACTTTGTTTCTCCTGGCATTTTAAAATCTATCAGGATTGTACGACAGAGGTTATGGGGGACGGGACAATTAAGGTATTAAGTTGGAATGTCAACGGGCTTGGGGACAAGATTAAGCGGAGCATAGTTCTCCAGTACCTGAAACAGAGATCTCCAGATGTTGTCCTGCTCCAGGAGACGCACCTGGTTGGTAATCTGTGTAAAGCAATGCATAGGGAGGATACAAAATGGTAGCACACGCGGGGTTCACGTCTGGCTCCAGAGGGGTGGGCATTATGATGAAAAACACACTCCCCCTCGCTATAAGTTCCACATGGGCGGATGACCGGGGCAGATACATTGGTATTACGGGAACTTGGGAGGGCCGTCTTATCTCTCTCATGTCCATCTATGTTCCGCCAGGCCTACAGGGCACCACCTTTGCGGACCTGGGTAAGTTCCTCCTCTCCATTCCAGACGGCCTTGTGGTCCTCGGAGGGGACTTCAATGCGGTGGTCTCGGGCACCCTGGACCGCCATCCCCCGCGTGAGGTGGGGTCCGCTTCCCGCTGGCTACCTGACTTCCTAGAAACTATGGGGCTAGTTGATGGTTGGAGAACTTACCAACCAGACCAGATACAGCACACCTTTCACTCCGGGGCACACAATACCCTTTCCCGCCTAGACTACTGTTTGCTGCCAGCCGCACAAGCATCCCTCATACACGAAATTAAACATCTCGCGAGAGGCATCTCCGATCACTCACCGATATGGCTCCGCATGGTCCTCCATCAGAACAAAGTAGGAAGACTAGCCCCAATCAATCCCTGGTATCTCCACAATCCCAAAATCCGCACAGCCCTTATTGAAGCCATGGATAATTATTTCTTAGATAACGAAGGGACGGTCTCCTCATCCAAGTCCCTATGGGAAGCATTTAAGACTGTAATCCGGGGACAGGCGCTATCGCTGATCTCGGGTGCGAAGAAAGAAAAACAGAAAGAAGTTTTGGACATCGAGGCTGAAATCGATAGATTGGAGAGTGAACTGGAGTCTGTGGTGACGCCAGAGAAGCTTCACCTCCTGAGCCTGAAGCAGCACAGCTATAAGGCCTTAGTCACAGACAAAGCCAAAAACTTGGGGAGGGAGCGGCTGGGTAGACTCTACGACCTGGGTGACAAAGCAGGGAAGCTTATAGCATGGCTAGATAAACGGGAATGGGCGAGCAGGCTGGTGCCAGAGCTTAGAGTAAAGGGGACATACCCGTCACGAATCCACAAGAGATAGTCGATAGCTTTGCCAGCCATTACCAAACGGTCTATACGACAGTGTCCCCCTATACGGAGGAGGACTCTCAAGAACTGTTGCATGACATCAAACTCCCCCGCCTCTCCTTAGAAAATCGGGATTTCCTGGACAGTGACTTGACCCCAGATGAGATAGCGCAATCGATCCGTTCATTAAAATCGGGAAAGGCACTCGGCCCCAATGGACTCCCCATCGAGCTCTATAAGCTGCGACCCGATAAACTCTCCCCTACTTAAAATCTATGTTTGAGGAATCACTGGAGACGGGCATGCTGCCCAGGGAACAGAGGATAGCCACCATAGTTACCATCCATAAAGGCAGGAAACCCAGAACAGACTGCAGTTCCTACCGGCCAATTTCCCTCCTAAACGCCGAACCCAAAATTCTCGCCAAGCTCCTGGCCAATCGCTTGGTCAAGGTCATTAGTGCCTTAGTACACCCAGATCAATCCGGCTTTATGCCGCACAGGAGCACGGCCCTGAATCTGCGTCGAGTCCATGGGGTAGTAGCTAGAGCACATACTCTCCGAGAGCCAGCAATGATCGCGTCTCTGGACGCAACCATGGCATTCGACACTATTGAATGGCCTTACCTTTGGGCAGTATTGGCCAAAATGGGTTTCTGCCCTAACTACATAAACTGGATACGACTTCTGTATAACGAACCCCTAGCCCAAGTGGTGGTCAACAATAAGTTATCGGCTACCTTCCAGCTGAGTCGGGAACCCGTCAGGGCTGCCCGCTTTCACCTCTCCTCTTCGCCCTGGCCCTGGAGCCCTTGGCAGCCTGGATCCGTAGAGATCCCAGGATACGGGGATTAGAATGGTCTCCCGGCTGGGAGGACCGAATCTCCTCTACGCAGACGACCTGTTGCTTTATTTGGCCTCTCCTAGGAAATCCCTTATAGTGATCTTAGATATCCTGGCGGTATTCGGACGATACTCTGGATTCTCTATCAACTGGAGTAAGTCGCTTTTGTTTCGCTCTGTGGGCGATCCACCCGTCCCTCCCAAGAACTACCCCATACAAATCAACACGCCAGGCTTCAAATACCTGGGGATTTTCATTTCGCTAGATCCCGCAATCCGGTATACTCAAAACCTTCTCCCCCTTCGTAAACTTAAAAGCGATAGTGCCAACTGGAGGTCGCTACCCCTCTCCCTTTCTGGGCAGAGCCGCCCTATTCAAAATGATGTCCCTGCCTAGATTCCTATACACCTTGCAAAACACCCTGGACCCTGTTCCCGCCTAAATATTTCAAGGAAATTGAGGGCCTGCAGAGAGACCTGTTGTGGGATGGAAAACCTCGAATTGCCCTGACCAAACTAACACTGAATTGGTATGACGGTGGTATTAGCCTCCCAGATATCAAGAAATACTACTGGGCGGCTCACCTAGCAGCCATCAACCACGGCATGTATGGCCGTGTGAGACGATCCCGGATACGCCATGGATAAATGGCTCCTCCCAGATGGTAATTATAACAGGGCGCTATACTCACGGCCCAGACGATACACCTTGACTGGCCCCACCAAACATTCTGTCCAGATCTGGCATGATGTTATCGCCTCACTGGGATGGAAAAACACGCTGACATTAGCCACTCCACTTTGGGACTCAGAAAGATTAGGCGACTTATGGAAATCGAAGGGCTTTGACAGATGGGACCTTATCGGTATCTCACACATTAGGGACCTTTGGGGGCTGGAGGGTTAAATCCTTTGACACGCTCCAGGCGGACTACGATCTAGCAGCCACCGAGTATTTCCGATACCTGCAGGTCCTGCACTCACTGCAATCTTTGCTGCCTAAGGGGACGTCCTCCAGAGGCCTCTCCGCTGGAGGACAGAATATTAGACGGCCACCTTCCCGAGAAAACCATCTCCCTGATTTACAAAAAGTTAATCAACAACATGGAGAGTCCCCTTCAATCACTCCGTGAGAAATGGACGCAGGATGGGGTGGAGGTGGATGATGAGGACTGGCAGCTGGCGGTGGCTTCCCCAGGGAGGTTGCTATCCCGGCACGTTTGAGGCTGGTACAGCTTAAAATCCTCCACAGAATTTATATGACAGGACCCCGTTTGGTACACATGGGATGGTCAGATAATGGGAACTGTAGGCGGCAATGTGGTCACGTGGGGACATTCATACACATAATTTGGGAGTGCGAACATATCATATCCTTCTGGCTCAAGATCCATGACACTATTAATGCGGTACTGCAGGTTCACCTCCGCCCGGAGGCACGACGATGCCTCCTCAATCTGTGGGAACCTACGGATCTCAACACAAATCAGACACGGTGGGCTACACTGGGGTTCATGCTGGCAAAACGCAACATTGCTCAACTATGAGGGGCCACACTATCACCCACACTGGCAGCATGGGAGAAGAACCTTGACTGGTGCATGTTCCGGGAGAAAACAGTCTACCTGGCAAGAGGGTGCCCCAAAAATGGTCTCGGATATGGAGCCCCTGGAATACCTACCGGGAGAGATCTGTATGCCTCCTGATTGTCCCGAACAAAATGACCCCACACCCTGTAGCATTCCTCTATCATGTAGAAAGCTGACGTATTTCCTCCTGTACCGACTTTAATGTATGATTTGGCGAACCCTCTGTAATGTTTATTGGAACCGATGTATGTTTAATAAAAAGAATTATAAAAAAAAAAAAACTAACTATTCCTGAAGTACATACACATACTGGTTGGATTTGGCACGAGGGTGAGTGAAGCTTCAGAGCGTAAATTTTATTAACAAGAGATTTCACAAAAAGTAAATGCACTGTTAATAATTAGAAGGTTGAAAACCTGAACCAATGACTCTCAGCTTGAGAGCTGTAAAGCCACGCCATGGCACCAACCTCTTTACAGGCCATTCACACACCTTTCATACGTGACACACACAAGACCATTCACACCTCCAGCTGCGGGCCCAGCACATTACATTCACATCAACAGACAGCGCCATTCAAGAGGCCATCACTTTCATACGCCCACATGACTAACACAGCAATCTCACCGGCTGGTGGTTGATGTAGTGTGTGCAGTGGCGTTTGCCTGGCAGAGTGTGGAATGACCAGCAGCAAGTAACTACTCACACACTGCCAGCCAAGCGCCAGTCCACGCACGCCGCCAGCCAAGCGCCAGTCCACGCGCACCGCCAGCCAAGCGCCAGTCCACGCGCACCGCCAGCCAAGCGCCAGTCCACGCGCACCGCCAGCCAAGCGCCAGTCCACGCGCACCGCCAGCCAAGCGCCAGTCCACGCGCACCGCCAGCCAAGCGCCAGTCCACGCGCACCGCCAGCCAAGCGCCAGTCCTCGCGCACCGCCAGCCAAGCGCCAGTCCACGCGCACCGCCAGCCAAGCACCAGTCCACGCGCACCGCCAGCCAAGCGCCAGTCCACGCGCACCGCCAGCCAAGCGCCAGTCCACGCGCACCGCCAGCCAAGCGCCAGTCCACGCGCACCGCCAGCCAAGCGCCAGTCCACGCGCACCGCCAGCCAAGCGCCAGTCCACGCGCACCGCCAGCCAAGCGCCAGCCCACGCGCACCGCCAGCCAAGCGCCAGCACACGCGCACCGCCAGCCAAGCGCCAGCCCACGCGCACCACCAGCCAAGCGCCAGTCCACGCACAGTCAAGTTTTTATTTTTAACAAGAAAGAAAACGTAAACCAATTAGAACTAGAGACAATACTAGAACTACAAACACAACAGCGGTAACTAAATACATCATTCTAATGCCAACCATGAAGCAGAACAACAAATATAAAACAATACAGACCAGGCGGTTCACTATTAGACTCACGGTTTCTCCCAAAAACTCTTTTGAGTGTGATACAATCTGAAACGTGTGGGCATACACAGCCCAGGATTAGAAGGACAATCCGCACACTGCATACGAGTCTCCTTCCGCATACATCTTCGCAAAAAGACTACATCTCTTACAGTAATTGGGGTTTTTTTGGGCGTGGGAGGAATTAAATCGGGAAAGTGGCGATCTTTTAATCTAATCAATATCAACATAAGTCGACAGTGCACACCTCTTTATTTCAATTTTTTGTCAACTTTTCAAATGTATCCTTATTTAAACTTGTAGCGTGCAGCACGGAAACGTGGTATGCCCTCCATCGACGTGGATGAAAACTACGTAGATAGAGTAGATCAGAGGTTGGAACCTTACACTTCTGTTCGTAAGACTTACATCTGGTATAAGAAGTTGGCCATCCATCTCTTCTACTTAGCAACTTTCAATGCTTTTGTTGTGTTCAAGGAGTGTTCTCCAGCATCAAGGATGACTTTTGTTCAGTTTCAGGAGTCTGTGATAGGCAGCCTTGTTGTAGTGGAACAGGCAAGTGTTCCTAGAGTTGGAGTGGTGGAGGATGTGGCTAGATTGAAAGATCCGTTAAACTTAGAGCAAAGTATTACTCTATTCCGGGCGCACAGCGGATTCTGATAATGTTCACAAATGTTACCACCAAATTTTCACGTTCAAAAAACTTTTAATGAAAGTATTCCACCATTTCATTTGATTGAATATGCTTATCATGTCACAAGGGAGACGATTAATTATGCAAACACAAAGTTTCAAATGCGTCAGATATGCCATTCCAAGCCTTTTTCTGAGGCACGAAGTTCACATAAAACATCCTCAGTCGTAGTAGCTCATGTTCCCAATGCATTTCAGGCTTATATTTAGCCCTTCTTCAGGGGTTTTACTGCAAATATTAAAAACATTTAGACTGTAAGTTCTAACCTTTGCGACTTACAAAAATTATTCGAAATTGCATCAACAAATTCATGCTGGGTTTTGATTTTAAACCTTTAATCAACGTTTTCCCGCTAACTGTGAAACCGTGCGCTATCCACAATGCCCAAACACCCCTCTCCCGAACAGCGTGCCCATCCCTTTCTTACTTCCCATTCCCGTATCAAAACGTTGATTAAAGGTTTAAAATCAAAACCCAGCATGAATTTGTTGATGCAATTTCGAATAATTTTTGTAAGTCGCAAAGGTTAGAACATACAGGCTAAATGTTGTTGTTTTTAATATTTGCAGTAAAACCCCTGGCGAAGGGCTAAATATAAGCCCGAAATGCATTGGGAACATGAGCTACTACGACTGAGGATGTTTTATGTGAACTTCGTGCCTCAGAAAAAGGCTTGGAATGGCATATCTGACGCATTTGAAACTTTGTGTTTGCATAATTAATCGTCTCCCTTGTGACATGAGAAGCATATTCAATCAAATGAAATGGTGGAATACTTTCATTAAATGTTTTTGAACGTGAAAATTTTGTGGTAACATTTGTGAACATTATCAGGAATCTGCTGTGCGTCCGGAATAGAGTAATACTTTGCTCTAAGTTTAACGGATCTTTCAATCTAGCCACATCCTCCACCACTCCAACTCTAGGAACACTTGCCTGTTCCACTACAATAAGGCTGCCTATCACAGACTCCTGAAACTGAACAAAAGTCATCCTTGATGCTGGAGAACACTCCTTGAACACAACAAAAGCATTGAAAGTTGCTAAGTAGAAGAGATGGATGGCCAACTTCTTATACCAGATGTAAGTCTTACGAACAGAAGTGTAAGGTTCCAACCTCTGATCTACTCTATCTACACCACCCATTTGCTTATTGTAGTCTACAATGCACACAGGTTTGCGCACTTCAGCAACCTGGCCCCAAACAGTCACAGGTGAAGTACTTTCATCATGGATGGTAGTCAGCATTCAGACATCCCTCCTGTCCACAAATTTCACAGCTAGCAGTTCATCACTACGCAAGGCACTACACTGTCCCCTCTGAAGCTTTTTTGCAAACCAGCTCTTTTGGGTTACCTTTACGGTTAGAGCGGATTGTGCCACAAGTAAGAGTGTCCACCTTGAACAATTCCTTAAACAATTGCACAGCAGTGTAGAAGTTATCTAGGTTCAAATGGTGACGTTTGTTAAACTCTACCAAGTTCCCACACAATTTTCTCTGAAACTCCTAAAATGGACGGACAACTGGGGGGGGGGTCTATAATGAAATCTCTACCAGTGTGCACCCGGAAATTATAGACTTATCCTGTCCTACACTCAAACAACATATACATCTTAATTCCATAACGTGCCCTCTTGCTAGGAATGTACTGCCTAAAAACCAAATGCCCCTTGAACAGGACCAAAGACTCATCAACAGCTATTTCTTTGCCTGGAGTATAGATCTCTGAAAATCCATCTACAAAGTGATCAAGGACAGGCCGAATCTTGAAAAGACGGTCACAGTCAGGGTGATCTCATGGCAACACCGAAGCATTATCAGCAAAATGCAGCATCCGTCATCCGTCAAGCAAAAGTAAATACCTATCATGACTCATAATTGCAGGAAATATGGCCGTTGCCATCAAGGTACTGGTAGACCAATATGAAGCCAGGGACGGCTTCCTTATCAAGCCCATCAAAAAAGTTAAACCGAAAAATTTCATCTCATCCAGATTTGTGGGAGTCCACTAGGTAGCTCTAGAGCGAGGCCTAAGACTGGCACTGTTGTCCCTCAAATACTGTTTATTATACAGAAGTACTCTGATCAACAATCTCAGCCAAAAATACATAATCCATAAACAATTGAAAAAGCTGTATAGGTAAAAAATGTTGACAATTCACTCTACACCCTGCATCACCACTAAAGGCAGGCAACACTGGCAGCACCATGTTTGAATCAACCCAGAGTCCAGCACTTCCAATGGGAAGCCTTGCAGCCCCAGGCTGCAATCCAGATGCCTCTTGCTGCACCATCGACACATCATTGTGCTCCTCTAAAACAGGCACTTCACCTGCACTGAGAGTAGCTTCATCAGTGGACAGAAAACTCACTGCCAGAACCTTGCACTTCCTCCTCTGCCTCAGACACATTGTCATTCTCATAATCCTGGTCAGAGGAAGGTTCAAAAAGCATACAAACCACCTGCTGAGCAGTAATTCTGCGGCTAGCCATAATCCTTATTAATAAAGGTAGCTTGTCAAAAAAGTAATAACAAACACTTTGTAAAATAAGTAATTACAAAATGTGGCTTTATCACAAAGACCTATATACTCCAAAACGACACCACTCACTTGCCAGAAATCGCTAGACTCACCACCACCTACTCTGCACAGACACAGCAAGGACCAACAATATCCCACTAAAAAAGAAAATTACACATAAGACAACGCAGTACACATCATGCTCAAATCCTACATAAACTAAATATGCTGCTATTATGACTCCACTTACAAAAAATTCATTAATGCATGACAATAATACTCATTTGGAGTAAACCCAACAAAAATGTTTTTCTTACCAAATACATGCATCTACGCAAACTGCAGATCAACCACTGCCTAAACCGCAAACAAGAATCAAAAGCTTTGCACTAGAATAAAAAGAAGAAATAAAACATTACAATCACATATGCGAATAATGCACAAGTCTACACACAATCCACCAGCCAGGCTGGGGGGCAGGTGGGCCTAAAAGCATAAGGCTGATCTGCCCCCAAGGGGGGCAGAAACAGCCAAAATATTTGCCCCCTAAAAGGTGAGCGACCCTTGCCCATGGGGCCGCTCCCCCAATCGCAGAACTAGATTTTGACAAAATCCCTGGTGTCTTGTGGCTTCTGTTCCCCTTGGGGGCAGATGGCCCAAAAGATGTATGCCGATCTGCCCCCAAGGGGGGCAGAAACAGCCAAAATATTCACCCCTGTAAAAGGGGAGCAACCCTTGCCCAAGGGGCCACTCCCCAACAGCAACATTTGAAAAGCCCTGGTGTCTAGTGGCCTCTGCCCCCCTTGGGGACAGATGGACCTAAAAACATATGGCCGATCTGTCCCCAAAAGGGGGCAGAAACAGCCACAATAATCATCCCATAAAGGGGAGCGACCTCTGCCCCAGGGGCCGCTCCCCAACAACAACATAAAAAAAAGAAATCCCTGGTGGCCTAGTGGGGCACAGAAAACTCAATTATCAGTCGATCTGCCCCCCAAGGGGGCAGAAACAGCCAAAATAATTGCTCCTCAAAGGAGAGGAACACCGAAAAAAAAAAACTGATTAAAATTTTTTTTTTTTTAATCCCTGGTGTCTAGTGGGCATTCCTGCTGCACGATCGGGCCCCACGTGCGATCCTGCAGCAGGAATGCTCCAAAGAGACATCGGAGGAAAGAAAAGCCCTTTCCTTTCCTCCGTTGCCTCTTTGTTTAAAACCCCCCTACCGTCCCCTGGGAGATACTTACCTTCTCCCTCCGACGTGCTGGAAGCAAATGGCTTCCAGCGTGTCCGCTTGCATCTAATGACATCGGCACACGCTGATGTAATTAGATGACGTGGAGGGAGAATGGGGGGGCAGCGGAAGGGCTTCCGCTGCCATCCCTGGTGGGGGCCCGTAGATGGGTGGCCCACGGGGGGAGCGCCAGCGCTTCCCCCGTGGATGGGTGCTAGGACGGCCGGGAGCCGTCCGACACACGCCCACCGTGACGTCGGACAGCTCCCGGCCGTCCGACGCACGGAACGGATTAAGGACATTTTGGTGTTGTGAAAACAAAAACATATTTGTACTGATTTCTAGTGGCCTGGTTTTGATGTGGAGGTTGACAGTATCATTAGATTATGTACTGAATGTGTTGCTAATAACAAACCGTTTATGGGTTGTGGAGGTGCACTCCTGTTTTTCCTCCTGCGTAATCATCCTAATAACATAAATCTAGTTACACCTATGGTCTGTAGGCAATTGCCTTGTGGTCTTTGGAAGGAGGTTGCTGTGGACATTGTCAGACTACTTAGGGATGAAGGTTTGACTCCTCATCTCATAGTGGCCACTGATATGTTCTCAAGGTGGCCAGAATGAATGTGTGTTGGGGACATCTCCTCTGCCTCAGTCTTGAGATCTCTCAAGGAACATTTTTGTCAGAAGGGTTTTACAGATTTTTTTCTTTTGGTTAATGGGGCCCAGTTGTGTTCAAGGGAGCTGGAAGAATTTCTTGGGTCCTGTGGTATCAGACACAAGAAATTGATTCTCTACCATCCTGAGTCTAATCTTGTGGTTGTGTTTCAATAGGATGTTGAGGGAGGGTTACAGTTGCTCAGATCAACAGAATGGACTGGAAGAGGGTTCCTCAGAAGTGCATGGTGCCCCCTAGACTGTCTTCTCACTCGATCACTGAGAAAACCCTATTAGAACTTTTCAGGTGTAGGAGCCCACATTTCAAAGTTATTCCTGGTTAGATGAGTTGGAGGAATTGATGGGTCACTGTCTATCGAATTTTCGCAAAGGAAAAGCCGAAAACTCTAAGGAAAAAGGAGTCCCTTGAGAAAAAGAAGTGTAAAGGTTGTTGCTGTTAATGTGGGTGATTGGGGTCAAGATTTGACTCTTGTGGGAATTCTTTGGAACAGGGGCGGGGTCGTTGAACTTAACGGGGAACCTAAAAGGCATTATTCTGCTCAAGAACCCTAGTCGACATCGGTAAACATTGCAGCTAAGGGCACTCACAAGGAACTGTTTCAAAGGGAAAAGGCTGTCAAAGACCATGTTGAATACGTTTGCAAGCTCAAACATCACGAGTGGCTTTGAAGGACTACCTTCACCTCTTTTGGGACTGATTTATCTTTGTATCTTTCTCTCTTTTTTGTAATCTTTGGTGGTTTTCTTGCTCTCAAATATTTATGTTATGGTACGTGTATGTTTCCAGGTGGAGTGCTAGATTTTATTGTATACAAAGGAAAAATGTGAAGTGTCTTGGTCCTTCTCTCTACCAACTTCAAATTCTGTGGCTTCACTATGGGGATCTGTAAGAGTGACAGCTGGGAGCCACTTTGTCACTCTTGGCTTCTTAAAAATATGAAACAAAACTCTAACATGTCTGGCAGGACTACAGCAGCCTGAACACTGGAAATACACAGGCTCACAAGCTGGGCAGATGCTTTGCAATCCTATCACTGACTTTCAAATAACACGAGCCCATAGAAGTGGCCCAACAAGGCATAATGGATAGGAGGCAAAAAATATAAAAGATTAATGAAAATACAAAAACCATATCTTGGTCTTTCTCCATTTACCAGTTCACCTCCATGCCACATTAGTCGAACTTTGTGATGCGACATAACAGACAAACTATCTGAATATTCATTAATTATCTTGTGGGGTATGTCGGAGCAAAGAAAGGAAAGCCCATGCAGAAGTGTATCATCTCACAATGGATGGTGCTCTGCATTAAGATCTGCTATGCATTGGCCAAGAAGCCAAGCATGAGGCTTTACGTTCTCATTCCACCAGAGCCAAGGCTTGACCACTGCGTAAGTATGCGAAGTTCCGGTCCTGGACATCTGCCACGTGAGCCTCTCTGCACATGTTTACCAAGACCTACTGCCTGGACAGTGAGGTCCGTAGGGATGGGCACTTTGGTCACTCAGTCCTGCAGGGCTCTTTGTTGTGAAATGTTTTCACAGACCCTGCTCTGGGAGGTATTTCTTGGGTATCTATTCTAAGGTAAGGAATCTTCGGCTAGAAGTCTCTATCACATGAACAAGTTACTTACCTTTAGTAATGCCTTACTAGATAGTCTCTATCTAGCCGCAGATTCCTAACTGAACCACCCATCCTCCCCGGTCTGCGAACAGATTTCTAGGGACAGGGCTATTTCCCTTTCAGGGCTCTAGTTTTCCACACCAGTGATCAGAGTTCTTAGTGGCTCTGCGCTCCTGGCATGGAAAGTCGCTAAAAGAAACTGATGTCAGCTCGATGGGGTGGCACCTATATAGGCACCACGCATGTCACTTCTGGTGCGGCGGACGTTGCCACATGGAGCCGATCGACGCCACCAACCTGCACGCAGTCGTAGTCCTCATGTGAAATTTCCGGATCCGGTCTGTCTTTTGGGGATATTTCTCTCTACCAGAGAAGGCGTTACCGAAGGTAACTTGTTCATCTGATAGAGACTTGTTCTTCCATGTACTGCATTTATAGGCTGCATTTAATCTAGTATGCAGGGAAGACCGAATTTGACTACCCGCTAGTTCTTTTGCTGGCATGAAAAGTATGAGCTAACACCTGTTCATGTTCTCACAAGTCCTGACTATTGACGAGTATCCCCTGGAAGAGAAAGAAAAGTTGCTTACCTGTAATCCTAGTTCTCTTCCAGGGGAATCCTCATGAGTCATAACCAACCCTCCCACCTCCCCTCGACAGAAACTATTACAGCTCTCAACAAATACTACACCCAGGATTCCTAATCACTGTAAAAATGACCTGACCTGTCACCTGTGAGGCGTGATGGGATACAGGGGTACTGTGATATTCTTAAAGGCACAGTGCCAGTTTTCTTTACTGTTCTTTCAATGGCAGCCTATTGGCCAACAGTGTCTCATATTCCCTTTCCTTTTAATAAAGGTTTGTGTAAGATTTTTGTTAGACCTGGCATCTTTTGGCGTGATTTCCCCAGTCTTATTGATTCTGACCTCCTGTTTTTTGACTGTGTGCTACATTTCGTTTTGGCTGGTTCTAGGACTCTGGGCACTTTACCACTGCTGACCATTGCTAAACTGCAAGTGATCTCTGTGTAAAATGTAATGGTAGTTGGGTTCTCCATGATTGGCACTTTTGATTTTCTAGTAAGTCCCTAGTACTGTGTACGCCCAGGGCCTGTAATCAAATGCTACTAGTGGGCCTACAGCACTGATTGTGCCACCCACATGAGTAGCCTTGCAAACGTGTCTCAGACCTGTCACTGCAGTGTCTGTGTGCAGTATTAAACTGCTATTTTGACCTGGCAAGTGAACTCACTTGCCAGACCCAAACCTTCCCTTTTGGTAGATGTAAGGCACCCCTAAGTTAGGCCCAGTGTAGACCCTGGGCAGGGTGCAGTGTATTTAAAAGGTGGGACATGTACTGCTGTGTTTTACAAGTCCTGTTAGTGAAATACTGTTAATTTAGTTTTTCACTACAGCAAGAGCTATTCCTCCCATAGGTTGGCATTGGAGCTGCCTTGTAACAACTTACAAGTGTATCTTCCAATTTGGAGTTGATAGAAAATTGAAGTTTGGGGTCTCTGGACTCACAATATAAAAATATATATTTTAGTAAAGTTGGTTTTTAAATTGTAGGTCTGTAAAGGCCACTTTTAGAAAGTTGGCATTTTTTTACTTTAACCATTCTGTGCCTCTGCCTGTCTGCTGAATACACGTCTGGATTAGGATGACAGTTTGGCTGTTTGTGCATTCGCTCTAGACAGTCACACAAAGGGAGCTGAGGTGTTTACTGCATATCCTGATAGCCCATCACCAGGCTGACGGATCCTACTGAGCTAGAGTGGTGGGAGGAGTTGACACACCGAAATTGGGCTGTGCCTGTCCTCCCACAAAGAAGTCCCCACCCTCTGTAGTGTTTGGAACCAGGGCAGGAAAAGGCAGGGTCTTGTGCACTACAAAGACTGTAGTTTGAAGTTTGCCTACTTCAAAGATTAAAATGGGTATAAGTACTGGACCTGTGACCCATATCTTTAGAACACTTCTGGACTGAGGACATCATGCCAGGAAGAGGAGATGGATAAGCTGTCAGGAGGGACTGTCACTTTACTGTTTGCTTTGCTGTGTTGGCCTGCTGCTTGCTGCTTCAGTCCTGGGAGTGAAAGGACTGGACTTTGCTTTATGTATCCTGCTTCCAAGGTTCTCCTAGGGCTTGAGTTGAGCTTGCCTTCTTTTAAGAAGTCTCAGGGCCATCAAAGACTTCACCTGCCAGTACCTGTGCTCTTCTGTTGAGAGTCCTGACTTGCCAAGGAGTGCCAAATCCAGTTTCTGGGCTCTTGGAAGTGGAATCTGGTGATTTCAAGGAGAAAATCCATGCATCGACTCAAAGCATCGTTCGGAGTCAGCGCAGCACTGCCAAAACTCGATGCATCACCACTGCCTGCACCGGAGCATAGTTCCCGCTGAATGCAACGACTGCGACCTTACAACACAGGCCCCCGCTTTTCGTCGCACGGCCCCTAAAGAACTGCTGCTGCATGAGTCTTGAGCACCATATCACCGAAGTCCATGACGCATTACCCTGACTCAGACGCAACGCCTGCTTCAATGCTGTGGAATCGACGCAGCGCAACTTAACTTCCGACGCATCATCCCTGGGCACCATTTTCTTCATCGACACCGCAGTAAGGAACAGCTGCCCATGTCCAAAAATGGAGCATCACCTCCCATGCGACAGTAAGAATCGGACGCATCACCTCCCCTGCCTAGAAGTAAGGAACAGATGCCTCACGTCCCCTGTAGAAGTAAGGAACTGACGCATCGCATACTATTTTGGTGCCTCACCTCCCCTGTGCCTCACATAGTCTTTGATCAGGACAAACTACCCTAGATGCGTCAAAAATCAAACACAACCATTAATTTTTAAGAACTAAACTTTATTCAATCTTTTAAAAGTGATATTTTGACTTGTGAATGTTGGATTTTTGCCGTTTTGATCTTGTTCTAGTCTGATAAATATTGGTGATTTTTCTAAACTGGTGTGGAGTCCTTTTGTAGTGGTTTCACTGTTACTGTGTGTGTGTATATACACAAATGCTTTACACATTGCGTCTGGGATAAGCCTGACTGCTCTGTGCCAAGCTACCAAGGGGGTGAGCAGGGGTTATCTTAGCTGTGTGACTCCCTTACCCTGACTAGAGTGAGGGTCGCTACTTGGACAGGATGCAAACCACTGCCAACTAGAGACCCCATTTCTAATAATTTTCTATAGTCCTTTTTTCATTAATGACCTAGTACTTTGATTGGATTCATTTTAAAATAAAAACTCAATATAATCTGCCAAAATTAGCCTGTCTGTAGGCTGCAGGTGTGTGTGTGTGTGTTTGTTTGTTTGTTTAATAAATAATATAAACATTTTAAGAAATGCTTCGGTGTGCCGCATGTGGGTGGGACAATTCAGTGCTTATTACTTTGAGGATTCCCCTGGAAGAGAACTAGGATTACAGGTAAGCAACTTTTCCTTCTTTCTTAAAGAGGGGTGAGAAAGCTTGCCGGATTTGGTGTGCGGAAGTTGTACTTTCTAGGAGCATAGCAAGAGAAGGCTTGGTGTGTCTGCTCCTTCCTGCAGTTCCTTTTTATTTGCCTGAAGCTTTGTGAGCTTGCTGCTGCGAGTGTTGCATACTTCATGAGGAGCTGCTGTGAAGAATTCTACACATAATAAAGTATGGAGTTGCATCGGATTTCTGCTGCAAAAGCGTGCTTTTGGTGCAGAAAACCAAGTGGAGATCAAAGGAACAACTAAATAGTGATGGTTATTTAAATCCACATGCTTTGCTGCTTAAGTATCTTTATGTTTTAGGAGTGTTAACGATTTTGGAATGATTTTTCAGTTTGCCTGTGAAGCAGTTCAGTCTCTGTTAATCATGTGTGTGGAAGGTGTAGCTGCCAGCGTTGTCAAACCTGTGCCAATGGTTAAAAACCTTGAATCCTATTTACTGCCTGATTAGACCGTGCATTGGGTCGAGTATGTGAGGTAACTGTGGCTGTATAGAAGTGTGTGGGCTCCACCACCCATTTTCCGTCAGAGATTCGGATTTGTTTGTGTGTGCATTGCTGCTGTTCACTTTTGAAATGTTCCATTGGTGCTCAGGGGTCTTGCAGACTTCATTATCAGGCAGGATGAGATCTGGTGCCATGAAGGGCAGGCTGATGTGCCTCGTATCACAATATCACATAAAGCTGGTGGTGATGAGAGGGGGTGGTAGGGTCCTAGCGAGCAAGACAACCCTTTGTGTTCTATGCAGCGGTCATTTCTTCCCAGTTAATAACAGACCCACCCAAACCACTGTATTCTCTGGTACTACAGACCCCTTACCTCAGCCAGGCTGCAACAATTTTGCATGATGGTCGGTTTCACAAGGCAGGCCTTCTAGCACAAAACACTGACACTGGCTGGCAAATGGTCAGGGTCGTAGAAGTCCTCGGAAGGAGGAGAACTCAAGGTAGAGTTAGGGGCATTTTTCTCAGGTTTGTTTGGCTACTGACCAGATTGCTAATATTTTAAATCTTGGCTTGTTTTCTTTCTTCAGTCCCCTTCAACTTTGACCCCAACACTGCGGCAAGCTGGCTCACAGTCTCTGAAGACCTAAACAGCGTGACATCCCAAATTCAAAGATGCAGTCCGGTTGTGGACAACCCAAGACGTTTCAGTTTATCCTCCTGCATCCTGTGCTCTAGGAGTTTCTTCACAGGCAGGCACTCCTGGGAGGTGGATGTGAGCAAGGCCACTAACTGGGGTGTGGGTGTAACCTACCAGAGCAACCGGGGTAAGACTGGCCTTCCTCCTATAGCCAAATGTGGCTACTGGTATATTGACTCCATGGAGAGCTGCAGAAGCTACACGTCCAATTCTTCCAAAGCGCAGTTTATCCTGCCCAACAACCTGAAGAGGATCCGCGTGGAACTGGACTGTAATGAGGGAGAGTTGTCGTTTTATGATGGTGAACACAATTCTCACATCTACACCTTTCATAAAAAGTTTTCAGAAAATGTCCTCCCATACTTCTATGTGTCTGGTCTCCTTCCTGGCACCCATCCTGGATCACTGAGCATCTGCCCTGTAGCAGTGTCTATTCGAGAGGAACCTATTCATTAGTGCCACTAGAATATTAACTGGGACAGGCCTTCCTAGCATCTCTGCGCCTCTCCCTACCCCCACCCCTTATCAACCAAATGTTACCAGTTCCTCAAATCTTGTTAAATAATAGGTATGGTTGTGGCAGAATTATTAGTGTTTAGTATAATATAGCGAACTACATTCATCTGTCTAAAATGAAAAGAAAATCTCTCTTTCAGTTGTATGATATAAAATATTGTTTTCCATCATTTGGCTGAATAAAAGCCTGTGGGGTCTAATTTCATTGTTTTGCAGTGTGGGATTCCTCGCCTAGTTTTTGCAATGTGTTTTCTTCGTCCGACCTATCCGTATTAAACCAAACAACATGTCATGGCAGCGGTTTAAGAGAGATACTGTTGCGTTTTATGTGTTGTACCCTGCCATGTGCTGTCTGCAACCTCACACGTGACATCACTGAAGACATCTCGATCGACATCACTGATGTAATAATTCATGCGGTCACATATGCCACGATTGGTGTGAATGCATATGAAATTACCAAAAGGATTTGTTAAAGCCAGCTCCTGCGAGCTCTTAACTAATCTTACACCACCCACAAATGGTAACTAATATCACACAATCCACTAATGGTAACTAATCTCACACCACCCACTAATGGAGCGTGTGCAGTGTAGGTCAGTAACTGGCACAACGAGGTGCATTTATGGCCCACATTCACCAACACCCACTTTTCAAAATGCATGCAAAGGTGAAGTCTTCAGATCAGTACAAGACATTGTTGAAGACGCTGAATAGGTATACTTATGCCACAGTTACTACGGTTATTTCCTGATTCCCTTATTATTGTGCACTCAGCATGTGGTTTCATACCAGACCTTATGCTTTTTCTACTACCACCATTATACACTTCCCTTAGCTTTAAACATCGCCTAAGCTACGTTAACTTTATTAACAGAATATACTTCTTTGAACGTCCAACTTACATCATCCTCCCTTTTAGTTAATAGTAAATACTTTGCCCAAAGGGTGCAGGATGCAGAGCAGAGCTTTATGAATATTACTTGTCCACTGAGCTTCACCCCATCTACTACAGGCAAAGCACTTCAAACAGGCCGCTGCGGCGTAGGTGATCTCTATAGATTTCAAACACAACTGAACCAGATTGTGAAACTCCGTGCATTTTGTGGAAACGGTCAATTTGTGGTTGACCCATGTTGTTGAAACAGTACATTGGTCAACTCTTCGCCAATAGTTAAATATCTATAGCCTTGGGATATGTTGACCATCTCTCTGTATCATGTGCACACTATTTTTGCAATATATCTTTCTACGAGAATCTGAAGTTTGCACAAGATGTAATAAACTTTGTTGACTTGTTGTTCTTGCTTGCAAAGCACATGGTCACTATGGCTTGGATGTCCATCACTCTCCAAGTGTGCAAACAGTAATCTGTAATCCTTCGGTAAGAGAACTCAGCACAAGGGGAACAGAAGCCTTAAAAAAAAGTCACATGATAATCGCAGAAGTAACCTAGAAAGTGCCACCTGGCACAGCTTTCCAGGCACGCTTCTGGAAATATCTGAATATAGAAAGAACTTGCAATGACCTAGAATTGCCTGCTTAGAGGAAGTGGCAGCAAACACAAAGACCTCCTAAGGATCCACTTGAATGTTTAGTGTCAACTTTGTTGCCCCTACAGACGTTCACAAAAACTCTATTTAGAGCTACACTCTTTGTTTCTTAGTGTGTCTGCTGACCACCATGCTTATGCAACCCAGTGAGTCATTGGACTTGTGATTCACCATTTGAATACGTTCCTGCACGACAAAGAGCATGTTCCTCATGATGTTGCAGTACTAATTAATCCATGCCACTTAAAAAATAAAATAAAAAAATAATGCAATATGCTATCAGTAATTAGATTGACTACATGTTTTTGGTAGGGCTTCTGCAGCCCCACACCTTTTATTTATTATTTTTTATTTGACTTGTATTTTTCTCAAACAACTTTCTACTCCGGCAGGGGATGTTCTAAATGAGAAACATCTTGTCTTTGTAGCCTATGGTATTCTGGGATACAGCAAGACAATCTTCATTTTCTTGCGACTCCTCCAAATCTAGATGGTGCAACCCAGGCAATGTCTGCAACTGTGACAATGTTACTTTAATTCTACTTTCTTTGAAGAGTTTTTTTGGTCTATATCTGTGAAGAACTCTAATGCAAGAAAGACGCATTGGGCATTGTTTTAAAGTTAAACAATATAAAATGCAGCAGGTAATTGTTGTGGGGTCTGGGATTTTGTCATATTTACCGAAATGACCAATGTGTTTTCGGTTTGGGTTGCTACAAAACCAACCCGATAACTAATGGCTCCATTGGCCTTGGATTCCATCATCGCGTGAGGTCCCAGAACAACTAGATATTGGAATCTGGGAGTCCATTCCGTTTCCATACCAGAGGCTAAAGTGTACTAACTTTTGTGGATTAAGTAAACACTTACGGCTTTTTCCACATACCGGCACGCTCATAACACGCAATTTCATTTGTAGTTTTCCATTAGCTTCCCTTTTCTTAATTCTTTATGCATTACATAAAAGGGGATGTCTTCAATTTGTCTCATTTTCTGTAGGGTTCCTGTGTTTGAAGTTTAACCAAAGGTTTGTTTCCAATACTTCAAGAGTATTTGGCGTTTCTTCATATTCCAAAGTGTTGGATTCTTGTTGGCCTTCGACTAGAGTCTGTTGAAGATCAGCAAAAACAGTCAACGCGGGTTTCAAAGCCGGAGTCGCTTCCTCAGCCCTTGACAGATTCACGTCTAAGTTAAGCTCATTGAACCCTAGTCACAAAGGTAGTTTTAGTTGTAAATGTAAGTTTCAAGCCGAAATGACCTTTTTATGCCTGCCAGGAATGCACAAAGGTACTAGAAGGCATTTCTTTGCCACAGGTGTGGGCAATCCACAGTAGTATATTCCTCATTGTTAGGAACACACATGTTTACGTTTGTGGGCATTCACAATTTCAGAACCAACCCCTTTCCACCCTGCAAATGGTTGGAGAGGTTTTCCAGCCAAGGTCTGGAGGAACTCCTCTTCCAGGATGGAAAGGGGAACAGATCACCCCCAGGCCTGCTGGGGTTTGGCACAGAGGCTTACCCCACAGGAACATAAGTTATGGAGAAAACGATATACATGTGCACAAAGGCTCCATTGCCACTGCAGAGTTCTTCTGTAAGGAGAACTCGGCCCAGGGGGACAGAAACCTTTAGAAAAAGTCACATGATGTTCGCAGAAGTAACCTGGAAACGGGCACAGCTTTCCAGGCACACTTCTGCGAATGTGTCTGAATGTAGAAAAAATCTTGAAAAAGTACGCTCAGGCAGAGGTGCAAACCTCCACCCGTACCTTTTAGTTTCCATCAGTAGTACCAATTGGTTGTGAACGGACGTTTTCCAGTTGCATCTTCACTGTATTCATAATAATCAAACACGTATTCGCTTTTACCATGATCACGAAAGGTGTCAAAAATTGATATGGCTGACCATTATATTCGATCAAGTAATTACGAAGCGTTAAGTGTGAAGGCGCTTTTACTGATTTATAGCGTCACGTGACTCTCAATGATAATACTTAATGAATTAGTTGCGCTATTTAACTTTGGACATGTATTATGCTACACCAGGGAGAAAGAAATTGGTGTTAAAAAGAAGGGCACTGTTGAAAGTGTTGTGCCATTTCTCTGCTCACCAACTTAATTTGGTGCATTCAGATGTTTATCCATAGTTACTTGTATCTCAGATCTACACACAGGACTGGGTACCAAACTGACATCGCATGCAATTCAAACTTTCTCAAGGAAGCCTGCTCACCACATGATCGACACTACCTGACCACGTTTGGAACTCCAATTTGTCGTCATGATCGAATGGTAACTTGAAGTGGCGATGGTAATATTAAGTTGCGTTTTCCTATATGTCATGTGCAAAAGATTCCAATTTGCTGAATTATTCTCTAAACACCGCCCATTTTATGTTTTTGAGAGCCCAGATGCTCACTTTGTCAAGCACTGCCTGTTCCTGCCATATAGGTTTATTTTAATACTCCGTGTACCAGCACCAGAGGAGGCTCTTCTAATGTGTGACCAACTCTGTATTTCCATATCTTTTGGGCTGCAAGAGCACAAGGGTTTGAACTGCGGGTTTGTTTGTATGGTACTTTCAGAGCTGTTCAACTGATTCAGTGCTGATGGGACCGAGACCAGCTCAGTGTTTCCGACAAGCTTGACAACCGTGATTGTATTTGCATGTTGTCTAATTTGATTTGACATTAAATTAATTTTCACCCTTTTTTGTCGAAGCAAACATTTCTTCTAACAGACAGACTGAAATGTATTGTCTTAATTCTTTCCAGTTTTTGAAGAGATGACAACCATACATGTTTGAGATTTGTCTCAAGTTCTATGATTGGACAGACCAGTCTTTTTAGGTTCTTATGCCAAGCTTATTTAAAATTTGACAATGTAATTTTTATATCTCTTGGTATTGAGTCCTGCCTCCCGGCAATCCACTATAGCGGGCTCCAAACTCCATAAGGAGGTCGGAAAAAATGTTCCCCAAAAGCTCTCCTTCTTGTGCCGCAGCCTGTATGTTGGCTGCCTGCAATGTAGTTTTGGTGGGGGAGGTTTACCGGGCCTGCATTGATAGTTTAAGAAGCCATAATCCCACACTGCATTTCGCACCCAGCTGTTACCGTCAGACTCTGGAGGAATACCAAATCCTGTCAACCATTTTGACTGTGGTTTCCATCCATACCCCACCCATTGCTTTGTTTGGGAGTCTGGAACTGGTTTAAGAATTGCAGCAACCCGTAAATTGTACATATCTAATGAAAATGGCACTTCACATCCTGGACCAGCCTGGCATTTGACATCTCAGGATATGGAGCAGCACAAGTAGCAAGATACTACCTTTAACAAAATATGAGAAGTTAGTACACACGTTTGAGACCACTACTCAAGTCTTTAGAGCATCTGTGACGCAATAAAGTCTCTACTGGCTAGCAGGCAACGGGCAGGCCCGCGGGGGCACTTCTTCCCCTACTACAGCAGCCAATCAATCAAACATTTATAGAGTGTGGCAAATCACCCACAAGGGTCTCGAGGCAACAAACCACTTTAGTTTGTCCTCAGCGGCGCATGCCCAATGAGTGGGGGGGGGGGGATAGGATCTAGCACTTCTTCCATGGTTGGTCATCATCACAGCCGACAAATGGGTCTTGCAGAGTGTTCAAACACTTTCCTCCCCACCCAATATTCCATCCGCACCAGAACGGATTTCAGCAGAGCATCTGTCCATCCAGCTACAAGAACCACACCTGTTGCTCTCAAAGGGTGCCATTGAGCGGGTACTAAATTCTGAGAAAGGTGGAGGTTATTCCCAATATTTCCTCATCCTGGAAGAAGACCGGGACCTCAGACCTAACTTAGAACTCCAACCCCTGAACGCTTTCCTGCAGAAGGACAAAGTAGAAATATTCCTATCTGTTCTGGACCCAGGAGATTGGATGGTGTCCTTGGACTTGCAGGATGTGGTTCAAGGTGTGGGTCAGGAGCCTTTTCAGTTTGCTGTGTTGCCTTTGATCCCCGCCAGTGCCCCTCGGGTGTTCAAGGTGTGGGTCAGGAGCTTTTTCAGTTTGCTGTGTTGCCTTTGATCCCTATCAGTGCCCCTCGGGTGTTCAAGAAAGTAATTGAGGTTGTTGCTGCCTATCTTCAGAGGTCAGGAATTCCTGTATTCCCAAACCTTGACGAATGGCTACTGGAGGCAGGCTTGCCTCAGTCATGAACCACCTCCGGACAACGGCAGAACTTTTGACATTGTTGGTTGTCACCATAAACAAACCGAAGTCCCACCTGATTCCTTCCCAGACTCTTCCGGTCATTGGGGCAAACCTGGACATGGAGTTCAGGACTTTTCCTCTTCAGCAATGGGTCAATAACATTTGGGCTATGATCCTGATGTTTTAGACCCGATTTTAGATCAAGGTGAAGGAGCTCTAAGGCTTCTTGGCCTCTTAGCCTCGTGCATCCTTGTCAACTATGCCAGGTGGCAGATGCGAGTCCTGCATTGAAACTAAATCCCAGTGGACCCAGCATTAACATCACCTTTCTGACACCATCGAGGTCTCTGCTCAAGATCTGCAGTGGTCGCTGACTACAGTTGTTCCTGCAGCATGCCACTCCTCCTCCCCGATACAGAGCTAATAGTGGTGATAAGGGGTGGATGGTCACCTGGGGGAGGTGAAGAACAGAGGACTCTGGTCTCCAGCAGAGAGCCAGCTCCACATTAATCTACTGGAGCTGCAGGTTATTAGTCTGGCCTGAAGGCCTCCTGTTGACTATCAAGGGAAGGCTGGTGCAATTTCTTACAGACAATACCAGTGCCATGTGGTACTGCATCAAGCAGGGCAGAGTGGTATCCTAGGTCTTGTGCCAGGAGGCATTGCATCTCTGGAGGTAGATGGAGCCCCAGGGCTTCTCTCTGGTCACCAACTACTTGTTGGGGAGGGTGGAAGGGGGCCTTGAATGCTAGAGTGAACAAACTGAGTAGATGTCATCTGGCACATCACAAGTGGTGTCTACAGCCAAAGGTGGTGCAGGGCATCTTTAGCAAGTAGTGGGAACCCTGTCTTGATCTAGCAGTGTTACAATGTTGCTTGTTGGATTTTCCACAAGAATCTTTAGGAGGCACATTCCAGCTGGAACGAAACTAGCGGCTCCTGTATGGTTTTTTTGCCACTACTTCTGCTGCCCAGAGTACTGGAGATCATCAAGAACGACTGTGCCCAAGTGATCCTAATGGCTCTGGATTTGGCCAGGAGAGTGTGGTACTGGAACTCCTGGGCATGAGCCCTTCACCCACATCTGTACAAATTACAACTCCATGCATGGAGATTTAGCGGCAACAATTGCATTTGATTTGCTGCCTGCGGTGGTGGATGTCATCCTTGCTGCCAGACGCCATTCCACAAAATCCACTTATGCCAGGAACTAGGAAAAATTTGTAACCTGCTTTGGAGACTGAAACACTAACCCCTTACAGGCAAACCGGTCAGACCTCCAGCAGGGCCTTGTAGTGAGCACTGTAAAACTTTGTCACCCTTTTACCCTTTCTACGTTTGCCAGACCAACTGTCCTTGTTAAACTCAACCGTTGTGATGACATTTATTAAAGGTTTGATACATCTCTTCCCTGTCAAGCAGTTTGTGATGCCACAGTGCGCTCTAAATTTTGTCATGACATTCCTCAACCCTGTGCATAGTTGCTTCCTGTGTCCTTACGTAGAAAACTGTCTTCCTCATTGCGAGTACACCAGCTCATCATGTGAGTAAGCTGCAGGCACTGTTGGTGCAACTGTCCTACTCCTCATTTTTCCTGACAAATTGGTGCAAAGGACGCGCACCACCACCCTAACAAAAGTCATGACTCGTCTGTATTGCAATCAATCACTTTCCCAGTGTTCTCTGCTCCCCTTCTCCCCTCAAAAGAGGAGAGGCTCCATTGGTTGGATCCCAAATGGGCTTTAAGTTTTTACATAGATCATACCAAGGATTGAGTGGACAATCAGCATTTTGTGGGGTTCGCAAAGGACAGCTCAGCAAAAAGACAGCAAATGAATCCTCATGACTCCATTGGGAACAGATGTTATGATATCCCACGAGTGACGTAAAGAGCAGATGAGCTATAAGGAGAAAGAAAAATAAACTCACAGCGAGAGGCCAAAATAAAATATCTGATAGAGACATCTAGCCACAGATTCCTTAACTTGTGAATTCTCCCCAGGCGTCGGACTGGATCGGGAAACTTTTTTTTCCAGCAGTACCTCTACGTGCGGGTGGCGGCACCACATGGCTCTGTAACGTCGACTCCAGTAGTGACGTCAGTGGAGCCATATTAGTCTCCTCTGGTGCGCTAACATCAGTTTCTTCGATTTCCGCGCTGCACGCGGCTCCGGAGTAGCATATCTCTGGCCGTTTTTCGGCCTGCTGTGATGAATTTGTCTAAAAGTGCATACTTGTATGCCCTCTGGGTTTAAATGAATGACTGAAGTAATTTTATAGAGTGCACATTACCCGAAGATGTCTTAGCGCTAAGCGAATCAAGGGCTGAGGAAGGAGCATCAAGCCGGGTTGGGATGAAAGGGAGGATTTTTTTGAGAACCCGTAACAAAGTATCCCCCAGAGGTCACTGCATTGATCTGAGCATCGAAGCATAGTTTGGTGTCAAAAATGACCCCCAAATTATTAGCCTTCTGAACCGACTTCGGCAGGTCACCCAGCTCCTGGGGCCACCAGGATGCATTCCAGGAGGAGGTCTCTTTCCCAAAGAGCAGCACCTCCGTTTTATCCGAATTCAATTTGAGACAATTCTCCTTCATCCAGCTTGCAACTGCAGCGATGCAAATGCAGAAATTGTTAGCATCGTTTTCAAACTGAGATGAGACGGACACCACTATCTGTGTCATCTGCGTAAGATAGTACGGTCAGGCCGAAGCTCAGAATAAGCTTCACCAGGGGGGTAACATACACGTTAAAAAGAGTGGGGCTGAGCGCCGATCCCTGCGGCACCCCACAAGGGAGGGAAAAGGGGCTGGATTTTACATCTCCCATCTCGACCCACTGTTGCCTATTTTCGAGAAATGAGCTCAGCAGAGATAGTGCAGTGCTCCTAAAGCCTAAGGAGTGCAGACGTTTCATAAGAAGCACGTGGTGGACTGTATCAAAGGCGGCAGAGAGATCAAGTAGAATTAATGCAGCTCTGCCGCCCTTGTCTGCCCTCACTCTAATTTCCTCCGATGCAGCCACCAGTGCGGACTCCGTGCAGTGATTCGCTCTAAACCCGTACTGAGCGGGGTCCAGCAATTGATGGGTGTCCAGAAAAGTTAGAATTTCCACATTCATAGCCTTCTCTAACACCTTAGCTGGGAACGGGAGTCGGGAAATTGGTCTGTAACTGTCCGCCAGCTGGGGTCCAAGGAGGGTTTCTTCACCAAGTGAATAGAGGCCTTTTTCCAGATGTCTGGGTAGTGCCCCGAACTCAGTACTTGGTTCAGTAGATCTTTAAGTGGCCCAACCACCTGACTAGCCATCCTGTAGGTCCTGTGCTCGACAGATGTCGGGTAAGGATCCACATTCTATTTGTATGTGGTGCATGGGTGAGCATCACGATGCCAAAGAATGTGACGCCTGCCAGCGGTTGAAGCCGAAAGCGACAAATGAAGCTCCTGATGGTCACAGGCTCCCAGTTCCTCGAGGCATCAGTCGTCTTCCCGGTCTGCAGTTAGCTGGTCCAGAGGTCGTTCCCCTGAGCGTCGCTCTTCATCTTGTGGTCAACTGCAGCAGTCCCAGTCCCCGGCTACGTCTCACGGTAAGCGGCGTCACAGGAGATCTATGGCTCCTTCGACTCGCGACCTGGATTCCGGATAAACCTCACGCCCTGGCGCTGAGGCCTACGCTAAGACATTGTTCCCGCGCCTCCCCGCCTTTCCTGGAGCCCGGGCGACTTGGAACCAGATGCAAGGGTTTTACAATGCTCTTCATCTTGTATTTGGACCCTCGTCTTCCTCTGGAGCGCCTGCGGGCCCCAAGGAGTTCATAGGTGCATCAACTGCGACATCGCCCTCGGCGGCAGTCCGGGTCTTGGACACAGTGGTGCCGGTGCACGGCCCTTTGGGGTTTCTATCAGTGGCGCCAGCTGACTCCGACACGACGTTGATGTTCCTCCGGCAGCTGTTTTTACGGTGCTGGAGAGCTCCAAGCCAGAATCGGCGCACAACACTGTTGGGAGTCTGCGTCCCCTCGCTGTCGGTGCTGACAGACGCCCCTCCACCTTCCCATGCAGACACCGATAATGCGCAGTTTCGGCACCATTTGATATAATTTATGGAGCTGTTTTCAGAACCGATGGTCTCTGTGGGTGCTTCACAGGAACAGTTGGTGGAAGGACATGAGGGGGTGGTTCCCTTAGAGCAACCAGTGCTTTTGGATCCTCCTATGTTGGACAGCTGGATTGCGGAGTTGGGTGAAGCGAGCGGGTTAGCTCCATCCCCTCCTTATACTCTTTTAACTCCTCCTGGCCTTGCCTCGGAGGCCTGTTCTTCTTTGGCGGAAATGTTGAAAAGAGTGGTTGATGTCTTACATTTGACTATGCCTACGGTGCAGAAGTCTACAGACCCTCTCATTGAAGTTCTTCATCCTGGCCAGTCAGGGATTGAACCAGTGCTCCCCATTTGTGAGGCATTTTCTGGTATTTTACTGGGGGCATGTGGTAAACCTGAGTCGGGTATGCCTGTGGACTGTACTATTGCCTACAAGTACCGCCCTTGCCCCAATGACCCTGCTTGCCTTATTCGTCAGCCAACTCGCCACAGTTTTTGGTCCAGGCTGCTTCAGCTTCCCATGGTATGGGTAACCTTTCCCATTCCCCACTTGGCAAAGAGTCCTGAAAGCAAGACTCTTGTGGAAAACGTGCATTCTCTTCTAGTGCAGCATTACGCTCCACTAACCTGATTTGCAACCTAGGGTGATGCTTTTTCCAGGTCTTGTGGGATACCTTTGCGCAGCTATTGCCATTGTTTCTAGAGGTTAATAGGGGCGAACTGAACCAGTTGATTTTGGACCGCTGCCAGGCGATCCAGGTTGCTTATCAGGTGTGGAATGGACTCTACTGATTCAATTGGGCAAGCCATGGCGTCTGCTGTAGCATTGCGCCGACGCGCATGGCGTCAGACTTCTGGATTTTCAGAGGCTGTCCAGTCAGTCTTACTTGACATGCTGTTTGATAGGGGTCACCTATTTGGTGCCCACACAGATGCTGCCTAACATAGGTTTCAGGACAGCCGGGGAGGTTCAAACCCTCAGCCTGCACCTACTCTCTTCTCATTCTACGATCGGAAGGGGATGTCCCTGTTTAGGGTTCCCCACTTTTTGTCTTTGTTCTAACAACGCTGTTGTTATGGGCGTTTTATGGTATCGGTCACCAGATCAGGTGTTCCTGCCTTGGCAGAACCCCCTTTTTTTGTTTGATTCTTCTGGTGTTGGTGACTAGTTGTCTTTCTTGAGCCCTGCATGAGGTCTTTTACTACCTGTAGGTGGGGTTTTGGATTCACCCTGTTGTGGGATTCACCCTATCATGAGATTTAATTGATAATTATGTGACATCGGTCACTTGGGCTTATTGCCCTTTTTTCTGTTCTTTGACTGTGGCTCAGGATTCTGCTAATCCTACCCTGTTATTAAATTGGAAACTGTTTCTTGGTTTATGGTTTTCCTTTGGCAGCCTCTTATCTCACCCTTGTGTATCCATCAGGTGTAATGGTACACAGCTTTTTCCTTCGGCATCCTTCCATGCAGAGACTTATTCTTCAATTGTTACAATTGCAACATACTTTTCTTGAGGCATTTCCTTTATTACCTCAGGTTAAACTCCTCCCTTTGACTGATCGCTCTTCTCCTGTGGGATGCAGGATGTTTCCATCTTGTGGCCGTTGGTCACGCGCACCAGTATTGCGTTATGCTACCTCTTCTGGGTGGAGGTTGGATCTGACTGTCTCTATGGAGACTTTTGTTGCCATCAAGGACCTGTAGCTTAGTGGTAATGTCTTGTGCCTCTGGTGGTACAGGCACCCCAGGACAAGGGTTCAAATCCCACCAATGTTGGGAAACATAAGGCCATACCGCCCTGAATGTGCCCGCTCTTGTCCGATTCGACCAGCAGGGTCGGTCTGGTTGGTGTTAGAATGGGAGACAGCCAGGGCTTTCCTGGTACCGTTACCTTTCTATTATGTTCTGTTATCCTCTAGGCTTCACGGCCGATGCAAGATCATTGTATCAACCTTTGATCTGTATATTTATGTGCGCTTGTTGGCCTTCTGATGGGAATTGCTTTCCTTCATCTGTCTTGTGGGTGATTATTCCACCTGGATTTCCCGTTGGGTAGTTTCCCGAACTCTATTTGTTTACTTCATCTTCACCTTCTAGGTCCCGAGTATTTGCACGTGCTTGTTTGACAAGCGTTCTCTTTCTTGTCCATTTCCCTTTGGAGTACGTGCCTGTTGAGATTCTTCTAGCAGGCAACGTTGTCTTTTCAGCCAAGTCCACCGCACTATTCTTGGAGGGGCAATTCCCCCTTTTTCACTATTATATCGTCTGGTACTTGGAGCTGGTTTCAGCTCCATGTGTCTCGGTGTGTACACGGAGTGCCCTCTGGGCCGTTGCCGTCTCTTACTAGGCTGCAACATAATTTACCTGAATATGTATATTAGTAGGACTGTGTTGAAGTTTTTACATGTTTGCCTTTATATATATATATATATATATATGTGTATATGTGTATATATATGTATATATATATATATTGTTTACTTGGGTCTCTATGCCAGTGTGGTGCTGAGTCGTTTTGGTCTAGTACGATTACATTTTCTGCCTCCAGATCCATTTCTTTTCCTTATTAATAGAAATAGGGGTCTCTAGAAGGCAGAGGTGGGTACCTTTCTCTAAATAGGGACCCTCGCTTCTAGTCAGGGTAAGGGGGATACACACTTTAGATAACCACTGCTCCCCCCTGGGTAGCTTGGCACAAGCAGACAGACTGATATTAAGGCAATTTGTTAAGTATTTTTACTCAAAACACACAGTAATAACCCCACAAATGGACACCACACCAGTTTAGAAAAATAAAGTATCTTTATCTAAACTCAAGACCAAAACGACAAAAATCCAACATTCATGTAATAAGAATATGACTTTAAAAAGGTTTCAAACAACTTGGCCCATAGAAAACTATGGATGCTTGATTTCTCTCAAAGTACGTGTAGTTGCGACAAAATTCACAAGGCAAAACAGCCGCAGAGATGGGAAGCATCGAAAAACAGAGATGTCAGTTCCTGAGACCATGGGGAGGCGATGTGACAGTTCTGCTGCATGCAGGAGAAGTGATGCGTTGAATCCAGTCTGTAGGGGGAAGTGATGCGTCGATTCCGAGACGGTTCTTGTCCACGGGTGATGCGTCGGGAAAACTTGCAGCACAGTTACGATGCGTGGAAATCCGGGATGCGGCGGCGATTGATGCGGTGGCATCGAGCGGCTCTGTCGGTTTCTTCAGCCGCGATCCCTCGATGCATCGGGTCTTGCAGCGCCAATGCGTGGAGAGTCTTCTCGCACAGCGGTTCTCCGTCAGAAAAACAGCCGCAAGAAGAGCGATGCATAGAGGCACTTGTAGTTGCATTGCTTTTCCAGCTCCCAACAGCAGGAACAACCCCCAGAGGCACTTCTTAGCAGGTCAGAACTCCCAGCAAGGAAGTTCAGGGGAGCTGGGGGTGAAGTCTTTGTGTCCCTGAGACTTCAGAACAGGAGGCAAGCTCTACTCAAGCCCTTGGAGATCTACCTCAAGCAGGGGGTCACAGCACACATCAAAGTCCTTGTCCTTTCCTTGGCAGAAACAGCTACTGCAGGTCAACCCCAGACAGCACACAGCAAAGGGGCAGTACTCCTCCAGTTTCTCCAGCTCTTCTCCTTGGCAAAGGTTCCTCTTGATTCCAGAAGTAGTCTAAATCTCTGGGGGTTTAGGTATAATACTTAGACCCCAAAATGTCTTTGTTCTCCTTGTGCACGGGCCTCTGAGCCCAGTCCAAACCAGTTCTGTCCTCACTGGTGCAGTATGACCACAGAGGGTGGAGACAGCATTGTGCAAGGGAGACAGGCCCTATTCATGTGCAAGGAAATCTCCTCCCACTACTCTAAATTCAGCCAAGGTCTATTCAGTTCAGCTCTGAGTCATCCAGGAAGGGCCAGGCACACCTCAACCCCCACAGTGGCCGTCTACAGTGAATGCACATCCCCAGCCACTCCAAAACCAGGCAGTCAATACACAAACAGGCAGAGGCACACAGAATGGTTAAACAAGAAAATACCTACTCTCTAAAAGTGGCATTTTTAAACACACAATTTAAAAACCATCTTTACTAAAAGATGTGTTTTTAAATTCTGAGTTCAGAGAGCCTAAACTTTATTTCTCCATCTTGTACCAATGGGAAGTTATACTTGTAAGATGTTACAAAGCATTTCCCATTCTATCCTATGGAGCAAGATAGCCTTTCAATAGTGAAAAAACGAAATTGGCAGTATTTCACTATCCGGACGTGTCGCACACAGCAGTACATGTCCTACCCTTCACATACACTGCACCCTGCCCAGGGGGGTACATTGGGCCTACCTGTGGGGTGTCTTACATGTAAGAAATAGGAAGGTTAGGGTCTGGCAAGAGGGTGCACTTGCCAAGTCGACATGGCAGTTAACAAACTGCGCGCGGACACTGTAGTGGCAGGTCTGAGATACCTTTTCAGGGCTACTCATGTGAGTGGCAAATCAATGCTGCAGGCCCGCTAGTAGCATTTTATTTACAGGCCCTGGCGCACTTAGTGCACTTTACTAGGGACTTACCAGTAAATCAAATATGCCATTCATGGAAACACCAATCCACAAACACAATTTCTACAGAGAGCATATGCTCTTTAGCACTGATCAGCAGTGGTAAAGTGCCCAGAGACCTATAGCTAACAAACACAGGTCAGGAAAAAATAGGAGGAAGAAGCAAAAAGTTTGGGGATAACCCTGCAAAAAAAGGCCAAGTCCAACACTTACACAAAAAAAAAAAAAGAGAGAGAAACAGGATGAGAGCTTTTATCCATAAAAGAGCTACTTATTAATCGTTTGGTGTATGCTCAGTTTCTCTAGGACCTTCCCCTGCATGAATTAGGTGGATTGGTTCTGGCGGTTCTTCTGTTTGTTCTTTATCAGGGCAGGAACCCTCATGTGCTTCTTTTTGTTCCCAAGTTTTAGTGTACCTTTGGGGGGTTCACATACTACATTCTTACTGTTGTCAGGTGTTTTTGTGTAGGATTTCATCCTACTCCCCTTCAGGCTCTGTTTTCCTTGCCTAGGTTATCTGTTCCTCTTTTTTGGTCCTTGGTCTTCTTTTCCACACCTTGCAGTGGAGGAGTTAATTCATCTTGTTGTGCTTGGAGGGGTCCCTTTGCATTTTTTTTTACTATCTTAGTAATTTCGAATCCCATACAGTAGTTTGACTTTTCGCTCCTCTGGTCCACAAGTTATTTTATTCCAAGATAAATGCCAACCTCTGCTTAGCCGGGTCTGGTGGCTCAGTCCTCTATAGTGTGCATTGTGGGGACCTTTGCTCCTCCTCGTGGTCATGCGTCCAAATTTGGTGGATCTACTCAGCCTTTCAACCATTTGGATCCATGCTATGTGTACCATTGAGTTGGGTAATAATGGACATCTGTACTTCAGCGCCAATATGCCTATGGGTGGACGTGCGCTTTACTCAATGTACATGTTACTTGTTTGCATTTTTTGTGGTTTTTACCACATTTTCAATGAAAGAGCCAGCTCTCTTTTTTTTTATTTACTCCCAAGTGGGGATGGTTGGTCTTTACTCTCGGCCAGCTGGTCCTCTTTGGAACTATTGTGGGACTGGTTTGCAGTCCCTCCTAGGGAGTATGGCTACAGTATCTAATTCACAAGTTAAGGAATCTGTGGCTAGATGTCTCTATCAGATGAACAAGTTACTTAACTTCGGTAACAATGTATCTGGTAGAGACATAGTCTAGCCGCAGATTCCTTAACACCCTCCCCACTCTGAGAACAACCTATGAGGTCTGGTCTTGGTGTTACGAATCCACTCATTTCCTTTGAGTGACCTTTGGCATGGGAATGGTCCTCTCTTTCCACACCGGTTTTTCTACTCCACTGATCTCTGCTTTTTGTTATGGTGGGACTCTCCAGACCCGTTGGTCTTGTCTCATTGGTCTTATATGGGGTTGCAATTCCATCCATTTCCCCTTGGTACCTGTTCGGTGGAGTGGGAGGTGTTTTCCTTGTACGCTGTATTATGGCTTGTGCTTCATTAATTTATTGGCCTTTTCTCTTTAAGACCATATCTGGTGGTGTTATGCCTTTATTCCTATTTCTCTTGTTGTAAAGATTTTTCATCTTTTTTGGCACACTGTTTCCACAGCCAGTTTCTATACTGTTTCCGCGTTCTGGCACGGAAAGTTTCACAGAAGAAAGTGAAGTCAGAGCGCTGGAGGGGACTTGTATGGCTTCACTGATGTCACATCCGGAGTCGGCGTCGTTACGGAGCCATGCGGCAGCACCCCACATCACGCAGAGGTACTGCTGAGAAAAATTTCCGGATTCAGTCCGACTCCTGGGCAGAATTGACAAGTTAAGGAATCTGCGGCTAGACTATGTCTCTACCAGATACTGCGTTACCGAAGGTAAGTAACTTGTTCGCCAGGTGCCTAGAAAAAAAGGAACAACCCCATACAATTTAACTTTTACCTGGACTTCGTGTGTACTGACTTGCACAGTTTCTAGAGCTGAAGTCTGGCCTCAGCAGCGACTCTAAAGCTGCGGAAAACTAGCTTATTGAGTAAGGGCAGGAGGAACAAGGCCTCTTAAAACAGCAGCTGAGCTTTGGAAAAGGAGAAACGGCAGCACCTAGAGGGGACAGCACAAAGAAGTCTTAAGATCTGGGATGGGACCTGCGAAAGCAGGTGCCCTTAAGGTACAGACACACCCCCCTGCACTTCCCACCCCCCAGCACATTGGAGACTGGGGGGGGGGGGGTGAACTAGAAGTTCCCAAGCTTGTTGTAGGTCATAGGTAGTTCAAACTAGTGCCTGAGAGCCTAGTTGCTAGCCACACCTACCCTTACCAGCAAGAGCTTGCATGAAGGGCTACTCTCCATTCCTTGGGCGATTTGAAAATCCCATCAATTTATGCATTAGAGCATCTTCACACAAGCTGGAAACACACTCAATGCAGGTGTTTCAAGCTCACAGTAGCACTCTGAGTTGGCAGGTCTGAGGGACACAATTGGGGTGGGTAATCAGCTGGGGGTCTATCGTCACTGAAGTGTGGCAGTGGAGACAATGACGGAGAGGGAAGGTTGAGTGAGGGAGGCAACTGTATGTGTCCTGTGAAGTGAGAATTTCATCTCTGGAAACATTGGTCTTTTTTTATGGCTTACCACACCCAATGTATTTCCAGGTTCTACAGGCATATTACTCGATCCAACCTCGGATAGCCTTACATGATGGTGGGATTTAATGTGAAGACTCGGAGGCAAGAGGTCTTCTACTGAACACCCACATAGTAGAAAGAGGGCCTTGTGAATTTCATGCCCAAGGCTCCTGCAGTTCAAAAAGACCATCACACACAGCCAGAACTCACTTAACCGTTTTTTACACACACACACACACACACACACACATATATACACACACAAACATACATACAAGTATGTGGGGGGTGCGTGTGTGTATGTGTGTATATATATATATATATATATATACACACACATACACATCAAAGCTTCCCTATACTTATGAGAAAGAAAGTCACTTGAAGATGGGGGAGAATCAGTCATTTATTCCATCAGGCAACTCCGGCCACAACGCGTTTCGGCTGTATAGCAAACTTTATCAACCAACGAGTGCCATTTTGTTAAAACCATATATACTATCACTTACAATAAACATGGACAAAATACTGTTCTGCTTTCGTTTAGCTGCCACACGGTTAATTGCATTTGTGTCACGAGAAAATAATCACTTCGTTATTCTTTTCAGAAAACCAGCAAGTGGTAATGACCGTGTTAACATTATTAAATAAGCGTCTCGCAACAATGCACACCATTTATGCAAATAGATTTCCCAATGTCCAAATCTCTTAAATGCTATGAAGCTGTTCAATTGAAGGAGTCTTGCAATTATGGTTTGTGAATTTAAGGCCATTAGGCCAGTGACTGCTGATATATGGCTGTTTTCTTTTCACAGAAGATCGTGTACAATTTCATTGTAAACATATAAGCCTCCAGTTTGAGAGGAAGTATATTAGGCTTCCGTTTTAGCTAATGACTGCAATGAATTGGACTTTGTACTTTGCTCAATTATTGGACATTGGGAAATCGATTTGTATAAACAACCATCTCTCCAGTTTCTGCAGAGCACTGAGTGAATGACAATATTAGGAACATATTCCAAAACTGTGATCTTTGCAACATATAGATCACTATGACATCCACAGAAAAATCCATTCTGATTTATAGACTTGCAGACTTCCCAGCCAACACATGTTGGGCATACCCTCTGCCTTTTCAAGGCAATTCTATTTGTGCTGAGGGTATTCCCCTCCTGTGTGCATAAATCAGATTTCTCCTGTAGTATTCTTCAATATCTAATCATGATTCACCTTGGATCAGGATTTGTTCCAAATTCATTTATTCAGACATGTCCTTGGCTTGCGCAGGTCAGAGAAGCTTTGGCTTCAAACTACTTTCTCTAGGAATATCAGGAAAAGTATTCAAATCCTTGCACAAGTCCTTAATGTCAACAATGTGACCTTCCCCTAAATTCATCAAAATTGTTACATTCATAAATTCTTTGATAGTCATGGGATTAATATGTAACTTGATACCTATGTGGTCTCTCTTAGCTTTGATTGGCAAAGTGTTTCTTCAATTTCAGTTTTCTTGTGAACATTACAAGGTCTGCTGTAAGTCGTTCCGATAGTATGTAGGTGCAAAATTCAAACCCTTATTCAAGACTACCAACTCATCACTAGTCAAAATTCTATCGGCAAGATTATCAACAATACATTTTATGTTGATGTTTTTTTCCTGAGCTGTGATTTTGTCCTTGCATCACCACCCTTCTCTCGTCCCACTTGACTTTTGCTGTTTGTTTGTTGTCTGTTCTTTCTGCGAGACTCCTCATTTTGACATCCTCATTCGTTTTAGTTCTTCTAAAAGAGAATTTCCTGCCTTTTCACCTAAATCTGTGGTAGCCTGCACTGGATTTTCTGAATCACATCGACTATATGTCGATACCAGACCTACTACTGGTGCTTGGTATTTCAATGGTTTATATATATGGGATTAGAACTCTAGTTAAAACTGTTTTTTTCACTGAAAATTTAAATTGTTTAGCATACATACATACACGTCCTAGTGTATTATCTCTATCATGCTACAGAAATTTAGACCTTTTCCTATTGCTTAACTCAATTTGAAGTTTTCTCAAGAATTTCATATTTCTTTTTTGTATTTAGTGGGCAGTTTAACGGATTAATTACTCTTTTTATATCTTCAGTCTCTTTGGTAAGTTTTTTTTTTTCCTGTTTTCCTGCCATATCTTTGCATTTCTGTTAACTCTCTTGTGGTTTTATTTAGCTTTTCTCCTCACCTATTAGCACTGGTCTCATCAGGTTCCTCTACTGCCGGAAGTATATTAATCCTCAATCCTCTTGGAATGCGATTAACATCTAGGTATTTACATAAAGTAATAGAGCTCCACCATTTAGAGGATTCTTTCTTTTACAATTGTTTTAATTTGATGAATGTCTTTCGAACTTTTCTCATTAGAATTTTGAAGATTACTTCTTGCGTTGTTACTACTAAATAGATTGTTTGCCAATCTTCCGTTATGGCCAGGTGTTTAGACATATTAAATATTTTATGAGTCCTGTATACACAAATTGAATAACTTGAATACTGATGTCTGAAACAATTCAAAATATCAAATCCCAGCAGCCATGCTCTTGGTTATAAAATACATAATACACCCAAGTCTGGGTAAACCAAGAAAATTGCCCGGTGCTACTTCTCTTCTCCCCTAGGGTGAGTATATTTTCAACAATAAAATTTCAAAACTGAGAGAAGACAAGATATTTAAACATAAACTGTATCATTAATAGCAAACTTTATTATAGAATAGGTCATCATTTTTTAAGACAATCCAAAGTTTCAGATATTTGACAAGATCATAAACGTTTTCCGAAATAGTGATCTTTATGACATATAGATCATTGTGACATCCACAGAAAAATACATTCTGGTTGTAGACTGTGTCTTCTAAGCCAACATGTGTTTCGCGGAACCTACGGTTTTTCAAGAAAATACTATTTGTAAAATATTACATTGCTGTTTCTGATTTGCCAATGTGACCCTAACCATGATCATACCATGCTGAATTTGCAGAATCTATTACTAGAATGTGTGATTTGTGTATAAAAACTCTTCGGCTTTAGTATTAGTGGGGTCACTCCATTTTTACACTGGGTCATTTTTATAGATGTTTTAGAGCTGCTATCTTATCAGCTGCTGGGTGTCTTTTTCTTTTTCTTCCTGAGACACGGTCTATTTGCTTTAGATTTTCTTATGGGGATGTTTCCAGCACTCTTCATGAGGTTGACCCTTTGTGGTTTTACTTGGGGGTTACATTTTGAGTCTGTATTTCTGTAATTGAACCTTTATAGCATTTTCATGCATTTTTCTCTGTCCCACATTTACTTAAAAATCTGTGCTAAATCCATTTTTGACTTATTTTTGATCTAAAACTATGTTATTAATGCTTCCTTATTCTGTCGTGTTCTTCTGAAATGTATATTTTTCTATGAGGAGCATAGTCTTTAATCGCTAGATCTGTTGAAGATATTGGAACCAAATTAATTGGGATGTTCAAAATATTGGGCTTCACGTTATTAGGGTTTGGCTTCCACATATATAATTCACAGTAGCAGTCATGGTGTAATTAGTTAGGACCAGGTTTCCACAGGAAATAGATTTTTGGTTTGCTAATAACTTTGGCGACATTTGACGAATCTTCACGAAACCTTCCAAAAAAGGGGTTCATCCATCTCTGCTCATTTCTGGAGCGTTTTGGAATGGTACGTCAAGAGCAGGCTGAGTAAAAGGCGGTCTCAAAATGCATTTTCCCCATACAATTTCCCATAGGAACTTTAGACACAGCCACGGCTAGAGGGGCTTAACGAAATAACACCATATTTGGAAGAAAAATAGATCTTTACCCAAGTATGTGCTTTATGTAATTTGGTGTAAATCCTTTCAGTAGTTTTTGAGAAATGAAGGTTCAAAGTGTATCAATACAAAGATGTTGGAAAACTGTGAACAGGCAGATTAAAAGAATCACATCAAAAATGTTTGGCAGACATTTTAGGACGTGGGAACTCGGGTGCTGGGTCCTAGGGAAAAAAAAATAAGAGGGGGGCAGGGGTTACCCCCAAGCCTGTGAGTGAAAAACAAACCAGTATGCCGGGGTGGGCCAAGGCCTGAGGAGATCGGCACATTTTTTAAGTAATATATAAGGGGGGGGAAGAGTGGATGTGCTCCTGCAGCATGAGCAGAAGTTAAGCCCCCACCGGGCAGGAGCTTATTCACTGTTGCAGCACAGAGGATGGGTGGTGGCCGGGGAGCCGGCAAGGCTGCAGGGGCCTTGGGCTTCCCACAATATCCAGCATGAGGAGGAGTTGGTGTCCCAGGTGGGCCTCACTGCTTCACTATTCAAGCAGTGAGGCTGTCCATGCAGTATTCACTGCACCCTCCCGGGAGAGCCCCATAATGCCCTGTATATTAAGTACAATTCTATATAATAAAAATATTATCTTTGTTGTGGTGCCCCAAGGAATGGCAGGTGCTCCACCAACAATGTATAAAAGTGTTGTGAGGGGGCTGCAAGGAGCAGAGCAGCCCCAAGGAGGATTAAAAAATACAGCCGCCTGGGTCATTGGATGCATGACCCCCAGAGAGCTTACCATTATCTTTAAAGCACTCCCAGCTGGAGCTGTATGCTCTTCAACTAGAGTGCAGGGGCCTCTTATGGTTGGTTCTATGGCTGCATTTTGCTGCCTGAAGAGTGTTCAAGAAATACTCAAACACATTTATGGTTGTTTAAAATAAAAATGCTTTATTTTAAATATTTTTGTGAAAAGAATTATGCATTGCCGTGTGTGTATTTATTAGCATTACTTTGGAATATTTTTATTGATAAATTATTGTGCTGAATTTTTGGCAAAGCCATTAGGTCTGTTTTTATATATGTTGATGTACTGACCCCATGCTAAAATCAATAGCCAGCCTTTTATATTTTGGTTTCCTTACCCTTTGATAAAGCCAGTAGGTCTGCCATATTTAAAATGATCTCTTTATATTATTACTTTACATTAAAAAAATTAGTTAGGTTTGATATTTTTTTTACATAAAAAAAAAAAACTCAAATTCACTGAAAAAAAGGTTAAAATGACGTTATAGATGGGTGAAAATGTTGGGTAAAACGTTCCAATTTAAACTAAAAAAAGCCATTGAAATTCACCAGTTCCAGTTAACGAAAGTAATTATATCTCTGGTCCTCACCATGCATTGCTTATGACCTTACATAGTCCATCACTCACGACATGTTCTATGACATCGATGACAGTTCTGTGCATGCTGAGGGAGTGTTATAGTTACTTGACTGAACAATAACTGGTGATTATCTTTTTTCTTTTGTTTAAAAAGTTACGTTTTAACCAACATTTACACCTAATTATAGCGCCACTTTAATCTTTGTTTTTTTCCAGTCAACTTCCAAAGTTTTTTAATCTAAAGTAAGATATTTTTCCAAAGCCTTACTGTAACCTCACTTTAACCTTTTATTTTTTTCTGGGAATATATATATATATATATATATATATATATATATTCACTTAAAAAACCATAGGTTTCAGGCACGTTATAGTTAGAAATTAGCATTTTAAAAACCTTTGAAATTCACTGAAAAAACCATAGGTTTCAGACACGTTATAGTTAGAAATTAGCATTTAAAAAACCTTAGAAATTCACTGAAAAAACCATAGGTTTTAGGGAAAGTTATAGTTAGTTGGACATTTCACTCGTACAAAACCAGAGAAATTCCCCCGTTATTGTTAGTTCAGCGAACTATAACTCGCGCCCCCGCATTGCACTGCTGATGACGTCACATATTACATCACTCATGACATGGTCAGTGACATCACTGATGACATCTCAAATGACATCACTGATGACATCACTGATGACATCATCCATGTGATAATTTGATGCATCTTCTCACACCCTAATATAACCTTTGATACACCCACTCTAAATTACAGACTGCCATTCTCAAAACCAACACCAATAACTACATACCCACTCACTGATTCTTAGGTCTACACACACATCCACTCACTCACCCGTACAGTCACTCATACTTACGGTCACTCAGTACAGGACTATCATATGCACTCATACACCTATACAGACACTCACACACCGCCACTCATCCATAGAGGTACTCACACACCTAGTCAGTCATGCAAATAATTAATCACACTGCCATTTACTCACCTATACAGTTATACACACACCAGCTCACTTACTCATACAAATACTAGCACATTTTTACGCTCTTATACAATCACTGATACAAGCACACACTCATCCATACAGCTACTCTCACAATCACACACTCTCACTTATAGCCATTTATATACTCCAACACACATATATACTGCCTTTCACATATGTAGTTACTCACACATGTACCACTGAGATATACATTCACTCACTAACACACCCATACACACACTCACCCACCCATACAGTCCATCACAGATGCACTCTTGAAACCATGCACCCAGTGAATCACCCACTCACACATCTATGCACAGAGTCACACACACCCCACCCACACAAACACTCAGGCACCCATATAGATACTCAGACAACCAATCAATAACCCATATAGACACTCATGTAGCTATTCACAAACCCATGCAGCCGCTTACACACCAACAGACAGACGGATACAGACATTCACACAGTTTAGTCACTAACCCATGCATTCAGTAAGATACGTTTAATCACTCACTTAGAGTCACTCACGCACCTACTAAATCATCCATTCAGACACTTATACACCCACTCATTCTTCAATACGCCTTTCCCTATATATATTAAACATATTTAAACTTTACAGAAACACACAGTCTCTGGATGATGTCATCAGTGATGTCATCAGTGATGTCATTGGAGATGTCAGTGATGTCATCAGTGATGTCACTGACCATGTCATGAGTGATGTAATATGTGACATCATCAGCAGTGCATTGCGGGGGCGCGAGTTATAGTTAGCTGAACTAACTATAACGGGGAATTTCTCTGGTTTTGTACGAGTGAAATGTCCAACTAACTATAACTTTCCCTAAAACCTATGGTTTTTTCAGTGAATATATATATATATATATATATATATATATATATATATATATATATATATATATATATATATATATATATCCGTTTAAACACTTCCAAAGAAGAAATTGCAGGCACCCACGGGGTTCACAGCTCAAAGGTTTCTTTGATGTCCATGAGCAAATGAGATTTGAAATTGACTGTGCAACGATGTCACTCGGATCTGTAAGAGCGTTGAGAAAGGCGGGCAGCTCAAACGCGTTTGCTCATGTGCATTAAAAAAACCTTTGAGCTGTGAACCCCGTGAGTGCCTGCAATTTCTTCTTTGGAAGTGTTTAAACGGATGTGTACATGAGTTCCACCCACCCTCACGAGCAGAGCACCCACCCGTGAGTTCGGCAAGTTCCTGGTGGAGCTGTGTTGTTTCATTAATTGGATATTGCCTGAACCGTCGCAATCAGTTTGGAGATTAAGGTTCTCATCGACAGCAACATCGGGGAGTATTTACTCTCTGGGTGTGGTTATTGAACTAATCGCTATGGGTAACCGGACATTGAGGATGCGCGGGTTTGTGGCAGGGCGAAGGACACGGAATATGAGATTTGGAGATGTGATTCCAAGTAGCATCGTATGGGCATGTAAGAATATATAACGTGCTCTTTTTGCAAACTATGAACATGACAAACTACAAAAGGGTTCGAAGGGCAGCCCATACAGGGTGGTATTACGTGAAGAGGACAGATTAGCCATTCACAGACTCTGTATCAAAGAGAGACTAAGACTTTCTGTATTATTTAAATTGTGGTTGATCAGTGTATTCTTACATTTTGAAAGATGGGAATGTGCTGGTCCTGCATAGAAGAAACTCACGTAATATGGTAGCCAAATGAATGTAGTATTGGTATGAGAACTGCATTGCCCTCTTTTGTTGCCCATGTAAGAACCCTACAATAAAAGCGCAGATTGTTTAGCTTTGAAATTGACTGTGCAACGATGTCACTCAGATCTGTACGAGTGTTGAGAAAGGCGGACAGCCAAAACGCGCTCACTCATGTACATTAAAGAAACCTTTGAGCTTTGAACCTCGTGAGTGCCTGCAATTTCTTCTTTGTAGGTGTTTAAATGGATGTGTACGTGAGTTCCACCCTCACGAGCAGAGCACCCACCCTTGAGTTCAGCAAGTTCCTGGTGGAGCTGTGTTGTTTCCTACATTTATATGTGTGTATATATATATATATATATATATATATATCAGTTGCAATCCTGCCCCTCTCCTTTCCGATTCCGAAAGCAGGCACCGGCACCATGAGATTGGAAGTCAATTCCTTTTTATTTTCGGCAAAACAACAAGAGATGACGCGTTTCCGTGGTAACTCCCACCTTGTTCACATATAAATATCCACTCCGTACATCCCAACCATATTATCAGTAAGACTCCACACACTGGTTCCTGCTGCAGATCAATTCTTTATTTCATTGTCATAACACGTTTCAGCTTACAAACAAGCCTTGGTCACATAGCGAGCGCCGCCATTGCTAACATGTATGTATACCCTGCCAATGTCATGTGATTACGTGCCACAATTGAAAGTGAAAGTATACTGCATGCATCGTATGCCTTCTATCATTGCCATAGTGGCTTTTATAATGTTTTTTATAATTGTTTTTGTGCACACTTTTTGTTAACGAAGTTCCTTGATTTACATGAATTAAAACCATTCTTATGACATATCAAGTTTACATCGATTGAAAAAACAAAATAAATTTTTGTGAAAATTGCAAGAAATTGCACACAAGCATATACACCAATCTAGCAATTAATGTGCATATATAAATTCTTCATTTCAGAATTAAATTGTTCAATTTGTGCCCCAGTGGGCTTATACCTTGTATTCAGTTTCTTATCAAATTAGTATTTCATTCGAAATCATCACAACCATGGGAATAATTAATGTAAATTCATTACTGTACATGACGACCTGACAAGATAATTTACTATGTTGTAGCGGCTAACTCGAAAAAAGAGGCAAAAACAAGTTTGAAAAGAGAGAAATATGCATCTTCTATAAATTAAAAGCACTGCACTAAAAAACATCAGTGACAAGTTGGAGGACATTCACACTATAGTGTTTTCTTCCTTTTACTCTTTCTTTCTTTTTTCTTTTTTCACATATGTGAATGTAATTTTTCATCCATGTTTAAACCTGTTGGGGCATTCCTGTTAAATCTCAAAATGTAACTAGATTCTAGTTTTTGCAAACTCCTTAATCGATCACCTCCTCTGAATGAACTCAGCACCCTGTCAATCACAAAGTAGCTCAAGACACTATCTCCATTGTTGTGTGTGGTTAAGAAATGTTGAGCTACTGCATAAGAGCTGTCTCAATTTTTATATAGCTCTTTTTTGCTGCAAAATGTGTTTGTGTCCTGGGAGTTTGGTGCTACCTATGTACCAGAGTCCACATGGACATTCTAGACTATAGATAGCATAGTCTGTTTTACAATTCAAGGCTTCTTTGATTTTGTGTGGCCAAGACTCTAAAGATGTTATGTAATGTGTTTTGTTGGTACCATAATCACATGCCTTGCATTTATTACACTTGCAGAAGCCTTGACTGGCCTTCAACCAATGCCCTCCTTTTGACTCTGTTAGAGTGCTTCTTACTAGGTCGTCTTTCATGGATCTCACTCTTTTGTATATTATGCCTAATTTTCTCGGTACCTGTTTTCCAATAATTGGATCACTACTCACTAAATGCCAGAATTTATTAAACACCTTACGGATGGTATCATGTTGTGTGCTGAAGTGTGTAATGAACCTCATTTTGGATCTCTTCTGATTTGTGTCTTATGTTTTGCCTGATTTAAATAACACTGTTTCTTGCTTGAGATTGCTTGTCTTGTATATTGCTTTATCAATTACTTCCTCTGAATACCCACGGTCTTTAAATCTACCAGACATTTCTTCGATGGCTGTTTTAAACTTCACGTCATCACTGCAATTTCTTCGCAATCTCATTCCCTTCCCATAGGGTATACTAGCCTTCAAGCTGTTTGGTTAAAAACTAATAGCATGTAATACCATGTTGCTGGCTGTGGGTTTTCTGTAGACTTTAGAATGTAATTTCCCTCCTTTTTCAAAGACTAGTAAATCAAGGAAGACTACTTCTTTCTGGCTCATTGTGCTCATGAAATCGAGGTTCAATTGGTTGTTATTGATGTCTTGAATAAGTTGAAAGAGCTCTCCTCAGAGCCCTTCCAAATTATTTAAAAAATCTATAAACCTCAACCACAAAACCACATTTTCATTCCAATTATCTTGAAATTCTTGCCTGAGCACCTGCTCCTCCCACCAGCCCATATGCAACTGAGCATAACTGGGGGCAAAGCAGGTTCCCATGGCTGTACCTCTCATCTGTTTGTACAATTGTTTTCCAAACAAGAAATAGTTATTTTCAAGACACATTTTAACCATTTCTGTTAACATATTGGTATGGTTCCGAAAAGCCAATAGTCTCATTTCGAGGAAATGCTCTAAAGCCCTTAGGCCATCCTTGTGGGTAATGCTTGTGTATAATGAGGTTACATACATGGATTTTAATAAATAGTCCTTTTCCCAGGATATATCAAAAATCAATTTAAAAAAATCTCCTGTATCCAGGATGTAAGATGGTAAATCTTTTACATGATCTTGTAAAAAATAATTCACAGATTTCGAGGTGTTTTCCATTAGTCTCACTCGGACGACCAGGTGGCTTGATGGGATTTTTGTGTACTTTCGGTATTAGATACATCCCTGGTGTTATAGGATTATCATTGTTAACAGACCGATGCCTTGCTAATCGTTGAGTTTCTTCCCAAAAATATATTTTGTGCACATTTTACTTCTGCAGCAATTACTTTATTGTAGTATCATTTAACTGCAACATCGCTACTTCGATATACTGTTGTCTAGGCCATAAGACTACATGCCTCCTTTGTCTGCACTACTTGCTACCACATTGTCTTCTTTTGTAACTTAGTCACCAAGTTATCATAAGCTTCTCTTTTGAAATTTTGATTGATGTTTTTGTTGTGTGTGGTCCTTTTTAGTTTTTTCAATTCTTCTATAATCAAATTCAAAAATATGTCTTGATTGTCTCTAGGTAAATTTGGTATGAATTTCGAAGGAGGTTTAAATGGACTGACTTCCTCTTCATTCACTTGTAGGCCCATGTTGGAAATCAACTCTTCCTCAAACGTTATCGCTCATTCCTTCTGTCTCAGACTCTAAACGTCTTAAATCCAACAAAATTTGCATATCTGATACTGTTAGATTGATTCCTGTCATAGTTGTTGTTGTTGCTGCCGGTGATCTCCATCTTAATTGAGTGGCATAGTATTTTTGCAGCTTAAGTTTTCTTACAAATTTATATAAATTGACCCCGGTTGTAACATAGTTAAAGTCTTTTTCCGGACAATATGACAGACCTAGATTTAATATTTGCATTTCTTGCTCATTCAAACTGATATTTGAGAGATTTACTATAGATGGGCCCTGATTCATCACTTTGCGAATGAACTTGCATTTCTCTTTTTGATGTTGCTGCGCCTTTTTCTGTTCCTGTTTTTCTTTCTGGATTTTTCAATCTTGGTCTTAAATTTTGAAGTAAGTGTGCGCGTAAAACATTTCATTCATCCACTACAGACGGCACACCTTGTTTCATATCATGTTCATCTTGGTCTGTTTCAGCTTCCGAACTGACGACAGAGCTTGCTGCTGATGCCAATGCCGACTCATTTTGTTTCTGTTCCTGCCTTTGTCTATTGCTCTCCGATAATCTCTGCTGTCTGATAGTGTTGAACCTGCGAGAAAACGTGAAGATCTGCCCCCTCTCATAGTCATTCTTATCGCGCTTGAATTTCTGCATCTTATGATTCACTATGGTGGTCTCTTGTTTATCAATGTGCATTCGCTCATCTCTTCCTTGAAAGTATTTATTTTCTCCTGTTTTGGTAACTTCGCTAATTCCGCATTAAGTGTTTCAATTTCTTGCAATGTGGTTTGCCTGTCAATTTCTGCATATTTGACTAAAATCTGTATTAGGCATATTGACGCCTCTGTATTGCTTTGCGCTCATTCTCTCAACATTTCCGGGTGCGGATTTTCACAACTTGGGGCTACTAAAATACAGAGACCCCTAGGTATTCTTCCAACTTTAAGATAGCTGCTCTCCCACCATTTGGTTAACTCTATTTGGGTCAGTTTTTCTAATTTCTTTAATATTGATAACGCCGGATTCTTATCTTATCATGGATCTATCTAAGAATCCTAGGCCGACTGGACCCGTTGTAAGGGTCAGTAGCCAAAGCTACCAAGTTCTCTGTAAGTCTCCTTTCACTCGCATCTGCCCTCATCTGCCTCTCAATCCCCCTCTCTTCTGCCTCTTCCCTCGGGGCACTGTCCCTAATACAAAACCCAATTCTCATAAACACGCCTCTGTCACGCCTCCTCTGGCCAGGCACCTTTCGAAGGTAATTTTCCATTGAAACCTGTACTTCTTCCATCAACGGTTGGGATGTCCTTGGGTCCCAGGCTTCTTCCAATTATCGGAATTCCGGGATAAACTGTTGCAACTCTCCTCCATACCTAACTCCTAAAACAAAAGGCGTCAGTCTAACTAACGAAGCCAATGTCCTTGCACCTGCAACAGAAGCATGAGAACAGAATAACCTTGCACGCACACAATTTCGCTGACTACCTCTAAATGAGGGCTCGACCAGGAAAATATCTTTCAGCCTACAATTTCAGCTAACATAAGAAATACAAATAGGCCTTTCATTGCAAAACGTAAATGAGGCCTTTACACATCAACTTACACATTAATAAGCATTACATTACAACCCCTATAATTCCTCCTAATTAAACACAATTAATCATTTCTACATATGCGACTTTAATATGATGCATGTTAAATCTAATACATTATTTTCCACACAAACTAATTCATTAAACAATTGCGATAAAAGATCATATAATCACATTCAAATGCCACTTTACTACTTCATGACATAATTTCTAACATCACATTTACACATTTCATTACGATTCTACATTTCTAATAATCAGGTTTTAATATAACACAAATATTTGTGGATTCGGACTAGCCATGATTATGATGCACCCCTACAATTTTTCCAAAACATCATGACGCTCTATCAGTTCCCCCTTTGATGACTAGTGTCATCACCAAAATCACATTTTCCTGGAGAAAGAACCAACCTAAACAGAGCTCGTAGCCATTCTTCCCTGTCAGAACTTCTCTAGATTCTTGATATTCTCGTAGTGACTGTCCTGCAGTCTAGCCATCCTTATCGCTTGCTCCCTAAGGGACCTTTCAACTTGGTTCACCTTGTACCACTGGTAAGCTCTAGCAAAACCCCACAAGCAAACCACATAAATCACAATGATAATGATGGGCTTCAAAATGTAACCAAGAATACCCTTCCCCAAATTCGCAAACCAATTTCCCATTCTGCCAAATCCTTTACCAACTTTTTCCCAAACCCCTTATTCAGTCAGATCCTGGATCTCATGATGGATCACAGTGATGTTACTTATATATTTCTCCAGATCTTTACTGTTATCTGGTATATAAGTACAGCACTCTTGAACCTTCAACATTTTACAGACTCCGCCCTCTTTTGCCAGCAAAACATCCAAAGCAAGACGGTTCTGCATTACCATCGTCCTTATCGACAACATCTCTCCATCAACAAGTAGTAGCGACTTAGCTGTATTCGTACACAACTTATCCACGACAGTTGCCAGCTTCCTAATCTTCACATCGTTCTAAATCACTCCCAAACTTGGTATTGCTGCTCCAAAAATATCTCCAAACACTGCTCCTGCACTTGCATCTCTCCTCACTCTAGAATGCTTTTCACCTTCCAGAAGTTCTAGTTCCTCTGCGTGATAAATCTTGGGGAAAATAATTCCCAAATAACAAGTACCGTACCAATTCGCAGGCAATCTCACATAGGCATTCTTTCCACACACATAATATACTGTTGGCACCACTTGTACCGGACCTTGCAAAAAGTTCTTTGCTGATTCTTCCATAGTGAAAACGTGGTCACACGTACTCTGTCCCACATAGACCTTATCATAATAGGTCTGGACACGTTTCACACACACAGCTTCCCCTTCTGCACAAGATCCAATGCTATAGGACCATAGCTCCCCTTAGCTCTGTGTGTTCTCTCCTCCTCCGTCCAAACTACTGGACTTTCCCCAGTATGGCGTGTTTGTGTTAACTGTCTATATCTATCTTCTACTTGATCTACAAATTTCTTCTCTACACCTGTTAGTGAGCATGTTAAATTATGCCTGTGGGCATTTGCAGTATCTAACGTTACAGTTGGTATGAAATACTTCCCAATCCTATCTTCCTGTTTGTAATAGTCATACTTATTCAGGTGCTTATAAGCTGGTACCTCTGAAAGCACTGCGTCATAATTGGAAAAGAAGTACTCATAATGACCTCTTCTATAAAACATACTAAGCAACAATGAAATGAAATCCCATACGTTAGTGGAAGATGATGATACTTAATACCATCATCCACTGAGGCAGGCAACTGCATACACACATAACAATCTTTCGCATCCATCGCCTCAACATACTCATATAGCAGCTTGGCATACGCATTAAGCTTAAAATCACCTCTAGACAAATCTACATGCAATCTACGACTATTTTGATCTAGCATAGCCTTTTCAGCTCCTATGGTGTCCTCTTTCTTGATAGAAGTACTAGGTGTAGGTGTCCCTTTCACCCCTACGATTTCTACCTCATGTGAAACAGAAAATGATACTATAATAACTATGAATATAGAAACTATTACTCCAACTATAAATGTGCCTATTATCCATTTGGATCTAGAGTTCGGATTTCCAGCCTCCATTCTCGTTGTCGGGTTGGTTTTCAGCAACCGAACAGTTAGAGTCCTTTTTCCACCACAGATGCTGTATACCCAGTTCAAACATCACTCCCAAAGCTGGAAATTCCCTTTACAATACTTTCAGTTCTTTATTTACACAGTCCAAAAAGACTTCCTTAGCCCTCTTTCTTCTTCTACGGAAAGTCCCTAAATTTCTTCTTCTTTCTCTCGGGCCTAGGTTATCTTCTTTAAAGTTCTTATTTACAGGATACAGTTCATTCACAATCAACAATAAGTTCCGATCCAATCACAGCTAGAACATGATGCAATATTTCGAGACGAACATCCACCAATTGATGAGATGGCGGTTCGAATCCAAATGTCGGAAAAACCAATCTGTGCAGTATCAGGATTCGCACCTTGCTCAAGACTGGAGGTTTCGGAACCGTGATTGTCAACACCCTTCGATTTCAAGTCCTGGAACCAACAGTCTCACATCGATTTTCAGTAGAAGATTCCTACTGACCACTTTCACGGACCTCAGCCTTCCGGAACTCACTACTCCCGGCATCAGTTACTGCGTAAGTCCACTCTGGGGCAGCGTATCTCTGGCAAGGCACTCTTATCCTTCTCGACCTTCTCAGGCCTTCCTGAGCTTGCTCTTCTTCACTCGCTTCCGACTCGGAGACCTCGGACACAGGGGCAAGATCTCTCTCGGGAGCCAATCTTAGATTCAGCCTTCTCTGTCTCTCAGGCCACGCTTCTTCTGCTCGTCCAGCCCTTCTACTTTCCTCTTGATCACTCTGCACACCACTTCCTTCCGCTGAGTCTGACTCTGTACCACTTACAACACGACTTTCCTCTTCAGAGTAAATGTCTGGGTTGTGTGTAGCGTAACCCTCCTCAGCTTGATCTGGTGAGCAACCAGCTTTGTTAGCAACCCTCACAGCTTGGCTTGGCCCCTCTCGTGGCTCTGCCGCCACAGCTGGATTTTCATTCATGAGAGGAGCCGTTTCTTCCGAGGGTGCTGAAACTCTGCGGGTGTGGGAGGCATGCACCCAGTTTGGCAATCCTCCGCACTTCACTGCTGTGTTCATTACCAGTATTACTTGATAAGGGCCTCGCCAACGAGCATCCAGGCAGCTCTTCCTAACGTGCTTGCGGACAAGCACCCAGTCACCTGGGCATAGGTCATGGCACAGATCACTTGAAGCTGGAACAGCGGCAGCTTGCACCTGCTGAGACACAGAACAGACCACATCAGCTAGTCCTTTGCAGTAATCAAGGATTAAGTCATCAGTGATGTTTATCAAAGCGGTGGCTGGTACTGCTGGCAACCGCATCACCCTCCCCATAAGTATTTCATGCGGGGATAGACCGGTCCTCCTATCTGGGACACTGCGAACACTCAGCAACACTAAGGGCAATGCGTCAGGCCACTTCAGGGTTGTAGACGAACACACTTTTGCCATCCTTGCCTTCAAAGTTCCATTAATCTGCTCCACTATCCCAGAAGCCTCTGGTCGATAGCTACAATGGAGCCTCTGATCAACATTCAAGGCAGCGCAAAGCAACTTCATGATCCCGCTGTGGAAGTATGTTCCTCTATCCGACTCCAACGAGGTTGGAAAACCGAACCTGGGAATCAACTCCCTCAATAGCAGCTTTGCTACTGTGAGGGTGTCACACCTTCGTGTTGGTTAAGCTTCCACCCACCGTGAAAAAACACACACCACCACCAAAATGTACCTCAATCCATTGCACCTAGGCATCTCAATAAAATCCAACTGCATTCTATTGAAAGGTCCCCCCGACCTCCCAATGTGACTCAATGTAACCACAGTTTTCTTTCCAGCATTTATCTGTTGACACGTAACACACCTCTGGCACACTGCTTCAGCAACCGCACGAAACCGTGGATTGTACCACATCTGTCTGAACACTCGCACCATCGCATCCCTTCCAAGATGCACAGCACCATGAATTTGTCTCGCCATCGGGTCAATAGGTCATCTGGTAACACTGCTCGACCATCACTCGAGACCCAAATGTCAGTTTCCCCTTTCTCACATCCTGATTTGATCCACATCTCCTCTTCCTGCTCTGAAACCTCTCCCTGCAGGCACTTGAGTTCCTCCCAAGTGTCTGCCATGGCTAGCATCATGCTGAGCTCGGTTCTTTCTTGGCTCTCTCCTGTGTAATCTCCAGTAAAAATGCATCCTTGCTCGGCACAGAAACGTGCAACTTCGTCAGCGTACTTATTACCAAGAGAAACGAAATCAGTTCCCCTCCCGTGAGCTGCAGATTTCACTACAGCGATTTCTTTGGGACACTGTAAAGCTTCCAACAATTGCCTCACATATTCTCCATTTCTAATGGGTGAACCAGACGATGTCATGTAACCCCTCTGAGACCATAGCTGTCCGAAATCATGAACCACACCGAACCCATACTGGCTTTCGGTGTAGATAGTGATTCAGATCTGATCAGCCGCTAAACCGGCACGAGTCAGGGCAATTATTTCGGCCACTTGTGCAGAGTATACTCCTTCTAAGCAAGCAGCTTCAACCACTCCAGTAATAGTACATACAGCAAATGCTGCTCTCAAATGACCCACATTGTCCTTAAGCATGAACCATCAACAAAGAAAATTTCATCAGGGTCAGGCAGAGGTTCATCAACAATGTCAGGTCTCGGTTTGGTGCAAAGTTCAATCACATCAAGACAGTCATGGTCTTCACAATCTTCATCGTCTGCATTTGGCAAAGTCATCAGTGTAGCTGGATTTAAAACAGAACACCTTTTCAGAGTCACATTCTCCGCTGCAAGTATGACGTGCTCGTAGCGTGTGAGTCTATTGTTTGTCAGGTGCTGTGTTTTAGTCCTTGTCATCAACAGAATGCGGAACATGAACTATCAACGGGTGACCCATGACAATGCTTTCTCATCTTTCAATGCTGACACCGGTTGCAGCAACGGATTTGAGACATCCGGGCAACGCTGAAGCTACTGGATCTAAAGTAGCTGAGAAATAGGCAACTGGTCTACGGACACCTCCATGGCTCTGAGCCAGAACTGACAATGCACAACCTTCTCGCTCACAACAAAACAATGAAAAGGGCTTGTTGTAGTCGGGCATCCCTAGAGCCAGAGCGCGGCACAGGCCCTCTCTCCGCTCCAGAAACGCCACCAAACAGTCGTGGTCCCATGGTACCGGATCACTCACATCCTTGTGCGTCAGCCTTTGCAGAGGCTTCGCCTTCAGCGAGAAATTGGGAATCCATTGGCGGCAGTAACCAACCATTCCCAAGAACATTCGGACTTCCATCTGAGTGGTAGGCACGGTCATATTCATGATCGCCTCAATTCGATCTGGTGACACCTTTCTCTTGCCTTTCTCGATTCGATGACCCAAGTACTGGACCTCACTCAGACAGTACTGCAACTTATTTGGAGACACCTTGTGTCCATTCTCTGCCAAATGATTCAGTAAGGCAATCGTGTCGACCCTGCAAGCATCCTCCGTTTCTGATGCAATCAGGAGGTCATCGATGTACTGCACGAGAACTGAGTTCTGCGGCAGAACAAGACTCTCAAGGTTCTTTTTCAAGATCTGATTAAAGATCGACGGACTCTCTGTGTACCCTTGAGGAATACGACACCACGTTAACACACGGTCTTCCAGTCGGAAAGCAAATAAATATTGGCTCTCCTCATGGAGGGGTATCGAAAAGAAGGCTTGACACAAGTCAATCACAGTAAACCATTCAGCCTCGCATGGAATCTGGAATAGTATCACTGATGGATTCGGTACCACTGGACAACATGGAACAACAATCGTGTTGACCTTTCGCAGGTCCTGCACGATTCTGAATTTCCCACTTGGTTTCTGCAATCCCATAATGGGTGAGTTGCATGGACTGCCCATTATCTCCTTCAGGATCCCCTGCTTGATCATAGACTCGATTACAGGTTTGATCCCTGCGATTGTCTCTGGTGACAGATTGTACTGAGGCATTCTCGGGAACTCAACATTCTGCTTAACTTGGATCTTAACATGGCTCTACACCCTTGATTAATCCAATCTCTTCTCCCGTGAAATCCCACACATCCAAAGAAACGGAATCTCGTAAGTCAAGTGGAAGCTCTTCCACTGTCAACACAGGATACATCTCTATGCACAAATGCTGATTTGCAACCTTAAAGGTGGCATCATCGTCCTTTGTCTGTACTTCTACTCCCTTGGGCGTGCAATAGATGGTACAATTCAGCTTGCACAAAAGATCTCGTCCTAACAAGCAGACTGGACTTGAGTCGCACACCACGAACTAGTGTCGATCTCGGAAGGTTCCTATTCTCACTGGAATCGGCTCAGTCAATGGATTTGTCATCTTCTTATTCACCACTCCTACAACTTGGATTGATTGTCCCGAGAGGGGTAGGTTGGGAACTACTGCAGATCTTACAGTAGAATGGGTAGCACTAGTGTCAACCAAAAAGGTGGTAGGATGACCACCAACATCTGCCTCTACAAACGGTCCCCTCTGGTCTACCTCTAAGACTGCCCCAAAAGTGCAGTCTTCCTCCCCCCTCAGGCACCGTCATTTCAACGGGTCTGAGCTGTACTCATCATAATCATCAAAAAGAGGCATCTGCTGGTACGTTCGGGTTCCCTGCGGAATCCTCGGAGGTTGTGGAACTTGCACCTGCGGGCCTAATGTCCCCCCTTGCATGGATCTGGGTCTCGTTACCGTATTGACGACCTCGGGCACCTGCACTATCTCTGCCTCTTGTTGCACCTGGTTTGCTGGGTTCGATCTACACTTGCGCTTCCAATGCCTGATCTTGTGACAAAAGTGACACGCAGTGGTCTTTTTCAGTGTTGCCACATCCACCCCTGTCTTGGGGTCTACAGGTTTCCCCTTCCCTTGACCCTGCACATTCTGTGTCCCTCCTTGATTGTTTCCCTGCCTTCTCCCTAGCGTTCCTCCATTTGGCTGTGTCTGATGTTCCCTGTCAGCGGTTTGCATTTGGACTAGCATCAGCTTGTCCTTAAGCTTCCTATGTTTCGAATCTATTTCATCGCTGCAGTACCTGGCATACCGCAGTATTTCGTCCACTGACTTGTTCTGCCAGCAGATCAGGTGTTGCTGAATCATGAAACTAACTTCTGGCCTCAGACCCAAGACGAACTTGGACACAAACTGTCCCATGTCTTTAGGATCTAGGGTGTCTAACCCACTGTACTGCTTAAAGGCTTGTAAGAGCCTTTCGTAGTATTCATGCACAGATTCCTTCGGCTCCTGAACAGTTCGATCTATCTTGACCCAATCAATATCTTGTGGCGAGATTTTGGATTTCAGCCATGTAATCACCTGTTCGAACTTTTTCATAACAATAGGTGATGGACCATTTGTAACAGAATCCCTGTCTGGTTCAGAAGTTGGCCAATCAACTGCAACCTTACAAGCTGCCCACAAATCACTTGGTACTACGATATCAAACAACGTGTTCAAGTCAACCCACAACACTTTCGAAATTTTGACAAAACGATCGACCTGCTTGTACCATTCGACAGGCTTCTCCCTCAGCTGAGGGAACTCGTTCGTAAATGCTGCCAAATCACCTCTACTCTAAGGCACATGCACATACCCTCCATTCTGTACCTCCCGCAAGGGATAATTTTCCACTCCTATTGTTCCCCCTCCTGGAGGTGGTGTCTCTCCTACACTCTTTTGGTATTCTTCTTCTTGGACCATCTTTCCTCCCACTTATCGAGCATGCTCCATGCACGTAACCCTATAATCAATTCTCGAATGTGAGCCTTCAACCCTATGACTCTCTTCTCTTCCAGTTCCTGATCACTGTACTGTAGTCTATGACTTCCCTGTAACATTTTCGTTTTGGACAAATCCACCTCATACCTCTTTGCCAACTCTGTCAATTTCTCATGTGCTGACCTGGCTTTGCGAGTTACATCCTTAGCTACAAACAGTAACTCATGTGGCTCATAAATCTCCACTCTTTCCAAAGGCAGGTTTCCACTAATAATCTCATTACTTCAGCCTTCAACCTCACCACATCCAGCATTTTTGCTCTTATAGCAACTTTTAGGGTCCCTCTACTAGATGCACCATTCGACTCTTCATTCTCCTTGCTCTGATCTCCGCATTGATTCCCTTCCTGTATATTTCTAAGGACTGGTCGGCTTCCTGAGTTTCCACGATCCCAATCTCCTGCCATCCTATCACTCTGTATAAACAAAAACAATGGTTCTGTCGGGCATACAAACTATTTCTTTCAGAAGTAATTATTTCTTTTATGTTATTTTCTACAATCTTCAACAATGATATCCGAAATGTTTAGAAACCATGGAACACATAGCAAAGAACACTGACGCAAATTGGTGAGTATTATGGTGTTTTATATAAATTAAAGCATTTATATATACTCACACATTTGTAAACAAGGATGTCAAATCAAGGTGAAGCTTACGGTGATGTGTACTAAAGTGACATTGGTGCTCAGTGATAGAACTTGGTGTATATATTATGTACAAGGTGATTAAAATATATACAAGGGAAGAGAAGGCCAGAATATTATGACAATCACAATGACTCTGTTGCTTATACAAATTATTCAATCATTTGCACCCAGAGTCTTGGTAAACCTGGACCGTAGGAGAAATTCGACGTTTCAACCCAATCTATGCTTAATTAAGAAGTCAAGGCGGGTCTTCATCAGGACAGGTGTGGGGGAGTAGGGGATGACATCCCTCAGTGAATCATAGAATCAATCCTGATTAGTTGGTCATCATTAAGAACGAACAATCCAAGTGGTTCGATCAGCCGTGATCTTGCTGCCGGCGTGGGGAATCTGAAGTGATTTGCACGACTTTGTAAATGCGCTGGGAAGTAGCTTGCTACGAGATGGCAGCGTCGACACAGGACTCACGCCTGGCTTCGCATTACATATCGGAACTTCCCAGCGCATTTTCAAAGTTGTGCAAATCACTTCAGATTCCCCCACGCCGGCAGCAAGATCACGGCTGATCGAACCACTTGGCTTGTTCGTTCTTAATGATGACCAACTAATCAGGATTGATTCTGTGATTCACTGAGGGCTGTCATCCCCTACTCCCCCACACCTGTCCTGATGAAGACCCGCCTTGACTTCTTAATGAAGCATAGATTGGGTTGAAACGTCGACGATCTCCTAGGGTCCAGATTTACCAAGACTCTGGGTGCAAATGATTGAATAATTTGTATAAGCAACAAAGTCATTGTGATTGTCATAATATTCTGGCCTTCTCTTCCCTTGTATATATTTTAATCACCTTGTACATAATATATACACCAAGTTCTATCACTGAGCAGCAATGTCACTTTAGTACACATCTCCGTAAGCTTCACCTTGATTTGACAGCCTTGTTTACAAATGTGTGAGTATATATAAATGCTTTAATTTATATAAAACACCATAATACTCACCAATTTGCGTCAGTGTTTTTTGCTATGTGTTCCATGGTTTCTAAACATTTCGGATATCATTGTTGAAGATTGTAGAAAATAACATAAAAGAAATAATTACTTCTAAAAGAAATAGTTTGTATGCCCGACAGAACCATTGTTTTTGTTTATATATCCATACCCAGGTCCCGAGGGACACAGGGTCACCCCATTGTTGTTTAACTTTATCCTATCACTCTGGTTCCTCACTGGTGGTTCCCACATTCTTAAATCAGATTTTGAATCGGCTAAAGACCTTGGCCTCACCGTTCTTACTTCCACCGGTCCTCTAGAGGAATTTGCAGTGACTGGCAATGGCGTACTCGATTCCATGGGTCTCGGTAGGTGAGCTATCCCACTCACTATGCCATTCCCTCCAGAGCTAGTCCCTTCTCTTCCTACTGTCTGCGTTAAACTTCCCTCACTTACTTGATCTGGGTCATATACTGACACTATGGGGCCAATGGTGACCGGCACTGTAAGAGCATCCGGTAACCTTGTAACGCCTGTAACTCCATTAGTTTCAGAACCTGCTGGTGTCTGTGTCCTCATCCCTTCTGTTCCTGTTGCGATTCTCCCTACTACTCTCGCTCTAGGTTGAGTCTGCAAATCTCCAGTCCCCTCGGCTGGAGTTGATTTTCCCTCTCCTGAGTCTGGGTTATATGAAGGTGGTCTTTCTGATAGTAACCTATCTAACAAGCTGTCATCTGTATCACTGTTGTCTTCCTCACCCCACTCCTTCTGGGCCTCTCCTACTTTTATCATCAACGGGAATAGCCTATCCCCCTCAATAGTTTCCACCCTCCATCTTTTCTCCATTGCGTCCCATCTCGCATCTTGAAATGCCCTGATTGACTTTTTCACCCTTTCCTGACTTCGTTCTCTTTTCCTGTCAGGTGCTGCTCTCATCCATGCATGTAGCGCCTCGAACTGTGTCGGTCTAGGTAGAGGTCGCAATGAAGACATCATCGTCTTCAACTGATACAACACTTCCAACCTAAAAGTACCGTAACGCGGAAAAGCCAATTCTCCCTCTTTTTCTGTCATTTTATGCCAATTTTCAAGCCAAATTATAGTATGCAATCCCACATTCGTAGCCATGTAATGGGCTGGGGTATCCTCAGGCGGGGCTTCTTCTCCTCCCTGAGTAACTACCCTTTTATCTCCTCTACACATATCTCGTAAAACTTTAAAACATTTCATGACGAAATCACTTTCTTTTACACTCAGCGTTTTGTTTTACTTCCTGATGTTAATCCACCAATACCAGCGCGGCTTCACACCAACAGGCCTATCGCAGCGTGGCACCTCTTGACGTCACTCTTCCTCCACATGCAGCAGTTCCCCTCCTTTTCAATTTGTCTCTCACACACTCACGCGTCTCTTTCATACAACGAAATAACTGTTTGTCCACCAAACGACCAAACAGTCACTTCTCTGACTGTCTGTCCACCAACGACCGGACAGTCTCATACAATAGTTGACCTCAACTTCTGGCAACTGTCTGTCCGCGAAACGACCGGACAACTGCCTCAGACTACCCTGCCCACGAACGGCCGGACAGTCATGTACTTAATCGATAGGATCCACTCGCTCAATGATCCACATATAGTAACCCACGACCTGCGTCGATTACTCACGCACTCACACACGCGTTTCCCTATCACCGGTGGGTCAGTCAACGACGTCTCATGACTCCTACAATCTCTGGTCAGACAATTTCAACTCTGGGTGTCTTCTACACCACAATCTCTTATCCCGGGATATCAAAATCAAATCTCATGGACCGCGTGCGCTCACAGTCCGAAGCCACAATCTCTCGACTCTCACTCCAACTCCGTAAGACATCACACAATCAAAATAACACCGCAATCTAACACACACACATCCCTGTTCATACTCACTCTCCCACGAACTGCTGCTTCTACCGCACCGTCACTCTCCGGTGAATTCCATCGAACGCTGTCGTCATCCGCTCACGATCCGCCGGATCACCATCACTCAGGCTCTATGGGTTCAATGACTCTCCTACTCTACTTTTCCCCTTACTACAGAGGTAACCATCCTCTGCTACCAACTGATAACGCCTGATTCTTATCTTATCATGGATCTATCTAAGAATCCTAGGCCGACTGGACCTTTGTTACCTGCTGAAAAGTGTAAAGGGGAGAAACCAATATATTCACAATAAACTTCAGTTTGGTCAATCTAGACTCGCGGAAAGGATCACTGACTCCGGATTCAAATTTAGGGGTTTTATTACAAAGCCAAAAATAACTGAACATACAAGCACCTCATGACGAGGTTAAAAAGATACATGGGCACTAATACAAAATTCATCCTACGTACCAATCTAATTCGTTGAAACACAAAAAGAATAATTATCTCTAAAAATATTAAACAAGCAATAACTGCTCCAACATCTAAGTTAGTCTTCATTAGTACCTGTGGAAAAATCCATTAATCTGTCCCTACGCTACTTCTACAATGGCATCCCTACTTAGCATTTCCCAGGCAAGATCAAGAAAAGGTGTCAGCTCGTGAAGACTTCCTAAGAAGCACACTCACGTTGTAAGGGTCAGTAGCCAAAGCTACCAAGTTCTCTCTAAGTCTCTTTTCGCTCGCATCTGCCTTTCAATCCCCCTCTCTTCTGCCTCTTCCCTCGGGGCACTGTCCCTAATACAAAACCCAATTCTCATAAACACGCCTCTGACACGCCTCCTCTGGCCAGGCACCTTTCGAAGGTAATTTTCCATTGAAACCTGTACTTCTTCCATCAACGGTTGGGATGTCCTTGGGTCCCAGGCTTCTTCCAATTATCGGAATTCCAGGATAAACTGTTTCAACTCTCCTCCATACCTAACTCCTAAAACAAAAGGCGTCAGTCTAACTAACGAAGCCAATGTCCTTGCACCTGCAACAGAAGCATGAGAACAGAATAACCTTGCCCGCACACAATTGCGCTGACTACCTCTAAATGAGAGCTCGACCAGGAAAATATCTTTCAGCCTACAATTTCAGCTAACATAAGAAATACAAATAGGCCTTTCATAGCAAAATGTAAATGAGGCCTTTACACATCTACTTACACATTAATAAGCATTACATTACAACCCCTATAATTTCTCCTAATTAAACACAATTAATCATTTCTACATATGCGACTTTAATATGATGCATGTTAAATCTAATACATTATTTTCCACACTAACTAATTCATTAAACAATTGCGATAAAAGATCATGTAATCACATTCAAATGCCACTTTACTACTTCATGACATAATTTTTAACATCACATTTACACATTTCATTACGATTCTACATTTCTAATAATCAGGTTTTAATATAACACAAATATATGTGGATGCGGACTAGCCATGATTATGATGCACCTCTACAATTTTTCCAAAGCATCATGACGCTCTATCAATATATATGTATAATGCATGGGACTCTGTAATCCCCATATAAATGCCAGTATCTAATCTCTTTGTAATCAGTGACTTGTGACGCACCAAGTCGCTGATTGTAAAGAAAAGGCGCCGGAACTCAACAATTATAAGTAATTACCGTTGAGTTCTGATGTCAATATGCCTGCTACCAGCAGCCAAGGTGAAAGGCAGGTCAGGTTATGGAGCATTAGTGAAGCACCTGTTTAAAGCAATGAAAAATGAATGTTGTTTTCCTTTTTCTGCTCTATTTTTTAGCTTACAATGACAAGCAGAGAGAACATGGTTTTTTTGCACTCCTTAGATAGTTAGTGAAAATCTAGAATCTGTCTGCATGTTTCTGCACATTCCAAGCTAGTGCAGCTATTTTTAAAAACGGACTTCTATTGAACTGTTTCTAATATCTGTTTGCAACAAATAAGTATGTTTTTAATGTGTTTTATTGTGCTCAAGAGGTTTTATTTTTATTCTTCATGTTTGCAAACATGCTCACTCTTGCATAGGAAAGAGCTATGCACCACGTTTTGAAAAGGTTTGTGGGAAAGGTGATGTGTGACCACATATTATATGGGATAAAGTACCCCCTGGTGTACATGATCAGGATATTGCCAGTCACCTCCAAATTCCATAATCTTATAAAGGAACTCGGCGTTCTGCCTCATTCCTCTTCATGCTTATGGGACTCCTCTCTGATTTGCAATATCCTTATAATGTACATCAGGGGGTACTTTATCCCTTATATATTACACAGTTGCAGTCGCTACTGTGTAGCTATACGTAGGACCTAGTTACCATAGGAAAATTATTTTGTGTTCTGTTAGTAACTTTGGAACTGTTTGACGAATCTTCACAAAACTTTCACAAAAAAAAGTAAATTTCCTCAGCTCCCTCCTGGAAGGTTTTAGGGTGATCCAAAACACTCTACCATGCACTGTGTTCTCATAAATGATGTGATTTCCGAAGTCATAAGTATTGTTGTAAATGCTATTATTTCAGATGGCATAAGTGATGTTAAATGAAAGGGTATAGGCACTTCATGGAGAAGGTGTATGTTACAGTTAATGTAGTGTGGCTATCGAGTTAAATACAGTGTGTATGGAGGTGCACAAGTCATATAATTTTAAGGTAATGTGTAAATTATACATTTAAGGTATAAATATAACTTTAGAATTTCCAATATTTGTGTCATTTAAGTGTGGTTTGCAAAGAAATCCTAAATAATTATAGATAGAGTAGTTTGAAGGTGGTGCGTAAATTATACATTTAAAGTATAACAATAACTTCAGAATTTTAATGTTTAGATTGTATAGAAAGATTAAATAAAGTTTTCCTAAATATAACAAAAGCTTAACCATTGATTTTTTTCATAGATTTAAAAAAAAATTATATTGTGTTTGAAATGGTAGAGTCCAGTGGCATCGAGTGGAGTGTCGTTAAGTGGAGTGTCATACAGTAGAGTGGAGGATAGTGTCATACAATGTAATTTCATAGAGGATAGTGTCATAGAGTGGAGTAAAGTGGAGCGGTGTAGCTACAGTGAAGGAAAGTGCCGTGGAGTGGCATGTTGTATATTAGTGTTGCATGGAGAGCAGTAGCGTGGAGAGGCATAGCACTAAGGCCAGTAAACTGTCAAAAAAGTGATTTGGCGTCTTGTACATTAGTGAAGTGGTGTGTCGTAGAGTGTTGGAAACTGTTGTACAGTTTAGTAGAGTGTTGTACAGTGGAGTGGTGTGTCGTAGAGTGTTGGAAACTTGTACAGTTTAGTAGAGTGTTGTACAGTGGAGTGTAAGGTCATAGAGTGGAATAGAGGGTTGTACTGTGTAGTGTAGGGGCATAGAGTAGAGTACAGTGTGGTACAGGGGCACAGAATGTAGTAGGGTTTTGTAAAGTGGAGTTGCATAGAGTGGAGTAGTGTTTGGTAGAGTGGAGCGGTGTAGAATGAAGTGTCATAAAGTGGCATAGAGTAGGGTAAAGTGTGATGCAGTGCAGTAGAGTGCAGTGGAGTACAGTGGAGCGGCGTAGCGTGGTGTGGAGTGGAGTAGGTTGTTGTACAGTAGAGTGGCATGGAGTTGAGTAGAGTGGACTGGCATAGCATGCAGTGGAGTAAAGTGTTGTAGGGTGGAGTGGTGTGACATACAGTGGAGTGTACTGGTGTGTTGTAGAGTGTTGCAAAGTGTTTTAGAGTGGAGTGCCACAGAGTAGATTACAGTATTTTACAGTGAAGTGGAATATAGTAGATTGCGATACAGTATGGTAGAGTGGCGTGCCATAGACTGTTGTGGAGTTGAGTGGGATAGAGTAGTGTACAATAGAGTGGTGTAGAGTGCAGTAGTGCAGTAGAGAAGAGTAGTGCCTCAGAGTACAGTATAGTAAACTTGAGTGAAGTGGCATAGAAGGAGTTGCGTAGAGTGTTGTAAAGTGGCATAGAGTAAAGTTTAGTGCTGTAGACTCGCATTGACAGGAGTCCATTGTTTTACAATAGAGTACTATAGAGTGGAGTATAGTGTGGTAGAGTGGAGGCACATATACTGTGGAGTATAGTGTGGTAGAGTGGAGGGGTGTAGACTGTCCTTGAGTGGAGTACAGTGTCATTGAGTGAAGTACAGTGGAGTGACATAGAGTGGAGTAGCGCATAGTGGAGTGGTGTACAATGGAATAGAGTACAGTGGAGTGGAGTGGCATAGAGTGTAAAAGCATTGAGTGGAGTGATGTTGAGTGGAGTTATGTACAGTCGAAAAGTGTAAACTAGTGTGTCGAAGACTGGAGTGGCGTACAGTGGAGTGGTGTAGAGGGGAGATCCATAGAGTGAAATATCATGCAGTGGAATAGTGTAGAGTGGAATGGAGTACAGTGCGGTGGGGTAGAGTAGAGTGACGTATAGTGTAAAAGCGCACAGTATAGTGGTGTACAAGGAAGTGGCGTGGAGTGGACTGGCATACAGTGGAATTGCCTACAGTAGTATCACGTAGAGTGCAGTAGCTTACAGTGGAGTGCTGTAAAGTGGAGTGGCATACAGCGAAATGGCGTAGAGTGGAGTGGTTTAGAGTGGAGTGGGGTTAGTGGGGTTAGTGGAGTGGTGTAGAGTGGAATAGCATAGAGTGGAGTGGTGTCTTCTGCATTTTTTACCATCAGAACCGTGCGTAAAATTCTTCCGTTCATTCTTAAAAAGACCAGAAAAACAGTTTTAATCTCCCTGGTTTTATCAAAGTTGGACTACTGTAATGCCTTATATATTAACTTACAGTCCAACCTACTCAGAAGACTACAATCGGTACAGAATGCCGCCGCCAGATTATGCTAGATGTTCCCAAACACCAGTCCATTAGGGCTGGGATTCAAGAGTTGCATTGGCTGTCAGTCGGCCAGCGCGTGAAATTCAAGGCACTTTGTATTGCACACAAGGCACTTTACAGAGAAGGTCCACAATTTTTGTGGGACGCTTTTAGCTGGTACTCTCCAAGCAGATCACTACGTTCGGCCAATGCTTTCCTTATGCCCACCTCCAGAGTCAAAATGATGAACTGGGGGGGGGAGGAGTTTCAGACATAGTACTATCAGGATATGGAACTCCCTTCCGCTTTCTCTTAGGAAGATCTCTTCTCTGTTTGAATTTAAAAAGCACCTTAAGACATGGCTGTTCAAAAAATAGTTTCCCTATCACAGTATGCGGACCATAAGCGCCTAGATACCTAAGGGTATTAGTGCGCTATATAAATTGTTATAACATAACATAACGTAGAGTGGGGTGGTGTAGAGTGTAGTTGCGTACAGTGAAACAACATATAATGGAGTGGCGTAGACTGGAGTGAAGTAGACTGGAGTGAAGTAGAGTGTAGAGGCATAAAGTGGAATAGCGTAGAGTGGAGTAGCATAGAGGGGAATAGTGTTTAGTGGAGTGGCATACAGTGAAGTGATATAGTGTGGAGTGGGGTAGAGTGGAATAGCATAGAGTGGAGAGGAGTTGCGTACAGTGGAATAGCTTAGAGTGGAGTGGCGTACAGTGGAGTTAAAATGCCTTATAATTTTAAAAATACTCACCCTACTTACCGAAAAGGATCTTCTGCGCACCATAATGTATAATACTGCAAAAATTTTCCAACTAGTCGCTTGGCGCTACACATGAGTACAAAGCCTATGGAAAATGTATTGGTGGAAAAACGTGCTTTGAGACCCTGCCCCCCTTTTTAATTTGCACCCCCTTGACCTATCACCTCAAAACTTTGCATCATCTGCCAATGTAGAAAAAGCTATAGCTCTGCAAGGTTTGGGGAGATTCGTCAAATGGGCACAAAGTTATTAACAGTCAAAACACCAAGGAATTCCTATCTCTGGCATAACAATAACTACAGAGTGGCTACAGCCACTCTGTAATGTTTTTTTTTTGGGGGGGGGGGGGAGTTTTATGAAGGTTTGTCAAACGGTGGCAAAGTTATTAGTATATGAAAAAATATTCTTCCAAGGGAAGCTCTGACCTAATTATAACTGCAATAGTTAGGCTCAGACTTCACTTGTACAAAACTACTTCAGCGGTTATAGTTACCCGAGCAAACTATAACTTGCGCCCCCGCATTGCACTGCTTATGACCTTTCATATTACATCACTCATGATATGGTCAGTGACATCACTGATGACATCCCTGATTACATCTCAAATAGCATCACTGATGACATCATCAAGTGGCTGTAAGGGTTTTTAAGAGTTTATGGTTGTTAAACATATATATTAACCTATTACAAAAGTTAAATTAGTATACTAGGTGCACTACTACTGAGTGATAGTACTTCTAACATATATTATGTGAGTGGCTCTTTGACTGTATGTATCCTTGTATGTAAGGGTATGTGAGTTGCTGTATGGGTGTGTAAGTAGCAGTGTGGGTGAGTGAGATGGTGTGTGAGTGGCTGTGTTGGTGAGTGAGTGGGTGTGTCAGTGGCTGTACGGGTGAGTGAGTAGCGGTGTGAGTGGCTCTATGGGTGGGTAACTGGGTGTGTAGTGGCTGTATGAGTGAGTGACTGGGTGTGTAAGTAGCTGCATGGGTGAGTGAGTGTCAGTTTGAGTGGGTGTTTAAGTGAGTAGGTGTGTGAGTACCTGTATTGGAGAGTGAGTGTCTGTGTGAATGGCTGTATGGGTGAGTGAGCAGATATGTGATTGCTTGTAAGGATGTGTGAATGGGCACGTAAGTGATTGTGTAGGTGTGTGAATGAGTGTGTGAGTGCTTGTATGGGTGAGTGAGTGGCTGTGTTGAGAGGCTGCATGGATGAGCGAGTGTGTGTGTGAGTGACTGTGTAGGTGAATAAGTGGGTGTGTGAGTACCTGGATGGGGGAGTGTGTGGCTCTTTGAGTGGCTGTATGGGTGAGTGACTGGTTGTATGAGTAGCTAGATGGGTGAGTGAATGGTTGTGTGGGTGGCTGTACGAGTGAGTGAGTGGGTGTGTGAGTGGCTCTATGGAGGAGTGAGTGGGTGTGTGAGTTCTGGTATGGATCTGTGAATGGGTATGTGAGTGGCTGTGTGGGTGTTTGAGTGGGCATACAAGAGGTTGTATGGGAGTGTGAGTGGTTCTGTGGATGATGTCATCAGTGATGTCATTTGAGATGTCATCAGTGATGTAATATGTGAGAATAAGCATTACCTCAGGTAACTATAACTGCGGAATTATACTGGTTTTGTATGAGTGAAATCTGAGGCTAACTATAACGTCCATGTAACCTTGGGTTTTTTCAGTGAATTTCTAAGGTATTTCAAATTCTATTTCCTAACTGTAACGCCCCCGTAACCTTTGCTTTTTTAAATGAATTTCTATGGTTTTTTTAAATGGTAGTCGCATTTGCAGAGTGGTGGAGAAAGTAGGCCTGGGCATAGTTCGCGGAGTTTTGCCACGCGGAACTCCGCGAAGTTACAAAAAACTCTGCGAAGTTCCGCGAGCGGCGGAGTGCAGTGCAAACTGCAGTTTGTGCTGGTATTCCTGCCGCTCGGGTAGAAATTCTACCCGAGCGGCAGCTCGCGCTCGCGAACTTACCGTTTGCAATCGCTAACTTACCGTTTACGATCGCGAGCGGGGGAAAGATGTTGCTGCACATCGCGAAGCGGAGTTTTCTGCACTCCTCGAGCTCCGCGGAGTGCAGAAAACTCTGCAAACTCCGCGAACGGAGCAAAGTTCACCGCCCAGGCCTAGGAGAAAGGGGGTGGGGCCTCCAACCAGCTCTCAGGAATCCTGCTGTGTCGGACTTACTGGATGTAACAGGAGGGCTTCGGGGCCCCCAAGAACCCTCAGCATCCAAGAGGACTTCATCCACAACCAGCAGTGAGCCAGGAGGCGCATTTGCAGAGTGGTGGAGAAAGGGGGCGTGGCCTCCGAAGACCTCTCAGCGATTCTTCTGTGTGTGTCTTACTGCAGGTAACTGGAGAGCTTTTTGGCCCCCAAGGACACAATAGAGCCAAGAGGACTTCATCCCCCAACCAGCACTGCAGCAGGAGGCGTGTTTGCAGAGTGGTGGAGAAAGGGGGCATGGCCTCCGTAGTCCTCTCAGCAATCATACTCTGTGGGACTTACTGCAGGAAACAGGAGGGTTTGTTGGCCCCCAAGGACCCTCTATAGCCAAGCGGACTTCATCCCCCAACCAGCAGTGCACCAGGAGGCATGTTTGCAGAGTGGTGGAGAAAGGGGGCATGGCCTTTAAAGTCCTCTCAGCAATCGCACTGTGTGGGACTTACTGGAGGTAACAGGAGGGCTTGTTGGCCCCCACGGACCCTCAGCATCCAAGGGAACTCCATCCCCAACCAGCAAGAAAGGGGACGTGGTCTCCGAAGACCTCTCAGCAATTCCGCTGTGTGGGTCTTACTGCAGGTAACAGAAGAGCTTTTTGGCTCCCAAGGACAATCTAGAGCCAAGAGGACTTCATCCTCCAACCAGCACTGCAGCAGGAGGCGCGTTTGCAGAGTGGTGAAGAAAGGGGGCATGGCCTCCGAAGTCCTCTCAGCAATCGCACTCTGAGGGACTTACTGGAGGGAACAGGAGGGCTTGTTGGCCCCCAAGGACCCTCTATAGCCAAAGGGACTTTATCCCCCAACCAGCAGTATGCCAGGAGGCGAGTTGCAGAGTGGTGGAGAAAGGGGGCGTGGCCTCCAAAGAACTCTGAGCAATCCCACAGTATGGGACTTGCTGGAGGTAACAGGAGGGCTTTTTGGCCCCCAAGGACAATCTGGAGCCAAGGGGACTTCATCTCCCAACCAGCAGTGCGCAAGGAGGCACGTTTGCAGAGTAGTGAGAAACGGGGGCATTGCCCCTGAAGTCCTCTCAGCAATCCCGCTGTTTGGGACTTACTGGAGGTAACAGGAGGGCTAGTTGGGCCCCAAGGACCCTCTGCAGCCAAGGGGACCTCATCCCCCAACCAGTTGTGCACCAGGACGTGTGTTTGCAGAGTGGTGGTGAAATGGGACGGGACCCCGGTGACTTGCCGGTTTCCCCCCCCATTATTTGGGAGGGGGGAGCCGCATGGCCCCCCTTCCATGGGCCGATTTGGCCCCAGGTACCCCATCCCCTGGGGCCAGGCCTATTGTTGAATGGGGGAGAGGGGCCACGCTGCTCCCCTTCCAGGGCCGATTTTGGCCCCAGGGACCCCATCCCCCAGGGCCCAGCTTTCTTTTTAATGATTTTTTAATAAATTAATGGGAGTGGGCCAAGTGGCCCACCTCCCGGGCCAATTTTGGCCCCGTGGACCCCATCCCACATCTCCCGGGGCCCGGCCTCAAGTGTGGGTGCCCTGAAACCGGTCCTAGGATGCTTTTTTCCAGTCCAGGGAGGACCTGGCCTGGCAGTTCGGGCTGGACTGCTCCCATTGGGTCAAGACTAATTTGCATATGGCTGGGTCCAAACTGGAATGGCATGGTGAGCAAAAAAACGATGGATTTAGGCCCAGATCTCTGTAGTGGGGTGAATGTATGACATTGTTCTGCATTCTGTCCATCAATTGGTCTTTTTGCATTTGTCACCCCGAGTGGGACGGGTATGCCTGGACGTGGGTCCCGTGCTCTCCATGCCACTGGAGTCAAGCTATCCTGGCTGAAGAGGGGTAAAACTCCGAAACCAGTCCTAGGATGCTTGTTTCCAGTCCAGGGAGGACCTGACCTGGCAGTTCGGGCTGGACTGTTCCCATTGGGTGCAGGATCAAGACTGATTTGCATATGGCTGGGTCCAAACCGGAATGGCATGGTGAGCAAAAAAACGATGGATTTAGGCCCAGATCTTTGTACTGGGGTGAATGCATTCTGTCCATCAATTGTTCTTTTTGCTGGTTCCACCCAGGGCACCCATTTAGCAATGTGGGGGGAGCATCAAGGCCCCTGCGGCTCGTGCCTGCTCCCCACCTCCGGCGGGAGCCAGCATTGCTTTGACACAGAAGGAGCTGCTGAACATGCAGCTCCCACTCTCTGTCAAAGCAATTGTGCTCCGCTTTGAGCAAGCGAGAGAAAATGCTCTTGCTTGCTCAAAGCGAAGCACAGTTTGCTAGGGTTTGGCGGAAGCAGTAAAGGTCCCGCCAAGCCATAGCAAACAGCTATGTACCGGGGTAGGCACCCCGGGATATAGCGGTCCCCAGGGCCATGTATGGCTCCAGGAGGGGAACAGCCCGCCCCCCACCCTTTCTTGTAATTTGCTCCGGGGAGGTGGTGGTCCCCAGGGCTGCGAGGGGGCCACACAGACCCCGCATTTAATTTTACTTAAGCCCTGGGGACATGGCAGTCCCCGTGAGCTGCAGGGGAGGCAGCATGGGCCAAACAGCCCCCCACATTTCAATAACTCATTGCCACAGGAAGGTGGCTGTCCCTGGGGCTGCAGGGGGGCCGCACGCCCCCACATACTATTACATATGCCCCGGGACTTGGCCCACCCAGGGGTTTTTTTTAAACACAAGTGCGGGAGCCCATGCTTGTGTTTTTTTTAATGTTTACCGCAAATCCGTCACAACCTCACGGTAAAAATTTTAAAAACAAAATGCTTTTTAGCATGGTGGGGTCCCAGAGGGACCCCAAGACCATGGTTTGGAGGCCAGGGTATTCCTGTCATTCCCCCTTTTCTTTATTTTCACTTTTGTTGGGGGGACTCTGTAAAGCCGAGTCCCAAGATGGCTGCCAGTACCTGGTTGAAGTGTTGGTAGCCATTCAGAGTTGTGGATTTCCCTACACAAGCTCGTCTTTTTTCGCAAAGGCTTCGCGACCACAGATATCACTTTAATTTTCAACTTAAATTTCTCAAGAACTACAGAACGGATTTGCACCAAATAAGAAAAAGATCAAGCTGCGTAAAAACATCTACCTTTCTGCCAAATTTGGTGTAAATCTGTCCAGCGGTTCAGGCTGTAGGTTCGACTAAGGGCCCTATTTTAATTTAAATGGGAAAACACACCTTTTTTTTTAGTCCACTTTCTCACGTTCCCCCACTCAACGGATCACCCCGAAACTTCCCATGCATAACAAGATTTACTTTGACACTTTTTGGGGAAAATTTTGTGAAGATTTGTTAACTCGCGCCAAAGATATACGCAAGTCAATATATGTATGTATTGTATTTGTGATGGCATTACTTATGTTTCATATTATTGTGAGCTTTTTTGTACTTACTTTCAGTCCCTTAATGCCATACTCTTTTATAGAGTAATATGTACAAAAGAAGCTTGGATGATATCAGTGATGTCATCAATTATGTTGCTTGAGATGTCATCATTGATGCCATAAATAATGTCATAGAATATGCCATGAGAGATGCAATCTGTGAGGTCATAAGCAGTGCATGGCAGGGGTGCAAGTTATAGTGAGCGCTGCTTTCTATAACTGGTGAATTTCTATGTTTTTTAAGTTCATATGTTCTCACTGAGATATTCACCTAACTTTAATGTCACTTTATGCTTTGTTTTTTTCTGTGAATTTCGAACGTTTTTTTAAAAACAGACAGATCTTTTTATCACACCTAACTATAACGCTACTTTAACCTTTGTGTTTTTTCAGTGAATTTCCGTTTTTTTTTTTTATGTAAAGTAATATTTTATTAGCGTACATAAAGCCAACCCCTGACGTGCACGGCCTTTGGCCCTTCACTCCGGCTAGCCCCAAAAGGCAGTCAACCCCATACTACGCATGGTCTTTAGCTGTGCACAGCTTCGGTCAGGCCCTGTGGCCAACCCACCCCGAGGCAGCCAACCCCACATGCAGCCAATCCCACTATGCGCACTGCCTTTTGTTTAGCCTGGCATGAGTTTAATAGCAGGGCCTATCGTGTAGTCAGGCCCTGCGTCCAACTCCCCACAGGCAGCAAACCCCACATTGTGCTAGGCCTTTGGGCGTGCGTGGCGTGGGATTAGCCATTGGGCCTGTCTTGCAGCCAGGCCCTGCATCCAACTCCCCTCAGGCAGCCAACCCCACACTGCACACAAACCATAGGGTTTAGCCTGCCGCCAGGCCCTGTGGCCAAACCCCCAGCAGACTGCCAATCCCAGTCTTTGGTGTGCGTAGGGTAGGGTTGGCAATCGGGTCATAGGGACCCCATCCATTGGGGCCAAAACATATATATTAAGGGGCGGAGGCATGCAGCCCCCTCCCCGAGCCTTAATTGGCCTCTGGGACGACATCCTCCGGGGCCAAATACAATAAAAAAGGGGAGGGGGCCATGTGCCCCCCCTCGAGCCTTCATGGACCCCGATGACCCCATCCCTGAGGCTTATTTTAACACAAAAGGGAAAGGGGGCCCCATGGGCCTCCTTCCCGAGCCTTCATAGGCCTCAGGGACCCCATCCCCAGGGCCCTTTTTTATTTGAAAGGGGAGGAGGCTGATCAGCCCACCTCCAAGAGCCTTCTCTGCCCCGGGACCCTATCTTTAAGGCGAGAGGTGGGTACTCCAGTGCCCACCCAGGGCACCCACAGGGCACATGTTTGGGGCTGGGCCTCTGTGCCCCCAGCCAGCACCACGCATTGTGCGGGAACAGGCATTGCTCCCTCCGGGTGAGAGCAATATGTGTTCTGTTTCCCTGCCAGCATCAGTGCAGGCAGGGAAACAGAACACAAGTCTGCTATCAGTCTGCTGGAGCATTTTTAAATCTTCCCCCAGCTGGGAGCAGACTTGTTTGCTCCCGTTTGGCGGGAGATTTAAAAATGCTCCCGCCAAACGTGAGCAATCTCATGTTTACCCGCCCAGGTGGGCTCTCCAGACAGACTACTTGAGCTGGCCCCGGGGGATGGGGTCCCTGAGGCCTAAAAAGGCCCAAGGGGATGGGGCCCCATGACCTTCAATGGCTCGGGAGGGAGGCCCCCCGGCCCACCTCTCTTTTTTAAAATAAATCAGCCCTGAGGGATAAGGTCCCCCGGGGAGTTCAAGGTTCAGGGAGGGGGACAGTGCAGCCTACTCCTCTTAATGAATATACCTGGCCCCGGGGAATGGGGGTCCGGGGCCCAATAAGGGCTCAGGGAGGAGGGCCCTACCCACGCCCCCTCCCCATATATATATTTATTTTTGCCATGATCTGTGGGAATCCTGGGGGACTGCATAAAAAAACGCAGATTTTTATTTTATTTTGGCCCCACTCTGTGGCCCCTACACAGGGCCTGGGGGGCAGGATATCCTTACCTTGCCCCTGTATTGGTTTTTTTCTAGCTTCAAGACAGGGGACTTAGTGCCCGAGTCCTGTAATGGCTGTCAGCAACACTTTTCTCATTTTGCTGGCAGACAATCAGAGCGTTCGCTCTCGTTAACTCCCATGGGAGAGAGATGGCCCAAGGAAAAAAAGCTCCCGGAGCCAATCAGAACACTCTATTTTTGAACTGGTGCTCCCCTGAGACTCTAACCGGAGTCCTCTGGACCCAACCGTCTAGATATACAAATAATTTTGTACCTTAGTTTCTCGGTCAGTGGTGAAGGGATCCGAGATCATGCGGCCTGTCTTGACAAGGGCCTGTGGCGCGGTATACAACAGACTAATCCATTGCAGGCACGAGGGCCTATACCATATCCCGCCAGTACCACATCAAGGTATTCCCATCCCAGGGTATTGAATGCCAATTCAATATCTAGGGAGGCTATCCATGCTGGTTCCTGTGTTGTGCGAGCCCAATCCAGTAGCATAAAGAGACGGCTTAAGTTCAAGCTGGTGTTCCGGCCGGGTATGAAGCCTTTTTGGTCGGTATGAACTAGCAATTGTGTCACTTCTAGCAGTCTGTTGGACAGAACCTTGCCCAGTATTTTATAGTCTGTGTTCAGGAGAGACAGAGGGCGGAACAAGCCCATCTGTAGGGGATCTTTGCCTGGCTTAAGTAGCACCACTAGCACGGCTTCTCGAAGCGAGAGGGGTAATATACCTTGGTCAAAGGCATTCGTGAAGACCCGATGTAGTCGGGGGACAAATTGAGTAGTAAATACTGTGTAGAATTCTAGGGGCCAGCCATCCGTCCCCGTGGTTTTACCTCACGCTAGTTGCTGGATGGCTTCAGTTATCTCGGTCTCCATGATGGGGGATTCTAGGGCAGTGAAATGGGGCTGCGGGATCTGGGGGAGAACTATACGTTCCAAGAATAGTTGCAACTCTTGTCTGTCGTATGGTGAGGGGGCTCTGCAGAGGGAAGCGTAGTATTGGGAGAAGGCCGAGTTAATTTCGGTCTGCATATTAACCAGTCGGCCCTCCTGGTTTCAGTAACCATGCTAATGTCCTGCTCGCTTTGTCCCCCTCCACGTGTTTCCTGGTTAGGTATTGTTTATAGTCCTGGGCGCACAGTCGGTCAAGGGTTGTTTTGTGGGATAGCTTAGCTTGGGCCAGTGTGGGTATGACCTGTGGGTCTACGGGTGAAAGGAACTCGCATGGCTGCATTTCCTTCTCCAGGTCCTCTAATTCTTTATTGTGGGACATGCGGGTGCCGTATACTGCTTTTATCGCGTATCCACGTAGGACCACTTTGAATGCGTCCCACTCTAATTCAGCACTGAATGCAGTGCCTTCATTGTCTAGGAAGTATGTTGTGATAGGGTGGTGCGTAGTGGAGCGACTTTGAGCGCTTCTAAGGGGAGGCGCCATGTAGGGATGCTGGATTTAGTTTTGCCCCAGGATATCCGTAGTTGTAAGGGGCTGTCGTCCGATATTGTGCGAGTAAGATATTCTACATGGGACACCCGGAGCAAAGACTGGCTAGAGCAGTATATCATATCTATTCTTGTGTATATGTCATGTAACTTCGAGTAATGAGAATATTCCCTGCTAAGGGGGTGTATACCCCGCCACACGTCCTGCAGGTGTGGATTGGTAGACCATGTGTGCAAACATTGTGATGGGTTGTGGGCCTGGTAGTGGGGGTCGTGAGTGGTCCATGTCAATATCTGGGGTGCAGTTGAAGTCTCCTCCTCAATAAGCCGGAGCGGATGGGTCATGGATCAGCGCTGGGGACATAGATCGTGAAAATGAGGATTGGCCTAAATCTTGGGCATAGAGCGAGATTAGTGATACTGCTAAACCATCCAGAATCCCCTCCAGAATTGCGTATCGCCCTTTCGGGTCAGTGTGTGTGTGGAGTATCTCCAGTGGAATCCCGGGTGCCACCCATATCAAGGCTCCTCTAGCATAACCAGAGTATGTGGTCCCCACTATCGTGCCTCTCCAGAATTTTCGCATTGAGGCGAGTGTTTGTGTGGTCAGATGTGTTTCTTAAAGGAGCGCAATGGTAATCTTGCATCTGCTCAGGTATTGGTAGACCCGGTGTCTCTTGGCATGCCCTGCTAGGCCACGGACATTCCAAGTTAGTAAAAGCATGTGATTTCCCTGTGTTCCAATTTGTAGTGTTTTGTTGTGAAAGTGGTGGCCGACTACTGATACACCGATAACATTCCCCCCCTCCACCCACACGCACAAAACCCCCACGTAACACTCAAGCGATTATGTGCTGCCTTAGTGATATATGCGGTTTGATGGTGCAGACAGTGCATTTCAAACAATAACAATCCCCAACTCCTACTCCCAGACCCATATACCAACGGGCATACAGCCTTCAGCACTTAACTGCGATTCAACTGAAATTATTGGCAGAGAAAAAAAGAAGTGGGAGAGATAGAGAAAAGAACAGAGAGAGAAAAAGAAAAGCAATAGTACGATGTTTCTGTAACAGTCACTCGAAGTGGGTGGGGGGGTGGTTGCGTGATGAGCTCAGTGTACCCGCTTGTTGGAGTTGTGGTGTATAGCCGTGGATTTCCTTGTATAGCATTGCTTGGTCGAGTGTTCCTATACGATCCATGTTGGCTCCTACGCAGGCTTCAGGTCCTGCAGTTACTTTGCGAGAGATTTCTTCGCATTAGATCGTCAGAGGTTTGTGGGGTGACATTGGGGCCGCCACCCAGTACTGCTATTTATTGTGAGTCCGTTAGTGATGGGACATCCTCCTGGTGATCTTCCGCCTCCGATCCCAAAGACGATGGGGAACGGGAGGCTGCATGTCGTTTAGCGTCCTTTAGTGCCTGTGCTCTCTCCCTTCACCTGTTCCTTGGAGGGCCCCTGTGGTTGATGCCTGTTGCGGGGTCCGCGACGTCTTTGTGTTTGCCACTTCTGACGGGGCATGACCATTGTCCTCCTGTTGTGCGCCTGTCCGTTCTATTCCATCCAGTCCCATGCCTCCTCCGGAGTAGCGCAGAAACTGGTATTGCCTTCGTATTGTATGCGTAGCGTGGCTGGGAACTGGAGGGCATACTTCACATTGTGCGCTCTCAGGTTCTTTTTTACTTCAAGGAAGGAGGACCTGCGCTGCTGCACCGCAAGAGTATAGTCCGGGCATACGTGTGCTGTGGAATTTTCAACTGGCCATGGCCGCGGGCTCTTGTTACCTGTAGTATGTGGTCTCTGTCGCGGTAGTTGAAAAGTCGTGCCACTACTGGTCTTGGAGGATTTCCTGGGTGTGGGGGGCCACCTGGCACCCTGTGGGCCCTTTCCTTAGAGAAAAATTTGGATTGATTGCCCTGAAGGATCACGTTGGTAAATTTGAGGATTTGAGGTAGAGTTCCATACTTTGGCCTTTAATGTGTTCAGGGAGGCATGCTATTCTTACTTTTTTTCTACGTGATATTCCTTCCTGATCTTCCACCAGGTTTCTGAGGTAATCCACCTCCTTCTGAAGCGTCCTGACTTGTTCTTCTGTCGCCGTCACCGTGGATCTCAGGGCCACCAGTGTCGATTCGGAGGTCTCCACCCTGTCTCTTAGTTTTTTGTGGTCTTCACCTAGGAGCCTTACTTTGATGCATACTGTGTCTATCTTAGGGCCCAGGGTGGATTTGACCTCCATGAGTGCCGCCAGGAGTTCATCAAAATGGCGCAAATGGTCCGCCGGGGCATCTAGTGTTGACTTTCCAGCTTGGGTGATGTCTCGGGTGGTCGGCTGGGTCCGACGCAACCCCCGCCTGGGTTTGGGGCTTGTCCGTCCTAATCTTCTCCATCTTGGAGGGAGTTGTGCAAGGCGAATGCCTTTTGGATGGTGTCTGTGAGCAGTGATATCGAGGCGGGAGGTGCTAGCTTAGGGTTCGGATTGTTGCAGTGGGGTTCAGTCGTGGCCACCCAGCGCCGTCCCTCAGCAGTCCCGCCGCTCCGATCCGTTACCTCAACCTACTGTGCAGTCGGGTCGTCGTCGTGTGCCACCAATCTCCTAGGTATGTTTTCGGAGCTTGTGCACTTGCATCTCTGTCGTCAAATAGGCTGGATGTGCGCCTGTGTTAATTGGCCAGCCTGTGCATGTTGAATGGTGGTGTCGTCGTGGGCAGGGAAGCAATTATCCATGCAGCTTACGCCGGTGTGCAAATAATAGTGTGACAGTGGTATTTTGTGCAGTTCATTCTGGGAGCTGGAGTTGTCGTCTAAGTTTTATGCGAGCATCAAGAGCCACAGTACTTCCAGGCCATCAAGATATAGGCAGGGCCGTAACTTTTCCCCCCCTTGCTTCTCAAGCCAATCCCCAGTGTCCAGCAGTCTGTGCTCTCTCTAAATGCTAGCACCCAGCTACGGCCAGTGTCTGACGAGAGGTGCACCGCAGCCATGCCTCACCTGAATGGGGGCCTCTGTTGCAGTTTAACAGTGTTGGCAGTCCTCGCGGCTTGGGAAGAGGCCGCGTATCAGTGCTCCATCGTTACGGTCTCGGGTGAAGGGCGAAGCCCCGGTCGGTGGTGGCGCCAGCCACTGCTGGGTCTGTATATGTAAGAGGGGCCGGGTCTCCCCGTGGTGCAAGGCCCAGGCCGCGGGGTCAAAAAGGCAAGCGGGTCACACCACCTTGCAGTCTCTTGTGTGTTCACCTGTCCCCCTCGGTCTCGTTTCCGCACAGCGTGAGATTGCAGTTCTCTGCTGCCAGATCCTTCAGTCAGCGCCTTCTTCCAGTCCGGGCGCCTTGGGGTCTGCAACGCCAACTAGTCTTGCAGCCTGGGTGGAATTCGTCGGAGGCCGCGGTCAGCTCTGCTCACCCGTTCTCTGCACCACTCAGGCGGTAAGCCCCGCTCCTCGCCTTCGGTGTTGGGTGAGCACCCCGAGCAGCAGCTTTGGTGCGCAGGGTATCTTTGTATCTTGTTCCGATGGAGCGCTACGTGTTGCCAGCGCCTTTCAGTGTTCCACCAGCAGGCCCGGTATGCCGGCATGGCGCAGGTCGGCACAGCTGTTCCCTGCGTATCTCCCACTCCGTGCCCCTCCTCAGGTTCGAGGTCAGGGGAGAACTGGTCCTAGCTGTTTCAGGATCACAGCGACCTGACAGTATACACTGCCAGGGCCCATCTACACGTATATTCCAGGATAATGAGCGGGTCTGGCATGGAGCTGTTCAATAAGCGTCCTATGCGGCCGCAATCTTGGCCACGGTCTACTCCAAAAATCCAGCTTGATGATCACTGATACATGCTGTGAAAGACAGATTCAAAGTATTGTTTTGAATATTGCTAAGAAACTGTTCCACTTCACTTCTACTGCCATCCCAAAGGACAAACAGATCATCAATATAACCGAGCCATAGAGGTATCTTTTGGTCCCAATTTTCAAAATGCTTGTTGATCATCTGCTCCTCCCACCAGCCCAGGAAGATGTTAGCATAGCTGGGGTCGAAGCAGGTGCCCATAGCTGTGTCAGACAATTACCTATAATGTTGCCCCTCAAATAAGAACAGGTATTGGTCAAGCACAACCTAATCATGCTTAACAACATCTCAGTGTGCTCCAAAAACCTCACTGGTTGTGATTTTAGAAAATATCTGCATGCTTCCATGCCTAATTGGTGATCAATGAAAGTGTAAAGCAGAGTAACATCAATAGTAATCATGAGATAACGGCTTTCCCAATTAATATCATGGATCTTGTGTAAAAAATCTGTGGTGTCCTTGCAATAAGATGGCAAACTACTAACTATAGGAGCTTAAAATAGTCACAATAGATTGCAGTTTTCTCCAAAAACTAGAATATGAGGAGACAATTGTGCACCCAGGGTGATCCTGTAAATTGTTATGAATTTTGGGTAACAGATACAAACATGGCATGAACGGATCATCTACCCTGAGAAATGTACATTCATCCAAACTGAGCAGTCCTAAATCTCTCCAATGTAACATATATCATATAAAACCCTTTGGTTTCTTTGTGTACACTTAAGGGATCAGGCTCATAACAACCAGTTGTTGTTATTTGCTTCAAGGCCTCAGACCTATATTTTCTAATGTCCCAAAGAACAACATTCCCACCCTTGTCCGAGGTCTTAATCACCATATTGGGGTAATTTCTCAATGATTTCAGGGCCTGTCTCTGTTTTCTTGTTGAATTGATCTTTTTACAAATGTGTTCCTTAGAAGGGAGTTTAGCCAAATCCCTTGTAACCATGTCCTGGAAAACCTTGATGTTGTCATGTCCCATTTTAGGAATAAAACTAGATTTTGGTTTAAAAGGGCTCACATGTACCTTTCCTTTTGTATACCCAATTTATACAATGCTGTTATTTGATCATTACCTTCAATTACTGTTCCTTCTAATTCACACAAATTGATAAGAGTGTCAGTGTCCCCAATACACAACTCCTGAGCCATCTCTAAATTTAGCTCACGTATGTTAGTAATAATGCCATGCTACACCGTCAGTTTAAAATATTTTCTCAACTTCAACTTTCTAATGAAGCTAAAGAGGTCTATTCAAACACCACTAAAATTGTACATCACCATAAGACATAAGGACAAATCCAATTCAAGTACAGATTGTTCTACCAGTCTCAAAATATGATCCGATAAATTAACCACAGTTAACACATTGTTCTCTCCCATTATTTCTTGTGAAACTGTCTTGTTTTTATCCTATGAGGCATTTTCTTTCGTTTGTCTCCACATTCCGCCCCTCCTTGTTTTGCAACTCCTTTGGCGCCTCCTTTTCCTTTTGAGGCCTCTGTCCATATTCTGCTGTGTTTCATCAAATCGTATTCCCGTAAAAAAATGATGCCATTGACTGCACCTGCCCCTCTGAAATTGTTGCTACATCATCTACATCTGATGGTGCTTCCGAGCTGGATTATGATGTAATTAAATCCTGCTGTTTATATGTCACAACATTTTTATGCTCACTCTTAATATGGTCACATTTTTTGCCGAAAGTATACACTGTGCCTTCCAAATAACCTTTATTTGTCTCTTAATAATTTCCTGCATTTTTTAAATTAGATTTCATCCTCATATTTCTCTAGCCTTTTGGCCATTTCTTCCTGAAAAGTATTGATCTGTATTTGATCAGTTTCTCAATTCAAATCATTTACTATTCAGTTTTAGCATACTTAGCCAATAGTTCTATCACGTTTTTGGATGATGACCCCACTAACTTTGCCCATTCCTCTAGAAGTCTGGTGTTGGGATTTTCATGAGATGGTATAATAAAAATACATAGGCCTCTAGGGACTCTGTCAACCTCAAGGTAATTTGCCAATGACAATCTCCCAACATCTATTAATTTCTTTCTTAGGCATTTTCTCCAATTGTTATAATTTTTGTCATAGTGATTGTACCTTCTGTCCCACATTAGCTGTTGCCATGATATCAGTTTCAACCAACTCAGATTCATTAAATAATGCCTCCGCAACTACCCTTTTCTTCTTGAGTGTCTCATCCATGTTGGTATAACTCACCAGGTAGTAGCTGCCGTCTGGAAAGGAAATCACAATACAGCTTCACTTGCCACTACTCCTCACAACCTCCGAGGGGGTGCAGGATGAATCTTTGCAAAATAAAGGTACGGTAACACTGTGTAGCCACAGTGGGAGTTGGCCTAGTGGTAAAAAATAATTGTATATTTTGGCGGTTGCGCTCGTGAGGGTCTCTGTATCTCTTGCGGGAGTGCCAATTTAGAAATAGAGCATTCTAATTGGCCCAGGGAACTTTACTTTCCTTGGGCCATGTCGCTCCTGAGGGAGTCAGACTCTCGCGAGAGCGAGCACTCTGATTCGCTGCCAGCAACATGAGAAAATGTTGCTGGCACTTAGTCCTCTGTTCTGAAGTTCTTAAAAAACAAAAATATATGGGGGCATGGTAGGGATACCTTGACCCCCTAGGTCCCAAGGGGTGGACCCAGAGGGACCCCCAAAGAGCCCAAAAAAAAATGGCAATCAAAGCTGCGATCCCGCAAGACTCTCACGGGATGAAAACAAAATGGTGGCCAGGCCGCATTTATTCATTGTAAGCCCGACGGAGCCTACCCCCGGGGCTGTGTTTATAAAGTGGAGGGGGGCTGCGTGGCCTCTCGCTCCAAGAATATGTATTGGGAGGGGGTATGCACAGCCCCCATCACCGAGGCATTAGAGGCCTTGGGGAACCCACCACCGGGGCCGATCCTATTATTAATGGGGAGGGCAGCTTTGTAGCCCCCTTCCCCCAGCCATTAGAGGCCCCAGGGAGCTCACCCAGGGCCGATCTTTTTACATATGCGAAGGTCTCCACGCTGGCCCCCTCCCCCAGCCTCCAGAGACACCGAAGAACCCACTCCCAGGGCCAAAAACAATTTGTATGGGGAAGGGGGATATGTGGCCCCCCTCCTTGAGCCATTAGAGGCCCCAGGGAGCCCCCTGGAGGTGATCCAATTAGTTATGGGGAGGTGAGCTGTACAGCCCCCTTCCCCGAGCCATTAGAGACCCCAGGGGGCCTTCCCCTGGGCCGATCTTATTATTTATGAGGAGGGGAGGCCGCACAATCCCCCTCCCTGAGCCTTCATAAGGCCCAGGGGAGCCCAACCCTGGGGCCAAAATTTTACTAAAAGGGGAGGAGGGGCTGTATGGCCCCTCTCTCCAAGCCTGAAAAGGCCCCTGGGAAACCCACCCCTGGGGCCAATTCCTTTAAGTCCCTGAGCCATTAATGGCCCTGGAGACCCCATCTCCCAGGGCTGGCTCACATGTTATGTCCCGGGGTGTCCACCCCCGGAACATAGAATTTTCCCGGACCGCTGCAGCGTGGGGAGGGAAACCTAGATTTGCTCTCGCTTGCCAGTAGCATTTTTAAATTCATCAGCAAGCGGGAGAAAACACCAATTCCGCTTCCAGCTGGTGGGAGCTTCAAAAATGCTCCTGCCCACTGGGAGCAGACTTTAGATCTGTTTTGGGCAGGGAAAGAGATCTAAATTTTGCTCCCACAGGAAGCAGCATTATTAGCCGCTCCCTGCGGGTGGGACCAATGCCAACTGGGGGCTTTCGGGCTTCCCCGTGGACCCAAAGAGGATCAGGTGGGTGCACTGGGTGGACACCCACCCTTAACGGTGCCGAGCCCCGGGGATGGGGTCCCCAGGGCCGAAATATGCCCAGGGAGGGCGGCGGCGTGCCCCTCTGCCCCTAATATTAATGCCAGGCCCCAGGGATGGGATCCCCGGGGCCAAAATCAGCCGCAGAAGTGGTGCCCCTTGCCCCCCTCCTCCTAATATTAGTGCCGGGCCCCTGGAGTTATGTTATGTTATATGGATTTATTAAGAGCACAAATCATCCCCGAGGGGATCTCTCAGTGCTTGAGCAGCCAACACAGGCCGCAAATTCATGATAACATTAAAGACAATGTTTTTAAGGATTTCTTAAATGAAAATAGAGTCAGAAGAAGAGCGTAGCAGCAGTGTTAGGTGGTTCCAGTATTTAGGAGCCCGGAAAGGGAAAGAGCCGCCCCCATGTCTGGTCATATGAATACGCCTAGGACATAACAGCAATAGTTTGCAGGTGCTGAAATTCACAGAAAAAACCAAAGGTTAAAGTAACGTTACAGTTAGGTAAATATGTCAGAGATAACATTACCGTTTTGAACAAAAAAAATTACAGAAATTCACCCGTTATAATTAGTATCACTAACTATGACTTGCGCCCCGCCATGCACTGCCTATGACCTCATATATGACATCACTCATGAGATGATCTATGACATCATTTATATATTATATATATTTTTATAGTTTGCTCAGGAAACTATAAGTGCTGAATTTCAATGGTTTTGTATGAGTAAAATCTAAGCCTAACTATAACGTCCCTGTAACCTTTGTTTTTTTCAGTGAATTTCTACATTGAGTCAGATGCCCATCGCAATGCACAGTGGGGGGGGGTTGACCGCAGGGCCTGGCCTGGCATTGGGCTCTCCCCACCCAAGCTTGCTGCTCCTGCCCCCCCTTGCCATCCATTGTCCAAGTCCATGACCCAAATTACTTTATTGTCTGATTTATTGTCATGTTGAGACATTTCCTTTTCTTTGTTGGATGTGTATATGTTTCCACATACACTTTATCACATGTTGCTTAGGGCTGACAATAAATCAGACACTAAAGTAATTTGGGTTCAAGATACAACATATCCTCAACCAACAGTACTAACTGTCTACAGGCGGTCTGAAAAACGCTGTGAATAGTGACATACAAAATATAAAAACTTTATTATACCGAAGCAATCGTGAACATTAAATGAATAAACCTGGCAACCGGTTTGAAACTACATGTCCCATAATGCCTCATCGTGGGCTGACAGGGGCAACAAGTATAAATAGTGAACAGAAAATGGACTCATAATACCGTGAGCAAGACCTGTGGGGGTTGAAACGCGTTGATGGTGGTGGTGGTGAAATTTGCATGCTTGCAATTAAAAGTTAATATCTGACAAGTTATTCTCCTGGAGTGCGGTGGTTCCTTGGTTGGATCAATTTGGTGCGTAATCATTAAACGAGGGACAGTCCACCCTCGGCACCCACTGTGGAAGAGAGCGCACTACCAAGGACTGTTTGATGGTAAAAATAAATATATATATATATATATATATATATACCACAAAAACGAATCCGCGCGCTCTCAGGGATACAAAGAATTCCACCAAAAATGTGTCCACTATAGTTTATTTCACAACGCATTTCGATCCTCTAGGGATCTTGATCACATGAAACATACACCAAAATGGAGAGGCTTATATAAACTGTCACTCAGCGCCAAAGAACGGAAGTGGAAGGCCATTACTATGGCAGACATATTGGAATGGTACAGTTCTTAAACAAATATAACCATGAGGGGATAGACATGAGCACAGTTGCATTTAAATCACACAAAATCGGTAATATTCATCACAGGCTATAAATAATGCATGATTCTCAACAGTATTAGCACTATACCAATGGTGATAAACAAGGTAAAAACAAAATGTCAACGTGAGAAACATTTCAATTGATTAAAATAAAATCATAAAGTGCCTGTGTATTGTATCAACCGACTCAATGGCCCGCACCATATCGACTATAATAGTCGCATTGCCGCCTCACTCTATGTATTCAAGCCAGAAAACTTTATCAAACCTAGTGCCGATACAAAATGGTTACGGATATCACGGCAACCTCTATAAATATCACGTCGCAGTTCTGAAGGCAGTGAGACATGAAGACATGTCGGCAAGTGTACGGATATAATATATCATCCCCGCTAATGCAAAAATGCAACAAAAGTGTGCCGTAAAGTACACCATGACAAAGCTGTTATTAGGAAGTTAAGGGCAAGTGCCCAAGTACTGGTGCGGCTCAAAATAAGTCTTCCCATAAAAAATGGCAAACAATCTATGTGTCGCGCTATGCACCATGGCCAATGTTGTTAGCAGTTGTTAAAGCATGACGGGCCAATGCCCTAGTACTAATACTGTTCATATAAATGGTCCTGTCAAGACAGAGCCTTGTCTCAACTCAATTCTATGGTGCTGATGCAGATAAAAGCCTCATTCGTGCAACATGGTGATAGTAGGGAAAAAGGGTAGGCAGCCCGTGCAGGTGAATCCAGGTGAGTGGGCCCCTTCCTTTCCTCCTGTGTAAAGAACAAACAAAAAAGTAAATGTAAGCGAAAAGAAGAGAAAGAAAAATGAGTTATGAAATATACAAGGACTTAATATCAGCAGCTAGAATAAATTACGAGCTTACTAAAAAATAATAACATATAATAAGATCTAATTAAGTCTGTTCAATTGCTAGAGAAAAAAGAAGAAAGAGAGAGGAGAGTAGGCAGCATATAAAGAGATAAAAATAGATAAAAATAGATAAAACCATCATGCAATGCAGAATACTCCAAAATATTAAGGTTAGAGAAATGACCTATACTGTACAAGGTGGAAAAAGCAGTGCAAAGGTCAATAAGCTAATAAACATTCAAGAGAGGAGAAAAAGATCTAGACATCTCCCATGATCTCTATGCCGGGCAGATGGTTACAGTTACTCCCCTCGAAGATGAACAGCTAGTTCCTCGTCCTGATTCAGTCCCCCAGGCGCCTTGGTTTGGAAGTTAATAATATGTTTGGATTCACGCTGTCTCAGTTTGAGAACCCTGTTGCCACCCCGGGCCTCTCTGTTCACCTGTTCAAGAACGAAGAAACTGAGCTCTGAGGCATTGGAAAAGTGCATATCCTGAAAATGCCTAGCAACGGGATATTTCTGGTCTAAATTAGTAATGGCTCTGCTATGTTCCAATACGCGCTTCTTGGGCATAAAGGTGGTACTACCAATATACCAAAGTTTGCATGGGCATTCTATGGCATATATGGTGAACTTGGAGCTACAGGTGAGAAATTGGGATATCTCCTTCTTGATCCCATTATATACCACTTGGTTGCGGAATTTGCTGTTTGTGCAAGCTTTGCAATGGCCGCAAGGGAAAAATCCCTTAAGACCATGCAAGTTTCTATCTGGGTAGATAGTGATGTCACTGTGGACAAGCATATCCCTTACACTCCTGCCCCTTCTATAGGTGATATTGGGTCTATCTGGTATGCTATCACCGATGACACTATCAGTCTTAAGTATGTTCCAATTGTGTGCCACAATGCGTTTGATGTCCTTAGACCCTGTACTAAACGTCATGATCATTCTAGCGTCTCCACCCTCTGTATTGGTGTTGGGGACCGATGTCTCTGCAATTGTCAATGATCTGTCCATGGCATCAGCTCTCTCCCTTGCTTTTCTCAGTACCCATAACGGGTAGCCCCTTTCTTGAAAGCGTTCAGTAATGGCCTCCCTCTCAGTGACGTAAGCCTCATTGGTATTAATGTTTCTTTTTGCCCTCAACAGCTCTCCGTAAGGGATGCTCCACTTGAGAGCCTCCGGGTGGCTGCTGAGGGCATGGAGAACGCTGTTACCAGCCGTAGATTTCCTGTACAAAACTGTATGGACTTTTTTATGTTGTATCGTCAGTTTAACATCAAGGTATTCTGTGGTGTTATCGCTGATTTTGCCACTGAGTACGATGTTGCGGTCATTGTCATTTAATTTATTAATGAACAATTGAGCCCTATCTCTGGGACCCGCCCAGACAACGAATAAGTCATCGATGTAGCGTTGCCACCTAGAGACATGTCTGAGATCTTCCTGAAAATTGGGGTCGGCAAAAATGTCCTCCCCCCAGCTTCCCATAAACAAATTGGCGAAGCTCGGGGCAAAGCACGACCCCATGGCAGTCCCAGTGGTCTGGCGATACAGAATATCATTGAACATAAAGATATTGTTTTTCAAACAATACTCTATCATGTCCAAAATCATGCGGCTGTGTTCCAACAGTGGGATGGGTCGTCTCCTGAGAAAATGTGCACATGCCTCTAGTCCCTGTTGGTGATCTATTATAGTATAGAGACTGTGGACATCGAGGGTAATAAACAGAAAATCTTCTTCCCACTGGATATTCTCGATTTTGCTGAGAAAGTCCTTGGTGTCTCTAATGTAACTGGGTAAGGTGTTAACGTGATCCCTGAGAAAGTGATCAACGTATTTAGATACGTGCTCAGCTACACTGCCACGTGAGGAAACAATCGGACGACCCGGAGGATTATTCGGGTCTTTATGTATCTTCGGTAGAAGGTAAAGGACCGGTAGCACAGGGTAGTCCTTTTTCAGGTAGCTGAACTCCTCCCATTCTAAGATACCCCTATCCTTCCACTGTGTCAGCATGTCCCATAGGATAGTAATACTCTCATTATATGCCTCTATATTGATTTTTTCATAGAATCTATGGTCACCGAGTTGTTTATATGCCTCCGCTATGTACATATCCCTATCAAGTATGACAACATTGCCACCCTTATCCGCAGGTCTGATGACAATGCTGGCATCCTCAGTGAGGCCCTCAAGGACCCGTCTTTGTTCTAATGTAAGGTTGCTTTCACCGTTATGTCCCAGTCTCTTGGCCTTATGTCTAAATTCGTTAAATGCCCTACCCACGCAGTCCTGAAAAGTGTCGATGTTGTCGTGTGGTAGCATGGGAATAAATGTCGATTTGGGCTTAAACCCTGAAGGTACCGGGTCATCAATATTGATGCCATATTCATGTAGACCCCTAATGGTGGTGGTGTCGGTGTTAGGGACAGAACCTTCTTCATTAAGGCCCAATTCCATAATGGTGATCAAGGTGTCAATGTAACCTATGTTAAGTTCAGTGTGTTCTGTAGTGGGCAGGGTATCGCTGACGTTACGCGCCCTAACTCCCTTCAATTTGTGCCATTTTTTAAGCTTCAATTTACGGACAAACCTAAAAAGATCTATTCTGGCATCAATGTAGTTAAAAGGTTGAGAGGGACAAAATTAAAGACCTAAACACAATGTCTGTTTCTCAACATCACTCATAGGTCTATTAGAGAGGTTAATAATCGTTCTGTTAACCATGGTGGGATCCATCAGTAGGCTTTTCTGGCGCGCGTTTGTCTTGTTCCCATGCCGCCACGTCCTCTGCCTCTTCTCCCATCGTTGTCGGATTCTTGCCCGTCGATTCCTCCGTTTGCTCTGCCTCTGCCCCTTCCTCGGCCTCTCTGGCCCCTTGTTTTGGGGAGTGGGGTGTCTCTCGTGGTCTGGCGCCCCCTGCGCAGGGTCCGATATTCGTCTAAAAAAGTCTGTGTACGTGCAGTGCGCTCCTCTGTAGGTGCCCTCTCCACCGACACATCTGATTCACTCTCGCTGGCCGTTGATCCTTCTATAGTAGCTGGTTCCACATGTTCTACCCCACTCTCTTCCTGTGTGGTTTGTTGGGTGAAAAGGTAATCACATTTCCTACTAAATGTTAGGATCCTTCCACTCTCGTAATCACCGTAGACGCGATTAAGTTTGCGCTGTTTGCGCGCTTTAATGTCATCCTCGTATTTTTTGAGACGCTCTTTCATATTAGTGAGGTGTCTATTCATTGTGGCCTCATCTACTTGCTTCACAAGCTCATCCATGAGTTCCTTGATCTGAATCAGGACACAATCACGATCTACCCACGCATATTTTATCAAAATTTCCAACATCCGTTTTGAGCTATGTGACGAGTTCTCGGACCACTCTTCCAGCATCTTCGGATTGGGTGTCTCATATGTGGGAGTCGTGAATATTCGGAGGCCCCTTGGTACCATGTTTTGCTCAACATAGTTTTACAGTGATGTGGCCTCCCACCATTTTGATATCTCCGTGCGCTTTAGTTTTTCTTTAGTCTTTCTAGTTTGCGTAGTTAGTTTGCGTAGTTTCTCCTCTATGGGTTGTATGGCAACAATTCTGCTGCCCATCTTTATGAGGAAAACTACACCAACAGTACAGACGGGCAGCAGAATTGTTGCCATACAACCCATAGAGGAGAAACTACGCAAACAAGAAAAACTAAAGCGCACGGAGATATCAAAATGGTGGGAGGCCACATCACTGCAAAACTATGTTGATCAAAACATGGTACCAAGGGGCCTCCGAATATTCACGACTCCCACATATGAGACACCCAATCCGAAGATGCTGGAAGAGTGGTCCGAGAACTACGTCACATAGCTCAAAGCGGATGTTGGAAATTTTGATAAAATATGCGTGGATAGATCGTGATTGTGTCCTGATTCAGATCAAGGAACTCATGGATGAGCTTGTGAAGCAAGTAGATGAGGCCACAATGAATAGACACCTCACTAATATGAAAGAGCGTCTCAAAAAATACGAGGATGACATTAAAGCTTACGGAGAGCTGCTGAGGGCAAAAAGAAACTGTAATACCAATGAGGCTTACGTCACTGAGAGGGAGGCCATTGCTGAACGCTTTCAAGAAAGGGGCTACCCGTTATGGGTACTGAGAAAAGCAAGGGAGAGAGCTGATACCATGGACAGATCATTGACAATTGCAGAGACATCGGTCCCCAACACCAATACAGAGGGTGGAGACGCTAGAATGATCATGACGTTTAGTACAGGGTCTAAGGACATCAAACGCATTGTGGCACACAATTGGAACATACTTAAGACTGATAGTGTCATCGGTGATAGCATACCAGATAGACCCAATATCACCTATAGAAGGGGCAGGAGTGTAAGGGATATGCTTGTCCACAGTGACATCACTATCTACCCAGATAGAAACTTGCATGGTCTTAAGGGATTTTTCCCTTGCGGCCATTGCAAAGCTTGCAGAAACAGCAAATTCTGCAACCAAGTGGTATATAATGGGATCAAGAAGGAGATATCCCAATTTCTCACCTGTAGCTCCATGTTCACCATATATGCCATAGAATGCCCATGCAAACTTTGGTATATTGGTAGTACCACCTTTATGGCCAAGAAGCGCGTATTGGAACATAGCAGAGCCATTACTAATTTAGACCAGAAATATCCCGTTGCTAGGCATTTTCAGGATATGCACTTTTCCAATGCTTCAGAGCTCAGTTTCTTCGTTCTTGAACAGGTGAACAGAGAGGCCCGGGGTGGCAACAGGGTTCTCAAACTGAGACAGCGTGAATCCAAACATATTATTAACTTCCAAACCAAGGCGCCTGGGGGACTGAATCAGGACGAGGAACTAGCTGTTCATCTTCGAGGGGAGTAACTGTACACCATCTGACCGGCATAGAGATCATGGGAGATGTCTAGATCTTTTTCTCCTCTCTTGAATGTTTATTAGCTCATTGACCTTTGCACTGCTTTTTCCACCTTGTACAGTATAGGTCATTTCTCTAACCTTAATGTTTTGGAGTATTCTGCATTGCGTGATGGTTTTATCTATTTTTATCTATTTATATGCTGCCTACTCTCCTCTCTCTTTCTTCTTTTTTCTCTAGCAATTGAACAGACTTAATTAGATCTTATTATATGTTATTATTTTTTAGTAAGCTCGTAATGTATTCTAGCTGCTGATATTAAGTCCTTGTATATTTTATAACTCATTTTTCTTTCTCTTCTTTTCGCTTACATTTACTTTTTTGTTTGTTCTTTACACAGGAGGAAAGGAAGGGGCCCACTCACCTGGATTCACCTGCACGGGCTGCCTACCCTTTTTCCCTACTATCACCATGTTGCACGAATGAGGCTTTTATCTGCATCAGCACCATAGAATTGAGTTGAGACAAGGCTCTGTCTTGACAGGACCATTTATATGAACAGTATTAGTACTAGGGCATTGGCCCGTCATGCTTTAACAACTGCTAACAACATTGGCCATGGTGCATAGCGCGACACATAGATTGTTTGCCATTTTTTATGGGAAGACTGTTATTTTGAGCCGCACCAGTACTTGGGCACTTGCCCTTAACTTCCTAATAACAGCTTTGTCATGGTGTATTTTACGGCACACTTTTGTTGCATTTTTGCATTAGCGGGGATGATATATTATATCCGTACACTTGCCGACATGTCTTCATGTCTCACTGCCTTCAGAACTGCCACGTGATATTTATAGAGGTTGCTGTGATATCCGTAACCATTTTGTATCGGCACTAGGTTTGATAAAGTTTTCTGGCTTGAATACATAGAGTGAGGCGGCAATGCGACTATTATAGTCGATAAGGTGCGGGCCATTGAGTCGGTTGATACAATACACAGGCACTTTATGATTTTATTTTAATCAATTGAAATGTTTCTCACGTTGACATTTTGTTTTTACTTTGTTTAACACCATTGATATAGTGCTAATACTGTTGAGAATCATGCATTATTTATAGCCTGTGATGAATATTACCGATTTTGTGTGATTTAAATGCAACTGTGCTCATGTCTATCCCCTCATGGTTATATTTGTTTAAGAACTGTACCATTCCAATATGTCTGCCATAGTAATGGCCTTCCACTTCCGTTCTTTGGCGCTGAGTGACAGTTTATATAAGCCTCTCCATTTTGGTGTATGTTTCACGTGATCAAGATCCCTAGAGGATCGAAACGCGTTGTGAAATAAACTACAGTGGACACATTTTTGGTGGAATTCTTTGTATCCCTGAGAGCGCGCGGATTCGTTTTTGTGGTGTATTGGATTGCCGGTGAGCTCCGCCGGCGTGCGCGCCACTCTCCACGGGTCCCAGACAGTTTGGAAGGGGCTTTCTGGATGTGTGAGATATATATATATATATATATATATATATATATATATATATATATATATATGTTACAGATTGGTGGTAGCCACTCTGTAGTTTTGGATAGGATTGCCGGAGATAGGTATTCCACTGATTTTTTACCTTTCATAACTTTGCGCTCGTTCGTCGAACCTCCATGAAACCTTGCAGACCTATTCCTTGTTCTACATTGGCAGAGAATGGAAAGTTATACAATCATTGGTCAAGGGGGAGCAAAGATAAAAATGGGTTCCAAAATGCATTTGGGAACCAATTAATTTTCCCGGAGACTTTGAACTCATGTGTAGTGGGCAAACGCCAAGTTAGATTTCCATAAAAGTTGGTAGGATTACACATTATGATGTGTAGATGATTTTTTGGGTACTACAGGTAAGTAGGGTAAGTATTAGTAAAGATATAAGCAATTTTAACTTAGAACTCTGTTGTTAGGGTATATTCACGAAATGTCACAGTAAGTTGCATTATTTCGCGGAAGTTCCATGGTATGTAGCAATGACAAAGCATTATGTGATTGGCTAATGACTGCCTTTACAAAAGTTAAAGGTAGCCATGTTGTTTTTAGGTACACATTAGCTGTGTTCTGCATTTCGTTCTTAGATATAGGTAAGTAATAGGATTGATATTTTTCCCTACCTATTACCACTTTTTAAAGTGTTAATAGGTAAGTGAAAAATATTTATAAGTTTCTGTATATTTAAAAAAAATTATCAGAATACCGCAGTACTGCCTCAAAAGTACCACAGTACTTAAACAAAAATAAAAAATAAATAAATATGTTAAATAATTCAAAACACACTGTACTACACTATATTTTACAAATATAGTGTACTACAGTGTATTTTTAATGTTTAACGTATTTAAATCTTCACAAAAAGTCCGCAGAGTACCGTGGTAATGCCTGAAAATTATCACTGTACTTAAAAAATGTTTTTTTTAAAGTCCATTTCTCACTAAATTACTGGAAAAGTATATAGAAAATGAAAAATGAATTTTTCTAACTATTATCAATTTTATAAAGTGGTAATAGGTAGGGAACAACTATAGAACCTAATACTTACCTATTTATAAGGCCCTCACCCAGAACACAGTGAGAGTGTGCTGAAAACTACATGGCTGCCTTTTACGTTTTCTAAAGACAGAAATTAGCCAAACAGATACTGCCTTCTGATCGGCATGTACAGCGATATGCCATGAATTTACCGCAGTATACCGCGGCACAATATATTACTAAGTATGCTAACACTTATAACTTTAACACTACACACAATATTCACACCTACTACCAAAATTTGGCATTTACACCTCATAATCTATGTTCCTGGCACATTACATCTACATCTGTTCACCGACTTTCACTCTACATCTGGTAAAAGTACTACACTCCACTCAATCCCACTCCACTCTATCCCACTCCACTGTACGCCAATCCGCCCTACACCACTCCACTATATGCTATTCCACTGTACGTAACTCCACTCTATAACACTACAATCTACGCTATTTCCTTCTACGCCGCTCCACTGTACACCACACGAGTGTATTTCACTCCACTGTATGCTATTCCACTGTACACCACTCCACTCTACGCCACTCCACTGTACACCATTCCATTCTACAACAATCCACTGTATGCTATTACACTGTACACAACTCCACTCTACACTATTCTACTGTATGCCACTCCACGCTATGCTATTCCACTCTACGTCACTCCACTTTACACAACTCCACTCTACGCCACTCCACTATATGCATTCCACACTACCCCACTCCACTGTATGATACTCCAGTCTACGCCACTCCACTGTATGCCACTACACTCTGCACTTTTCGATTCTACGCTATTTCACTCTACCCCACTCCATTGTACCCAACTCCACTCTACACTATTCCACTGTATGTCACTCCACTATACACCACTCCACTGTATGCTACTTCACTCTATACCACTCCACTCTACACTATTTCACTGTACAGTACTCCACTTTACTCCACTTTACACTACTCCACTCTGCGGTGGAACCACATCTCTAGTTATACATAAATCATTTTTCGTTAATAACTCCAAAACTACTTAACAGATTTACACCAAATTACAAAAAGCACTCTTTCTGGACCAAGATCTAGCTTTCTGCCAAATTTGGTGTAATTCTGTTCAGCGGTTCCGCCTGTAGTTGTGTCTAAAATCCCTACATGAAATTGCATGAGAAAAACATGTTCAGGACCCCCCTTTTTCTCTGCCCCTGCTCAACAAATCACCCTGAAACTTTCCAGACAGCAGCTGAAGAGAGTGGCAAACTTGTTTGGAAATGTTTGTGAAGATTCGTCAAATGGCGCCAAAGTTATTAGCAAAACAAAAAATGCTTTTCCTAAGGTATATATATATATATATGTATGCTCCAAGAAAGTTTGCGCAGCACTCGCGGGGTAACCTGATCATTCTTTTAATTACAGCAGATGTGTTTCGGCTGGGATGCCTTCTTCCGTGCTTTCAAATTAAGATACAAATGCACACAATATTCTGTTCTTTAAAAAGTCACATTCCATTGGTAGGTTTCTCACTATGGTCAGTGACAAAGGACTGCAGCCATAATTCACTAACAACACGCTAATATGGCGGCTGAAAGTAAGAAAATTATGTGAATTATGGCTGCAGTCCTTCGTCGCTGACCATTTGTGTTTTAATTTGGAAGCACGGAAGAAGGCGTCCCAGCCGAAATGTGTCTGCTGTAATTAAAAGATTGATCAGGTTACACCACCAGTGCTGTGTGAACTTTCTTGGAGCGTACATATTTACGCCCTCACGAACCACGGACAAGCACCTGCCCTGAGTTCGGCACAGGAAGGTGAGACTTTTCTGTGTGTGTGTGTATTTATATATATATGTATATATATGAGAAGAAAAGGTTGCACTTGCTCGGGGAAGCACACACAGTGAGTATGTACCCGCCCAGTGGGCGTATCGCTAGTGCTCAATAATCATGGTACTTGTAGTCCGCGACACTCCATCCCAAGTGGGGTTCTCCTCCACCTCAAATTATTAAAATCACATAAAGCCCAAGTGGGTTGATGAATGGCTCACCGCACATATTGCCACTCATATCAGTCCTCCAACATGGGCCCCATCGTCCAGACTGGTGACTACACCTGGGCTTTATGTGATTTTAATAATTTGAGGTAGAGGAGAACCCCACTTGGGATGGAGTGTCGCGGACTACAAGTACCATGATTCTTGAGCACTAGCGATACGCCCACTGGGCGGGTACATGTGGACTTACAAAGATGTCTGCGCAATGTTTTTAATCACCTCTAAGGACACCTGTGAGCAAGGGCGTGAGCCCGAAACGCGTTAGGTGACGATAACAGTTCTGGATGTTTCCTGTACACCTTGCCACAACCTCCAATAAGGAAGTGCAATACTCACCGTGTGTGCTTCCCCGAGCAAGGGCAACCTTTTCTTATTGGCTTTATGTGAATTTAAAAATTTGAGGTGGAGGAGAACCCCACTTGGGATGGAGTGTCGCGGACTACAAGTATCATGATTCTTGAGCACTAGCGATACGCCCACTGGGCGGGTACATGTGGACTTACAAAGATGTCCGCGCAATGTTTTTAATCACCTCTAAGGACACCTGTGAGCAAGGGCGTGAGCCTGAAACGCGTTAGGTGACGATAACAGCTCTGGATGTTTCCTGTGCACCTTGCCACAACCTCCAATAAAGAAGTGCAATACTCACAGTGTGTGCTTCCCCGAGCAAGGGCAACCTTTTCTTCTCATATGTATATATATGTATATATATGTATATATATATATATATATATATATATATATATATATATTCACTGAAAAAACCAGAGGTTTTAGGGACAGTTATAGTTAGTTGGACATTGCACTCGTACAAAACCCGTGAAATTCCCCGTTATAGTTAGTTCAGCTAACTATAACTCGCGCCCCGCAATGCACTGCTGATGACGTCACATATTACATCACTCATGACATGGTCAGTGACATCACTGATGACATCATCCAGTGACTGTGTGTTTCTGTAAAGTTTAAATATGTTTAATATATATAGGGAAAGGCGTATTGAAGAATGAGTGGGTGTATAAGTGTCTGAATGGATGATTTAGTACGTGCGTGACTGACTCTACAAGTGAGTGATTAAACGTATCTTACTGAATGCATGGGTTAGTGACTAAACTGTGTGAATGTCTGTATCCGTCTGTTGGTGTGTAAGTGGATGCATGGATTTGCGAATAGCTACATGAGTGTCTATATGGGTTATTTATTGGTTCTATGAGTATCTGTATGGGTGCCTGAGTGTTTGTGTGGATGGGGTGTGTGCGACTGTGCATAGATGTGTGAGTGGGTGATTCACTGGGTGGATGGTTTCAAGAGTGCATCTGTGATAGACTGTATGGGTGGGTAAGTGTGTGTAAGAGTGTGTTAGTGAGTGAATGTATGTCCCAGTGGTACATGTGTGAGTAACTAAATATGTGAAAGGCAGTATATATGTGTATTGGAGTATATAAATAGCTATAAGCGAGAGTGAGTGATTGTGATAGTGGCTGTATGGATGAGTGTGTGCTTGTATCAGTGATTGTATAAGAGCGTAACAATGTGCTAGTATTTGTATGATTAAGTGAGCTGGTGTGTGTATAACTGTATAGGTGAGTAAATGGCAGTGTGTTTAATTATTTGCATGACTGACTAGGTGTGTGAGTGGCGGTGTTTGAGTGTCTATATAGGAGTAAGAGTGCATATGATAGTCCTGTACTGAGTGACCATAAGTATGAGTGACTGTACGGGTGAGTGAGTGGATGTGTGTGTGTAGACCTAAGAATCAGTGAGTGGGTATGTAGTTATTGGTGTTGGAGTGTCTATGGTTTTGCGAATGGCACTCTGTAATTTAGATTGGGTGTATCAAAGGTTATATTAGGGTGTGAGGAGCTGCATCAGATTATCACGTGGATGATGTCATCAGTGATGTCATTTGAGATGTCATCAGTGATGTCATCAGTGATGTCACTGACCATGTCATGAGTGATGTAATATGTGACGTCATCAGCAGTGCATTGCGGGCGCGAGTTATAGTTAGCTGAACTAACTATAACGGGGAATTTCACGGGTTTTGTACGAGTGCAATGTCCAACTAACTATAACTGTCCCTGAAACCTCTGGTTTTTTTCAGTGAATTTCAAAGGTTTTTTAAATGCTAATTTCTAACTATAACGTGTCTGAAACCTATGGTTTTTTCAGTGAATTTCAAAGGTTTTTAAAATGCTAATTTGTAACTATAACGTGCCTGAAACCTACGGTTTTTTCAGTGAATTTCAAAGGTTTTTTAAATGACAATTTTTAAATGTATTAATTTTTATATTAATTTTTTCATACTGATTTACTACATTTTTAGAAACAATTTCTTTTACATATTTTATTTTTTAAATTACATTGTAATTACATTATACATTACATTACAAAAAATACTTTCTCAGAATGAATTACTTTAGTTTAAATACTTTGCACATAGGCAATAGACTTTTAAGTACAGTAGTTACAGTTGTTGCAATGGGCAACACATTTTCAAACACAATGCAACATTCAGCTCAATGTGAATTTCTAGTTAAATGCAATTAGTTACTTTATGGATTACTTTTCTAACCACAGGACTGGATCCTAGATTCAGTCCTGGTACATCTCCTGTAAACAGTTGAGTAAAAGCGTTTTGGTTACAGTCGTGATTTTTAAGGAATATTATTGTATTTTAAAAGTTGACACTTAGAAACTTTTTCTCATAGAATCACCAATGTTATCCTATGGAAGGAAATTCACTTAGCAGGTAAAAACTGTTATCGTTACTTTTTCTTACTCAGTGTTGGATCCTGGATCCAGCACTGGTGCATCTCCTGTAAACAGTTGAAAGAATGCGTTTAAGTCATACAGGCGATTTTTAAGGAATATTTGTAGTTTGTGAAAATTGACACTTTGAAACTTTTCTGCTGAAAACCAGACAATGGATTCCTATGGAAGAAAATATAAGTTACTGGTAAGTACGGTTAAAATTACTTTTCAGGACCAGTACTGGGCTGAACGATACAGCACTGAGGTCTCTCCTTATAACAGGTGAGTAAATCTGAATTCGTATTTCGGCTGATTTTAGAGGAATATTTTAAAGTTCCAAAACTCCACACTTAGAAGAATTTCCAAGTGAAACCAGTCAATGTTAGCCTATGAAGGAAATTCAAGTTACCGGTAAGTACGGTTAAAATTACTTTTCAGGACCAGTACTGGGCTGAAAGATGCAGCACTGAGGTGTCTCCTGATAGCAGGTGAGTAAATCGGAATTCGTATTTCGGCTGATTTTAGAGGAATATTTGTATGTTTCAAAAATCAACACTTAGAAACTTTTCAGCAAAAAGCAGTCAATGATATGCTATGGAAGAAAATTCAAGTTACTGGTAAGTACGGTTAAAATTACTTTTGAGGATCAGTACTGGGCTGAAAGATGCAGCACTGAGGTCTCTCCTGATAGCAGGTGAGTAAATCGGAATTCGTATTTCGGCTGATTTTAGAGGAATATTTTAAAGTTCCAAAACTCCACACTTAGAAGAATTTCCAAGTGAAACCAGTCAATGTTAGCCTATGAAGGAAATTTAAGTTACCGGTAAGTACGGTTAAAATTACTTTTCAGGACCAGTACTGGGCTGAAAGATGCAGCACTGAGGTCTCTCCTGATAGCAGGTGAGTAAATCGGAATTCGTATTTCGGCTGATTTTAGAGGAATATTTTAAAGTTCCAAAACTCCACACTTAGACGAATTTCCAAGTGAAACCAGTCAATGTTAGCCTATGAAGGAAATTCAAGTTACCGGTAAGTACGGTTAAAATTACTTTTGAGGATCAGTACTGGGCTGAAAGATGCAGCACTGAGGTCTCTCCTGATAACAGGTGAGTAAATCGGAATTCGGATTTCGGCTGATTTTAGAGGAATATTTGCACAATGGTGAAGGGAGGGGCGGGGCCTGAGGTGACATCTGTGCAAACGCGCCCCGTGGTGCGTTTTAAGTTGGGGGATTAAGTCCCCTTGAATCATGAGGGTCCCTACGGGCCAACTAGCCCACCAGGAACCTCCAGTATGCGCCAGGGGGCTGCGTTGCAGAGACATGTACAGAGGCCACACCCCTCACCTGAAGCCCCGCCCCCTCCCTTCACCACTGTGCAAACGCGCCCCGTGGCGCGTTTTAAGTCGGGGATTAACTCCCTTGAATCCTGAGGGTCCCTGGGGTGCAACTAGCCCACCATATACCTCCAAAGCGCCATAGAGCTGCGTTGCAGAGAGGTGTAAAAAGGGGCGTGGCCTCTGTACACCTCTCTGCAAGGCAGCTCCCTGGCGCATACTGGAGGTTCCTGGTGGGCTAGTTGGCCCCCAGGGACCCCCAGTATTCAAGGGGATCGTTCCCCTCTGCAAACGCGCCAGGGGCGCGTTTGCAGAGTGGTGAAGGAAGGGGCGGGGCCTGCGGGCTCGATCGTTTTTTTGGGGGAGGGGCCGCGTGGCCCCCTCCCGGCCACTACTTGCCCCGGGGACCCCATCCCCCGGGGCTGGCCCTCTCGTTGGGGACTGTGGGGGGTCCCCAATCCCCCACAGTCCCGCCGGCTCCCCGTGTCCTACGGGAGCCGGCATTGCTTACACATGGGGAGCAGCTAACATGCTGCTCCCCATGTGGAAAGCAATCGGCTTTGGATATTGGAAGAGAGAGCAGGTTTCCTGCTCTCTCTTCCAATATCCCAAAGCAGTTTGCAATGACAGGACGGGAGACGCGAGGCTCCCGTCCTGTCATTGCAAACAGCAGTGTCCCGAGGTAGGCACCCCGGGACACTGCAGGAGCCGGCCCTGGGGGTGGTGGTCCCCAGGGCCATCAAGGGCTCCAGGAGGGGGCCGCGCGGCCCCCTCCCATTCAGTGCACAGCCCCGGGAGGTGGTGGTCCCCGGGGCTCTGGGAGTCCAAAACGGACCCCCATTGTAATTTTTCTTAGTGCCCGGGGAGGTGGTGGTCCCGGGCGTGTGGGGGCTGGAGCCCCCACACAGGTTTTTAATTAAAAAAGAAGCCCCGGGAGGTGGTGGTCCCGGGCGTGTGGGGGCTGGAGCCCCCACACAGGTTTTTAATTAAAAAAGAAGCCCCGGGAGGTGGTGGTCCCCGGGGCTGCGGAGGGCTCAGAGCCCTCCCGCACCATTCTACATAAAGCCCCGGGGGTGGTGGTCCCCGGGGCTTGGGGGCCCTTAGAGGCCCCCACACACATAAAATTAACCCCCCCCAGCATGCCCCCGGGACTTGGCCCACCCGGGGCCATTAACATCGAGCGCGGGAGACCGCGCTTCGATTTTTTTTCGGCAGGGTTCGCGCTCCCTGAGCGCATCCTGCCGATTTTTTTTTTTTTTAAATATTTTTTTTTGCCCAGGGGTCCTTGTGGGACCCCTGAGCAGACCTAGGGGGTCAGGGTGTTTCTACCCTGCCCCCTTTGTGCGCTTTGCGCACTTGTTTCTGTCCCTCGGTTCTACCGAGGGACAAAATGGCTGCCAACACTTCCTGATTTGGAGTGTTGACAGCCAATTAACATAAAGCTCGTGCTCGGGAGGATCCGCGGCCCTAGATATATCTATCTTTTTACTTTTCATTTTCTCAGCAACTACTGAACGGATTTACACCATTTAACAAAAGGGTTCTTTCTGAACCAAGAACTACCTCTTTGCCAAATTTGGTGTAATTCCGTTCAGCAGTTCGGGCTGTAGCCGTGTCTAAAGTTTCCTATGGAAAATTGCATGGGGAAAACGCGTTTTGGGACCCCCCTTTTCTCGGCCCCCGCTTGACGAATCCCCCGAGACTTTCAGGGTAGGAGCGGACCGGAGCGCCCCACAAAGTTTGAAAATTTTGCGAAGATATGTCAACCGGCAAGAGAGTTATTTCAAATAGAATGTCGCGGATTTCCTATGGATAATAGGTTGTAACTATAACTATCTACTGGCGACCGCCAGTAGATAATATATATATATATTCTTTACCACCAGTCCCGGTTACACCCGGCGCTGTCAAATGGGCGGTCCGCGATGGGTTACCGGGTAGCCCTCGTAATATGCTCCAATCTCCACAAGTACGTAGAAAATTCACGGACACTCCAACAGACTTGAAAAACAAGCATTTAATGACACATAAAGACGCGTTTCGGCATTCCGCCTTGATCACGGTCATGGATGCATTCAGCATCCATTTCATTATAAACAATTGCAAAAACAGTGAAAACAGACTAAACCCCAACCAGTGCGTTTGTCACGAACATGGCGGCCATTTTGGACTAGTATTTCAAAGCACAATAATCTATAGTGCTTATATCCTCTATAGATTAAATACATTATTATTATCACATTAATTGCAAGAATAAAGAAACATTAAAGAAACATTGGAAGTGTCAGGCACATGTATATATACACATATCCAAATTACTGGAGATATCGCCCCAGTGGGCGTTATCTCTCTTAATAAGTAGCTTGTATGCAACTGATAATAAATTGCAAATAGTGCACATAACTAGTCGTAGCAGAGAATAAACTATAATCTTCAAATGCAATAATATAACCAATATCCCGAAAAAGGTGAAGCAACGCCCTAGTGGGCTAATCACAGTTCCACAAATATGTGAATACCCCAATCAACTAGCAATATTCCACCAGTGTCCAATCAATCTTCCTCTGTCTCATATTAACACAATAGATGTCTTGCTTAGCCCAACGACCCAAAGTTCCGCACAACCTTAACATAGAGAACCAGCATCTGTGTAAAAATAAATATACAAAAAGTTAAAATCAATGCCTCTTGAAAAGAATCCACAAACAATCCCTAATAATGTAAATGAACTGCCAGTTCTTCGCTGGAGTTCAAACCTTGCGGGACCAGTGTACCGAAGTCAATAATATATTTTGACTCCAGTTTACGAAGTTCCAACTCTCTATTGCCACCCCTGATACTCATTGATATACCATCAATCACCACCATCTGTAATAATCTTTCATCCTGGAAATGACAGTCATGAAAGTGGCGTGCTACTGGATACAGTTTGTTATTATGTCTAATAGCACGTACATGCTCTAAAACTCTTTTTTTCGCACGATGTATCGTGCTCCCTATATATATCTTATTGCAGGGACAAAGAGAGCATAAACACAGTATGTAGTGTTACATGTGAGGGGTTTTCTAATCACAAATTCTCGCTGTGAGTTAGGTATACCAAAGCTGACACAATCTTTGCTGTTGCTGCAAGCCTTGCAATTCTTGCAACACCGAAAACCAGATTTACTGGTATTCCTACTGCTTTCATCTCGTGTTATCAAGTTGTAACTGAGCTCATCCCTTAAAGATCAACTTTTCTTAAAAGTGATCTGGGGATTATTGTTCAAACGCTTATTTAAGTTCTCATCTGTTCTGAGGACATGCCAGTGTTTGTTTAAGATTTTACGGATTTCTGGTGCCTGGGATGAGAACGTTGTTATAAATCTTATAGTCTCTGTGTTATCATCTTGTCTATGTGGATGAAGTAGTTCATTCCTGCTATATTTTTCTACCTTCTCGGCAGCATGAATAATAGATTTTTGACTATAGCCTCTCTCTAAAAACCTCTGGCTCATAACCAATGTTCCCTCTAATTATTTTTCTCTGTGTGCGGTAATAGCATGTTTGTGTGCACACATTTCCTGACTGTGTGCGCAATTGACAGATGTAATGAACCACTGTGGAGTGATCATAGGCAGTGTTCTATTATGCCTCACGGAAGTTACAGCAGTACAAGCACACACAAAAGGCAAAAGAACACTTTACTCTGTCAAATAACAATAATAACACCATTTACTTGCAATTTTGATAAAAGGTGCTGCAGAAGCACACTAGTTTTCAATAACTGGGAGGATGTCTCAGTGAGTTAAATGGTTGCCACTGACATAAATGCTGATCAGCAGTGCTTGAGCCTAGGTAGGCTGATTTAGGGCCCGATTAGAGCTCAGCAGGTGGGTTAGTCCGTCACAAACATGACGGATATCCCGTCTGTCATATTACACGTGCATCTTTACCTATGGTACTTGTAATATCGCGGGCAGGATATCCATCACGTTTGTGATGGAGTAACCTGTCCACCAGACTCTAAATTAGGCCCCTAATCTTTTATGTACAGCTCTAATAAATTGGTTGGAATATGGTATCTAGCACTATGTCACAAGCAAGTTATCATTGGAAAGCTACACTCAAATGGAATAGCATGGTGTGTGAAAGGGTAAGTTCTGAAAGAGAAGTCTTCACTTATTACCAGGGCAACTGGAATTATCTGACTGTAGAGGGCCAAATTATGCAGCGGGATGAGTACATTTTGCGGCAAGAAAAGGCAAAATATGCGGCACAATGCGGCACGTTTTTAATAGTATTACTTCATTATTTTGTCAGTTTTAAACTTGGTAGCACTGTCTGGGCGTTGGTTGCACCTCATTAGGTCCATTTTAATATCCAAATATAGCAATAAGCAACACAAAGGTGACCGGTCCAGCTTTGGAAAGAGCCTTCCAGTGTGCTGCAACACGTGTCGCTGCATTTTTAGTAACTGTTGAGCCATTTGAGCTAGAACCAAACATTTCTTTTGTTAAAATCTGAAGATTATGTGGCAGATGATGGATTATGTGGCAAATGCTGCAAATCTATAATTATGCGAAAATCGCAGCAGCTGCACAATCGCATAATTCCAATAGCCCTGCTTATTACTGTGTAAATCTAATCCTATTACTGTGTAAAACTGACCCTACTGATAAGTGAGAGTGGGAAGTTCATGGCATTTGCACCAGGTCATTGTATTTGTTTTCTTTCTCTTTCAAAATCAGAAGAGACTCCCTTCACATTGGCAAATCATGTACCTAGAGAACCTAGCAACAACTCCTAGAAATATAATGTTCAAAGACACCACAAACAGTTATAACATTGGTCTGCAAAAGAGGCTAAGCAGTGGTTGAAAAATGAATAAGGCATGTAGGTGCTAATATAAGGTTCATGCATGTCAATGCATGCATCAAGTACATTTTAGGTCTGGCCCAGGGCCAGCTTTACGCTGCCTCGCAAGCCTTATGTAAAAAAATCATAAATAAAAGTAAATAGTTATCAAATCATGGCAATTGTGAATGTGTAAAAACCCAAAGTTCTCAATTAAGGTGTCCCTTATGGCTGGATACTTTCTCCTCTTTTATTCAATATCTACATGCACCCTCTGGCCTAACTGTTGAAGAAAGGGGTGCAAAATTTTATATGTACACAGAAGACACAGAATTGATCTTTGGGGTTGTTATGAACCAATATAATACTTCTTTCCTAGCGCAGAGTCTTTTGGTATGCTCATGGATGTCACAGAAATGCTTGAAATTAAATCCATTTGAGCTGCCAATTATTTCTGTGTGCACAGGTGCCCTGGATTTGTCTGACCTGGCCTTCAATAATGGACCCCTGTCCTCCTTCTACACAACAATCCATTATTTGGGAACCTATCCTGATGCTAACTTATATTTGGCCCTCATGCTTCCAAGATTTCAAGCATCTGCTTTTTCCATTTGAAAACTACATGAAGTACTCTGCCAGTCACACATAATAGATTCCATGTTTCTCTGATCAATGCATATGTTCAGTCTCGCCTCGTATATAGCAATGCGACTCTTATCAGATGGTGACAAATCACTGAAACAATGCGGCTGCCCGTTTGATTTGCAGGGTTCCAAAACACCAAAATATTTCACCTTTCTTAAAACAATTACATAGGCTTCTGGTCCATTAAAGAATTGTTATCAAGTTCATAGTGCATAGAGCAGTTTTCCAACACTTCCCACATTTTATTGCATTTAAATTCTGCTGAGACAGGCACCCCCTGAGTTGAAGGTAGAATGATAAGTTTCTCCTCACAATCCCTAGAACTGTCACCTTCGGCAACAGCGCCTTCTCAATTGCAGACAGTAGGAATAATACTTCTCTACCGTTATCCGTTAATTCGAAATCTTCACTTATTACACTTGAAAACATACTTATTTCTTAAATTAATTCTGCTACTGTCACTACGGTTAGGTTATTATAGTACCAAGAAACATTGGTGTACTGGTGCTGTATAAGTAAGCTTTACATAGCATAACATACTTTGACTTTAAGTCATACCTCTTAATCATTTGGTCTGTTCGGCTCTCATTCATGTTATTTTCACCCATCACAGCATTCAGCAAAGGGCAATGTGTCAGCCCATTGCAACCACTAGCTCTCTTGCAATGGCATCATTTCGCCTGTTCACATGTGCTCATCTACTTCAAAAGAATGGTGTTTCATTGACCGGGCTGGTGCACCAATATATTTTCCTTCACCAATACTTTTTATTTTCCATTCATTATCTTGATTTTTTAAATCCTTGTGTGTTTTAAATAGGTATTCGGGTTGCTGCAATTCAATCCCAATAGTCCCTTTCTTTGTGCAAATAAGAATCATATTTTCCCATTATGTACATAACTAAAAAGGGTCTCCGAACCTGTACTATGTACACAAGCTAGAAAATACTGCTACTGTTTAGTTAAAATTATGTGCAAATGATAATTTTTTTAATTTTAAAAATTGCATTGCAATCATATGGTTGCCACGCTTGGGTGGTGTCTCTTTTCTTCTGCTTATTTTTGTAGCACATGCAATTGCATTTGCGTGTAATATATACATATATTTTTAAATTGACTATTGCAGCAGCTCGCCAAGGCCAGAACCAATAGACTTTTGGGTATTCTTGTCTTTTTAAAATAATGTTCTTATTGTTTTCTGAGTCAATCACCATTTCTGCTAGGGGTTTGTGTTAAGACTGTTAATGAAATGGCATAACATTTTAAATCTATAAAATGTAAAATTACCCCATTTAGAAATAGCGCCTGATTTTACCTTGTTCATAAGCCCGATGTTAGAGAGAGCTGAGAGAAACAACAAATGGTACAGGACCCTTGAAAGTTATTTTGTTGAAGACAAAATGTCTTTTTGAGCAATTTGTGTAATTGAAACTGTACAGACCTTACTGTCCGAGACAGAGGGTGATTTGGGCGCTCTTACAGGAAAGTTGAATTTTGCAAAGCAAGGTCAGTACCTGCATCACAAAGGCACGCAATTTAAACATTTGTTTATCTTTGATGAGGCCTGATAAGGGGTGGGAGACGGTCATAAATCGGCAGAGAACTGTTCACGTAATATTGAATGCAGTGTTTGAGCGCCGTAGTTTAGAGGAATTAATGGCCCATTTGATTTGTGTTCAGTTTGACTTAAATGCGCGCTTTCAGGCTCTTTGTGCGCGGCAGAAAGGCAGCATGTGCGCGGGCGCACAAGCGCGCCCCTAAGAGGGAACATAGCTCATAACCTCTTTTTCTGATTCATAAGCCTCCGGTTTATTCTTGCAACAACCCACTGCAGCACTCCAGAAGTTACATTCTTTATTCGCCTGACGCGTTTCGAGGCCAACGCCTCCTACTCCTAGGCTGCTTCAGTTTGCTCTTTAGGACTACAAGTCCCAGCATGCAGTGAAGGACTAAAAAGCATGAAGCGAGACCCACTGGGGATCGGCATGCCGGAAATGGATAAAAAGGAGCCCTCTATGATTCATCTGTGACTGAAGCAGCCTATGAGTAAGAGGCGTTGGCCTCGAAACGCGTCAGGCGAATAAAGAATGTAACTTCCGGAGTGCTGCAGTGGGTTGTTGCAGGAATAAACCGGATGGTGGTTTACTTTCGAGTGCGTCCTCAATGCTTTCGGGCGTTTGGTGAAGAATATATATATATATATATATATATATATATATATATATATATATATATATATATATATATATATTCTCTCTCTCTCATATACATGAAGAGTCTGCTGCTCTTTAGTTACTGCTAACTTCCCTTTGGAATGATGATGTGCTTTATATGTTATAATGTTATAATAGCAATAAAGTCAGTCTTTGCACAGGGCTTCACTAACCTGTGATCTTGGAATTCCTGGGAGGAGAACTCAAGTTGGAGTTAAGGATTTAATGCAGTGGGTTGTGTTTGTTTCCTCGATTGCTAATGTTTTGGCTCTTGGATTTTCTCTCTTCAGTTCCCTTCAGCTTTGACCCGAACACTGCATCACCCTGGCTAACAGTCTCCGATGACCTAAACACTGTGCTACGATGCTACGAAGGCTACGATGTCCAGCTGAAAAACACAGAACGTTTCTCTTCTTTCACCACCTCCATCCTGGGCTCAATAAGTTTCTCCAAAGGCAGGCACTCCTGGATGGTGGATTTGGGAAGCACCCATGATTGGCGAGTGGGACTAGCCAAGCAGCGTAATCGGAGTGAGACTTCCTTTCATGGTGAATCCAAATATAGCCTCTGGTACATTTCCCACCGGTGGGGTTACAACAGCTACTACCAATGTGCGGTCTCCACTTCTTCTGGTACTTTTGTGAAACTGTCAAAGAACCCAAAGAAGATCCGTGTGGAACTGGACTGTGATGAGGGAGAATGTTCGTTTTACGATGAGCACAATTCTCACATCTACACCTTCTATGAGTATTTTCAAGAAAATGTCTTTCCATACTTCCATGTAAGTGCTTCAAAACCCCACACACATCCCAAATCATTGAGTATATGCCCAATAACAATATCCATCCGAGAGGAACCTTTTCATTAGTCAAGTTTCCATGCTAACTTTGAACAGGTGTTCTATAGTGTGCGGCTTCATCTTTCTTTATATTGTTCCCAGTCCTTTTTTAACCCAATGTTGCTATTTCTTCAAATCTTGTTGAAAAAAATTACATATGTATGGTTGCGGCAAAATGAATACAATTTAGTATGAGATAGTGAATCTGATTTAAAATATCAATATGACCAGCTTATTGTATGATCTAAAATGTTTTCTGTTTTTGCGCTGCATTTTGCTGAATATAAGTCTTTGAGCTTGCCAACTTTGCTGCCATGCGAAATAGAATTCTATATATTTACGCATTTACCTCCTGTCATGTAAAGAAGGTAGGGGCAAAGGTTTCTTTGTGTGTTTGTGTATATGTCTATATATATATATATATATATATATATATATATATATATATATATATATATATATATATATATATGGAAAATATCTCTCAGCCTTATTGGATTGTAGTTGAGGTACTTAATACTCATATATGAGCCTTGAGGAAACTCACAGCGGGTATATATCCCAGCACCGCAGCCAAGGGTTATTTGAGCACCTCCAGAGGGAACCAGAGACCTATACTATGCACTGTTGTTGCAGTCTATTTTTCATATATGAGACTACACATCATAATTTACTTTTTAAAACCTATGTTTAAAAGAAAACCTACTTTCGAGAGAAACCGCAGCCCGTTGATTTACTCTGCATTTGTCAGACCTGGAGCGGCTAATAGTGTGTATAGAGGAACTCTGTTTACCTGGTCATTATTTTCTTTTTTAAATTGAGCTTAAAGGGAAACAGAAATGATCATTTTGTGAATTTGAAACCTACTGATGAAACCAATATGTGCACCTCTAAGGAAGGGGACAAGCTTCAGTAGACTGTGACTTTCAAAATGGTGGTTTGAACACAGCTGAGGGATCAGGTGGAGTGCAATTGATTTTTCTCCAGGGGGTGCAGCGAGAAGCATCTTTAGGGGAAGTGTGCGTTGTTGTATGATATAAAATACACGTGGCTACACTGAAAACTGAAATATATTGTGTCTATAACAAAGATATGGTATGTTTTCATTTATGAGTTTACCTATATAAATGGACTGTTTCCTCCTTTTACACTTGTAAAACCTTGTTTAAGTCTATGGTGCAGTACTATTGACTGACAGGTGCCCATGCCAGAATCGACCAGGGAAATTCTGAACAACCATCTGAGGTACACAGTGTATGTCTATATGCTGAGGATTGTCATAATTGTACATAGCCTGGGGCCACAAGCCCTGGACTATCCAAGCACTGCGACCTCCTAGGGTGTACAAAGATTTACGTGATGTACCCAAAAAGTGCATTCCACATTTCATATAAGAAATCTCACAATGTGCATTTTCCTATGTAAATGTGTGTGAACGGAATAGTTAGACATCACCTTGTAAAATTCAAAGGGTGATGGAGGTGGATGGGTGGTGGTTTGAGTGGCTTGCTGTAGTGGTGTGCTTTTTAGTTGTTGTGCTGTTGGGTTTTTGTGCTCTTCTGCTTTGTTATGAAATATTTATGGTGTGTGGTGTTTTTGTTAATCTTGTGTGCGTCTCATTTGTGTTATATTTTTGTGCTCTTGTGTTGAGTGCTATTTTGTACTGTTGTGATGACTTCCGTGTGTTTGTCCTGTTGTTCGGCTTTATCATACTGTGCGATTTTTGTAGAGGTGTGTTGTGCTTGTATTATTAGTTTATTGTAATTTGCTTTTGAGTTGCGTTTATTGCTTGTTCCCTTGTGTGATGTGCTCTTGCAATGTTATATTACCAAACTTGGCAGGAAAGTAAAACTTTAGTCAAAGTGTGCTTTTGTTGGAGTGGTGTAAATCTGATCGATTTGTGAGATATTGGCATTTTAAAAAAAAGGCCAGGAGGGTTTTTGAGGGTTATCACTTTTGTATATGTCTGTTGTTTTGAGCTTCTAATAATCACATTGGAAGTTTTTGTGACAGCCATTTTATGTTGCAGGAACAGCCTCCATTTGGGAAGAGTCTTGTTCGAAACATGCCTCAAAACTCAGGGGCACCCCCAGGGAAAGAAATATGCTGGGGGGGTGCATGTGGCATCTCCCTCGACCCCAAAATTATGATGTAAGCCTTCTGGAAAAAGAAGGGTTGGATGTATGGAGCAACCTGGCCTCCATCACATTTTTGGATTATACTGCCCCTGGGGGGCAGGGAAGAAGCCTGCTCTCGAGCCAAGACACCAAAGCAGTGTTGGGTGTGCAGGGAGATGGCAGGAACAATAGGGGCGCCCCCCCAACCTTCAACAAAAAAGCTGCAGGTGCCAGCTTGGGCAGGGCACCGGCCATTGAAAAATAAAAACTCTGCACCCATGTGCACATTAAAAACGGAAATGAGGAACAAATAAAAAAATGCCTAAGCATCAAAGAAAACTCCACAGGCTTCCCCGAAGTATCGCCCCAGCAGCACAGGTAGACATGTGCATATTGTGTACTTTGGTGCCCCAGAGAGGGCAGGGCCTTCACCACCAAGAAGTTGTGTTCTGTGGACTGACAGGAGTGCTGCAGCCCCCACAGGAGCCACCCTAAAAGCTTTAAGAAGAATTTCTCTAAGTCTCCTAGGGGTTTTAGTGACGACACCTAGAGAGGTTTTTTTATTTTATTTTAAAGCACTCTTTTACTGTTGTGGGAACACCCTGACAAAGCCAGTAGGTATGACTTGCAGTACCTGCACCCGGTTATTAGGTGCCCATGTTCTTCTTCTTTTTCCTTTTCGCCCTTCTTTGGTTCTGGTCTTGCTCCCATCACAAGTGGTGACGGAGGTATGTCTGTTTTCTCCACAGACTAGTTGCGCCGCCTCTTTCTTCCTTCAAACCTCGCCGCCTTGCACTTAGTGCGTAGTGTCTGACACTGCATCTGTCTCCATTCTGGTCTGAACAGAAGCAGAAAAAGAGTCCCAGGATGAACTACAATGACACAAGGCGCCGGAAAATGGTCCAGAAGAAGAGGACACCATGCGACAAGAGGTTCAAGAAGTAGAGGTGCAAGTCCTCATCAAGGACTCACAGGAGGGATAATTTGGAAGGGAGGACCTGCAGGTAGCTCAAACCTTGCAGTAGAGTAGCTCAGGCCCCGTCCCTCATTTTGGTTTCGAACCTGGATGCCAATATCTGGTGTGGAGACAATGGCTATATATTTGTTCAACTTGAACGTCCGACATTGGAAGGATCAGGCTAGACGCATTGGTACATTGTGCTTCGTGGTGGCCCAGAACTGACTCATTTCACTGTCCTTGATGTCAACTGCTATAGAGTTCTTAAAAGATATGGTGAAATGTTCACTCCAGATAACTTCAATAGGGTCACCTAAGCTAGCAGATTTAACTGAAGAAATGATCGGGTCAACAGTGGGCCCACTTTGTGTGCTGTTTAGTTATTGAGTAGTTCTAGGCTAAATGTATTCATATTTATTTGGAAGGGGTCAGCAACGCCATCTCCTTAATGAACCATAAGTTGAAATCTACAACTGTAAGATTTTTCTGTTCCAAGGATCTAATACCAATTTCCTCAGTTATTTTATCAAAGGAGGCACCTGATGTTGGGGTAAAAGAGAATAAAAAATAGAAAAAAACAAGAATGTTAATATTTACATTCAGTTTGAAGTATAATGCGTTCACACCAAAATCAAGTATGATTGTTTCTGCTATTACTGTAAGCAATTTACAGACAATAACACCCTCACCCAGCCTAGTCAGGTGATTATTTCAAAAAATATTTTAGACAGGTGATATTAATGAGAAACACATTGCAGTGCTGGGAAAGCCTCTACCAATTTCAATAAATGTTTGTTCAGTTTTCTTCTAATAGCTGTTGCTGTATCATTACATTTCTTACTTGTTTCACTTATTATTGTGACTTATCGTATCATTAAAATAATACAGTTTTCTTATTTTGTTTCTAGATTTACAAATGATGTCATTTTAAATACCTGTGTTGTCTGAATCAGTTAGATGTCTTGTCCGGTTCTCACTCAAATATTAGTGTTTCAGAGTTGTAATGCCTACCTTGAACCATTTTGCCATATGGTAATCTTCGAATTAAAGGTGGGTGAATGGGACCGGTTTACATGTAATACACAATTCGAAGTACTTTCCTTTTTAACGTCTAGGTCTCCAGTCTCTTAGAATATCCGGATTTGAAAATCAAAATATACTATTTTAAATGGATCAATTTTCAATGCTAAAAGCAAATTTGTTTACCTTCAATCACTCAATCTACGTCCTAGGTTTGTCAGCTTCAACATCAAAATAAAAATAAATCATCTGTAGAATGGATCCAGAGTGCTGCATGGCCATGGTAGTCCTCGCATTTTCTCCCCATGCAGTAGTCCTCTCTTAATTCCTACGGCATTACGCTGGAAATGCAGGTAACATACCATGTAAATGAAAATGGTTGTTCTGCAAAACAACTCTGCCATCACTAATAGCATCTAAGTATGTTTGAAGCCGAATGATCACTGTGGATGTATTAAAGTGCTCTCATCTCATGTTACTTAGTATAAAGGGATGAGATATCCTCAGAGTCCATAATATAAGGTAGATTCCAAAGAAAATCTTCAATCTTCCGCAGAAAGTCCTTAGTAACTTTGACATATAAGACTAATGATTTTATGTAGAGTAGTAGGGAGGAATTCAGAAAAATGGAAATATCTTCAGTAGGAGAGCCTATGGATAAAAGTATGTCTCCCCGGTGATTGTTCTAATAAGTTTAATGATTTGTGCTCTTTTGCCTGCATATAAACCCCATAGCTGCTGAGGCATTTCCACCCCAATGCTGAACCCTTTTGTTTTTGCTATTTGTAGTACTTCGTCCTTAGGGAAAAATGTTCTGTAAAAAAGTGTCTGGCTTTTTTTCCTCTTAAAAATGACATCAACTAAAGGTTTGCTGTGCTGAAATCAATCACCATCATCCCAGCTTTCAGAAAGCATTTTTTTTAATCAGTTTTGGCATTTTTCTAAGAGGTAGCTAATTTTTCTGAATTTTTATACTTTCAACCTACTTCCAGTTTGTGGTGGAAACAGGTGTGAAACCTATGGGTGATGCCAGACAGCTATACATTTCTGCGAAGTAGACAAAAAAGGGTCATTGTGTAGATCCCTCAAGGTTTTCCCAAATAAACTGTTGAAATAAAGCATGAAAAATGAGTAGGAAAAAAACAGCTATTTGTGATAATGTTTGCATCTGTAAGTTCTTGTCAGGATGGCTGATTCACGAAAGCAATAAACCAGTACATTTGCTAAATATTTCTGTTCGGGGGTGGTGTAAAGGGTTTGCAGGCTCTCCAAGAATCTAAGGCACACAAAGTCAACTGAGCTGTTAGTTACAATGGTTTTTCATTGTGTACTGAGCGTAGAGAAATTCATATGGTAAAAATATAAAGAGTGAAAAATGGGTATGAAGGAAACCTATGTATTTCTGAAATGTACACCAGATGCTGAGTTGAGGAGCAGTGGTTGGAACGACTCCTGGTGGCCCTCTGCTCTAGGAAGTCCTCTCCCCCACGAACCACACACGAATCCTCAGCATCGTACTGGACTCCTCACGCACAGTGGACCGCCAGATCAACACAGTCTCCTCTGCCTGCTTCAACACACTCCACCTGCTTTGAAAGACCTTCACATGGATCCCCACCGAATCCAGGAAGACAGTCACCCATGCCCTCAGCAGCAGACTCGACTACGGTAACGCACTCTATGCCGGCATCACCCAGAAACTCCTCCGAAGTTTCCAGAATGCCGCTGCAAGACTAATCCTCAACATCCCCCATCGTAGCCACATCACTCAACACCTCTGCGACCTCCAGTGGCTCCTAGTCGACAGAAGAATATTCTTCAAACTCCTCACCCACGCATTAAAAGGCCCTTCACAACGCCGAAGCTGCATACCTATATCACGCATCACATTTCACATACCCAACACACACCTCCGCTCTGCCCAGCTTTCCCTAGCTACCGTCCCACGAATCCGCATGACCAGCACCAGAGGAATGTCCTTCTCCTACCTCGCCTCCAAGACATGGAACACCTTGCCCATCCACCTCAGTAAATCACCCTCGCTGACGCAATTCAGGAAGGACCTCAAGACCTGGCTCTTCGGATGAACTAAGCACTTGGGGGCATATTACCTAGGATTTGCGATAATTATCGCAAAGCGCTGTTTTTTTTTTATTACCGGCTATCGCTGGATTTCATCGCGGAGATAACGCGTTATTATCAACGCTTTTCTCCAAGGCGATAAAAAATCCAGCGATAGCGGCGAAACCCAGCAATAGCGCGAGAAATCCAGCAATAAAATCACTGCGCTAATGAAAAGCTCGCTAATAGGCAGGTGAGGACTTAACCTTACAATCCACCTCCCATTGACAAGAATGGTTAAGTCAAGTTTTTAGCAGGTGTTAAATTCCAGCGATAGTCGCGGTTAGCGTGACTTTTTTTTTATCGCTTCGCGGGCATTGCTAATAGGGGGAAGTTGTGTTTGCGACTGTTTCCAGTCGCTTTTAGTTGGGAACGCCTACTTTGCATGTCATTAGCGATAATTATCGCTGACATGCAAAGCGGCACCAAAACGGTCGCTTTCGCCATAAAGCTGTCGCTAACAGCTGTTAGCGACAGCTTGCTAATAGGGCGATAGAAATATCGCCGCTTTAGCTGCAAAAAGTGCCGCTAAAGCGGCGATAAGGCCCTTGCTAATATGCCCCTTAGTCTTATCCGCTGTGCCCCCCACAGTGCTTTGAGATTCTCACACTTTACAAACCCTGATTGATTGATTGGTTATTTGTACATTTCTGAATTTGTGGGTATTCATGCCAGTGTGTGATGCAGAGGGCATTTTGCAAAATATATTTTTTCCTACACACTGGCTTACATTTGGAATGTACAAATGCAAAGAAATCATATTAGTAATTACAAATGTTCTACTATTCCTGGGTGCTAAATGTCTCCCAGTAAAAGTAGTACCCCACTTGTGTGACTAAGCCTAGCACCTGTGACACAATACATCCCGAAACGTGACCAGGTGCATCAGATTTTGCCCTGCAGAATCTATGCTTTTTTTTTTTTTCCCCTCTCTCAACGTGGGTAGCTGCAGATTTTAGGCTGTAGCTCCACCGCCACATAGGAAAACCTACAAAAACCCAGACATTTCGGTAAACTAGACATCTGTCTAGGGTGGCATGACTTGCATGGCTCTCACTAGGTAATTTCACCCAGAAGCCCTTGCAAACCTCGAACTTTGGTTAAAAACAAATTTTTCTCACATTTCTGTGAAGTAAACTTCTGAAATCTGCAGGGAGCCACAAATGTCCTACCACTCAGCACCCCCCCCCCCCCCCCTTCCCTTCCCCTAGCCCCCCTCTAAAAATGGTACCTCACGTGTTTGGTTATACTTAGTGCCCACAACATATAAATAGGCCCAAAAGGCAATATGGATACTTCACATTTTTCCATTGAAAACTGACCCCTTTTTGGCAATGTGGGCAGTTGAGGATTTTGGCTCCTAGCTCAGCTGGCACCTAGGGAAACCTAGCACACCTGCACAATTATTAAAATGAAACACCTGAGTAAGTTCAGTGTGGGGTGACTTGTGAAGCACACCCCAGGTTTTCTTACCCAGAAGTGCTTGCAGACCTCAAACTTTGGATAAATACACACACATTCCTCCCATGCTGTAAGGGAAAACGTCTGGAATCTGTGAGTCGGCTCCAAATTTCCTACCACCTAGCGTTCCACCAAGTCTGCCAATAAAAATAATTCCTCACTTTTGTGGGTAGGCAGAGGCTAGCCGCAGTGCTCAGGCAGTCTAGTTGGTGCTGAGCAGTTGCAGGAAGGTCTCTGGAAGCATGATGTGTCCTTGTAGCTCACACAGGAAGTCAGCCAATTGAACCTTGGTGTCAGTCTGGGTACCCTATGATCAAGGCAAGCAGGTCCAATCTTCTCTCTTCAGACAGCAAGGCAGTCATTTCAGCACCAGGGCAGTCCTTCTGGCAGCAGGGACACCCTTCTCAATCTTCCACAGATCCTGTAGTGTTCTGAAGTGGGGGTCTGAGAGTGCCAACTTTGTCTCCAGTACCAGCAACCCCTAGCCCATTCCCAGGTAGCTCTAACCAGTTCCTCTGTCTTTGGCTCCCAACTGTCTAGGGTTACAATAGCAAGGAAAGGCCTGGTGTCAGGTTCTTATGTCTGTGCTGTAGGGAAAGCCATTTGTAGTGTAAGGTGGGCTGGCACTTCCCCTCCCCAGGGCTGAAGTGGGCAGAGTCCTAATGCTAACAAAAACGAGTTCAGCAAAATTTGGGGAGTAAAGGTGATTGGGTGAATATGCCAAGGATAACAGGTTTAGCAGATGCACAGTGGGGCACTGGCCCTTCTAATTAACACACACGCTTGTTGAAAGAAAGCGGGGGCCTTGCCACCAGACATCCCCTTAAAACAATAACAATGTCCCAGGCCCGGGAAAAGTCTCTTGTGAAAATAAGAACTTGGGCTTTATCATCCACCACAACATATTTCAAATTCATGCTGTTCCTTATTCTCCTGTTCCAGAGAGACAGCTTCACAAATGTTGTGATATGTCTCAGATACCCATCAATGCAGCATCCCCATCACAAACCCCAGCACTCATCCTACATCTAGCAGTTGGTGACACCTGCTCAGGAATAGTATGAAAATGCTGGAAAGGAGTTCTCTGCATTCTCAAATGATTTGCAGGTAAAAAAATAAAAAGTGCATTGCCCATTTCTGACAGACCTAGTCCTCGAAGTAAAGGCCTCGTGACAGAATGGGGTCCTGTGGGGGACAGAGAGAGAGGGACAGTGGGCTGAGACCCTGCTGCTGATGATGGCAACACAACAGGGTTTTTTGGTTGCTCTTTTCCTGGTATGTTTCTTCAGGGCAACTTGCGATGGGAATTGCTTGTCCAGGACTCCTGATATTGGTTGGGCATCTGCAGGCAGATAGATGAACAAAGGCTGAGATGTAAAATTTTGCTAAGCCAAGGGCTCTACCGCCTATTTGTTTAATATTTGCTTATTTGTTAATTAGTTAGAATAATATTCAATAGTGTAGGTGCAGATTACATTTTTTTAACATTTTATTAAGGCTTTTGGCTATAAAATATGTCCATATGAAAAAGCGATTTGACATATAGATATCCACAGCAAGAACAAGAAGGAAAATGTTATAAGCATTATGCATCAAATAAGACAGAATATTTTGAAAGGAGTGTGGAGGATAGGAGCGAGGCCCAGGGTGACAAGGCCACCGGTTGTTCATCCAACCCTTTCATCCCAGGCGGAGTCAGACCTTTCAGCAAGGCATGGGCTTCTAAGCTAGGGAACATCAGGCCATCACTCAGAGGAGTCTTCATTCGAAAATGACACAGCGGGCCATTATCGCCTATAAGTGCGCAGTCTTGAAGGATCGTTTCACATACCTGAGCATGTTTGGGAATATGCAGATCCCTCTGTGCTTCTTATTTCAGCAGAGCCCCTTCACTGTTGGCCCATTTGGTTAGTTCACATCTGCATCCCTGAAAGGTAGTACCCATTGCGATCTCTAGCACACGGACAACTGCTGCTGGGCTAAAATAAGAGTTAGGTCTGCGAACCTTGCAGGAACTAGTAACGGGCTTAGGAAACCGTCCCAATAGGCAAACTGCAGGGGTTTTGTCAAGGTGACAACCCGTGGAGGCGTTAATAAGATTTAGTACTGTATCCCAGTAGCGAGTAATTCGGGCAGTCCCACACCATATGATAGAAATTTTCACCCTCCAGTCGGCACTGCGGGCAGGTGACGTGCTCCCCGGGAAGATTACATTTATCTGTTTGTGAGTCAAATATATGTATCCGGCATTTGTAAAGCACAAACTAATCATCCCTAGGGGTCTCAAGACGCTGTGGACCATCGGGGAGATAAAATGAGCTATTTCCCAGAGTCACAGGGTGCTGAGCTGCCGCCGGCGATCGAACCGTGAGCCCTGTGCTCTGGAGTCAGCCGGTCTGGCCATTGCACCACACCACACCTCTCCCTCCCCCTACCCTATGTAAGTAATCGTAATGGATTCATTTGAACTGGGCATTACAGGATGTGTGAGGAGTATATGCTAGTCCAGCCAGCATCCGTAAGTGCTAGGTCCAATGGCAGATTTAATGAGCCTCTTAGTCTGTGATAGCACTGGTGTTGCAAAGTCTTCCTGGTGCCCTGGGCACCCCCATTTTTTGCTGATTGGTACTGGTGGTAACTGACTGACCCTGGACTCTGCCTAACCAGGCCCAGAGCCAGTGCTATGCTGAAAACACACTTGGAATACAGTGAAAACACCTAAATACACTAGAGTACACTGTGGGTTAGGGTACCCCTATGATTGGCATGACCTCCCCTATAAGGCCCTAGTACATAATAGGGAAGGGGGATTGAAACTACCTTTAAGTCGCTGGTATATAATAGGACATGGCAGTTTAGAGGCCAGCGGCCCTTTCTGCACTTGCATATGTGCACTGCTGAAGCCTGGGGTCAGTTTAAAAGCAAACCTGTGTTGCAGGACTGCTTTTAAAATCCAAATTGTGACCAAACTCCACTTTGGTGTTTGGGGCACATAAAAATTAATAAACTATGTTTTGACATATTTGCTACCCCAAGGGTCTCCCCTAGGTGTCCCAGGGGTGGGGGGTTCAGGTATTTATCAGGAGGGTCCTTATAAAATGGGTTTTATATGCCCTGGAGTTAGTGGAATTACACATTTCACTACCCACATTGCAGTGAAGTGTTTCCCAAAATCGACTTTTGTGCTAGGACCACTGTGGAGTGAGGACCTGCAATATTTAGACATGTTCAGAACCCCCAGGTGTTCCAGGGTTGGGGGGGGGGGTCCTGTAGATATAGGCCGGGTCATTATAAAGGATGTTTTGTAGGCCCTGGTGTTAGAGAAATTGTCCAGTTCATTTTCCCCATTGCAGATCCCCAGCCACATAGGGTAACATGGCAAGAAGTTATTAAATATTAACTAACGTCAAAGATGTTAAAAAAATATTATTCAAGGACTTCCTAGAATGGTATTGATAAATCCAACAATATGCTATTGTTGAATTTATCCTAAAATGTACAGACACGAAGTTATAAGACTTTCTCGTCTGTAAGCCAAAGTTCAGCCTTCCAGTGGTCTGTCCTGATTGGTCAGAATTAAGTGCATTAGCCAGGCTGCTTTGATGAGGTGATAAGTAGCCCCTGGGGTTAGAGAGCCATTCTGGGAGTGCAGGGTTCTGCTACATAGGAATGCCAGAGCAGGGGGAGGGATCGTAAACAATAATCTTCAATAGAAGGAGGAGGCAGGCAGGAGAAGCCAGTTTCATTTACACCCTTACTCTTTGAACCCAGCCAGATGGCAGGATTAAGGAAGGAATGAGCAGGTGCAAGGGGGGAGGGACAATAGGGAGATGAACCATCCCGAAGGTTGGCTTAGCCATCTCTTGTCTCTCTGATGAAAAATCAGCCATGTTGAATTTTGGAAAAATGGTGCTCTCTGGGAGAATATAGTGCCACACTTTGGAAGATATGGTCATACTCTGGGGTGTTGCCCTGCACCTCATTGGGCAGGAGTGCCCTCCTGCTTGACCCAGAAAACTTGGAATAAGTATCTGAGAGGGGCAGAGCCTCTCAGCTCTGCTGCTTGAAACAGAGAGGAATAAAGAGTGGATGCCAAGCTGGAAACTTGATTTGCACCATCAGGCCCTGCATTTTGACTGACTGCGTCTGCTGCATTATCTGGAACTACAGCCCTTTGGATGTACCTTGTTTCAAGAGGAATAAAGATTGGGCTCCCTGCAAGCTACAGGTTAACAGAGCTCACCTGCATCAACTCCACCAAGAGTCCCCTGCCTGGAGTGTATCCAGTGGACTTTTAGGGGTGTTGTCCAGGTGCATTGTGGGAATTGTGGTGCCTACCTTTCAAGGACAATCTTAGAGATTCCAGACCCTTGGAATGTGTTTTGGACACTCAAGAGGAACTTTAGGAAGAAGTTCTAGAAGTTTGGGAAAGTTTGGTGAACTTTTGTAGAAATGCTGCAGAGGGTGACGCGACTCTCTCAGAAAGGCAAACCCTCTCTGAATCCGGCCTGTTGGAGGAGGCTGCACGATGTCCTCCAGAAAAGTTTCTAAGTGTGACGATAAAATCTTGACCGGGGCCTCCGCTTAGTGTATCCGACCAGGGCTCCATCGCTGTCAGCCTCAAACTTTGGCTTTGTCCCGGTCAGAGGCGACCAAATGTGGCACTATTGTTTTCTAAGCATTAGAAAGTGTTTAATCTTTAAAAATTCATATCGAAGGGTCCCTACATTGGATTATTTTCATTTTGGTGTCATTTGAAAGATAAAAATAGTTCCTGTTTTTATAAATTGTTGTTGGATTTTTGTGTGTTGTCTTAATTATTTACTGAATTGGTGTTTATAAATGCTTTACATAGGATTAGAAAGGCACCCCCCTAAGAGAATTAGCTTTATAGGTCAGGGAACAGGGGGAAAAGAAACATCAGACAGAAACTACCGAGGTAGTATTCCCTCAAGACCTCAATTTCTTTAAATTACGGCTTCTCAAAGCTCGAGATTAGGGCATAATAAACACACTTCTCCACACAAAGTGCTTATTTGTTATTACATCTTTTATTCAATTTTTCTTTCTTATTTTTAGTTTTCTTTCTTTTAAATTTTTTCACATTTTATAAAAACATTATTAGAAAGTATGTGTATGTATTCTTCAATTTACAACACAATTTTTTTCATTTATCATAAAGTACTACTCAATAAATACACAGTATTACAAAACTTATAAGATCACCTAAAATGAGATAATAATAATAGAATTCAGCAAACCCCCACACACACAAACACACCTCTCACAACTCCACAGTCATGTCTCTTATACTCTATGCATTCAACATATATACACCCCAGAACAACACTGCATGCACAGATGGAAAAGCCGGGTGATGAAATCAACCCTCGGTTGCTGTGCTGGTAGCTGGGGTGTCACACTCTCTCTGGTCGACGTACGTTTCAATGGTATAGTGATTTCAAAACCATCTTCATCAGGACCTATTATTGAATACTTTATAACAGGTGAAGGAAGGGGGAATAAAAGAACTGTTATAAATATCCGTGACGTATTTTATAAGGATACTGTTGGTTTCAAAAAAGGCAATTAATGATGCCACACCCAGATTTGGGCCTAGCTTCTAAAAACCGGTCTATCAAGAATCTTACGTTTGGATGTCCTATAATATATTGGGGATCCTGTTGTAAGTACACTCCACTATCTGTTTAAACGATGCTGGAATTGTTCAACACAAGGATTTGAATGTCCTCTCAAGAGGCCTTTCTGATTACGAGCCTCGAAATAGCTGGGTTTGCCCTAGTTGTGGCCAGGCGGCGTCCAAATGGTTGTAGGTGCTTACTATTTATGCAAGAATAGGTTTGTTTTCAGTATGTACTGCTTCTTATAGGCGGTCCTCAGTGCAGTCTCTCATGTGATACTCGTACCGCACGCCTGCTATCGTCAGCCTAAGACAAATTGAATAAAAGATGTAATAACAAATAAGCACTTTGTGTGGAGAAGTGTGTTTATTATGCCCTAATCTCGAGCTTTGAGAAGCCGTAATTTAAAGAAATTGAGGTCTTGAGGGAATACTACCTCGGTAGTTTCTGTCTGATATAAATGCTTTACATACCTGTCTCTGAAGTAAAGCTTGCCTGCTCGCAGCCAAGCTACCATGGGTTGAGCATGGGAATAATTTTCTGAGACCTATTCTGAGCCCTAGACTATGTTAGTGGCCTTATTGTCAGTGGCAGATGCACATTTGCCACTACTAATACCCACTTTCCAACAACTGGCATATCGGATGTAAATCTTGGCCCCGAGGAGCTAACTATCGCATACTGAGGGGACACAGCCATGCGAAAATACTGGCCCTGACATACTGGAGGTTATTTTGGGGGGAAAAGTGTATGTGGGATGTATTATTCATAAAACATACAGAAATTAAAGACAGATTTTGGTACAATGGCAACATCCCAATAAATCAGAAAACAAAAAACAGTTGGCAAAATCTGTTATGAAAACAGTAGTTAGCTCTGTGTCCTGCAGTGCAATTTAACAAATACTGCTGCAGGGATTCTGTTTGGAAACAGTACTATGCCTGATATCACAAGAAGCAAAAGACACACAAATGATGGACAGAATGCGGAACAAATCAAACATTCACCTCCAATCAAGAGATCTGGGTTAAAACCATTGTTCTTTTGCTCACCATGCTACCCCAGTTTAGACCCAGCCATATGCAAATCTGTCTTGACCCTGCTCCTCATGTGAACAGTCCAGCCCGAACTGCCAAGCCAGGCCCTCCGTGGATCAGAAACAAGCATCTTGGGACCTGTTTTGGGGTATCACCCCATAACAGCCAGGCTAGCTTGAATCCAGTGGCACAGTGAGCCCGGTACCCATGTCTGGGCATACTTGGTGCACTTAGAGTGAGAAAGAAAAAGACACACAAATGATGGACGGAATGCAGAATAAATCAAACATTCATCCCCAGTCAAGAGATTTGGATTAAATCCATTGTTCTTTTGTTCACCATGCCACCCCTGTTTAGACCCAGCAATATTATTATTATTAGAAATATTTATAAAGCACGTAGCTACCCTCAGGCATCCCAGCGCTAGCAGAGACAACAGACTGACAGCGACAAGTTAATGGGTGGGGTTTTGGAAAAGTCAGGTTTTTAAAAACTTACGAAAAGCCAGAAGATTAGACTCTGAGTGTGAATGAAGAGGAAGGGCGTTCCACAATTTAGCAGCGTTATAACAAAAGGACCGACCGACGCTTCTCACCCTTTTAACTCTAGGGACTGAGGCTAGGTAAAGATTAGTAGAACGAAGGCATCTGTTTGGGCGGTAGGGGGAGATAATGGTCTGGCTGATTGAAGGCCCTTTCCTCCAAAAGGACATGTGGGCAATGCATAAGGACTTGAACTTTATTCCATCCATGATAGGCAGCCAATGTAAGGCCTTCAATGCAGGTTTGGCAGATTGGCTGGTAGGGATCTTAAGCAGCATACGTGCTGCACAGTTCTGAATAATTTGCAACTTTGTTGTGGTTCCCCTTGGGGCTCCTAAATACAAAGCGTTTCCGTAGTCCAGGCTTGGACCATGAGTCTCCTTGCCAGAAAGGGAAGGAGAGGGACAACTTTACAGAGCATCCTAAGAATGCTATAACAAGTGGCAGCCAATTTCATCGCCTGATGATCGAATTTAAGCGACCGGTCCAGCCACATGCCCAGGCTTTCAATCTGGTTTTTGGCGACAGGGGCAGGGCCAAGACATATTGGCCATACTAATCCAAGGTCAGAAATAGGTGGATTACCCAGCAGCATGAGCTCTGACTTTTCTCCGTTAAGTTTAAGACAGAAGGATTCCATCCACTTGGCTACTTTTTCAAAGCAGGGTCCCAGACAAGATGGAGAGTTCTCAAGATGATTGAAAGCCACAACCAGTTGTGTCATCAGCATATGTAACTATCTTAATACCATATGGATGGACAATCTTTGCTAAAGGACTCATATAAACATTAAACAATGTAGGACTCTGGGACGAACCCTGAGGGACGTCGCATCTGAGTGGCATACACTTGGAAGAATTATCTCCTTCAAAGACCTGAAAAGTCCCATCTTCCAAGAAGGACTGCAGCCAGGTAATAGCACCACCTGACACTCCAACATTCCTTAGTCTGCTAATCAGAATGTCAAAACTAACAGTGTTGAATGCGGAGCTGAGGTCAAGGAGGATAATAGCCGCTGTACCTCCTTGGTCAAGAATGTGTTTGGACCCTACGACCACCACAAGAAGAGTGGTTTCTGTCTCATGTTGGGGGCGGAATCCAGTTTGAGAGGGGTGCAATAAATTGTGGGACTATACGAAAGTGGAAAGGACCATATTAATATGTTTTTCCAGGATCTTACTTATCCCAGGAAGAAGGGAGATAGGACGATAGTTTCCCAAGAGATCCGGATTTAAATTGGGCTTCTTCAGCAGTGCGTATTTCCAGGGTGGCAGCACTATGCCAGTAGTGATAGAAGAGTTAATCAACTCAAGTATCACAGGAAGAACTACTTCCGCAGCCTGACTCAGAAAGTGGGGGGATGCTGGGTTGCTTGGGAAACCAGATTTTACTAGGGCGGAGATTTTTTACTAAGGTATCCATATCCATCATGGGGATTTCTTCCAGGGAGTGCACGATGCAGGGAGGGGCAGTGTCCTCAGGAGGGGAGTTACTGGAGCAGGAGAAATGGGGAAAGGTGTTATATATATCCTGAATTTCTTTTGTAAAAGAACTCTGCCAGTTCATTACAGCGGGCGGGGGCACCATTGCGAGGAACATCAGGGGAGGACAGCTTAAGAAGATTCTTCGTGATACGGAAGATTTCACAAGGGGAATTAGAGGCTAGGTTAATTCTTTCCTCGTAATAAGCTGCTTGTGCAGATTTCCCTTCAGTTTGATAAAATTTTATAGAATCCCTATATTTCTGTTTGCTAAATTCATCATAATCCCATCTCCATTTCCTTTCTAGTCTCTTACAGACTTGTTTATACTCACGCAGCTTAAGAGAGTACCACGGAGAAGTGTTATCTCTAACTTTTTTATGAATGCATTTCTTCGGGAGGATTAGGTCCAGAGAGGACTCAATCCAATGGTTAAACTTTTCGTTATCAGAAATAGGATTAGGATCTAACGTAGGCCTTGTGTCTTCCTGAACTGAAATCCAAGGTTCTAAAGGGATTTTGGACCACGTGCGTTCCCAGCTACTAACAGTGCTAATCGTGGGAGGAGGTCTCAAAGTATCCCAAAACAAAGGAATCAGAAAATGGTCTGACCAAGGCACGGGAATCAGATCTCCCACTGAAAGTTTGTTGTTGTTGGTAAAGATTGGGTCTAATAAGTGACCTTTTGTATGAGTAGGACCAATAACTTTTTGCCTTATCTGGATGGCTAGAAGATTTTGAGCTATATCAGACGAAATTGAGTCAGAGGGGTCATCTAGATGCAAATTAAAATCCCCTAACAGAGTAAAATTAGAGGGGGAACTAGCCAAATTGGCAGCAATTTCTGGTAAAAGTTTAATCAGTTCTCCATGAGCTCCAGAGGGGCGGTAGATTAAGATACCCGAAAAGGTGTGGGTAGGTGAAAACGTGATGGCAAAAGAAATGTTTTCAGTCAGGTAAGGGGTCTGGTACAATGCGGCATTTGAACCGATCCTTTAGTACAATGGCAATACCTCCACTTTTCCCTATTTTGCGGTCTTTCCGTTAAATACAGTACCCAGAAGGGAGGCATTGCACAAGATCAGGTTCAGACTCATTATTGAGCCACGGTTCAGTTAAAAACAGGGCATCAGGACATTCCTCTCCAAGTAGAATAGAAATGTCTGAGGAATGTTTAGGGAAAGATCTGCAGTTTAATAAGAACATTTTATATGGTGAGGGGATTTGCGAAGCAGAGCGGGGTTTGGGGACTGAACGTAGTGTAAACTAACAGTGGGCACAGATGGGGTTATCCTTAGCTAGACAGATGGAGTGTAAAAAAATTTCATTACATGCACCCCACAATCGAAAAAGTTGCCCCGAGGAGTAGAAGTCTTTGTTTGCAGAAAAACGGGCAGGGGGTATGGCCCCTGGCCCCGGACGGGCGCAGACGGGCTTGCCTTTGGCGCGCCCGCTGCGTGTCCGCACAGCTGGTCCCATAAGTAGGCAGGGATCTCGTGAACACTAGAGTGCTAACAAAAATGGCGTCTCCTAGTGTCACGATGGGTTGAAAGTGCAAGTGCAATAAGCCCCAAAGTTGAAAACAATTCCCACAGTTTCCTAATAAAACAACAGTTCAAATTCAATTTTAGCAAGTTCAGAGAATCGTAAAAAGGTCTTGTTCACCCCCAAGTCACAAGGTCTGTTGCGGCGCTAACTGCGCGTCCGCACAGCTGGTCCCATAAGTAGGCAGGGATCCCGTGAACACTAGAGCGCTAACAAAAATGATGTCTCCTAGTGTCACGGTGGGTTGAAAGTGCAAGTGCAATGAGCCACGAAGTTAAAAACAATTCCCACAGTTTCCTAATAAAACAGTTCAAATTCAATTTTAGCATATCTATATTGACCCTGCTCCTCATGGGAAAAGTTCAGCCCGAAATGCCAAGCCAGGCCCTCCCTGGACCAGAATCAAGCATCCTGGGACCGGTTTTGGGATATCGGCTCTCATCAGCTAGGCTAGCTTGAATCCAATGGCACATTGAGCCCAGGATCCATGGCTGGGCATACCCGGCACACTTAGGGCGAGAAGGAAAAAGACACATAAATGATGGACGGAATGCGGAACAAATCAAACATTCACTGGGTTAAATCCATCATTCTTTTGCACACCATGCCACGCCAGTTTAGACCCAGCCACATGCAAATCAGTCTTGACCCTGCTCCTCATGGGAACAGTCCAGCCCGAACTGCCAAGCCAGGTCCTCCCTGGACCAGAAACCAGCATCCTGGGACCAGTTTCGGGGTATCACCCCTCATCAGCCAGGCTAGCTTGAATCCAGCAGCATAGTGAGCCCGGGACCCACATCTGGGCATACCTGGTGCACTTTGAGTGAGAAAGAAAAAGACACAAATGATGGATGGAATGCAGAATAATTCAAACATTCACCCCCAGTCAAGAGATCTGGGTTAAATTCAACGTTCGTTTGCTCACAATGCCACTCCAGTTTAGACCCAGCCATATGCAAATCAGTCTTGACCCTGCTCCTTATGGGAACAGTCCAGCCTGAACTACTAAGCCAGGACCTCCCTGGACCAGAAACAAGCATCCTGTGACTGGTTTCGGGGTATCACTCCTCGTCAGCCAGGCTAACTTGAATCCAGTGGCACAGTGAGCCCGGGACCCACGAGAGAGGGTGTTGTTTTGTGTCGGTGGAGGTTAGAGATAGATGACTGGGCAAGGTAGGGGGCTGATAGGGTGCTAAAAACAGATGTAGAGGCATGTTGGAAAAGTTTAGAAGCACTTTGAATAAAATCACTGGAGCCAAGGTAGCGGGCGTTGCTGTTTACAGGACCTTTATGCAAACAGTTCTTTTTTCGCCCTACTGAATACTGGCACCCTGGGCCCAGCTCAACCATGCCAAAAGCTGGCCATGATTCAGGCATAAGACAGAATCAATGGCAAAATGTTGGTACTGGATGCTTGTGCATAATTCCTGACATTAAGAGGAACCCATGGCCTCTACAAGGTACCTGTGACAAAATACAAGGAATGGGCAACTGGAGGTTAATTCTTAACATATGGGGGATGGTGATCCATGGCAAATTTGGATACCAACAGTAGGACATTTAGTACTAAATTAGGGCAAGTGCTAATTCACCGCCGACTATTTTTTAGGGCTTGTGCTCTGCCAATAAAAATTATTAACATTATAAAAAACAATAAAATATTGATTACATGTGTTGTTTTTTGGTCGTATTAAAAACATAGCCTTATGGCTAATATCAGAGCGCTTTGCTATATACAGCCGTTGACACCGAGTCCGCTTACATCAGACACCCACCTGGATACTCACACAAGATGGTCTCTCAGTCGGGTAGAGGGCCCAGGGTTGCTTCGGAGACCATATTGGATGTAATTGATTCTGCTACATGTGAGCTCCGGAGCACTGACGGGACAACTCACTGGAGTCATCTTGGGCCTACCAGAGGCCTCATTGCCAGGGGAGTTACCTTCCACTGCCTCCCATTCGGTGCAATCCTCTTCACTACGCTCTTCTGAGTCAATCCTGAAGGAGGTCACATCAAGACTTCCTCGCTGACCATCACGGGCTGATGAAATCTCTTAACTGCAGATACATTCTGGGTGATGACCTCATGTCCTCGCCGCGCAGTGACCTAGGTGCCATGAATAGCAACAATGGTCCAAGGACCTCTCGAAAGGTAGTCGGAATTTACTACCAGGGCATCGGTCTTAGACAAGCACGGTTTTTCCCCACTAGAGGTTAGACATCCTAGCCCGTCGCAGATGGCTCACTTGATCATTGACCTTGTTCCTCTTATCATGCACGACAGAATCATTGACCGGATCAGGCACCCATGTTGGATGGTGCGGGATTGTGTCCTCAACTATCCGACCCATGGAGAGATGTATGGGGGCCTGCGCGTGGTGGAGTGGGGAGCTTGACGATAGTCTCTCAGGAATGAGAATATTGCGAATTCTATGGGTTGGTGATTGGCGGAGGCAATTCAGATCACCTTATTTAGAGTCCACATGAATCGTTCGGCCTACTTGTGTGAGTAATTCGCAGTGAATTCAAATAGGACACCAGCTCTTGTCCATGAAAAGGCAGGCCATTGTTTGGCCGCAATTCTTAGTCAAACCATGGGCAGCCATGATCTTCTCCAACTTGGGTAATACCTCACTGGCACTTACAGAGGAGACGACTTCCACCTCCGGATATTTGGAGTATTCATCGATCATCACCATGGTATGGCGTCCCTCTGGGAGGCTACCAAAATCTAAGCTGGCACAGACCCAGGGCAGTCCAGGTCCTTTTTCAGTTCCAACTGGTGAGGGAGGATTGGCACTCCCTGCCGCTTGACACCATGAGCACAACCTGACTAGCTCTTCGACCTGTTGATCCGTTAGAGGGAACCACACCTTGGTCAGGAGTCGACTCTTGGTCTTTACCATGACCTGGTGTCCAGCATGAGCTAGGTGAATGACTCTATCCACAAGGCGGGAAGGTATGAGGAGACGATGTCCTCTTAGAAGACATCCATTTATGTCCGCACTCAGCTGATGACGGATATGTAACAGGCTTTCCATGATCCTGTGAGCCTCAGGGGTGAGTGACGACCAAGTCTTTTTGAGCTGATGCCATTGGCTGCTGTTCACTGCTTCCAGCGCCTTTTGAAGACATTCATCTAGACGAGTTGCCTGGCAGAGGTCCTCCATGGAAAGGGGAAGTGGGCGGGACCGCTACGTCACATATCGCACATATTCCTCTATTTCCTCTGCGTCAGCTTCCTCCTCTGGGGTGGCAGCGATGGGATGGCACGACAAAGAATCTGCAGGATTGAGGGATCCAGCCCGATACTCCACCTGACAGTGGTATTCATGGAGTTGTAACATCCACTTCTCAATCCTTGGAGGGGTTTGGCCGCCGTGCCCTTGATTGAAGGGATGAGTGGTTTGTGGTCTGTCGTCACGGTGAATGACTTGCCATATCGATACAGGTGAACGTGACGAGAACCCCAATGAAAGGCAATCACTTCCTTTTCAATTTGAGAGTATCTCCGTTTGGTTCTGGTCAATGATCGCCTCGCAAATGCTACTGGGATCCATTCCTCCTCCTCAGTGGATCGTTGCATCAGGACTGCCCCCAGCCCTTTTGGACCAGCATCTACTGCAATTGTGGTATGTTTGTGGGGGTCAAAATACGCTAACATAGTGTTGGAAGACAGGGAGTCCATGGTAGCCTGGAAGGCAGCTTCCTGGTCAGGGCCCACTGACCACGGGACAGATGCCTTGGTCAGTTCTCGAAGAGGCTGAGTCAGAGTGGTGAGGTCTTTGATGAACCGGCCACAATAATTGACCATCCCAAAAAACTTCTCACCTCAGTCACCGTGGCAGGGGCCGGTCATTCCTTGATATCACGAACCTTGTCAGTTCCTCCATCCAAGGAAAACACATATCCGAAAAAGTGTAACTTTTGCCGCAGGAATTCACACTTGTTGCGATGTAGAGTTATACCTGACTCCTGAATTCTCCGGAGGACCATTCGCAACCGGTCATTGTGTTCGAGTACTGTTTTTGCATATATCAGGATGTCATCGCTGACATTTATGACACCTGGGAGGTCGACCGAGAGTTCCTGAATGACATTCTGAAATACTTCAGCGGCACTGGAGATGCCAAAGCTCAGACGCTTGTATCGCCGCAGGACCACATGCGTCGAGACACTTGTGATGTATCGGGATTCCTCATCCAGTACCAGCTGATGGTAACCTGATCATAGATCCAGTTTTGAGAACCAGCTGGCTCCACTGAGCTCACCAATCAAGTCATCAATCGTAGATGTCAAATGCCTTTCTTTCTTTATTGCGATGTTGGGCATGCGCATGTCCACGCAGATCTTCACCTCCCCGGGCTGTTTGGGCTTTCGCGTGACCACAATGGGTGAGACCCATTTTCACCTTTTCAATTATTCCTGCTGCCTCAAGCTTTTCCAACTCTTTCTGAACAAGGGGCCTCAGGTGAAACGCAATTCGCCGAAAGTTTTTTGGTCCTGCCCAGGGTGAGTATGTCCGCTAGGGATTTCCCAGATTCTTCTAATATGCGCTCCCTGAGTTATGCTGACCCACAACCCTGAATGATCAGCCCTCGGATTTCTTCGTTCTGGTCATTGAATCACGTGTACTGGCTAATTCTTTGAGGTGGGCATAGAAAACACTGATTAATTTGTCCATGTGCTACCTCGCCTGGCTCATAGTCCTGATTTGCTATCGGTTCAAAATGCGCCGTGAGGGCCGCTATGAGGGTGAGGTGTGTTTTAGGGGCTGCTTCATTGAGTGATGTAGATATGTTGTAAATGTCTTTTCCCCCCAAATGTAGAATCAGTGCTCGCTTCTGAGCGTTGTCAACTTTCGTCGCTTCGAAGAAGAGCAACACTCTCTCCACCCATTCCTTCCATTTGGGGGCCTGCCTGACGGGGCACCTTCAATGGTGAACGACTCAATCGCTGGTATATTGGCAATGGCTATGCAGTATTTCTTTATTCTGCGCTTTCCACTACCCCATGGGGGTCAAATTCTGCCACTCCACTGGCTCACAGCCTTCTAGCACATCAACAGCAAGGGCAAAGCTGCACACTCCCCACTCACACTTGGCACAGGTTCTGTGGTACTCACATCAGTATGGGGACTGTAGAGGTGCAATTCACAAGCAGCACCAGCAAGGCGTCACTTGTGGTCAGCTGCTGTTCCTGGGGCAGTCTGCCAGCACTCTCTGGAACCCCAGTGCTTGTTGGGATTGCAGCTCGGTCTGTGTGGTTGCTTGAAGCGGGCCTGCCCTCACACTTCGCTGGTCTATGGCCCTAGAACGAGGTTTAGCCACTGTGGTGAGGTACCATAGGGAAGCCCCGCCTCCACAGCACTCTGATCAGGTGGCCTCCGACCGGAGCACGAGACACGCTAATTGCAGCAGAGGCCGCCCAGATGCTCGGCACGAGCACCGCGCCCTCCTCAAGGGCAGGGGCAAGGCTGCCACACAGTGTCGGGGCAGTGGGAAACAAGACATCCGCTTGTCGCCAACGTTGTGTCGACGCGCACACATTGCGGCTGACACTAATGAAGGGATCACGTCTAGAGGCCCGGCCTAGAAATCAAATTCAGAGATGGCAGGATGTGCTTACATGTCCCCGGCCTGGGTCCTCTCTGGCCTCTGCCCTCAGCCGGGGATCTTTTATTTCAGAGTCACACATGACTCAAAGACCGTAACTAAAGTAGCACATGCAGCAGGGGCTGGCTTCCCAGACCCCTGCTTAATTGGCACATTCTCAAATCTCCCGAGTTATGTTATGTTAATATGTTTTGTATAGCGCACAGCTGCCCCCAGCAAAGAGGCGTCCCAGCGCTGAAGCTTAACATAGAGACTGCAAGTCAGAGGAAACACTAGGCTACAGGGAAGAGATGGGTTTTAGTAGCTTTACGAAAGGCCAAGTAATTCTCCATGGAACGAATGGAGTATGGTAAGGTATTCCAGAGCTTGGCAGCCAGAAGACGGAAAGAGCGTCCGCCCGACCGTACCCTCCTCATACGAGGCACTGTCGCCAGGTGTTGTCCAGTAGAGCGGAGCTGGCGCGTAGGGTGGTAAGGTGATAGCAGATTGGTCAGGATGGCCGGAGAGGAGAGTTTGAGAATTTTAAATGCAGTACAGAGGACCTTAAATTCCACTCGGTTTGGCAACAGGAAGCCAGTGCAGCCGACGGATAGCCATAGAGGTGGGACAGGTTCTGGGGAGGCCCAGCAGGGTTCTAGCCGCCGTCACTCCAGTTACGTCACTGGAGCGACATAAGACATACAAGCCAATACCTAGGAACCACTGAGAAGGAAATATGGGCAGGGCTTTAAGTGGGATGGAAAAAACTGGGGGGTCTCTCAAAGGGGCATGGTCGGTATGATTAATAGAATACCTTAAAAACACCTAAGCTAAAAATCTGTGCTTAGCATAGTGTGCCGCCCCACTGCTATTTTGATGCTTCTGTCATTGCATCCAGCTATATAATGCAAGTAACATTACACCCAGGGCTTTAAGTGGGATGAAAAAACTGGGGGGGGGTCTCTCAAAGGGGCGTGGCCAATGTAATTAAGGGCGTGGCTTATAAACACGTAAATTAAAAATCTGTGCTTAGCATAGTGTGCCGCCCGACTGGTATTTTGCTGTTTCTGTCATTGCATCCAGATATATGTTAGAACAAGTAACATCATGCCTACAACAAGTCAGGACTATTGGCTTTGTTAATAGTTGTTAGTTGCATAAGATAAATAAGCAGCAACTATGGCTTGTATATAATTTTGAAAAAGCTTTGACTTAAAGCCCTGGTGACACCACGACAATGTTGCTGCTCCTGAGTTTCAAAAAGAGAAGAGAAACCCAGAGAGAAAATAACTCTCTTTAAAGGATTTCCCTTCCCCTACAACGCTCACCTGGCATGACGTCATGCCGTAACTTCTCCACTAGTGAGAAGTGAGCACGTGCACATCGATGTGCCTGATGTCACTGCAGTCCGGAAAAAGACATACCGCCTGTGCCAGGGCACAAAACAGAGCCCAATAGAGACCCGTTTCAAGGCCCCTTTAAAAAAAACTGCCGGTGCTGAGCACCAGTGAGATCCGGCCCACTTAAAGCCCTGATTACACCTATAACAACCCAGTCCTATTGGCTTTGTCAATAGTTGCATAAACTATGGCTTCCTTGTATATAATATTTAAAATGCTTCAGTTCTGAAATGACGAGACTGAAAGTATTATAACAAGTCTCGGAAGTTACATCAAAGCATGGGCGTAGGAAGTGTGGGGGACGCGGGGGATACATCCCCCCCAGATTTTGGAGTGGGGGGGACAAGGGTGGGGGGGACGAGGGGACAAAAGAATTTCCCCTCTCCCTTCTGTTATTCGCAGGGCCATTAGCGCGCGAAAGCACGACCTAATGGCCCTGCACTTGACCTGCCTGGAGTCAAAGAGGCCACCCGCCCTCTACCTTTTGTTATGCTGCAGTAAGGCTCGGCGTTCTGGGAAGGGCAGAGAGGGAGAAAAAACCCTGTCTCTTTTCCTTCATGCCCAGAGAAGGCAAGGACAGTGTCCACTTCTCCTGATCTGCCTCGGGCAGCTGCCCTCCTCCCTCTCTCTCTCTCTTTATTCCTCCATCTCTTTCTGTCTCTGTCTCGCTCCTCCTTACGTGCTGATTTCAAGAGACAGCTCTTACGAACTCTCTCTTGCCTCTCCTTTTCTTTATTTGTTCCCTGTGAAATTGATCCAAAAAAGGCGGAACACTTTGGCTGGAAATGTCCTCATTTTCTGACCGTTTTCTATTCCAAAGAAAAACCTTGGGACGGAGAGAAAAATAATTAAATACCTAAATAAAGCAATACAGAGTGGTCAGCAGACAGGCCAGATTGTTATTTACACCCACACACATTAGCGCCACTTTACAGAGTTTGCCAGTGAAAGCGCTACTTTCTTTTTATCTTCTTTCTTTGAACAACATAGTTTTCCCAGGGTGGGGAAGTGCACCATTCCTAAAGGGACTGCAATACCTGGTTGATGGGTGGAGTGGAAATGTTTAATATGATAGTTTTCAACTGTTTTAATTATTTTAGCTTATAAAATGTGTACTGCGGCTCTGTGTTCGGGGATGTGGTCTTTTTTAAACCAAACTGCTTACATTTTGAAAGGATATAAGCAATGGACATTGAAACGGGTGCCTTCCTGGTCGCGAAGTCATGTCCTGAACTTTTCAGGCAAAATCACTTACTGATTTCTGAATAATGAGTTTAAAACCGTTAAGGTAACCATGTTGTTCCTGATTACATTTCACATGCTTTGCTTATTCTTCCATTCCCTATGAGTGTTTGCTTTTTCCAGGGTGTTATTCATTTTTTTTCAGGCAGCATTTTACTGTTGTCTAGTGCATAATTTGAATTTAGTCGCAGAACAATTGAGTTGTAGCTGAAGGCAGTGCGAGTTTCTCTCAGTGGGGCAGTATGGTGTTCAGTGTGGGAGAGGATGTGGCACTCTGGCCAGAGCGGCTGAATTTGGAACTGGAGAACCATGTTCATCCTTCATGACCAGTCCATCAGACCACACTCCTGACAGAGCTCATTCCGATGCTACACCTTAAAAGGCCCGATAGACCTTAGAAGCCCTGGTGTCTTAGTACCCGCAGGTGGACCCTAACAGTGGCAAGTGTGAGTTAACCTTGAAGGCCTGTCCACCACAATCCATACTGCAGGTCACCTCCAGTCTTGCGAGCAGGCATACGAAGAAGCACACCCTAGATCGACAGTGACTCTGTCACTGAGGTCACAAGACCCTTGAGGCCAGTCCACCTCACCCATTGGTACCTCCATTGGCCTTTTCAGCAGTAGTAGTGCAACTTACCAGGGGTTGGCAATGTAGGATTTGCATGCACACCAAACTTAGGGGTGATTATAATGGCGGTGGGACCGCCACGTCACCCCGTCAGTGGCGGTCCCACCGCCATCGGTGACTGCATCACCGCCCGCCATATTACAATGGTGGGTGGTTCCCTGGCGGTCGGAAAAACCAATCGCCACGCACCTGACTGGCTCCTTGAGCCCGCCAGTGTGGTGGAGGGGCTCGTGATTCCTACAATGCTGGTGGTGCCTACCAGGCACCGCAGTAGGGATTACGATGTCCCTTACCCGCCAGCCTATACATGGCGGTTCACCCACCATGGAAAAGCTGACGGAAAGGGACATTGGGGGCCCATAGCAGGCCCCTTTCCCCCAGACATGGGACCTGGGGGACATCTATGATGCCCTCTACATATCACTGCACCATGTGGCAGGCACCGCATTGTGCCTGCCACGTAGTGCAGTGATATATGTAACATGTCCCTTTTTACATAGCGGCGGATGATGTAGCCAGCAGCACCTGCTGCAATGTAAAAGATAGGCACTGCGAACGCCGCAGTGGCGGTCGCATTGTAATGCCTATCGTGGGGCCGCCGTCTTGAAGGCCAGCGGTCCCATTCTCTGATTCGATGGCGGACGGACTGAAGTTCGCCTGCCATCGTAATCAGCCCCTAAGTTTTCAAACTTCATGGTCTCTGCTTCATGCACAAACACTTTTAACATGTGCAGCCTGCTTTCGGCCACTGGAGTTATGCAGCAATGGAGGCCAAAATTATGTCGCAGTGTTGACTAAATTATGGAACAATAAAAAAGCTGCAGAGTAATGCGGTACATTTTATGATTCTTTATTATCTTGACATATTTATACATACTAACAGCCTCTGCAAAGCTTTTGCCTCAATAGTACCTGTGTAACATACAAATGCAGCAGTGGGAAAGGTGACCAGTCAACCTTTGCAAAGGGCCCTACACTTCACAGCAACATAAGTCACATTTCTTTTAGTAATTTTTGATCCGTTTGAGCTACAAAATTGTTTTGGGTGAAATCGTTTGATTATGCAGCAGATGATGTATTATGTGGCAAATATGATACAGCCATAGTTAAGTGGAAAACATTTTTCCACTTTACTTAATTTTGCCCCAACATTGTAGTTGATCAATTTGTAAGTTTCCCAAACCCAAAAGTCGAGTTTGGGCACAATTTGCATTTTTAAAAGCAGTCTACAACACAGGGCTACTTTTAAACTGACCTCAGGCTTCAGCAGTGCACACATGCAAGCGCAGAAAGGGCTGCTGGCCTCTAAACTGCCATGCCCTATTATATTCTAGGGACTTAACAGTAGTTCTAATCCCCTGCCCTATTATGTACTAGGGCCTTATAGGAGAGGTCATGCCAATCATAGGGGTACCCTAACCCATAGTGCACCCTAGTGTATGTAGGGGTTTTCACAGTATCTTTAAGTGTCTCTTTCAGAATAGCACTGGTCCTGGGCCTGTTTAGGCAGAGGCCAGGGTCAGTCTGAGTCAGGTACCACCAGTACCAGTCAGCAAAAGTTGGGGAGTGCCCAGGGCACAGGATGGCTTTGCAACACTAGAGAAGCACAAACTCAGAACACCATGGTTGGGGGTTCTCTTTAATAATCAGAATTGATTTCTATCCTAATGGACCCATTTTCCAACATTAGGATAAGGAAAGACTGGGGAAAAATCATAACGTTCTAATCTATACCTTGAAGTTTTCATGCAGCTCTTTGATGACGGTTAATAGCTCACTGTTCAATTTTAGGATTTTAACTTATAAACTGCAAATACCAAAAGAATCTCTCAGACAAAAGCAGTAACTCACTGACCTATTTACATGATATGCATTTTGTGATCTGCGTGGTACACGTTCTTTGCAGCAGGCATATTACCCCACTGTGGCTACCTTTACCATGAGTAACTTCCACTAGACAAACCTCCGATCTCTCTCAATAAAGAACATTAATCACCAAAGTTATCTTCACATTTTTATTGTTGCCTGAAAATTGCTGGAGACCAGGAATGCAGCAGCAGGTACTTTTCAAACCATAATGCACTTGCAAACACGACGCCCCCACCCTAAGTCAGCGACCTCTGTTTGCTTGGTGCATGAAGATGCAAGATTCATATACATGTTTTTTTAACATTTGGTCTGATTACTATATGGATGTAAATAACAATAAAGCATACATGCAAACTGTGACTACATGCCTGCTTTTCTCAATATTTCACTTCGAAAGTATGTGATTGTATTTGTTTAACGGGCGGTGATTTGCATAGGGTCACTGGAAAGTCCACAAGGTTGTCCCTGTCCCCCCCAGAATGTTAGTGTCTCCTACGCCCCTGCATCAAAGGCAGCGAAAGGTAGCACTGCAGCAGAATTAACATATGTTTTTCACCCTGATGGTGAGGGCAAAAACGGAGAGCTCAATAGGGACCCGTCTCAGCACCTGCTTTTTAGAACTGCCGGTGCACCTGCAAAACCCGACCCACTTAAAGCCCTGAATATGGGGCTGACTTGTAGAATTGGCGATGAGTATTTTTTTAAAATAAAGATAATGTGGTTGTTACTAGTATTTAGCGCCTCGTGAGGAACTGAAAGCGCCATATAAATGCCCATAAGCCACCTATTACTGTACATTCTCGTCATCGCACTCCCTGGTTTCAATTGACATTCTTCTCACAACGACCACTTATGTCACCTACTTTCTGCTCGGCACGTCCGGCCGTGAGTTGCATCTGAGATGGGAAGGGATAGCACCTGCGGGTAGGCGGCGTAGGGGAACGTGGGAGTGAGCGTGCGGGGGAGAGGAAGAGGGAGGCGGGCTCCGTGCCCCGGCTCGTGCCGGAGGCTCCGCCAGGCCCCTCCCTCCAGCTGTCTTGCCCTGCAGTGCTGTAGCCGGCTCACTAATGAGCGCGCGGCGAAGCTGACGTAACCCCTCCTGCGGCACTGACGGGCGGGCGCATCCACCATAGGACCCTTCTACAGGCTGATGTCATCAACAGCCAATCGGAAGGCAGCGTTTTTTTATTCATCCTCTTTGTAGGATTATTTACTGTCTTGGCGAGGGTAATCCATTTGACGGATTTTTATGACCTGTTATGGCTTAAAAATCAATTTTAATCACATCCCGCATCCGTTCTTGGGGTTTTGATTACATCACCTCCAGCTTTTCCTGAAGTGCGTACATTTTCGGCCATATCCATACCGGTCATCGAGTATAACACACATACTTTGAGTAATATAATAATTATTATTCAGGTTTGCACTATCATGGTGTCTAAGCAGAATGAATAGTGGTGGGGTAAGGGGGGACGACGAGTGCAGTAAGCCTATCTTACTGCCTTACTTGTAGTTAACTTGGTGAGACCCACAGGAAATGCCCCCTATGCTGTGAAAAAATAGATTGCCTCTTGTGTTAAGAAATCCGCATACTGCTCCTAGTTTTGCACTACAAAAAAAGTTGGACCATAATAACCTCGATAAAGAAGACCTCCACTAGTGTGCTGCTGCAAATATGTCTAGTTTTCAAATAAGAAGTGGGAAGGCGACCTTGGGGGAGGGGGGGGGGGTCAGGGGGGGGGGGCTGCAGCCATGGGGAACTACAACGCAATACTAATCAGACATCAAATACACACATTTTTGTGTGTACACACATTTTTGTGTGACCGGCTGGTCACGTTCTAGTGTTTATAAAATAATGTGTTTCCACCAACCACTCCTGAGGGCTGACTTCCACACTCACCCCACACCCATCCATCACAGGTGTCACCAGTCAGGTGACCCTACTAATAAAAGGGGCCGGGTGTGCATGCCCTCGGCCAGTGTCTGCGTGATCATTAGCTGTGCATGAGGGCCTAGGGTCCTAACCCTTACAAGGAACATCTGTTTACCAGAACTCTCAAATGTTGAGAATTCTTAAGTGTAAGTATTAAATAGCATGTCTGATGACATCACAGAAAGTGATGTCACAGAAACCAAAACATCAATGAATAGACGGGAAGTGACCAGCGAAATAATTAAACATTTTTAAAAATGCGTAAAATAAGAAAACCACCAGCAAAGCTTCTCTAAAGTAGAAAATGGACTTCAAAAAGTAGTGGTGTAGCACTCTGATGTATGTTAATCAGCCCCTCCCATTAACTGAAGGGGTCTGTAGGGGGCTTCCTTTGTCTGGAATTTACTTCCGAAGTATTTACAGCTTCCATGTTCTGCACATGGCAGAGCACTGAAAAGAGTTATATTTGAAGTTTGAGTTCTAGCCTTTTTTTTTTTTTTTACCAGGTTTGGCATTTAGCATATTGTGAGTGAGACCTCAACCCAACCTCCAAATGTGTGAGACTCACTCGAAATGAGAGAGACTTGAGGTCGATGGTCTACTTGTGCAGTCGTTTCAGTATAGTTTTCTTTCACCTTTAGCAAATTGAAGTCTGAGGGGCATATTTACAAGGGGATATTGCCACCAGAACGTCACTTTTATCGACATTCTGGTGGCGATATCCCCTTCTCCTTATTTAGTTAAGCCACTTAACGTGGCTTAGCGCCACCTTGTAAATAAGGCTCCTTTTCACATTTCACTTAGCGTGAAAGGGGCGTGCAATGGGTGTTGCAGTGGGCGTTCCGCCACAACACCCATTGCTTTTTGACGCTGCCCCATATTTACAAGGCTGGGGCAGTGCCAAAAACGAAGACCAGGGAATACCTGGTCTTAGACTGGCGATACGAGGAGAAATGATTCATTTCTCCTCGTTTTATGCTCTTTCCATGTGTGCTGCATTCTGCAGCGCACATAGAAAGAGCAAATCGCCTTTCAAGATTGTGTATGTACAGGAAGGTGTCCCTTCCTGCACATAAACAATCGCCCCTGCAGCCCAGGCACCCAGGTTACCAATTTTGGCGTAGCACCGCACTCCGACATTTTTGTAAATATGCCCCTCTAAGTTTGCTTGCTTCTTTTATTATATTATTTGCTGACCAGGCATAGTGTAGATTTATACAATGCAACACTGCTCTTTTTTATTTCCAACATTTAATTTTCATCTATGTCTTGATTTAAAAAGTAACTTTCTAATCACTCAGTGGCATTAGATTTCTGAGAAATTCCTCAATCGTGGATTTTTACCATCCACAGCTAGAATGGGCATGCTTGTTATAGAAATTGAGAAAAACAAGCCTAACGGCTCCCCCTTTGCCCACTTTCTACTGTGTCCTTTTTCTTGGGTAACTTTCTTAGAATCAACTAGTCATCTGTTTTTTTCAAGCCAAGCTCCTGGATACTGACAGCTTTTAATACTAGGATAGATGTCAACGTCTTAACATAACACAGTATAACTATGCATAACATAGTAGGTGGTGATATCTCATAGTTTACTATGGCACAGTATAGCATTATATACGGACAAGCTTAACCTAGCACAGGGATACTCATTGCATGGACCAGGGGGTCCCATTTACATGAGGCCCTCTGGTGAACAGCAGCAGTAGGCTGCTGTTCACTTCACTGAGCACTAACATTCAGAAATATGTTAAGCAAACAGGCAGGCATTTATTTACACACTAACTGAAGTAAAGGAAAAGAAGCTAAGAATAGGACCTTCACCACTTACCTTTAGAAAAACTTTCATGTTTAAAGACATTGTGCAACAGACATGGAAACATGTGATAAAGTCTCTTCAAAATTCAAAAAAGTGTATTTCTTTCACATGAATAAGTGTTTCACCTTAATATATCAGATTATATTGCTGCTTTGAGAGGCATTTATTAAAAGTGATTGTTTTCAAACATGGACTTAAAAACATTCATGCCTCCCCATACCTGATGACAGTGGCATTCGTGAACCAAAAGGCAAGTTAGTTCTTGGGCGTAACTACCAGTGGTGCAGTCAGTGCAATGCGCAGGGGCCCAGAGGTGAGGACGGTCCAGTCCTGTCTGCCCCAATTGCCACTATAGAGCTGGGCCATTCAAGGCCCGCCTTGAACTCTTCTGCCTGACAGCCGGTGTGAGTGGCTGGATTCTCTGCCCTGTGATGTCAGAATGTCCCTCTAAAAGGGCACAGCACACTTTTTTCTCGAGCTGGGGAAAGCACTGCAGCACATGCTGCAGTCAGGCTATGCTAGGAAAATAACACACATGGGGCGGTATTACGGTATGGGTGCATTTTTCTGGTCAGCGCTGGGCGCACCTTTCAAAAGGTGCGCCGAGCGCTCACGAGGAAAATGCGCCATATTATAGTGAATGCGCTGCCACCAGGGAAGCAGCGAACTTGCGCTGCCCTGGGGGCAGAGCATTCAGGTGAAATACCAAGCGGCTGCTTTGAAGCCGCTCAGTGTTTCACAGTGCAGGCGGCAACCCGCCTGCACTTTGAAGGGGGATTAGAGATCCCCTTGCAGGTGGGTGCATTGAGTGACTGCACACGCCAGCAAGAGGATGTCTGGGGGGTCCATGGTACCCCCTTTCCCTACTCCAGAGGGCTGCTATCCGGGGGCTCACTGACAGTGTGCCACCTCTTGGGTGGTGCACTGTCAGTGCGCTGCCTGACAGCTTTTTTGCCTCTGCGCCCATGTCTGTAATCCGGCGCGGGCACTGAGGCAAAGGGATTCCCTGATTTGCATGGGCCACGCCCCAATGCAAATGAGGGAATGCCCTCTGATGATAGCGCTGGTGCTTTATGTGTGCCAGCGCTATCGATATTACAGAAGGGGACACACAAGCGTCTGAGGTCCCTTCTGTCATACCAAAGTGCACCGGGGAGCGCAGAGCGGGCGCAAATGCCCGTTGAGCCCCAGGGGCACTCAGGTAATATGGCCAATGGTACACTCAAACTTTGAGCTGACTTGCCTTCTGCTCTAATTAGAACATGGTGCCTCATTCAAGGTGATAAGCTGGTCCTCCAATCCTAGGGCAAGAGTGGAGCAACAAATGGAGCCAGCAATGTGAACATTGAGTCGTTTGCTGTCCAGCAGACAACAGGTACACAAGCTCCAGCTGTATAGCTCTCAATTGGTGGATTTGTTCTTGTGTAACAGAAAATATGCTTGAAATATGAGCCTGTCCTGCATGCATTGTCTTTCGATGTATCAGTTTACTACCGCAGTTCAGATGTAATTCTTTTAAAATCTCGGGGCATATTAGCAAGACCCACGTTGCAACTATCGTCGTTTAGCGGCAGGAAACTGCCGCTAAACCGGCGATAATGGGCTTGCTAATATGCGTTATGGATTCCATAGAAGCCCAGGTTAGATGTCCTGCACATCTAACCTGGGCTTCTATTGGAATTCCATAACGCATATTAGCAAGCCCATTATCGCCGTTTTAGCGGCAGTTTCTGCCGCTAAAACGGCGATAATTTTAACGTGGGTCTTGCTAATATGCCCTCGTTCTAAAATATAGCACCAGTGCGAGCAAAATGCATTCGATATTTGTAAGTAGAGGGAATTCCCCAAAAAGTTAAAGTGTCATCTGCTCGTGCTTTTTTCAGTTAGCCTCCTGATGTGCAGGGCTCCCTACTTTAATTTCGTATAGACCCAGAAATCTGATAGTTCACAGCCCCACCTTTTCAAATGATCTTTGTGTATTTTTTACAAAAGGTGGTTGCCACAGTAATATGCTGTCAGGGGAATGGTAATACTAGTACAACTAGCTTTTCTATATAGCGCTTAGTAATGTTTCTAAACACTAACCATCACAGATAAGAGACGAAGAGTAAGTGCCTAGTCTAATTTGAAAAACTCAGTTTCATGATCCAACATACTACCAAAGCGAGTTGACCTGCACTGCTCATTGGTGTGTGCTCACGCCTCCTCCTAGTAAACTATCCTGTCTCTTGTTTTCCACCCGAAGGCCCAGATTTTGAAAGCTGACAGGCAACGCAGCGCAGCACCCAAAGATGGTGCGCTGCGTGACAGGGAGCGAGCAGGGAAGTGCCATAGTCACATAGAAATGTCTCTCTCCTCCCCTCTCCCTAACGTTGGCGCTGAGTTCAGCTGCTGAGCGCCACGCACACACCTTATTGCCATAGCGCTAGGGTGTGTACGTGAGTCTAGCATAGGTTTTGTACAGGAAGGGCCTTCCTGTACAAAATACTATGCTTATACAAGTGGAAAAGCTTTCCCTACTTTGTATGTGTGCTGCACAGTGCAGCACACAAGCAAAGTTGGAATAGTACAGAGAAATGAAAAAACATCTCTGTTTAACACCTGCTTTTCAGAGGTGTTAATTTTTGGCACTAAACACTTTCCACTGATGTTTGAGAATAGGGTTTAGCACCAAAAAGCGTGGGTGGTAGCACAGGTATGCCCATGTGCCACCCATGTAATGCCCCCTTGATGCAAATTAATGCAAAGCAGCGTTTCGCGCTGCTTTGCATTACTTTTCCATACAAACAAATGCAAATATCAATTCACAATGGTTTGTGAATCCCAAAAAAGGTTTTGCATCACTCTAGCAATAACCAGACGCTAAACCTTTAAGAATCTGGGCCGAAATGTATGTTTCTTAACACTGCGCCTTATTTAAAATGTTTAATTCAAATTTAATTTTAAGATGTGTGCCTCAAGAAAGAATAGCGCTGTCATTCCTACACCCTTGTTCTTTCCATAGGCTCTGGTACAAACACCCCTAACCTCCTCTGCAGACAATGGTGAATGGTGAGACTCCAAGGGGCTAAATCACAAGCCCCTTGCGCCACTGGTGCATCACTTTTAATATGGGCAAAAGTGACGTACTGGCGACGCAAGGGGCTTGTAAATCATCCCCCAAGTTTGTAAGGCCAGTGAAGGTACACGAGTGAGACTTCACAGAGATCTATGGAGCTATCTATTGGGGAAAGCAGTCAGGAGTGAGCAGGGCTATTCCTCCATACATGCAATACGTTTATTTAGGGACTATTGTTTCATATTAATTCTTGTTTCATTAGGGAGGTGCTGCATTCACGATTGAGGGTGTCTGGTTTAGGTAATAGAGACATCCTGGCGCGTATTATACATTCTGCCCCAGGGGTGCAATGTGGGTGTGCACCCCCTTGAGCGCCCCAGGGCATAATGGCACAGATAGCGCTGGCACACATGTTGCACCAGCGCTATCATGAGAGGGCGTTCCCTCATTTGCATGGGGGCATGGCCCCATGCAAATGAGGGAATCACTTTGCCTTTGCGCCCACACCCTATTACTGATGTGGGCGCAGAGGCACACATGCCTTCAAGAGGCACACTGAAAGTGTGCCACAAAAAGGTGGTGCACTTTCAGTGCGCCTCCTAAAGGCAGTCCTTGGGATGGGTTTAAAAGCGGGTCCCATGGACCCCCTAGACATACCTTGCAGGCAGGTGCAGTCTTTCACTGCACCCACCTGCAAGGGAATCTCTAATCCCTCTTAAAAATGCAGGCGGGTTCTCGCCTGCACAGTGAAACATGGAGCAACTTTTAAACAGCTGCTCTGTATTTCACTTGAATGCGCTGCTCTGGGGGCAGCGCATTCATTCTAATACGGCGCACTTTCCTTGTTTGCGCAGGGCTCACCTTTTGAAAGGTGCGCCGTGGCGCAAACAAGGAAAGTTTGCCGTATTCGTAATACGCCCACTGGTATCTACAGTGCTACCACAAGAGCAATGTGATGACAAACACTATAAAACACTTTGCTTTATGTTAAGGGAAAATAAAAATTTGTGAAACAAGATAACTATTGCTCAATCAGAAAGAATTACCCAATTTTAGTGATACAAGCGCACTCTGAACTAAAATATTTGTCTTAATCCAGGTATTAGGTTGTTCTGTTTTGAGAGTCCATTTTCAGATGCAGCTGATGGCCCAACACCTGCCAACTGAAAAGAGGGGTGAATATAAAAACACATCCTGCTGAGCTCATCGGAAGGAGGAGGTAACCAGTTACTGGTGCCCGCAGTGTTGTCAAGGCAAAACCAAAGGGGCTGATGGACGGAGTGTTGAACATTGCAAGCACTCAACCCCAGTCAACTGATCTGGGTTTAATCCATCATCATTCTTTAGCTCACTCCGCCACCCCAGTTCAGACATGGCCATATGCAAATCAGTCTGACCCTGTGCCTCATGGGAACAGTCCAGCCCGAACTGCCAAGCCATGTCTTCCCTGGACCGGAAACAAGCATTGTCACACAGAGTAAAAGTAACTACTTCCCCTGATTGGAAGGCTGGTTCCTGTATCCACATGTAAACTAAAGTCAATGAGATGGCTGGTAAGGAGCTGGCTGAGGTTAGTCAGTCTTCGTGCACACACGTCTAGTGCCTCAACAGGTTAATGCACTTGCTGCAGAGATGTGTAAGTAGCCTAAGGGTAAATGTTTATAGGAGGTTTCTGAAGTAAGCTTACACTTTTGCTTCCTGTGCTGTGCATGTTCTGAGTGACCGACTCTTGCATTTGGGTTACTTGTTCTGTACGTGCTGTACTGTGTGTGTGAGGGGAGCTTGCAATGCACATGCCTGTGTCTGTACTACTGCTGTTGTCTGTATTGCATGCAATCTGCATGACAAGCTTTCAGTGTGCTCTGTCTGTGCCTGTTCTTTTATGTTTGAGGGAAGCTGCTGTGGTACTGCCCATAATGTGCCTGTGCTGTGTATGTACAGGTGAGATACCACAACTGCTGCCTGTGTTGTAACTGTTGTGTGTGAATGGAGATTTCATTGCTAATGGTTGTTATGACGTGTTGCTGTGTTGGTTACCAAGACTCTGACATTAGAATTTGGTATTGTACATCAAAGGAAGGCGACCAGGGGTGGCGCCTCCGCTATGGCGGAGGAACGTCGACCCACTGAAAAATAAAATGATAATAAAACCATTTTATTAACATTTTATTTTTCATACCTTATTGCCAGCTGAGCCACAGTTAGGGTGGTAGTGGGCTCATGCTGACGAGCATCACGTCAGCAGTAGGGAGGAGTGGTTTGCACTTAAAAGTGTGCATGCCAGTTTGGCCGGCCGTCTTAGGCCAGCCAAACAGACATGCACACATAGGCTTCTCCAACCCAGCTGTGTTGTGCAGCTGGATTGTATAAAAGCTGCAGGCTCCCTGTGCCTGAGCAAGCATTAAACAAGCCCACTCAGGCCAATCCAGGTGCTGCTCTCATTCTAGGTATAGCATAAGAGCAGCGTCTGGATTGGGTGTGGATCCTGTGCAGTGAAGCCCACCCACTTCTGGTACGAGAGGAGCAACGAGGCGGCAGGGAGCGGAAGTGGAGTGGGTAAGTCTATTTATTTTATTTTTAAAACCCAACCCCAAGCTGCCATCTCCCCCGCCCTACCACTTTACTATAGCGGCTGCCGCTACTGAAGAAAACAAGAGTAGGAGTAGTAAACATGCACCATATACCTCCTGCCTACAGAGTGTGGATGAAGCTTTTGCGATGCATAACTGTTTCTACAGACAATTACATCCCTTGCAATACTTGCCTAGGCTACCATCATCAAACTTTTCAAAATATGAGGGGAACTTTGTTCATGAAACATTCATAACAAAGAGTGACATCCCCACAACACCTTCCTTACCCATGCTGGTGTGAGTAGCTTATCTACTCTAGTGTCTTTTTTACTTTTTGGTACTTCTGGTTTTGTTTAGTTGTAAATGCACGTATCAGAATGTAAAGAAAAAACTGAACTGGATGAGCTCCACGTGTCTGGCGTGGAAAAATCTGGAAGATTTGCATTAGTTCGAGGAATAAACCCATTTGCTACATGGTGGTTTGGTGCGCTCAGGTCTCAATGACTCCCGAAGAGAATAATAGTGGCGTGATTTGGATATTTCGCGACTTCACTGTTATGTGAGCTCTCTTCACTGATTGTTTTACATTATTTAGTCACTTGGTTAATTATAAAACATCACACAAAGGTACCTTGACACTATGGAAGGTTATGAGATAAATGTTGCGACTACCCCAAGATCGAATCTTGACATGAAGGCGCAAACCGGGCCATATCTGGCATATGATTGTGATGAATTTGAAATTTGAACCTGGGATGATAAGTCTAAATACAGGCTTATGGTAGTAATGTCTGAGCATTCACCAGGGGCGTAGCTTGGTCAGTAAGATTGGGGGGCGGGGGGATTTTCCAACAATCAGGCTGGTATATAATGTTTAAATACATTATGCGAGAAGCAGGGTGCGTGGGAGGGGCCTAATGGGCAAAGGAAAGAGAAAGGAATGCAGATTGGTAGGAGTTCTAAGTGAGAGAAAACACAATATCATAAAATAACATTTTTGAGGACCTACAAAACAGAGAGGGAGAGAGTTTTTTGCGTTTTTGTCTGTATGTAAAAAATCTTGGTGAGATCCGACAGCCAGCTCTCCATACCTGACAAAAAGCACCTGTACCCAACTATCAGAACATACATTTATTAGCAGTGGGCGTAACACCCCAAACACACCCACCCCCCCCCGAATCTGCGTCGCTGGCATTCACGTTGTACAGTAGTGTCTGAGCATAGTATAGTGCAATTTAGAATAGGATAGAGCATAGTGTCTGAGCATAGTAGCTATACATCTGGAAGCAAAAGTAAATGAAAGGTTGTTATTATTTGGGATGAAAAAGAGTGTTTGCCAGGAAAGAATTTTCAGGAAACCAATTGGAGGTTGCACACTCACTAGGTGTGGGGGCATATTCTGTTCTAGCATTAGGGCCCTTGGCAATGTTGCTACGCCACCGAGTCCTTTGTCATGTGCGCCCTCTCTGTAGCCCAGGTTGTTGTTACAGACGGAGCAGCAATATAGTCTATTAAATCAAACACAACAGAGGCTTTTGTATAGTGCATACCAACCAACCATCACTTGGTTGGAACTTCTCCAACCAAGTGATGTGGGTGGTGTTATTTTACTCAGTATTTCAGCAGTGTTCATCACAGTTGACCATAAGATTCTCATTGGCCTCCTGGCTGGAGAAGAGGGTGAGTTATGCCTTGGGGGTCGCATTTCTTCATTTAGATCACCTTTCTCCCAGAGTCGGCCTTTTGAATCTCATACTCGAACCTTAACTTGACAAAAGACAACCCTGAGTCCAGTGTCATGCATTTTAGCATTAGTTTTCGCACTTTTTTGCCTCTTGACCTTAGTGCTCAATAAGTTTGATGATGATATGTGCCAATTTTCCGAACGTATATCAAGTTTTTGTACGAAACATTTCACTTATCCTATCTAGGCACATGTAAGTGTAGATATGCGCCCACCTATATATAGCGACGTCTGGTGGCTCAGTGTGCAAAAGATGTACTTCACCCATGGTGCTGAGATATCTTGTGAAGGCTGTGGGAGTGGTCCATTAAGGTCCAGAGGTGAATGGGGTCTACCTGATCTACTACGACTGAACAACAGGTTTCAGGCTGCATTTGGGACATATTACAGGTCTTCTGCAGGTTAGAGAAGTAGGGTCTTCATGTCCCGAGTGAGTCTTGTGAATGAAACTCACTAAAGGAGTCAGAGAGGAGAGTTATCAGTTTGTTTCCTGGCACTTGGCAGAGACGCTGTGACTTTAACAGGCTTAGAGGGTGACAAGCTGTCGGGGTGGTGAATATGTCTTTAAGAACCATGTCAGGCATGTAAACCGCATGCACAAAATGTCACAAGAGTCTGATAAGCTGAGCTGTTGTTGCTATGCTGCAAGGTTCAAACCTGTTATCTGTGGAACCTTAATAAATAAGGACAAAAAAGGTTGAAAACCCATAGAAAAGAAGCATGTCAGGCGTGATAAAATTAAGAAACCTGACATAACCGTGCTCTATTGGAAATTAGAATACACACATTTTCCTTCAGATACAAAATCTATAGAATTTTTTTGTACAGCTGTTCTCTTTCATTCTTTGCTTATGTGATTTCAACTTCATATTTGTTACCGCCTTCTGTTATTGTCATCATTCTTTCTTTCTTTTTTTTATCTATTTTTTTTATCGCTCCCCTCCACTTTAATTCAAAAGCCTTTTTTCTTGCACGGCCTTATTTATTTATCTATCCAGCAGGCTGTTTATCTTTGCAGCCAACTCAGGTACCCTGGAACTCCCCTGAGGGTGAAAACGGCTCAGAAACCATAAATAAAACAAATAACCCATTGCCCCCTCTCTCAGAGGGTGTCCAGTGCATTTTAATGTGAATTTGACAAGCCTACATTTTTAATCCAAAACGCCCACATCTGAAGGTGAGCCCGGGGGCCACGCAACACCTCCCCTCTCCAGCCTGGACACCGCTCTCCTCAAGATTATGTTATGTATTTTAGGCTATCTTATGTTCTCGTATCTTATAGCGCTCTATTGACTGCCCATGGTCTTCTTGGCGTTAAAGTGATCAATGTCGGTAAGGGACGCTAAAAGAAAGGTCTTCAGTTGACATCAGAGCACCTTCTAATTAAGCGCCTTGCAATGGTCCCCACCAAGGCTATTCCAGCGCAAGTTGTGAGTCAGCTAATTCGCCTTAACAGGTGGGGGGCAAATTAGCGAGTGCAAAAATTGCACCTGATTCTAGGTTTGATACTTTTTGGTGGAAATGTATCCACCAATAGCACTTGTTCCTCAGTCCAAGGGGCCAAGAAGCTTGTGTGCTTCATTTGGTTCTGCAACTTGTGGAAGGTTTCACCTACAAATCAGGAAAGTAAACACTCCCGATTTACTCCTACCTTGTAATCCTGTTTTTGGGACAGCAGTTTGCACCCAAAAGAGCACTGTCGCCCCAGTATAACCATAGCCATAGATTTAAGTTGAATTCATTCACTAACTGTAAACCAGCAGAGAGGAGCCAGGCGGTGTCGCCGCCTTGAGTCAGTGGCCGGGTGGGCTGTAGCATTCTGATACCAACACAGCCAAGGAATCTGATGATGTGGCAGGCCCAAGTACAAAGAGTTACAGCAGTCCAAACCAGCAGATATCAACAAAGTTGTCACAAGAGCCTTTGCTGGGATTAGTAGGAATGATTTTCGCAGGAGAACAAGCAGAAAATTACCAGCTCAAGAAAATGACTTGAATTGTATTTTCTACTGAACACTCAAATTAAAATCAGCTTTAGCTCGTTGGGTCAATTGACAAGAGCCTGAGGCTAAATTCTTAAAACAAAGATGTTTGTTACCGCCACATATCAGAGCCGCTTCTTTAAGACGATTGGGTTGTAGGACACTGATCTGCAACCAGTTGGAAATGGCTACCAGGAAAGCAGGATAACAATATAGCGTGTATTTTGTTAAGTGCACCTTCAACCAGAAGGGTATCTTGGTGATAAATAACAGACATGGAGGTCATTTAGGGGTCACCAGGGGCTGCAGCTGCTACCCTCGGCTTGCCCCTTGCGACCTCTGGCACTGTCTTTGTGATCCCTTGCCTCAGGGTGGCAAAATCAGTGCCAGGAACGTAGTGGCAGCTTGTCATTAAAGACGTTGGTTGGGGCTCTACTTGCTTTGTTCTCTCTCAATTTTTTATTACATTAATAGTGAATCATGAAACATTATTCAGGTAAGTGGGAAAAATAATGCTTTTAAATGAATGTTGTTTGTGAGCTTGCAGGTGAGTGTGAGTTTACGTGAGAGAGTGTGTGTGCATAAGTAAACTTGTGTGTTGTTGTAACTGAAGGTCAATGGGCGTGTGATGTTGGTGAATTGAAGTTTATGATAACCGATGTTTATTGTCACCCAACTCAATGGTACTGATTTTATCGGCCTCAGAAGCATGAAAGGCTGAGTGGGCCCGCCGGGTTCTGAACCAGTGGCCATGAGGGCGAACACAGGCTCCTACAGAAGGACACATTAGTCCACTGAAAGTGGCAGCCGCCACGGAACGGGGGTGGTGGGGCGGAGGGGGTAGTGAGATAGGTGGTTTGAAAAAAAAACACTTACCTCTGTACGGCCGCCGACTCTCCTCTGTCTTCTTCGACTCCTGGAAGCACACAGGCTCCCAGACTCCCCTAGACAATCACGACGCTGCTGTCACCAGCATGACAGCAGCGTTGTGATTGATCTGAGCGGCCTGGTTTGCCGCTCAGTCCAGGACTGTGAGCCTGTGCATGTTCTCCACCCAGGCTGTGAAATACACAGTAAGTGCGCATGATTGTTTGCCGGCCCAAGAGGGCTGGTCAGACCGTCATGTGCATTTAAGTGCACCACCACTCCTCCCCCTGCTGGCTGTGACAACAGTACAGCCCCACCCCAACCCGTCCCGCCCCAAAACTGGCTCAGTACGCAAAAATAAAATGATAACATCGTGTTATTAACATTTTTTTCTTCCTTTTTGCACTTCTCAGAGAGCAGTGGGGCAACACTCCTCCACTTTAGTGGAGGAGCTGCCGCTGTTTGAACCACATAGTCAGAAGTCCTGCAGCAAGAACACTGAATTTGCCATTGCAAAAGCCACATTCCCCGAAGCCGGTAGAATGTTGCACTGCACAGCATGAAATGACACGCTAATCACAATGTTAAGTGAGGCTTCTCAGCCCAGGTACATGTTACCAATATAGCCCTGGTTTGCCAATATATGTACCAATTCCACCCTTGGATAGCATGGGTCTCTATAAGACTAATCTGTACAGGAGTGGACGCGCATCCTTGTGCGGTGTGCACATATATCATAGGGATATGCTGGGGCTTATTTATGAGAGGCTTGCACCGCCGGAGCATCACTTTCTTTTAATGCGGCGGCGTAAGCCTCTCGATCATATCTATGAGGTGACGGAAAGCCGCTTTGCATGGCCTCAGATATGGAGTAAGACAAAGCAGTGCAAATCGCTGCCTTGCCTTACTCTGCGTCAATGAGGCGTTACATGGGTGTTATGGTGGGTTTTCCCACGCAGCACCCATCAATTTTGACGCTGCTCCAGATTTACTTAATCACGTAAACCTGGGGCAGCACATAAATCTCACATAAATCTTACGCCTCACCAGTGCAGGCATAACAAGGAGAAATATTTGTATTTCTCCTCCTTTTTTCCTCTTTCCATCTGTGCTGTATATTTTGACTTCAGCACAGTATATCTACTTACTGCTACACAGGAAGAGGTCAGTCTCACCTCTCACTATACAAATACTTTCTGGGACAAGCAAGTAATTCAAGATGCCGTGCTCTTCCAGGCGCTAGGTGCTAACATGGTCCAGGTCAGTCTGATAATGGATATTTCATCCTGCACTGCTGGTCATTTGCTATGTCGTTCACGTGCTGCCATCAGCACAGAGGGCATACTGGTTAGCCAAGCTCATCATGTGCCTAGGCTCTTTGAGCTTCCGGCAGCAACAGCTCTCCCAGCGACATAGCTTCAGGGAGGCTGTTTGGTGGTCACACACCCCTAATAAATGCATTTTCCTGGTCCTAGGCTGGTCAGGGGATCCAGAGTTGAGTTTGGCAGTGTCGGAGTTGGGTTTCCCTTGGGTGCCTTAATACTCACAGCACCGGCATGTCTGTTAACCTGGAAGAACTTGTTTAGACCAGCCCCTCTATCTTTCTCCCACACACTATTTGGCAGGGATCAACAAAGACAATTATTACGTTGCTTTGAGATCTAATGACTCTTACATGATCTGATGCAAAGAACCCATTTACAGGTAAAACAGCTTCTCACCCTTTTGGACCTAAGAGAAGAAGTTTTCATCAGTGCATAATTTGAGTCAGTGGTTGCAGGTGGGGCCCATCGGCACTTATTTTTCCTTATTAGACTGTGATCCAGAGCAAGAGCGAGAAAAACACAAAAGGGGTAAAGAAAGAGGAAGAGAACGATGGAAAAACAGTGACAAAGAAAGAAAGCAAGAATGTAAAAGAACACGAAGGAGTGAGATAAAGTTGCATGGAGTGTCTGGTGGTTGATGAAAGAGGCATTAGGTGGAATAAAGATTATGCAGCCTTGGGCTTCAGTACCCCCAACATTCAACAACAGCACCAGCCGCAACCTTCTGAGAAAAACATTGGATCTGGCACTTACTCTTGTACAAATGAAGCATTGGTTTTCAGTTGTCTAATTTTTTGATCATGTATTTGGAGTCTTCTAGACAATTTCAAAATCTCTTTGCCATGATGTGCATCGTAGAGCAGGGTAAATGCCGATGGTCCAGTCACTCTTCCATTTTTATGTAAGGAAATGGATGTGGATTGGTTGAACAGAAGAAAAGTACCCAAAATGCCTCCTTGTACTTTTATGCTTTGTAGTGAACTTACTAAGATTGGCACTCCTTCCATATATATTTGTGTACTCACGAGCAGCATATTTAGCAAGGCAATCCTGACGTTCTGGCTTCTAACCTCTAATGTGCATACTCACACTAGCCTTTTCTTCATAAAAGGGATTCTGCATTTTAGAAGGCATCTTTTTCTACTGGAGAGCTGAGAAGTCTACCTAGTGCCATGCTAATTCCCCACTGATTCAAGTGACTTAGCTACTCCCCACTCCTTCATATCATTGTGTTTTTTGGCTCTGCTACAGAATAAACTGTTCTTAGAACATCACCCCTTGAGGCTTGAGATGCTCCTGCTGGTAGTAACATGTTCTCCATGTGGCACTCCACTCTTCCTTGCAGTCGGGTTCTTTCTGAATATAAACATCTAGTGGAAAATAGGAACAGCATGGCGGTTGTACACGCATGCATACACGCACCAACATAAAAAACATACACACAGTGATTAGTGCATTAGCACCCCCAAGTTATCTCACCCCAGTGGAAGCGATGACCTTAACTTTGTTACACACAGATCACTGCAGCAGATGCTCGATCTTGTGAATTAGGTCATTGAGAGTGGAAACTGTAATCTGCACCAGAGGCCAATACACAATGTCGTTCCCCATGTTATTTTTAATATTTCACTTACTACTTCCACATCATACTTCTCACACGCTTGCATGCAATTTACCCAAACTATAAGCCTTATTTTTAGTAAAAATATCTCCTCCTGTGTTATTGGTTATTTTTAACCAGTTCCCTTTGTTTTAGAAAGGTTGCTCTCAAATTTGTTCTTTGAATCTGCACCAGAGGGACATATTTATGAGAGGTCTGCGTCATGCTTGCACCACGCAATGTGGTACGTGCACGACACGAACCTCTATGACAGATTTATGAAAAGACGCAAAGCCACTTTGAGTGGCTTCATAAATCTGGAGTAAGGCAAGACAAATGGCTGCGTTGCCTTACTCTGCCCTGGGTAGGGATACCATGGGCGTTGGGGTGGGTGTTCCCACGCAACTCCCATGGATTTTGACGCATTCCCAGATTTATAAGGACTTGTAAACCTGGGAATGCACCAAAATCATACGCCTTCCCAGGAGAGACGTAAAGAGGATAAATAACTTTATTTCTCTGCGTTACTTCCTCTTTTTATGTGTGCTGCATTCTGCAGCACACGTAGAAAGAGGAAAACACCTCTCAGGCTGGTTTTTCTGCATTAAAGGTGCCCCTTCCTGCACAAAAACAATCCTGCCTACAACACAGGCACCCTTGCTCAATGGTGCAAGTTTGTCTGCGTTCGCGCTAGGCTGCCAAAACGGAGCCAGCGCAAAAGTAGAGGACAGGAATGCGCCGTATTGGATAAAAACCTGCCCTTTCCACTGGATGCAGGGCAGTGCAGCAAGGTGACACAATTTTCAGAAGTATGCCCCAGGGTTTCTACAGCTTGTGTCCTTCTCAACACTCTTCACCCTGCTGTTGTCAAAGCTCCTTCCAAACAATACACAGTAATCTCATAGCCCGAATGGCTTCAAGAATTCACATTACTTTTCAGACTATTGCTTTCACTGCCACACCATAACACCTTTGTAAGAAAGAGATAGAGTCTCAGTCTCTCTCTCTCTCTCTCTCTCCATTTTCTTCTCCTCCACCCTCCTCCCTAGCAGTGTCTATCCAGAGGTGTCTACACCTACCTGGTGGTAGCTCAATAAATGGGGAGGCAGTGAAAGGTGTGCGGTCCCGGCCTCCTTAGGTGGTACACCTAAATCATGGCCTATCCATGGGAATCTTGGCTGGAAAAATAGGGTTTGCACTATTGGCTGAGATCCAAAGTCTATGAGGTGGTCCTGCCTCCTAACCTTGGTAAGCGATGGTCCAGTGCTTAATTTGACCGGTGGTTTCCGGTTCTCCCCACTGGCACTTAGTTGTCAACACTCGCACTTATGGCAGTTTACAAAATGGTGGTGCTGTTAGTCTAATTTAGAAAGAAGCACAGCTACAGTTGTTTAAATGACTAATACTGGCTACCCAAGCCATCTGTTAGAACTGGGGGTCTCTAGTTGGCAGAGGTAGGTACCTTTGTCCAAATAGGGACCCTTGCTTCTAGTCAGGGTAAGGGGCTACACTCCTAAAATAACCCCTGCTCACCCGCTTGGCACGAGCAGGCAGGCTTATCTCAGAGGCAGTGTGTAAAGCATTTGTGAATACATACAGTAATACAGTGACAACACTACAGAAGGACACCACACAAGTTGTAGTATAAAAATAAGTATTTTTATATAGACTTAACACAAGACCCAAAACGACAAAAATCCACAATACAATACGAAAAATGACTGTCAAATGGTAGAAAATAGTTCAGTTCAAATGCAGGTGATAAATGCGACACTCTACGTTCAATGTACCTTTGGATGCGTAACGCGATACAAACAAAAGAGTTGCAGGGAAGGTGATGAGTCGGTTCCTTACACGCAAGAACGGTGATGCGTCGGTTCCTTGCTCCGGGGGAGGTGATGCGTCGGTTCCCTACTGCTGCGTAGGGGACGGTGATGCGTCGGTTCCTTACCGGAGAGGAGGTGATGCATCGGTTCTTCACAGCGTGGGGAGGTGATGCGTCGGTTTCTTACTGCGCTTCTGTGGCGATGCGACCAGCAGCGCCTCGATGCGATGACGACCCGGTGCAATGAAACAAAATGGCGTCTTCTTCTCGATGCGACAATGAAGGGGGCGATGCGTGCACGCCCGACGGCCGTGCGGCGACTCAGTGAATCTTCTGAGCCGCGACAGGCCCTGCGACACGCTTCTCCGATGATGCGACGGCGTCTGCTGCGATGGCGACACTCTTCTGCGGTGATGCGAGGTGCTTCGGTGATGCGATGGCGGCAGCGGCGGCACGCTTTCTCGGCGATGCGACGACAACTGCTGCGGCGGCGACACTCTTCTTCTTCGTGAGTCGCGCTTCCAGCTCCCAGCGACATGCAGTCTCTCAGAAGGCCCAACACAACAGTAGGCACTTCAAATTCCCAGCAAGGGAATTCAGGGGAGCTGGTTGGTGAAGTCTTGTATCCCTGAGACTTCAGCAGGAGGCAAGCTCAATCTTCAAGCCCTTGGAGATTTTCTGCAAGATGATGAAAGTAGGCACAAAGTTCCTTTCTCCTTTCTTTGGCAATCAGGCAACTACTGCAGGCCAATCCCTCAAACAGCACACAGCATAGGGATAGTCTCCTCCTTCAGTTTCTCTGGTTTCTCTCCTCAGCAAAGGTTCTTCTTGTTTCCCAGAAGTGATCTTAAGTCTTGGGGTCTGGGCCCCAGTATTTATACCCATAAATCCTTTGTCCTCTAAAGGCAGACGGTCCTGTACCTAGTCCAAACCAGTTCTGGGTGCATTCTGCCAGTGCACACCCTCTTCCTTTGTCAGTGTGGGCCAGGGACATCAGACGCACCACAGGAGGTGGAGCCAGCATTGTGGAAGGCAGGCAGAGCCCTATTCAGGCCCAGGTGCTACTGCTCCCACCACTCTACATGCAGATAGGTCTATTCAGCCCTGTGCTGACTCACCCTGTCTCCTGGAATCCCCCAGCCCCTGCCACTCACAAACCCAGACACGCAATACACAAGCTAGCAGAGGCAGGCTGGATGGTTAGGCAAGAAAATACCTACTTTTTAAAAGTGGTATTTTCAAACACAGAATGTTAAAACCAACTTCACTAAAAGATGTATTTTATCATTCTGAGTTCAGGCATACTAAATTCGTTTTTCTACGATGTTCCCTGGGTCAGTTAGGATTATAAGGTGTTATAATCAAACTGCCCATTCTGGCCTATGGGAGCAGGTAGCCTTGCAATAGTGAAAAACGAAATTGGCTGTAATTCACTATCAGGACATGCCACACACACCAGGGCATGTCCTACCTTACACATACAATGCACCCTGCCCTAGGGCCTACCTTAGGGGTGACTAATATACAGGAAAGGGAAGGTTTGGGACTGGTAAGTGGGTGCACTTACCAAGTCGACATGGCAGTACCGGACTGCACACAGGCTCTGCAATGGCAGGCCTGAGACCCGCTTTCCAAGCTGCTCCGGTGGGTGGCACAACCAGTGCAGCAAGCCCACCAGCAGCATTTGATTTACAGGCCCTGGGCACACGCGGTGCACTGTACTAGGGTCTGACAGTAAATCAAATAAGCCAATCATGGAGTCACTAATCCATACATCAATTTATAACAGAGAGCATATGCACTTTAGCACTGATCAGCAGTGGTAAAGTGCCCAGAGTCAATAAACCAACAAAAACAGGTCAGAAAAGTACAGGAGGAAGGCAAAAGTTCAGGGATGACCCTGCAAAAAGGGCCAAGTCCAACACAACCCCCTTCCAGCCAAAACGCAGGGTAGACCAATCACTACCTTGATGGGCTTCCCTGCTTTGGGCGATAGAACCTGGACCCTGGCCCGCAACAGCAGGGGCATATTCCAGTTCTACGCCAATCTGAACCTATTTGGATCTCTCTGTCCATACTTTCAGGGCCCACCAAGCTAACCCATGGGGAACCCTTCTCCTCACCTGTGGACACCATCTGTGCAGCACCTAACCTTAGCTTGCTCACAGGTGTGTCCCAACAGACAGACAGTAAGCCACAGTGGCCACTGACAGTGGTCAGTGATGAGACCCAGGCCTTATGCCTCTCAGGGCTCTCAAACCTCTGTGGCGTCAGAGAGCGGGGGGCAGTAGCCCCAGGTGCTTGGCACCCTTTGTCCACTCTCCCTCCGGTCAGGTATGACATCCTGACACTGACCCACCAGCCCCGGGCCTGTACCCGGCGGCTGGACTGGAGACTGGGGTGGGCTTTCCCACACCCAGTCCTCCTCCTCCTTGGGGCTCTGTACCCTCCCACCTGGAGCGGTACCCCCTTCCAGAATTGTCAGGGCACCTGTGGCAGGTGTCCCGCACAATTCGCCCACCAGTTCAGGGGTGCTACCCTGCAACTGATCTACCAACCTGGGATCTAAACCCTCAGGTTGCACCGGGGTCAGAGGCGAGGGCTCCTTCCCTCTGCACCCCCTTCCAGAGTTCTGCACCCTCCCACTTGGAGTAGTACCCCTAGAAGACAAACTGGTAGGGACACTGAGTACAGGTGTCCCTCCCTCCAGGTCAGGCAACACCTGAACCTGGCTTCCCAACCCAGGGACTAAACCCTGCAGCTGAGCACCCACCTGGCGCACCAGGACTTCCTTGGGAGCACGCATGCCCCCCCCGAGGGTGACACATAACTCATGTGTCGTGTGACAGTCTGCCTGGCGCAGATCTCCCGACCCCTGTCCCTCTGACAGTGCGTAAAGATCCCCCAGGACAGAAGTGGTGTCCTCATGGTCCTTCATTGGTGACTCAGCCCTTCTGGCGGGCCCCTGACCCACTGGTTCTTCCACTGGGGACTCTTTCCCCCGCTCACCCCTCAGTCTGGACTTCTGCACCCTCCCAAATGGAGCGGCACCACCAGACACCAGAACCGCTCCAGGTTCTCCTGACACTAGTAGATCCTCCTCAAATGGCCTACTAGTACAGCCTAGGCCCCCAACCTGGTGCTCCCTTAAGGAACCCTCCAGGCCCTGAGACTGGGTTTCGGGCACCTTGGGACACGCAGTCCCACACTCCTTCTCCGCAGAGACAGGACGTGAGCCCCTACACCCCTCCCACTACCACGGGACCTAGCTGGGCTACACTGAACCTCTCCCACCACTCTGGGTTGGAAGACACCTGAGCCACTCCTCTTAGGGTCACTCCCCAATGCCTCTTCAGACCCTCTGGAATCCACCAAAAGGTCTGCCTCCATTGTGAGCTCCCTGGGGTCAGAGAACTCACACTCCACCAGGTGTTGGCATAGCTCTGGAAAATAGGGACTTACAATATGCTCTCCCACAATTGGATCACACAGTCTCACCAAACTATCCTTCACCTCACCATCCAGTGCCTTGCACAAATACCCCACACCACTCTCCTGAGACTGGCAAGACAGTATCTGACTGTCTCTGTCACTCAACCCACACTCTTCTGGGCGGTCTCCACATTCACACACCAGGACTTCCAACCATGGGGAACCCCTCCCTGCTCCTCTCATCTAGAGTCAGTGGAGTGTCCCTCCCACCACTAGGACCATGAACCCCTGGGCCAGTTCCCCAATCTATCTCAGGGACACTGTGCACCACCGGAGCTACCTCATATCCTTGAACCTCCTGGTGTATGTTAACCCCCTCCAAGTCAGGCGCCACATCTCTGGGTGTGTGTACTACCCGCTCAAGACTATATAACTCAATATTGCTGCCACCATCTGAGCTGGATTCCACCTCCAACTCAGCAAAGCTCACTTCCTGAGCTACACAATTTTCTTGTTGCTGGGCTGAGACCCTCATGGCCTCAAGCCTCTCGAGCTCCAAATCAAGCTCTCTCATTCTCAACTCATGTTCCAATTTCATTCTCTTTTCCTCTAGGGCCAATTTCTTAATTTCCAATTCCAACTGCCCACCCATCTTAAGCTTGGTCAGCTCCATTTCATGCATCCTACTTCTCTCCCTGTCCTCCAGCTCTCCTGGGGACAGGCCCTTGGAAGGAACACTGCTACCTGCTGGGGAAGGTGCTTTCCTTCCCCCTGGACCCAATGGCGCATCTAGCTGCCCTTCTGCATTCTCAGCCCCCTCCTCATGCTCAGGGGAACTTCTTGCTTCCACCCAGGCCCTCAGCGCCTTTTGGTACTCATCCTTCTTGGTGAGACCTGTGGTAGCAACTTTCAATTTTCTGCAGAAGTACTTTAGCAGTTTCACATTGTAACTTTCCAGCTTTTCTTCTTCAAAATCTAAATCCACAGATGCGATGGATGCTGTTTTGCTCATGGTGACTAAACTCGGCAGTTCTTGGCAAAAAATAGAAATCCCAGGAAAAACAATCTACCAGAAATGTATGTGGTTGCGTTTGGTCTGCACTCACTAGTAGTGTACACCAATTACTGTATATGAGTCACAAATGCAAGTCCAGAATCCTCACCGCTGACCACCAATGTTAGAACTGGGGGTCTCTAGTTGGCAGAGGTAGGTACCTTTGTCTAAATATGGACCCTTGCTTCTAGTCAGGGTAAGGGGCTACACTCCTAAAATAACCCCTGCTCACCCCCTTGGTAGCTTGGCACGAGCAGGCAGGCTTATCTCAGAGGCAGTGTGTAAAGCATTTGTGAATACATACAGTAATACAGTGACAACACTACAGATGGACACCACACAAGTTGTAGTATAAAAATAAGTATTTTTATATAGACTTAACACAAGACCCAAAACGACAAAAATCCACAATACAATACGAAAAATTACTGTCAAATGGTAGAAAATAGTTCAGTTCAAATGCAGGTGATAAATGCGACACTCTACGTTCAATGTACCTTTGGATGCGTAACGCGATACAAACAAAAGAGGGAAGGTGATGCGTCAGTTCCTTACACGCAAGAACGGTGATGCGTCGGTTCCTTGCTCCGGGGGAGGTGATGCGTCGGTTCCCTACTGCTGCGTAGGGGACGGTGATGCGTCGGTTCCTTACCGGAGAGGAGGTGATGCGTCGGTTCTTCACTGCGTGGGGAGGTGATGCGTCGGTTTCTTACTGCGCTTCTGTGGCGATGTGACCAGCAGCGCCTCGATGCGATGACGACCCGGTGCAATGAAACAAAATGGCATCTTCTTCTCGATGCGACAACGAAGGGGGCGATGCGTGCACGCCCGATGGTTGTGCGGCGACTCAGTGAATCTTCTGAACCGCGACAGGCCCTGCGACACACTTCTCCGATGATGCGACGGCGGCGACACTCTTCTCCGGTGATGCGAGGCGCTTCGGTGATGCGATGGCGGCAGCGGCGGCACGCTTTCTCGGCGATGCGATGACAACTGCTGCGGCGGCGACACGCTTCTTCGTGAGTCGCGCTTCCAGCTCCCAGCGACACGCAGTCTCTCAGAAGGCCCAACACAACAGTAGGCACTTCAAATTCCCAGCAAGGGAATTCAGGGGAGCTGGTTGGTGAAGTCTTGTATCCCTGAGACTTCAGCAGGCGGCAAGCTCAATCTTCAAGCCCTTGGAGATTTTCTGCAAGATGATGAAAGTAGGCACAAAGTTCCTTTCTCCTTTCTTTGGCAATCAGGCAACCACTGCAGGCCAATCCCTCAAACAGCACACAGCTTAGGGATAGTCTCCTCCTTCAGTTTCTCTGGTTCCTTTCCTCAGCAAAAGGTTCTTCTTGTTTCCCAGAAGTGATCTAAAGTCTTGGGGTCTGGGCCCCAGTATTTATACCCATAAATCCTTTGTCCTCTGAAGGCAGAGGGTCCTGTACCTAGTCCAAACCAGTTCTGGGTGCATTCTGCCAGTGCACACCCTCTTCCTTTGTCAGTGTGGGCCAGGGACATCAGACGCACCACAGGAGGTGGAGCCAGCATTGTGGAAGGCAGGCACAGCCCTATTCAGGCCAGGTGCTACTCCTCCCACCGCTCTACATGCAGTAAGGTCTATTCAGCCCTGTGCTGACTCACCCTGTCTCCTGGAATCCCCCTGCCCCTGCCACTCACAAACCCAGACACACAATACACAAGCACAGCAGAGGCAGGCTGGATGGTTAGGCAAAAAATACCTACTTTCTAAAAGTGGTATTTTTAAACACAGAATGTTAAAACCAACTTCACTAAAAGATGTATTTTATCATTCTGAGTTCAGGCATACTAAATTCGTTTTTCTACCATGTTCCCTGGGTCAGTTAGGATTATAAGGTGTTATAATCAAACTGCCCATTCTGGCCTATGGGAACAGGTAGCCTTGCAATAGTGAAAACGAAATTGGCTGTAATTCACTATCAGGACATGCCACACACACCAGGGCATGTCCTGCCTTACACATACAATGCACCCTGCCCTAGGGCCTACCTTAGGGGTGACTAATATGCAGGAAAGGGAAGGTTTGGGGACTGGTAAGTGGGTGCACTTACCAAGTCGACATGGCAGTACCGGACTGCACACAGGCTCTGCAATGGCAGGCCTGAGACCCGCTTTCCAAGCTGCTCCGGTGGGTGGCACAACCAGTGCTGCAAGTCCACCAGCAGCATTTGATTTTCAGGCCCTGGGCACACGCGGTGCACTGTACTAGGGTCTGACAGTAAATCAAATAAGCCAATCATGGAGTCACTAATCCATACATCAATTTATAACAGAGAGCATATGCACTTTAGCACTGATCAGCAGTGGTAAAGTGCCCAGAGTCAATAAACCAACAAAAACAGGTCAGAAAAAGTACAGGAGGAAGGCAAAAAGTTCAGGGATGACCCTGCAAAAAGGGCCAAGTCCAACACAACCCCCTTCCAGCCAAAACGCAGGGTAGACCAATCACTACCTTGATGGGCTTCCCTGCTTTGGGCGATAGAACCTGGACCCTGGCCCGCAACAGCAGGGGCATATTCCAGTTCTACGCCAATCTGAACCTATTTGGATCTCTCTGTCCATACTTTCAGGGCCCACCAAGCTAACCCATGGGGAACCCTTCTCCTCACCTGTGGACACCATCTGTGCAGCACCTAACCTTAGCTTCCTCACAGGTGTGTCCCAACAGACAGACAGTAAGCCACAGTGGCCACTGACAGTGGTCAGTGATGAGACCCAGGCCTTATGCCTCTCAGGGCTCTCAAACCTCTGTGGCGTCAGAGAGCGGGGGGCAGTAGCCCCAGGTGCTTGGCACCCTTTGTCCACTCTCCCTCCTGTCAGGTCAGGTATGACATCCTGACACTGACCCACCAGCCCCGGGCCTGTACCCGGCGGCTGGACTGGAGACTGGGGTGGGCTTTCCCACACCCGGTCCTCCTCCTCCTTGGGGCTCTGTACCCTCCCACCTGGAGCGGTACCCCCTTCCAGAATTGTCAGGGCACCTGTGGCAGGTGTCCCGCACAACTCGCCCACCAGTTCAGGGGTGCTACCCTGCAACTGATCTACCAACCTGGGATCTAAACCCTCAGGTTGCACCGGGGTCAGAGGCGAGGGCTCCTTCCCTCTGCACCCCTTCCAGAGTTCTGCACCCTCCCACTTGGAGTAGTACCCCTAGAAGACAAACTGGTAGGGACACTGAGTACAGGTGTCCCTCCCTCCAGGTCAGGCAACACCTGAACCTGGCTTCCCAACCCAGGGACTAAACCCTGCAGCTGAGCACCCACCTGGCGCACCAGGACTTCCTTGGGAGCACGCATGCCCGCCCCCGAGGGTGACACATAACTCATGTGTCGTGTGACAGTCTGCCTGGCGCAGATCTCCCGACCCCTGTCCCTCTGACAGTGCGTAAAGATCCCCCAGGACAGAAGTGGTGTCCTCATGGTCCTTCATTGGTGACTCAGCCCTTCTGGCTGGCCCCTGACCCACTGGTTCTTCCACTGGGGACTCTTTCCCCCGCTCACCCCTCAGTCTGGACTTCTGCACCCTCCCAAATGGAGCGGCACCGCCAGACACCAGAACCGCTCCAGGTTCTCCTGACACTAGTAGATCCTCCTCAAATGGCCTACTAGTACAGCCTAGGCCCCCAACCTGGTGCTCCCTTAAGGAACCCTCCAGGCCCTGAGACTGGGTTTCGGGCACCTTGGGACACGCAGTCCCACACTCCTTCTCCGCAGAGACAGGACGTGAGCCCCTACACCCCTCCCACTACCACGGAACCTAGCTGGGCTACACTGAACCTCTCCCACCACTCTGGGTTGGAAGACACCTGAGCCACTCCTCTTAGGGTCACTCCCCAATGCCTCTTCAGACCCTCTGGAATCCACCAAAAGGTCTGCCTCCATCGTGAGCTCCCTGGGGTCAGAGAACTCACACTCCACCAGGTGTTGGCATAGCTCTGGAAAATAGGGACTTACAATATGCTCTCCCACAATTGGATCACACAGTCTCACCAAACTATCCTTCACCTCACCATCCAGTGCCTTGCACAAATACCCCACACCACTCTCCTGAGACTGGCAAGACAGTATCTGACTGTCTCTGTCACTCAACCCACACTCTTCTGGGCGGTCTCCACATTCACACACCAGGACTTCAACCATGGGGGAACCCCCCTCCCTGCTCCTCTCATCTAGAGTCAGTGGAGTGTCCCTCCCACCACTAGGACCATGAACCCCTGGGCCAGTTCCCCAATCTATCTCAGGGACACTGTGCACCACCGGAGCTACCTCATATCCTTGAACCTCCTGGTGTATGTTAACCCCCTCCAAGTCAGGCGCCACATCTCTGGGTGTGTGTACTACCCGCTCAAGACTATATAACTCAAAATTGCTGCCACCATCTGAGCTGGATTCCACCTCCAACTCAGCAAAGCTCACTTCCTGAGCTACACAATTTTCTTGTTGCTGGGCTGAGACCCTCATGGCCTCAAGCCTCTCGAGCTCCAAATCAAGCTCTCTCATTCTCAACTCATGTTCCAATTTCATTCTCTTTTCCTCTAGGGCCAATTTCTTAATTTCCAATTCCAACTGCCCACCCATCTTAAGCTTGGTCAGCTCCATTTCATGCATCCTACTTCTCTCCCTGTCCTCCAGCTCTCCTGGGGACAGGCCCTTGGAAGGAACACTGCTACCTGCTGGGGAAGGTGCTTTCCTCCCCTGGACCCAATGGCGCATCTAGCTGCCCTTCTGCATTCTCAGCCCCTCCTCATGCTCAGGGGAACTTTGCTTCCACCCAGGCCCTCAGCGCCTTTGGTACTCATCCTTCTTGGTGAGACCTGTGGTAGCAACTTTCAATTTTCTGCAGAAGTACTTTAGCAGTTTCACATTGTAACTTTCCAGCTTTTCTTCTTCAAAATCTAAATCCACAGATGCGATGGATGCTGTTTTGCTCATGGTGACTAAACTCGGCAGTTCTTGGCAAAAATAGAAATCCCAGGAAAACAATCTACCAGAAATGTATGTGGTTGCGTTTGGTCTGCACTCACTAGTAGTGTACACCAATTACTGTATATGAGTCACAAATGCAAGTCCAGAATCCTCACCGCTGACCACCAATGTTAGAACTGGGGGTCTCTAGTTGGCAGAGGTAGGTACCTTTGTCCAAATAGGGACCCTTGCTTCTAGTCAGGGTAAGGGGCTACACTCCTAAAATAACCCCTGCTCACCCCCTTGGTAGCTTGGCACGAGTAGGCAGGCTTATCTCAGAGGCAGTGTGTAAAGCATTTGTGAATACATACAGTAATACAGTGACAACACTACAGATGGACACCACACAAGTTGTAGTATAAAAATAAGTATTTTTATATAAACTTAACACAAGACCCAAAACGACAAAAATCCACAATACAATACGAAAAATTACTGTCAAATGGTAGAAAATAGTTCAGTTCAAATGCAGGTGATAAATGCGACACTCTACGTTCAATGTACCTTTGGATGCGTAACGCGATACAAACAAAAGAGTTGCAGGGAAGGTGATAGGTCGGTTCCTTACACGCAAGAACGGTGATGCGTCGGTTCCTTGCTCCGGGGGAGGTGATGCGTCGGTTCCCTACTGCTGCGTAGGGGACGGTGATGCGCCGGTTCCTTACCGGAGAGGAGGTGATGCGTCGGTTCTTCACTGCGTGGGGAGGTGATGCGTCGGTTTCTTACTGCGCTTCTGTGGCGATGTGACCAGCAGCGCCTCGATGCGATGACGACCCGGTGCAATGAAACAAAATGGCATCTTCTTCTCGATGCGACAACGAAGGAGGCGATGCGTGCACGCCCGACGGTTGTGCGGCGACTCAGTGAATCTTCTGAACCGCGACAGGCCCTGCGACACACTTCTCCGATGATGCGACGGCGGCGACACTCTTCTCCGGTGATGCGAGGCGCTTCGGTGATGCGATGGCGGCAGCGGCGGCACGCTTTCTCGGCGATGCGATGACAACTGCTGCGGCGGCGACACGCTTCTTCTTCGTGAGTCGCGCTTCCAGCTCCCAGCGACACGCAGTCTCTCAGAAGGCCCAACACAACAGTAGGCACTTCAAATTCCCAGCAAGGGAATTCAGGGGAGCTGGTTGGTGAAGTCTTGTATCCCTGAGACTTCAGCAGGCGGCAAGCTCAATCTTCAAGCCCTTGGAGATTTTCTGCAAGATGATGAAAGTAGGCACAAAGTTCCTTTCTCCTTTCTTTGGCAATCAGGCAACCACTGCAGGCCAATCCCTCAAACAGCACACAGCATCGGGATAGTCTCCTCCTTCAGTTTCTCTGGTTCCTTTCCTCAGCAAAAGGTTCTTCTTGTTTCCCAGAAGTGATCTAAAGTCTTGGGGTCTGGGCCCCAGTATTTATACCCATAAATCCTTTGTCCTCTGAAGGCAGAGGGTCCTGTACCTAGTCCAAACCAGTTCTGGGTGCATTCTGCCAGTGCACACCCTCTTCCTTTGTCAGTGTGGGCCAGGGACATCAGACGCACCACAGGAGGTGGAGCCAGCATTGTGGAAGGCAGGCACAGCCCTATTCAGGCCAGGTGCTACTCCTCCCACCGCTCTACATGCAGTAAGGTCTATTCAGCCCTGTGCTGACTCACCCTGTCTCCTGGAATCCCCCTGCCCCTGCCACTCACAAACCCAGACACACAATACACAAGCTAGCAGAGGCAGGCTGGATGGTTAGGCAAAAAAATACCTACTTTCTAAAAGTGGTATTTTTAAACACAGAATGTTAAAACCAACTTCACTAAAAGATGTATTTTATCATTCTGAGTTCAGGCATACTAAATTCGTTTTTCTACCATGTTCCCTGGGTCAGTTAGGATTATAAGGTGTTATAATCAAACTGCCCATTCTGGCCTATGGGAACAGGTAGCCTTGCAATAGTGAAAAACGAAATTGGCTGTAATTCACTATCAGGACATGCCACACACACCAGGGCATGTCCTGCCTTACACATACAATGCACCCTGCCCTAGGGCCTACCTTAGGGGTGACTAATATGCAGGAAAGGGAAGGTTTGGGGACTGGTAAGTGGGTGCACTTACCAAGTCGACATGGCAGTACCGGACTGCACACAGGCTCTGCAATGGCAGGCCTGAGACCCGCTTTCCAAGCTGCTCCGGTGGGTGGCACAACCAGTGCTGCAAGTCCACCAGCAGCATTTGATTTTCAGGCCCTGGGCACACGCGGTGCACTGTACTAGGGTCTGACAGTAAATCAAATAAGCCAATCATGGAGTCACTAATCCACACATCAATTTATAACAGAGAGCATATGCACTTTAGCACTGATCAGCAGTGGTAAAGTGCCCAGAGTCATAAAACCAACAAAAACAGGTCAGAAAGAATACAGGAGGAAGGCAAAAAGTTCAGGGATGACCCTGCAAAAGGGCCAAGTCCAACACCATCCTTTGGCTTTGGGGTCCTGGAATAATCTGAACTGTCACAATTATAGTAGGACAATGGTTAAAAGTTGTGTTGGTACTGTCGTTGGCAGAGCTGGCAGGAACAATGACTGGTGCAAGCTGCAGTGGCCTCCTGACAAGAGCCCTGGCACTTATTCTTTTTGCAAATTAAGCACTGCGCTGATTCCACTAAGGGTCCTGAAGTCAGCCAGCTGCATTGCTTTGATAGATGTCAGTCACGCCTCCTTGATCCGGTCCACCTAACTAATGGGATATCCCTGGGAATCTTGGCTAGAAACATGAGGCTTGCACCATTGACTCAGATCCAAAGCTATCAGGTGGTCCTGCCTCCCATCCTTGGGAAACAATGATCCCACTCAGGCAGGGGCGGACCGGCCGTACCGGGTATTGCGCGTTTCCCCGGGAGGCTGGAAGGGTGGGGACCAGTTTTGTTACTGGGGGCTGGTTTTGCAGTGGTGCTGCAATATCAACCCCCAGTAACAAAATCAACAGCAGTGCTTCACACTTTTACCCCCTCTCTCCCTGGGGCTGGTACGACAAAATTGTCAGGGCTGCTTTGAGTTCCCAGTCTGGCCTTGCACTCAGGGCCCTGAAGTCAGCCAGCTGCATTGCTTTGATAACCGTCAGTCACGCCTACATGATCCGGTCCACCTAACTAATGGGCTGTCCATGGGGTTCTGGTTGGAAACATGAGGCATGCAGCATTGGCTGATATCCAAAGTCTGAGGTGGTCCTACCGCCCACCCCGGGTAAACTAGGGTCCCACTCGTGCCCTGAAGACAGCCAGTGTCAGCCGCGACTCACACTACTTTACCTAAATAAATCAACGTGTCTATGTCTGTCGACTCATCCACATCTTCTGCGCCTCACAAGAAAGCGCTGCTGGTTCAGAGATCTTTGGGGAATACGCCTAGTGATGGCTCGAGCAGACCTGATGCCAATGTCCTCCAGCACTGGGCCCCAAAGGGGTCCCCCAGGGACCTGGTCCTCCCTCATGGAAGGTCCATACTCTATAATACTGGTGCTAACAATTCCAGATTTGGCAGGTGAAGAGTTATGCAGGGCTGGCCAAGGACAGCTCCTTATGAGCACCTCACTCCTAGTGCCGTATGAGTCCCTCTCTCCCAGCTCACTGGAGGCACTCCTGGGCAGATTTTCCAGACCTAATACAGATACAAACATGATCTTGCAAAGCTCCCCAACCAGGGCTCAGTAGCACCAGTAACGCTTGCTTCACCTTTCCACCTCTCTCCCGGCTCACTAACTGGAGGCACGCCTGGGGAACTTCCAGGCCTAATACACATCCAGACTTGCTCCTGCAACGCTCACCAATCAGGGCTCAGTAGACCCTGTCAATCATTCTCAATAACAAACGATGGCCTCAACGTTCCTTCCTTCCTGCGTCACAATGTTCACCTTCCTCCAGGCCTCCCAAATCTTGACTCCATTCTGTGGCTATTTGAGGGTTAACACACTTTGTTTTCCTGTGTTTGGTTCTGAAATAGCACATACTTTATCAACCCTTTTCCATGCAGACCCTCTTCTGTTCCCAAAGCACAGGTGGGGGCTTGGAGATGCCAGCGGGCACTCTGCTTCGGTATAAGCCCAGATGTGTGCCAGCGAGGAGACTGCTCCACTGTCATTAAGGCGGGAAAGGGCGGGAGCCTCGCCATGAGCTCATCCTCTGCTTTGGAACGGAGAGTCAGCCGGGTGAGCTGTGACTCATGCCTCCTCCCCTCCCTCTGCTCCAGAGATGAGATGCGGACCTCCCCCCCATCCTCCAGGGATGGCATTATCTCACCCAGGACTGAACTCATGCTGCAGCTAAATCAACATATCTTAAACTCTTCTTAGCACACTTGAAGGTGCAACGAGTACTTCGAACAGCGACCTGCGAGCTGTGTCTGCTTTGGTGGTTTTTAAATAAATGACGCGTCCCAAACTTCAGATATCTTTTCGTGAAGTTAATCCCGTGTTCAGAGGCCAGGCATGACACCATGTTCAAGAACCCAGCGCTTACACGGACCCCCGTGCAAATCATGGCACGTGAGTGTTTTCCCAATTCCGCCATTTTTGTATCATTAATGAATATTCTGGAGGGTACTGCCACGAGTTAACTGTCTGCCACTCAAGGGTTCTCCATAATAACGTCTTCTAGAATATTCAGTCATGTTATGAGCTGCAGTATTTAAGGGAAGCCCCGGGACATCATGATGACTGCCTCTTAACTCCACATCTATGCACCTTGAAGATAAATGTAGAGTTAGTCAAGACAATGCACTTTCAGGCTTAGAGTGCTGAATAAATTATGCAAAACAGGTATAAAGGAATTCTGGGTACTTCACAAGTTTAAGCGATAAGCAGTTCCTTTATATGGAGGATGAATATATGGAGTTAGGTATAGAAAATCTCTCCTTACTTACTTTTCAGTACTTTGACCTCGATATTCTTGTCACATTATTTCATGCCATCGAGATATTTCAGGGACACACGTAAGAAGAGCAAAGCAGCAGCAGAAAATGCTGTGACTTGCATTATTATTGGCTGGTGGGGCACAGTGGCGTAACAAAAGCCCCTGTGGTGCGGGGGGTCCCCAGCTCCAGGCCCCCCCCCCCCTCTGGACTGGGTCCGGAGCGTGGTGGGGGGTCGTTACACCACTGGTGGGACATTATTACATCACAGGCTTCAGAACCTAAAAAGCATGTTTTTATTTCCAGTTAGTGCCCTCTTTCTCCAGAAGCAGATTGACCAGCCCTTCCAGATGGTTTAAATCCATGTTCCAACAATGAGTGTCACTCAATTTGTTGACTGCAGAACAATTTTTAAAAAATCTGAAGTAACCCTCATTTGTAACTTGTTCCTTGTGAGCACCCCTTTTGTCACGTGGTCACTTTAAGAAAGGCATATCCATTCTCCCTTCCAGTGGGCGATGGCCTATCATATCGGCCTGGGATTGGTGACATCCAGAGGTACGAAAGGCTCAGCGTCCTCTTCTTTACCAGTCCATTTCACGAGCTCGTGCAGACAAGGATACTTTTTTCTTAATGCCATCGTTCCTGTGACAGTTTTGTTTCTTAGGTTCTTCTTAACATTAGCAATGTGTGAGGTTGTTTAGCTAAATACGTCACAAGGTTACATATTTGTTTAAAAACTTCACCAGGTTAGCAAAGTGGCAACATTTAAAGCAAGCATTGGCAAAACCAAGAGGTCTGGCTAGCATTACATTTTTTATTTATTTACTTATTTATTTATAGCATTTAAAAAGCGCTCAATCATCAAATATCCCGGCACTCAACCGCAGTCCAGCCAGTCTCCATAAAAGCCAAGTCTTCAGCATCCTTCGGAAAATCTAGAAATCGAAAGAAGAACGTAGATTGAAAGGGAGGGCATTCCATAGTAAAGCTGGCAAATAGATAAAGGAACGGCCTTCCGTTCTGTATCTGTAATTTAGTCTGCATTGTTTCAAAGCTTGATTAGCGGACTAAAGAGCGCACACTGGCAAATGGAAAAGGACTCTGCCGAGCATGGCCGCCGGGCCAGTGTCAAAAAGTGCTCTGTGTGCATGGCAAAGTAGCTTAAAGATGGCTCTCTCACAGAAGGAAGCCTGTGCAGAAGCTTTAGGCAGGCTGAGACCCAGCTCCTGACAGGGAGATTACATATCAGTCTTGCTGTCGAATGTTGCATCAGTTGGAGGCGAGCAAACAAATACTCCGCCATTTCAACATACAATGCATTGTCATAGTCTAATCTAGTGGTTCTTCACCTTTTGACATCTGTGGACCTCCACATAATCATTACAGGAACCTGTGGACCCCTCTGAATCATTATTGGAAGCCGGGGACTTCTGCCCAAATATTTCTGATGCTTTGAACTGCAAAACAATACACAAAATATTAAGAAACACACATTCATCAAGCAAATACACAAATGATTAAATATTTTATTTAATTCACAAACAAATATAAAAAATATCAAATTCTAATTTTAATAGGAATGCTGGAGCTTTTCTAAATTCAATTGAGGCCACTCATGATCCACACTGTATTCTGTTTGTTGCAGTCGCACTGCTCCCACGAATCAATCCGAGGATACTAACTTAATTTTTAGCCTCCAAGTTCAGATTCTTTCACATTTACAGAATGTTATAAAATGTTCTATTGTACATTTTGCTTCTTCATTTGTATACACTTTATTTATCTTTTAATATTATTTAATTTCTCAAGTAGTCACGGAAGCCATGTGTAGGCTTCCTGGACCCCCAGGGTTCCCCCGGACCACAGATTAAGAATAACTGGTCTAATCTGCTCACAGTCAGGGCTTGCACAATGGTGCCACGCCACGCCACAGGAATCCTTTGGTCTAAAACACTTAAGGAAGGCCTGCTGCAGGGAAAGAACAAACCATAACGTTTGTTATCTGAAAGAAACACATAGTGATAGATTCCTTACCTTAGAATATCCCCAGGCGTCAGACTGGATCCGGAAAGTTTTCGTCAGCAGTACCCCTGCGCATCGGTAGGTGGCATCGTGCGGCTCCGCGTCCGTCGTTGGCGTCGTGGTCGCTGAGATGACGTCGCGGGCGCTACTTAGACGCCGCCCACGCGCGCTGACGTCAGTTCTTTCTTTTTCCGCGTCAGCAAGCGCAGATCCGGGAAGAGCAGGAACCACCAGTCAATTTTTGACTGACTTTTTGAGGCTTTTTGTCTCTGATTTTTCATTGAGTCTTCGACTCCTGGTGCAGATAGGATGCCCGGTTTTAAATCCTGCGGGGACTGTCACCGTATGATGTCGGTGACGGACCCGCACCGTGTGTGTCTTTTCTGCCTGGGGCGCGACCACGACCCTAAGTCGTGCCCCGACTGCCGGGCCATGGCGCAGAAGAATTTGCGGGAGCGGTCCCGAAAGTTGCTGGAAGCCTGGCAGTCGGCTCCGCGCCGTTCGAGGTCCCGGTCCCGTGGGAGGTCAAGGGACCGTGCGCGGAGTCATCACCATCGGTCTTCGGGATCCAAGTCTTCGCACTCGGGGTCAGGTAAGGCGAAGCACAAGAAGTCGAAGAAACGCCATCGTTCTCCGACTTTCCCTCGCCGGTCGCGCAACGCGGCTGAGGGTGCGGGTGGTGCCTCCCCCGCGGCTCCGGCGGAGCCTATGCAGTCGCCGCCGGACTACCCGCCCTTCCCGGGTTCGTTGGCGACTCCGGCCCAAATACAGGAATTCCTGTCGGCCATGGCTCGTCTCTTTGGGCCGTCGGGTCTTGCCGGTGTGCCTTCGGGCCCCGCGGTCCCGACTGGGGTTCCTCGCCTTTCCTTGTTGGCGGCTCCGGCCTCGGCACCGCAGGACGCCCTTGGATCCAGGCCTGGATCCCGGTCGACGCCGGTTGACCTTATAACACCTCCACCGACATCGACCCCACCGGCACCACTTCTGACGCCGCCCGCGCATCCGGACGACGTCGACCCCGGTTTCAGCCCCAAAGTGGACGATGCGTCGATCGATGCCGTTCTCGACGTTGCTCAGGGATTTCTATCCCCATGTCCCTGCTCCTTATTTTAGACCTGTTGAACAGCCTGAGGAGCTAGGGGAGGACTGGGAGGGGTCTGAGGACCCTCTCGCAGCTGCTTGCGGATCTGAACAGGACTGGGCTGAGGAGTTGGGGGACGCCAGTGGTCTGGATACCTCACCAGACCTTGGCATGCTGTCTCCTCCTACCCCGGCTATGGAGGAGGGTGCTAGTTATGCTGTGGTGTTGCATAGGGCGGCCGAGGCCCTACACCTCGAGCTCCCTACGGTGGCCGTCAGGACTAACCTCCTGACAGAGGTGCTTCAGCCAGCAGCTACTTCTGCGGAGCCGCTGCTTCCATTCAATGAAGCCCTTTCTGACGTTCTTTTGGGCACTTGGTCCAGGCCCACCACAGGGGCTCCTGTGGATAGGAACGTGGCCCGACACCATCGCCCGGCTCCGGGTGACCCCATTTTCCTCTCCCAACATCCCACCCCCGAGAGCTTGGCTGTCCAAGCCTCTGCTTCCCCGACCGCCTTCCCTTCCGCACCACCGGATAGGGAATCCAAGAAACTGGATCAGTTTGGAAAGAAAATATTTTCTTCGACCACTTCTGCGCTGCGGTCCGTGAACACTGCATGCCTCTTGGGCCATTATTCCCACTTTCTGTGGGATACGGTGGCACAAGTGCTGCCCCAGTGTCCGGAGGAGGCCCGGCCAGCTCTCTCCCAGGCTGTTGCAGAGGGGAGAGACGCAGCTACGTTCATGATTCGTTGTGGCCTAGACACCGCCGACTCACTGGGCAGATCGATTGCATCGGCGGTGGCGGTTCGCCGCCACGCCTGGTTGAGGACCACTGGATTTTCAGGGGATGTCCAAAACACTCTTATGGACATGCCCTTTGATGGCCGTCGCCTCTCGGCGACAAAGCAGACAGCGCGTTGGAGCGGTTTAAGGACTCACGGGCTACGGCCAAGTCCTTGGGACTCTCTGCAGCCCGCCCTCCTCCGCCTTCTGCTTTTCGCTCCTTTCGTGGCACCGGAAGGGGCGCCCCACAGCGTTCGCAAGAGAGCCACAGGCCTGCGCAGCAAGCATCCCAGTGCGGCTGCGGACGCGGGTTCCGCAGTGTCGGACCAAGGGGCCAGCGGGCGGGTCAGTCCACCACCACCACCCCGGCAACCACTGCCTCCAAACCTTCCTAGTCCGAACTTTCAGGCCCATCAAATGCCAGTGGGCGGCAGGCTTCGCCATCACCTCCCCCACTGGCGCACCATCACTTCGGACAGGTGGGTTTTAGAGATAGTCCGGAGGGGCTACTCCCTCCCCTTCGAGACTACCCCTCCAGCCCGAAGAGTACGGTATCCCGAGCTACTCAGTATGAGCATCGATCCTCCGATCAGACGGCCTCTTCGGGAGGATCTTCTGTCGCAGCAGCAGGGGACGGTCCTCCACCCGAACCTGTCCAGCCTCCACCTCTTTGCGTGGAGATTGAGCGGTGGCAGTTGATTCCTTTCGATTTGCCTCCTGGAGTTTGTGATGTCATTCTGGCAGCCAGGCGTCCCTCTACTAAAGTGGTATACGCCTGCAGGTGGAACAAGTTTGTGGCATGGTGCACAGCAAAGGCTGTATATCCCCTTTCTGCCCCTCTTTCTGAAGTACTACTGTTCCTTCTTTCTTTGGCCCAGCAGGGCTCTGCTCTGGGCACTATCAAGGGCTACCTTTCTGCTATTTCGGCCTCTCTCAGGCTCCCTGATCAGCCCTCTCTTTTCAAGTCCCCTGTTGTAAATAGATTTCTCAAAGGCATTACACACCTTTTTCCTCCTATTCCTTTCGTGATGCCTCAGTGGGACTTGAATTTGGTTCTTACATACTTGATGTGTGCTCCCTTTGAGCCCCTTCACAACTGTCCTCTTCGTCTCTTGACCTTGAAGACTGCCTTCCTGGTGGCCATCACCTCCGCTAGGCGAGTGAGTGAGCTCCAGGCTCTTACTTGTAAGCCTCCTTTCCTATCAGTCCATCCGGACAAGGTTGTGCTCAGGCCACGTCCTTCCTTTTTGCCAAAAGTGGTTACGGCCTTTCACATTGGGCAGACTATTACCTTGCCCACCTTCTTTCCGCCTCCGCATCCTTCCAGAGAGGAAGAGAGGCTCCACCGTCTGGACCCAAAACGTGCGCTCTCCTTTTATATCAACCGCACACAGCAGTTCCGGGTGGATGACCAGCTCTTTGTTGGCTACGTTGGCACCAAGAAAGGTCGGGCGGTACACAAGAGAACTATCTCCCGCTGGGTTGTCTTGTGTATCAAAACCTGTTACTCTTTGGCTAAAAAAGAACCTCCGGTGGGGCTGCGTGCTCATTCCACCAGAGCTACTGCAGCCACTACTGCATTGGGACGTGGTGTCCCCCTGCAAGACATCTGTCAGGCAGCCACGTGGGCCTCGCTGCACACGTTTACTAAGCATTATTGCCTGGACAGCCAAGTCCAGAGAGACGGCTTCTTTGGCCGTTCTGTTCTCCGTGACTTTCTGGTGTGATCTTGGTTCGCAGACCCACCACCGGGGTTGGTATTGCTGGGGTATCTATTCTACGGTAAGGAATCTATCACTATGTGTTTCTTTCAGATGAACAAGTTACTTACCTTTGGTAACGATATAGCTGTAAGAAAGATTAGTAGTGATAGAATCCTTGCCGCCCCACCCATCCTCCCCATTCTGCGAACTGATTTCTAGGGTTAAGGTCATCCCTTTCAGGGCCCTGGTTTCATTGCACCAGTGGTCAGTATCTTGCATGGCTCTGCGTTCCTGGCGCGGAAAGTCGTGTACAGAACTGACGTCGGCGCACATGGGCGGCGTCTAAGTAGTGCCCGCGACGTCATCTCGGCGACCACGACGCCAACGACGGATGCGGAGCCGCACGACGCCACCTACCGACGCGCAGGGGTACTGCTGACAAAAACTTTCCGGATCCAGTCTGACGCCTGGGGATATTCTAAGGTAAGGAATCTATCACTACTAATGTTTCTTACAGATATATCGTTAACGAAGGTAAGTAACTTGTTCTTCTGTCTACAATGCATCTGATACATACAGAATTTAATGTGGTTGGGATCAGTGTACTTTTGAGGTGTAAAACAGTCCTTGGTACCTTACAAAGCATACACTCCAAAAGAGGCGAATTAACACAAAACAGCCAATAGCATGAAGTGAAAGAATAATCTTCCTCTGGGTGGAGATAACTTTAGGAACACCTTCATTTTTAAAGACATATTGCAACAAATATGTAAAAATATGGAAATTCACAAAATCCTCAGCACACATCAGTAGAGTAATATTTAATACCAATGCAAGTATACACAAATTATAAACACAGTTTCAGAAATCTTCTCTTTCTTTTAATCTTTTCTTTCTGATCAGCCAACACGTGTTTCGTCGCACAAACTGGGAAATCGTCCCGCGACTTTCTCAAGGCTTCAATGAACAGCTGCAACTAGATCAGTCTGTCCGGTCCTCGAATACTAGTTGCGGCTGTACTACGGCGCGGAGCGGGGTGCTTTTACTGAAAATTACGGATTTGCTCACTTTGAAGCAAGGATACTAGACTCACTCGCAGTCTAAAGTGTGTGGGATGGAATTATCACCACATGGAAAGTTACTACCAATGACATTGAAGCCTTGAGAAAGTCGCGGGACGATTTCCCAGTTTGTGCGACGAAACACGTGTTGGCTAATCACAAAGAAAAGAACAAAAGAAAGAGAAGATTTCTGAAACTGTGGGGCATATTAGCAAGACCCACGTTAAAATTATCGCCGTTTTAGCGGCAGGAAACTGCCGCTAAAACGGCGATAATGGGCTTGCTAATATGCGTTATAGAATTCCAATAGAAGCCCAGGTTAGATGTGCAGGACATCTAACCTGGGCTTCTATTGGAATTCCATAACGCATATTAGCAAGCCCATTATCGCCGTTTTAGCGGCAGTTTCCTGCCGCTAAAACGGCGATAATTTTAACGTGGGTCTTGCTAATATGCCCCTGTGTTTATAATTTGTGTATACTTGCATTGGTATTTAATATTACTCTACAGACGTGTGCTGAGGATTTTGTGAATTTCTATGTTGGCTTTGGCCACAACTTTGGGGGAGGTTGGTGGTTCTCCTCACCTTACAGCACCGTAACATAAATACTATCCTGAACTGATATATGTGCGATTGTTCCTAAGGCGCCGTACAACCTATAACTATACCACTGTCTATTAAATATGTAAAAATATGATACAGTCTGTTCACAATTTAAAAATGGAGAAGCGTTGCCCCATAATGTATCAGATTACATCAGTGCTTTGCATTGAGAAGTATTTCTTTTTTAAAGTGATATTATTCAAATATGAATATAGAAACATTCATGCTTCCCTTCACCCTGACAATAATGCCAATAGTGAACCAAGAGACTAGTCTGTTGTTATGTACACCCTTTGGGTGGCCAAGGTTGCTATTATAGATGAACAGCATTATAGTTTATTAAATTAAATACATGAGAAGGTTTTATACAGTGCGCATCCTGAAATCATTTATTTCGAGGTCCTCTTATATGTGATAATGAAGAAAAAGGAGGGAAAGTGAAACAAAATAATTGTCTAGGATCACACAATTTGATGAAGTGGGGAAGCTAGGATTGAGCCAAGGATTTCTGGTTTCACATTGTGAAATTCAGCCACTAGATTTACAGGTTTGCTTCCCCTACAATCACTCCCGCCCTGTCCCCCCACCAAACCGCCACCCTGTTGCCATCAATGTGGCCCTCGGTCACAGTACATACCACACTTTGTGGTCCCTCTGAAAATGTTTGTGCATACCCATGCGTTGCAGTAATGGGCTGGCCAGTGAACGCTGGGAGTGCAGATGAAAGGATGAGCCAGGGAGGGCTTGGAATGGGTGGGGAAGGACGGGTTACAATAATGTTTCGGCAGTGAACGCAGAGAGGGCAGATGAAAGGATGAGCTGGGAGGGTTTGGAATGGGTGGGGAAGGATGGGTTGCAATAATGAGTTGGCCAGGGAACGCTGGGAGTGCATATGAAAGGATGAGCTAGGGAGGGCTTGGTATGGGTGGGGAAGGGCAGGTTGCAGTAATGAGTTGGCCGGGGAATGCAGGGAGGGCAGATGAAAGGATGAGCTAGGGAGGGCTTGGAATGGGTGGGGAAGGACAGGTTGCAGTAATGAGTTGGCCAGGGAATGCTGGGAGTGCCGATGAAAGGATGAGCTAGGGAGGGCTTGGAATGGGTGGGGAAGGACAGGTTACAGTAATGGGTCGGCCAGGGAACGCTGGGAGTGCAGATGAAAGGATGAGCACGGGAGGACTTGGAATGGGAGGGAAAGGACAGGTTACAATAATGGGTCAGCCAGGGAATGCAGGAAGTTCAGATGAAAGGGTTGCAGCTAGGGAGATTACAGATGAAAGGATGAGCTACAGAGGGCTTGGAATGGGAGGGAAGGACGGGTTGCAGTAATGGGTTGACCAGGGAACGTGGGAAGTGCAGATGAAAGGGTTGCAGCTAGGGAGATTGCAGATGAAAGGATGAGCTACAGAGGATTTGGAATGGGAAGGGAGGATAGGTTGCAGTAATCAGTTGGCCAGGGAACGTTGGGAATGCATATGAAAGAATGAGCTAGGGAGGGCTTGGAATAGGTGGGGAAGGGCAGGTTACAGTAATGGGTCGGCCAGGGAATGTTGGGAGTGTAGATGAAAGGATGAGCTAGGGAGGGCTTGGAACGGGTGGGTAAGGACAGGTTACAGTAATGGGTCGGCCAGGGAATGCTGGGAGCGCAAATAAAAGGATGAGCTAGGGATGGCTTGGAATGGGTGGGGAAGAACAGGTTACAGTAATTGTTTGGCCAGGGAACGCAGAGAGTGCAGATGAAAGGATGAGCTAGGGAGGACTTGCAATGGGTGGGGAAGGACAGGTTGCAGTAATGAGTTAGCTAGAGAATGCTGGGAGTGCAGATGAAGTGATGAGCTAGGGAGGGCTTGGAATGGGAGGGAAAGGACAGGTTACAGTAATGGGTCGGCCAGGGACTGTTGGGGGTGCAGATGAAAGGGTTGCAGCTAGGGAGATTGCAGAAGGATGAGCTACAGAGGGCTTGGAATGGGAGGGAAGGACGGGTTGCAGTAATGGGTCAGCCCAGGAATGCTGGGAGTTCAGATGAAAGGATGAGCTAGGGATGGCTTGCAGTAACGGGTTGACCAGGGAACGCGGGAAGTGCAGATGAAACGGTTGCAGCTAGGGAGATTGCATATGAAAGGATGAGCTACAGAGGGTTTGGAATGGGAGGGGAGGATGGGTTGCAGTAATCAGTTGGCCAGGGAACGTTGGGAATGCTGATGAAAGGATGAGCTGAATGGGTGGGGAAGGACAGGTTGCAGTAATGAGTTCGCTAGAGAATGCTGGGAGTGCAGATGAAGGGATGAGCTAGGGTGGGCTTGGAATGGGTGGGGCAGGACAGGTTACAGTAATGGGTCGGCCAGGGAATGTTGGGAGTGCAGATGAAAGGATGTGCTAGGGAAGGCTTGCAGTAATGGGTTGACCAGGGAACGAGGGAAGTGCAGATGAAAGGGTTGCAGCTAGGGAGATTGCAGATGACAGGATGAGCTTCCAAGGGTTTGGAATGGGTGGGAAGGACGTGTTGCAGTAATGAGTTGGCCAGGGAACGCTGGGAGTGCAGATGAAAGGATGAGCTTGGGAGGACTGGCAATAAGTGGGGAAGGACGGCTTGTGGTAACGAGTTGGCTAGTACCTTGGAAAGAGAGAAGGGCTATAGAAGCCGAGAGAGGCCATGGAGCTGCCTAGTGGCCTAGTGACAGCTGCACACAGAGCGCCCACATGTAATTTTTAATGACCAAATGGGCCAGGTGTATCAGTCGCAAAACGCCCATAGCTGGAAGAAAAACACTGGAGGTAAATGCTCAAAAATATATGGAGTGCCTCACAGCTGTTTATGATATATATATGGATATATAAAGAACCCCATGCATCTTGTGCAGGTGCAACTAGATGAGTCTAGGTACCATTGGAACGCACTGGTGCCCATAAAGTACTGCAAACATCTTCCGCAGGTGTACCTGGATGAGTCTAGGTACCATGGCAACACACTGGTGCATATATAGAACCACATGCACCATGTGCATGTGTAATTAGATGAGTCTGGGTACCATGGCAACGCTGTTGCGCATATATAGAACCACATGCACCATGTGTAAGTGTAACTAGATGAGTCTAGGTACCATGGCAATGCACTGGTGCCCATAAAGAACTGCAAACATCTTCTGCGGGTGTAACTGGATGAGTTTATGTACCATGGAAACGCCGTGGCGCATATATAGAACCATATGCATCATGTGCAGTGTTAGAAATGGGGGTCTCTCGTTGGCAATGGTTTGCACCTTTGTCCGATTAGGGTCCTTGCTTCTAGTCTGGGTAAGGGAGGTACGCCCTTAGACAACCCCTGCTCACCCCATTGGTAGCTTGGCACAAGCAGGTAGGCTTATCTCAGAGGCAGTGTGTAAAGCATTTGTGCACACATACAGTAATACAGTGAAAACACTACAAATGGACACCATACCAGTTTAGAAAAATAAGTAATCTTTATGTAAACCAAACAAAACCAAAACGACAAAAATCAACCATACAGTTATCAAGATATGACTTTTAGAAGGTAAAAACAGTTATATCCATAGCAAACTATAGATGCGACACTTTCAACTCAAAGTACTTTGAATGCGTCAAAATCATAAGCAAAAACAGCCGTAGGGAAGGTGATGTGTTGGTTCCTTATGCACAAGGAAGATGATGCGTCGGATCCTTGCTCCAGGGAAGGTGATACGTCAGTTCCTTACTGCCACGCAGGGGAGGTGATGAGTCGGTTCCTTACTGAAGAGGAGGTGATGCGTCGGTTTCCTACTGTGCGGGAAGGTGATTCGTCAGTTTTTTACTGTGACCCCAGCGTTGCTGTAGACTTGGGGCCCTGGTGCGATGCGTGAGGATTGAGGAGGTGTCGGCTCTTGATGCAATGCCAATAATGCCAATAGTGAACCAAGAGACTAGTCTGTTGTTATGTACACCCTTTGGGTGGCCAAGGTTGCTATTATAGATGAACAGCATTATAGTTTATTAAATCAAACACATGAGAAGGTTTTATACAGTGCACATCCTGAAATCATTTATTTCGAGGTCCTCTTATATGTGATAATGAAGAAAAAGGAGGGAAAGTGAAACAAAATAATTGTGTAGGATCACACAATTTGATGAAGTGGGGAAGCTAGGATTGAGCCAAGGATTTCTGGTTTCACATTGTGAAATTCAGCCACTAGATTTACAGGTTTGCTTCCCCTACAATCACTCCCGCCCTGTCCCCCCACCACACCGCCACCCTGTTGCCATCAATGTGGCCCTCGGTCACAGTACATACCAAACTTTGTGGTCCCTCTGAAAATGTTTGTGCATACCCATGCGTTGCAGTAATGGGCTGGCCAGTGAACGCTGGGAGTGCAGATGAAAGGATGAGCCAGGGAGGGCTTGGAATGGGTGGGGAAGGACGGGTTACAATAATGTTTCGGCAGTGAACGCAGAGAGGGCAGATGAAAGGATGAGCTGGGAGGGTTTGGAATGGGTGGGGAAGGATGGGTTGCAATAATGAGTTGGCCAGGGAACGCTGGGAGTGCATATGAAAGGATGAGCTAGGGAGGGCTTGGTATGGGTGGGGAAGGGCAGGTTGCAGTAATGAGTTGGCCGGGGAATGCAGGGAGGGCAGATGAAAGGATGAGCTAGGGAGGGCTTGGAATGGGTGGGGAAGGACAGGTTACAGTAATGGGTCGGCCAGGGAACGCTGGGAGTGCAGATGAAAGGATGAGCACGGGAGGACTTGGAATGGGAGGGAAAGGACAGGTTACAATAATGGGTCAGCCAGGGAATGCAGGAAGTTCAGATGAAAGGGTTGCAGCTAGGGAGATTACAGATGAAAGGATGAGCTACAGAGGGCTTGGAATGGGAGGGAAGGACGGGTTGCAGTAATGGGTTGACCAGGGAACGTGGGAAGTGCAGATGAAAGGGTTGCAGCTAGGGAGATTGCAGATGAAAGGATGAGCTACAGAGGATTTGGAATGGGAAGGGAGGATGGGTTGCAGTAATCAGTTGGCCAGGGAACGTTGGGAATGCTTATGAAAGAATGAGCTAGGGAGGGCTTGGAATAGGTGGGGAAGGGCAGGTTACAGTAATGGGTCGGCCAGGGAATGTTGGGAGTGTAGATGAAAGGATGAGCTAGGGAGGGCTTGGAACGGGTGGGTAAGGACAGGTTACAGTAATGGGTCGGCCAGGGAATGCTGGGAGCGCAAATAAAAGGATGAGCTAGGGATGGCTTGGAATGGGTGGGGAAGAACAGGTTACAGTAATTGTTTGGCCAGGGAACGCAGAGAGTGCAGATGAAAGGATGAGCTAGGGAGGACTTGCAATGGGTGGGGAAGGACAGGTTGCAGTAATGAGTTAGCTAGAGAATGCTGGGAGTGCAGATGAAGTGATGAGCTAGGGAGGGCTTGGAATGGGAGGGAAAGGACAGGTTACAGTAATGGGTCGGCCAGGGACTGTTGGGGGTGCAGATGAAAGGGTTGCAGCTAGGGAGATTGCAGATGAAAGGATGAGCTACAGAGGGCTTGGAATGGGAGGGAAGGACGGGTTGCAGTAATGGGTCAGCCCAGGAATGCTGGGAGTTCAGATGAAAGGATGAGCTAGGGATGGCTTGCAGTAACGGGTTGACCAGGGAACGCGGGAAGTGCAGATGAAACGGTTGCAGCTAGGGAGATTGCATATGAAAGGATGAGCTACAGAGGGTTTGGAATGGGAGGGGAGGATGGGTTGCAGTAATCAGTTGGCCAGGGAACGTTGGGAATGCTGATGAAAGGATGAGCTGAATGGGTGGGGAAGGACAGGTTGCAGTAATGAGTTAGCTAGAGAATGCTGGGAGTGCAGATGACGGGAGGAGCTAGGGTGGGCTTGGAATGGGTGGGGCAGGACAGGTTACAGTAATGGGTCGGCCAGGGAATGTTGGGAGTGCAGATGAAAGGATGTGCTAGGGAAGGCTTGCAGTAATGGGTTGACCAGGGAACGAGGGAAGTGCAGATGAAAGGGTTGCAGCTAGGGAGATTGCAGATGAAAGGATGAGCTTCCAAGGGTTTGGAATGGGTGGGAAGGACGTGTTGCAGTAATGAGTTGGCCAGGGAACGCTGGGAGTGCAGATGAAAGGATGAGCTTGGGAGGACTGGCAATAAGTGGGGAAGGACGGCTTGTGGTAACGAGTTGGCTAGTACCTTGGAAAGAGAGAAGGGCTATAGAAGCCGAGAGAGGCCATGGAGCTGCCTAGTGGCCTAGTGACAGCTGCACACAGAGCGACCACATGTAATTTTTAATGACCAAATGGGCCAGGTGTATCAGTCGCAAAACGCCCATAGCTGGAAGAAAAACACTGGAGGTAAATGCTCAAAAATATATGGAGTGCCTCACAGCTGTTTATGATATATATATGGATATATAAAGAACCCCATGCATCTTGTGCAGGTGCAACTAGATGAGTCTAGGTACCATTGGAACGCACTGGTGCCCATAAAGAACTGCAAACATCTTCCGCAGGTGTACCTGGATGAGTCTAGGTACCATGGCAACACACTGGTGCATATATAGAACCACATGCACCATGTGCATGTGTAATTAGATGAGTCTGGGTACCATGGCAACGCTGTTGCGCATATATAGAACCACATGCACCATGTGTAAGTGTAACTAGATGAGTCTAGGTACCATGGCAATGCACTGGTGCCCATAAAGAACTGCAAACATCTTCTGCGGGTGTAACTGGATGAGTTTATGTACCATGGAAACGCCGTGGCACATATATAGAACCATATGCATCATGTGCAGTGTTAGAAATGGGGGTCTCTCGTTGGCAATGGTTTGCACCTTTGTCCGATTAGGGTCCTTGCTTCTAGTCTGGGTAAGGGAGGTACGCCCTTAGACAACCCCTGCTCACCCCATTGGTAGCTTGGCACAAGCAGGTAGGCTTATCTCAGAGGCAGTGTGTAAAGCATTTGTGCACACATACAGTAATACAGTGAAAACACTACAAATGGACACCATACCAGTTTAGAAAAATAAGTAATCTTTATGTAAACCAAACAAAACCAAAACGACAAAAATCAACCATACAGTTATCAAGATATGACTTTTAGAAGGTAAAAACAGTTATATCCATAGCAAACTATAGATGCGACACTTTCAACTCAAAGTACTTTGAATGCGTCAAAATCATAAGCAAAAACAGCCGTAGGGAAGGTGATGTGTTGGTTCCTTATGCACAAGGAAGGTGATGCGTCGGATCCTTGCTCCAGGGAAGGTGATACGTCAGTTCCTTACTGCCACGCAGGTGATGCGTCGGTTTCCTACTGTGCGGGAAGGTGATGCGTCAGTTTTTTACTGTGACCCCGGCGTTGCTGTAGACTTGGGGCCCTGGTGCGATGCGTGAGGATTGAGGAGGTGTCGGCTCTCGATGCGGCGGTGGCAACGGCGCTGCGTCGATCTATCCAGCCACGGTTCCCCGATGCATCAGTTCTTGCAGCTGCACAGCAGGGTCTGCGTCGGAGTCAGTGCTGTGATCTCGGACTCCGGAGAGCGGTGTACGAGACTCAGTGTGCAGCAATTTCTCCAGCCGCAGGCAGGTGCTGCGTCTGTTTCTTCAGCGGCACGGCGGCGATACATGGAAATTCTTCCCACACTGTGGTGTTGCATCAGAAACAGGTGCGAATGCGTCATGCTTCTTTAGTTGCTTCTCTTTTCTCAGCTCCCAGCGGCAGGAACAACCTTCAGAGGCCCAACACAGACACGGGCAGGTCAGAACTTCCAGCAAGGGAGTTCAGGGGAGCTGGTGCTGAAGTCTTTGTGTCCCTGAGACCTCAGAACAGGAGGCAAGCTCTACTTCAAGCCATTGGAGATTTCTTCAAGCAGGATTCAGAGCCCACAGTAAAGTCTTTGTCCTCTCCTTGGCAGAAACAGCCACTGCAGGCCCACCCCAGACAACACACAGCAAAGGGGCAGTACTTTTCCTTCAGCTTTTCCAGCTCTTTGCCTTGGCAGAGGTTCCTCTTGAGTCCAGAAGCATTATAAAGTTCTGGGGTCTGGGCCCCAATATTTATACAGAATTTCTCTTTGTTCTCTTGTGGCAGAGAGGCCCTGTGCTCAGTCAAAACCAGTTCTGTCTTCTCTGGCCCAGCTTCCCAACAGGAGATGGAGATAGCATTATCCAAGGCAGACTGGGCCTATTCAGGTACAGGAAAATCTCCTCCCACTACTCTAAATGCAGCCCAGGTCTATTCAGCCCACCCCTGACTCATCCAGGAAAGGCAGGACACTTATCAAACCCCCCACACCCCCCACACCCCCCACAGAGTGGCTGTCTGAGAGAATGCACATCCCCTGCCCCAGTCAATCCACAAACCAGCAGAGGCACACAGGATGGCTAAGCAACAAAATACCCACTTTCTAAAAGTGGTATTTTCAAACGCAATATAAAAATTATCTTTACTAAAAGATGCATTTTTATATTCTAAGTTCAGGCATACTAAACTCTATCTTGTCCCAATGGGAAGTTATAGATGGTATAAATATACTCCCATTCTATCCTATGGGACAGATAGCCTTTACATAGTGAACACGCATTTTTCTATGCAATCGGTCTCGCCTTTGGGACCTTATAAGTATTTAACTATGCAGCACATTATTGTGAGTACAGCAACAATAATTCCAGATAAGCCTAAAAAGAATAGTAAATCAGAGATTATACATAGCGACTTGGTGATTTAGGGCAGTGATCGAAGTGCATTAAAAAAAAAGTAAAGGGATCTTTGATATTGTGTGCAATAGGGCATGGTCAGTGCGTGAGGGGGCGGGGTCAAATTTGTGGTTAAAAAAACATGCAAGCAGCATGCGCGACGCTGCTCGTTCCCAAGGCAATACTCCATGGGAGTTAACTGGTAAGAATATGTGGGGCATGCACAAACCATTAGCCATTTGCAGGCTATGATTTTGGAATAACACAGACACAAGCCATTTCAAACCGGTGGGATGGGCCAGACCCTACAAAGTAGATACAACAGATCACCTGACAGCTGTGCTGTCTAGGCTCGACCTAAAAATGGCTTCTCTGGTGATGTAAAGTTAATGAGAATGGGACTTCAGCATTCCTACACCACGCTGCTTCACAGCCGCAAATTTGTGTAACGTGATCAGCATGCGCATAAGAACTGGGGGAGGGGAAGCAAACTTCAAGGGAGGGGGAATTGCCAACCCACAATTTTTGTTAAATGGGAGGATAATATCACCCCTCCCCTCTGCCCCCCAAGATCTGAAAGTGAAAACTGGAGATTAAACAGGGGAAGTCACAACAGGTTTCTCTGAAGTCCTGCTACACATCACATGCCTCCTTGAAGCAGTGTGATTGGTGGAGCAAACTCTACTGTGATGGAGAGTGAGGCAGTCTGTGTCCTTGTTGTTTTATTGATTATTTAATTGTGGTCACTGGCGTGTTGAACCTCTCCTAAAATCCCCCTGTCAAGCCAGCAGAGTAATGCAAGGTGGGCGATGCTGTTTTATGTTAACTGACTGAGAAAAAGAAACCATTTTATGAAAGGCCTAACACCCCAATGACAGCAGTTAAATAATCAGCAATAACAGAGAGGTCTCTGAGGCCCTGTAGAGTCTGCTCTTCCAGGAGGCGCTTGGAGAAGTGCAGCATGGTTTCAAACAGGCATGTTGTTCTCTTTGATCTCCAGAGTCTCTGCAAATCAAAAACAAACGCACAGCTTCACAACTCATGACTATGCACATGCATATATGTGTATAGTGCAAGTCTGATTTAAGGAGTGATAAATGTATTTATTGGACTTCGTATACTATCACTTATTACAAAACAATAATTAAATACATGAATACCACTGATCTTTTGTGTTCAAAAGAAGAGGGATGTGAGAATACAGTCTCTGCCTGAAATGCACAACCAGGAATCCTGGGCTTAAATCCCAGCTTCCCCACTTGACCAAACTGTGTGATCTGTGGTCATTGCTTTACTTCACAATGTATCATTTTCATTAACCAACCAGTCTGAGAGCACATCGAAGTAATTCAGTACAAGTTCCCACTATTACAAAGATAATATAAAATAATTGCGTTTCGCATTTAATTACAATATAAGCTATTTAAAACAGAAAGCATGACAGTGTGATACATTTTGGATAACTAGTGTCAATGACATCAGGCCTTTGGGGTATTCTCGTATTAAAAAAAAAATACAACACGTAAATGTTGAAAATACATTTGCTCCATTTAAAAGTTATATTTTTCATGAGATTTGTTCCATGACTTACTTACTTTACATATTTTGACGGCTCGGCTTGTGCTTTGGTTATTAGAGCTAAGCCAGAGCCCTGGCATGGCTATTTCCAAGGTAGTCTTAGAGGGAGAGAAGGGGCAGAGGCATATCCCACCGATGAGTTAAATCAAATCCAAAGAAATGTAGACAGCCAGAGCCCTACAAAGTAAGGGAAGATGAGAGCAGGTACAGCCAGGGGAAAAACAGCGTGTGCAGCAGTCTATCACGACTCACGTGATGCCTACTGGGTTAGCACAAGCTAGTAGCAGATAGGCAAAGGAACTGCTCTGAATTATTAAGCTATAGATGGTTTAGGGTCGGGGTAGTTTGTTTGAAGCCAGATCATGGAGAAAAAAAATGTCTGGTTCCACAAGCAGTACATGTATAACTGCCTGCCCATTGCTGCAACACCACCACTTCCAATGCGATTTAAATGACGTCAGCAGCACTGCCATATCCCAGGATACCCGAAGGGGAACACAGGGCCTGGCTACAGGTACGACGAACAATGAGCCCTTAGGAATCGGGCGCGTAGCATGAAGCTGCAGACATAAAAGAAGATCGCATGCTGCACCTGTGCTGTTTCATGTTACAACAAAAAACACGGTATCCTTGCCTTTCCTTAGCTGTACAACAACACACACGCGCTTCGCAATGCCTTAAAGCATTACAAATATTTGTTTGTAATTACTAATATAAATAACTACTATCAGTCTACTCTACCCAGCTATTACCACTGATCAGGATACTGTTTATTTTCTCACTGTACCGATAAAGATCAATCTGCCTGTTTAGGATTACTTTCATGTGAATGATTTGATGTCAGTGCCTGCACGTACAGCTCTTTGCCCAAAGCCTGCAGCCATCTTTAAGTAGTGAGTTAGATGTGTTAAGAGCATATCGACAAATGTAGATGTCTCAGTTACGCCCCTCTAGAATCTTCGTATGCTTCATATTTTCAGTAAGAAAATAGATTGGATTGTAGTATACGTAACATATATATCATAGACTATATTTTGAGATTTTATTTGATAAGTGTAACGTTACTAAATTTTCAAAAGAAAACATAGTACGAAAACAATAATTCCAGATAAGCCTAAAAATAAAAGTAAATCAGAGATTATACATTGCGACTTGGTGATTTAGGGCAGTGGTCGAAGTGCATTAAAAAAAAGTAAAGGGATCTTTGATATTGTGTGCAATGGGGCAGGGTCAGTGCGTGAGGGGACGGGGTCAAATGTGTGGTTTAAAAAACATGCAAGCAGCGTGCGCGACGCTGCTCGTTCCCGAGGCAATACTCAATGGGCGGTAACTTGTAAGAAAAGATGGGGTATGCACAAACCATTGGGTGGGGCATGCACAAACCATTAGCCATTTGCAGGCTATGATTTCAGAATGACACAGACATAAGCCAATCCAAACCAGTGGGATGGGTCAGACCCCACAAAGTACATACAACAGATCACCTGACAGCTGCGCTGTTTAGGCTCGACCTAAAAACCAAATACACTGTATTTCACTATTAGGACATGTAACACTCGCCAGTACATGTCCTACCTTTCACATACACTGCATCCTGCCCACAGGGGTGACTCATATTTAATAAAAGGAAGGTTAGGGCCTGGCAAGTGGTTGTACTTGCCAGGTCCACATGGCAGTTAAAAAGTGCACGCGGACACTGCAGTGGCAGGTCTGAGACACCTTTGAAAGGCTGTTTGTGTGGGTGGCACAATCAGTGCTGCAGGCTCACTAGCAGCATTTGATTTACAGGCCCTGGGCAGACACAGTGCACTGTAGTAGGGTCTTAGCAGTAAATCAAATAAGTCAATCATGGAAACGCCAATCCATAAACACAATTTACAGGGAGAGCATATGCCCTTTAGCACTGATCAGCAGTGGTAAAGTGCCCAGAGTCATAAAACCAACAAAATCAGGGCAGAAACAGGTGGCCAAAAAACAAAAAGTCTGCGGATAAACCCACAGAAAAAGCCAGGTCTAACATGCAGGTGTAACTAGATGAGACTAGGCATCATGGCAACGCACTGGTGCACATAAAGAACCACATGTATCTTCCGCAGGTGAAACTAGATGAGTCTATGTACCATGGCAACGCTGTGGCGCATATATAGAACCACATGCACCATGTGCAGGCGTAACTAGATGAGTCTAGTTACCATGGCAATGCACTGGTGCACATAAAGAAGCACATGTATCTTCTGCAGGTGTAACTAGATGAGACTAGGTACCATGACAACGCCCTGGCGCATATATAGAACCACATGCACCATGTGCAGGTGCAACTCGATGCGTCTAGGTACCATGGCAACGCACTGGTGCACATAAAGAACCACATGTATCGTCTGCAGGTATAACTAGATGAGTCTATGTATCATGGCAACGCCGTGGCGCACATATAGAACCACATGCACCATCTACATGTGTAACTAGATGAGTCTAGGTACCATGGCAATGCAATGGTGCCCATAAAGAACTGTGTGCATCTTGCGCACTTGTAACTAGATGATTCTAGGTACCATGGCAACACACTGGTGCACATAAAGAACTGTATGTGGTCTTCTGCAGGTGTAACTAGATGATTCTAGGTACCATGGCTACGCACTGGTACACATAAAGAACTGTATGTGATCTTCTGCAGTTGCAACTAGATGATTCTAGGTACCATGGCAACGCACTGATGCACATAAAGAACTGTATGCGTCTTCTGCAGGTGTAACTAGATGATTCTAGGTACCATGGCAACGCACTGATGCACATAAAGAACTGTATGCGTCTTCTGCAGGTGTAACTAGATGATTCTAGGTACCATGGCAACACACTGATGCACATAAAGAACTGTGTGCGTCTTGGGCACTTGTAACTAGATGATTCTAGGTACCATGGCAATGCACTGGTGCACATAAAGAACCACATGCATCTTCTGCAGGTGTAACTAGATGCGTCTAGGCACTAGGACATCGTACTGGTGCACATAAAGAACCACATGCACCATGTGCAGGTGTAACTAGATGAGCCTAGGTACCATGGCAACGCACTGGTGCACATAAAGAACCACATGTATCTTCTGCAGATGTAACTAGATGACTCTAGGTAACATGCCAACGCACTGGTGGACTTTAATAACCTCACGCATCTTGGGCACTTGTAACTAGATGAGTCAAGGTGCCATGGCAATGCACGGGTGCACATAAAGAACCACGTGCAAGGCACTGGTGCGAATTTAGAACTGTATGCACCTTGTGCACTTGTAATTACATGGGTCTAGTTACCATGGCAACTCACTGGTGCTCATAAAGAACCACAAGCATCTTCTGCAGGTGTAATTAGATGAATTTACGTACAATGACAATACACTAGTGCATATAAAGAACTGAAAGCACCTTGGGCAGGTGTAACTAGATGAGTCTAGGTACTATGGCAACACACTTGTGCACATAAATAACTACATTCAGTTTACGCAGGTTTAACTAGATGAGTCTAGGGATGATGGCGAAACGGTGGCCCACATAAAGAACCACATGCACCTTCCACAGGTGTAACTAGATGAGTCTGGGTACCATGGCAAAGCACTGATGCACATAAAGAACTGTATGCGTATTCTGCAGGTGTAAATAGATGATTCTAGGTACCATGGCAACGCACTGGTGCACATAAAGAACTGTATGCACCTTCTGCAGCTATAACTAGATGATTATAGGTACCATGGCAACGCACTGGTGCACATAAAGAAGTGTATGCGTCTTCTGAAGGTGTAACTAGATGATTCTAGGTACCATGGCAACGCACTGGTGCACATAAAGAATTGTATGCGTCTTCTGCAGGTGTAACTAGATGATTCTAGGTACCATGGCAACGCACTGATGCACATAAAGAACTGTACGTGGTCTTCTGCAGGTGCAACTAGATGATTCTAGGTACCATGGCAACGCACTGATGCACACAAAGAACTGTATGCGTCTTCTGCAGGAGTAACTAGATGATTCTAGGAACCATGGCTACGCACTGGTGCACATAAAGAACTGTGTGTGGTCTTCTGCAGGTGTAACTAGATGATTCTAGGTACCATGGCAACGCACTGGTGCACATAAAGAACTGTATGCGTCTTCTGTGGGTGTAACTAGATGATTCTAGGTACCATGGCAACGCACTGGTGCACATAAAGAACTGTATGCGTCTCCTGCGGGTGTAACTAGATGATTCTAGGTACCATGGCAACGCACTGGTGCACATAAAGAACCACATGCATTTTGTGCAGTTGTAGCAAGTGCACAGAAAGAAACACATTTATCTTGGGAACTTGTAACTAGATGAGTCAATGTGCCAAGGCAACGGACTGGTGCACAGAAAGAACCACATGCATCTTGTGCCGGTGTAACTAGATGAGTCTACACATCCTGGGAACACACTGGTGCACATAAAGAACCACATCCATCTTGTACAGGTGTATCTAGATAAGTCTTGGTACCACGGCAAGGCACTGGTGTGAATTAAGAACTGCATGCACATTGTGCATGTGTAACTACGTGAGTCCAGGTACAATGAAAACTCACTGGTGCACATAAACAACCACATGCATCTTCTGCAGGTGTAACTAGATGAGTCTACGTACAATGCCAATGCACTGGTGCATATAAGGAACTGCATCCACCTTCCGCAGGTGTAACTAGATGAGTCTGGGTACCATGGCAACGCACTGGTGCACATAAAGAACTGTATGCATCTTCTGCAGGTGTAACTAGATGATTCTAGGTACCATGGCAACGCACTGGTGCACATAAAGAACTGTATTCATCTTGGGCACTTGTAACTAGATGAGTCTGGGTACTATGGCAATGCACTGATGCACATAAAGAACTGTATGCGTCTTCTGCAGATATAACTAGATGATTCTAGGTACCATGGCAACGCACTGGTGCACGTAAAGAACTGTATGCATCTTCTGCAGATATAACTAGATGATTCTAGGTACCATGGTAACGCACTGGTGCACATAAAGAATTGTATGCGTCTTCTGCAGGTTTAACTAGATGATTCTAGGTACCATGGCAACACACTGTTGTACTTAAAGAACCACATGCATTTTGATCATGTGTACCTAATGCACAGAAATAAACACATGCATCTTGGGCAATTGTAACTAGATGAGTCTAGGTACCATGCCAACGCACTGATGCACATAAAGAACTGTATGCGTCTTCTGCAGGTGTAACTAGATGATTCTATGTACCATGGCAACGCACTGATGCACATAAAGAACTATATGCATCTTGGACACTTGTAACTAGATGATTCTAGGTACCATGGAAACGCACTGATGCACATAAAGAACTGTATGCGTCTTCTGAAGGTGTAACTAGATGATTCTAGGTACCATGGCAACGCACTGCTGCACATATAGAACTGTATGCGTCTTCTGCGGGTGTAACTAGATGATTCTAGGTACCATGGCAACGCACTGGTGCACATAAAGAACTGTATGCGTCTTCTGCAGATGTAACTAGATGATTCTAGGTACCATGGCAATGCACTGGTGCACATAAAGAACTGTATGCGTCTTCTGCAGATGTAACTAGATGATTCTAGGTACCATGGCAATGCACTGGTGCACATAAAGAACTGTATGCGTCTTCTGCGGATGTAACTAGATGATTCTAGGTACCATGGCAACGCACTGGTGCACATAAAGAACTGTATGCGTCTTCTGCGGATGTAACTAGATGATTCTAGGTACCATGGCAACGCACTGGTGCACATAAAGAACTGTATGCGTCTTCTGCTGGTGTAACTAGATGATTCTAGGTACCATGGCAACGCACTGGTGCACATAAAGAACTGTATGCGTCTTCTGCCGGTGTAACTAGATGATTCTAGGTACCATGGCTACGCACTGGTGCACATTCTAGGTACCATGGCAACGCACTGGTGCACATAAAGAACTGTATGCGTCTTCTGCGGGTGTAACTAGATGATTCTAGGTACCATGGCAACGCACTGGTGCACATAAAGAACTGTATGCGTCTTCTGCGGGTGTAACTAGATGATTCTAGGTACCATGGCAACGCACTGGTGCACATAAAGAACTGTATGCGTCTTCTGCGGGTGTAACTAGATGATTCTAGGTACCATGGCAACGCATTGCTGCACATAAAGAACTGTATGTGTCTTCTGCAGGTGTAACTAGATGATTCTAGGTACCATGGCAATGCACTGGTGCACATAAAGAACTGTATGCATCTTCTGCAGGTGTAACTGGATGATTCTAGGAATCATGGCAACGCACTGATGCACATAAAGAACTGTATGAGTCTTCTGCAGGTGTAACTAGATGATTCTAGGTACCACGGCAACGCACTGATGCACAGAAAGAACTGTATGCGTCTTCTGCAGGTGTAACTAGATGATTCTAGGTAACATGGCAACGCACTGGTTCACATAAAGAACTGCGTGCATCTTTTTCAGGTGTTATTAGATGAATCTAGTAATAAAGAACCACTTGCATTATGACAACACACCGGTGTACATTTTTAACTTTATGCTTTTTGTGCTGGTGTGTCTACATGAGACTTGGTGCAAAAAGAACAATTGATGGACAGAATGTTGAACAATGCCAAACATTCCCCCCAGTACAGAGATCTGGGCCTAAATCAATCATTTTTATTGCTCCCCATGCCATTCCAGTTTAAAGCCAGCCATATGCAAAACAGTCTTGACCCTGTTCCCCATATGAACAGTCCTGCCCAAACTGCCAGGCCAGGTCCTACCCGGACCGGAAACAAGCATCCTGGGACCGATTTCACCCCTCATCAGCCAGGCTAGCTTAACTCCAGAGGCATAGTGAGCACGGGACCCACGTCTGGGCATACCCGTCCTACTCGGGGTGACAAATGCAAAAAGAACATTTGATGGACAGAATGTTGAACAATGTCAAACATTAACCCCAGTACAGAGATCTGTCTGGGCCTAAATCCATCGTGTTTTTGCTCCCCATGCCATTCCAGTTTAAACCCAGCCATATGCAAATCAGTCTGGACCCTGTTTTCTTATGGGAACAGTCCAGCCCGAACTGCCAGGCCAGGTTCTCCCTGGACCGGAAACAAGTATCCTGGGACTGGTTTCGGGGCTTCACCCCCCATCAGCCAGGCTAGCTTGACTCCAGTAGCATGGAGGGCACTGGACCCATGTCTGGGCATACCCGTCACACTCGGGGTGACAAGTACAAAAAGAACAATTGATGGACAGAATGTTTTTGTCGCCTTAAGTGGAAAGGGTATGCCCAGACGTGGGTCCCGTGCTCACTGTGCCACTGGATTCAAGCTAGCCTGGCTAATTATTATACAGCTTATAGAGCGCCTGGTTACTCCAAACGAAGTGTCCCCGTGCTAGAACACCAGTAATGCCTGAAAAACTGGCCAGAGACGCCCACCTGCCCTATGGCCAAAGACCCCAAGGAACCGCTGCCAGGGCCTACTTCCGGCCACCCAGGGGGTGCTGGAAAAGCCACGTCTTAAGTTTTTTCCGGAACAGAGACTCAGACGGGCACATCCTTAACTCAACCGGGAGGTCATTCCAGGCCTTAGCCGCAAGGAAGCCAAAAGAGCTCCCACCAGCCCGTACCTTCCGAACCTTAGGCACAGTCAACTTTGCCGTACCCAAGGATCTTAGGCAACGTGCAGGTCTATATGCGGTGAGAAGGGGGTGCAGGAAGCTAGGACCTTTCTTATTGAAGATCCTGTGGCTAAAACACAAGGCCTTAAAAGTAACTCTGGCCTGTATGGGGAGCCAGTGTAATTTCCTCAAGGCCCCCCCCATCGAAGCCCGCCTAGGAATATTCAGGATTAGCCGAGCTGCGGCATTCTGAACCTTCTGCAGGATGTTGAGATTTTTTTGGGTCACCCCTAGGTACAGGATGTTGCAGTAATCTAGACGGGACGTAACAACGGCCTGTACAATGGTGCGTCTGGCATCTAATGGGAGTAGATCCAGGATTTAACGCAACATTTTAAGGATGCCAAAGCAGGCACCAGCCACAGCTGATATCTGCTCTGAGTAAGAGAGGGTGTCATTGAACCATACTCCCAAATTCTTGACCTTAGCCTTGGGGGTCGGAGTCGGTCCCAGCTCCTCCGGCCACCATAGATGTGACCATAAAGAGGGCTTTTTACCCACTACCATAACCTCCGTTTTTCCCGCATTCAGCTGCAGACAGCTGAGCCTCATCCAATTGGTAAGTTCCCCCAGACATACCTTGAAGTCAGATGCCGTTCCTAATGAGGGGTGATGCCCCGAACCAGTCCCAGGATGCTTGTTTCTGGTTCAGGGAGGACCTGGCTTGGCAGTTCAGGCTGGACTGTTCCCATGAGGAACAGGGTCAAAACTGATTTGCATTTGGCTGGGTCCAAACTGGGATGGCGTGGTGAGCAAAAGAACGATGGATTAAACCCAGATCCTTGTGACTGGGGGTGAATGTTTGCATTGTTCATCATTCCATACATCAATTGTTCCTTTTACATGAGACTTGGTACCATGGCAATGCACTGGCAGTAAAAGAACCACATGCCTGTTAAGTAGGTCTAACTAGATGCGTCTAGGCACTATGGCAACGCACTAGTGCACATAAAGAACTGCATGCATCTTGAACAGATGTAACTAGTTGAATCTAGGGACCAATGGCAATGCACTGGCAGTAAAAGAACCACATGCCTGTTAAGTAGGTCTAACTAGATGCGTCTAGGCACTATGGCAACGCACTAGTGCACATAAAGAACTGCATGCATCTTGAACAGATGTAACTAGTTGAATCTAGGGACCAATGGCAATGCACTGGTGCAAATAAAGAACCACATGCGCCTTGTGCAGGGGTAAATAGATGAGTCTAGGTACCTTAGCAACGCATTAGTGTAAGTAAAGAACCGAATCTTGGGCACTTGTAACTAGATGATTCTTGGTACCATGGCAACGCACTGGTGAACATAAAGAACTGCATACATCTTGTGCAGGTGTAACTGGATGAGTCACACTGACACAAATGTCTGTCTATTTGGAGTACTTGGAGCCTGGTTCACAATGAGTCCGCTTGCACCGCAGAGTTGTGCATTGTGGTGGACGTCGCCACACACTTTGCCCATAGAAAGATGAATTAGTTCTTTGCAGTGTCAAGGGCCTCATTAACATACTGTGCAGCTCGGACAGAGACCTTATTTAGACAGCAGACATGTATTTGAACATGCAAATTGGCACTGTGTTGGTATTGCGCCCCCGGTCCTTTAAAGTCCAACAAAATGTGGTCCTTATCATGTGAGAATGTGAATTTATCTGCATGCATGCATGCCTTAATGCTGATGTGTTTACTTTGAAAATGGCAATGCCCATGTATGCCCTAGCATGCATGGTCACATTTTAATAATCATTTGCTATTTCATTTTGTCACCATCTTGAAGACCATTAACCTCTTAGTACTGTTTCACATTTACACACATTTTTAATGAACTATTGCTCTGTTACTCCTTGTTGTGCACTGCACATGTCTGTTGAACCGTGCTAGCAAAGCATAGCATTGTTCGACATAACTCCTGTTAGTGTTAACTGTATCTCTTGCCCAAGGTCTTCTCGCATTCCTTCCCCGTAAAAAGTCTTGGCACCTTCTTATAAGTGGCTGTTTGCAAATTTCTATTTTGTCCCATGCTCTCGCTTCCATTCACTTGTACTGGTCCTTTTAAAATCTAACCCCATCCCTGCATTTGTGGCCCATCCATACGTATTTTGAAAAAGATCACACAGTTGTTCCAAAATCAAATTTTCCACACTCCAGATGTACATGTTCCTATTTGAGTATGTGTGTGATGGAGTGCATAATGGTTAACATTGGAATTCACTGCCAGCACCGTTGCAGTGAGTTAGTACCAGTCTGCATACTGAGAAACTAGGAACACACACCTCTTCAATCAAGAATTCAGCCACACAACTCACCTGAAAATGCATGTGGTTCCAGCAAAAACAACAACTCACAAATCCTTTGCTCTCCATGAAACGCTGAGACCCAAATGCTGAACTTTGAAATATATCCTCAATTTTTGTTTGCTGAATTTGTACTTTTTCAAGCTGTGTTTCTCAGATATGAATTTACCTTGAAAAAATGGAAAGGCAAGAGCATTTGGCAAAACAGGAACAAGTGGTTTAATTAAACCCATCGGCCGGGAGAGAATCGACAGAGTACCATCTGAAGACAGTCTCAATGTATAGAGGTTTTGGCTGGCCTTTTATACAGTTTCTTGAAGTACAATAAATCAATTACACATTTTTGTACAGCATGTGGGTCCGGCCTAGTCATAAATTATAAGTACACCCATCTGATAACGGGGACACAGGTGGCTCTTGACCTTGGGGAGAGCTAGTGTGGGCCAGTGTGCATGTGTCCAGATGTCCTGCATGAGGCGCGGGTGATCACTATGTGTGGTGTGCATGCTGTGTCCTGATTGGCAGAGTGTTCCTAACTACATGTGGCATCTAACTTTGTGGTATCTTGGGAATGTGAGCTTTTGGCCTAGGTTTTTTATTGGGGCCAATTTCCTCTGACATGTTTGTGGTGTAGTTGCCTATCTGTGGGATTGATCAGGGTTTTCCAGGGTTGCGCGTTTGTCTTCGGGCTGAATGTAACCCCACCTGTGACCTATCAATCGGTAGGCCTGGGTTTGGGTCACAGATCCTGTCTGACCACGTATCTTTGACTCGGGGTTGATGGGGAGGTCATCTTGGGTGAATTCGACAGCAATTATATGAACTTGTTGCTGTGTGTGCATAGATCATAGCTGTCCTTGATATCATATTTACCGACATTCTCATTATTGTGTGTACAGCTGTCATAGCGTACATCAATATTGCTTTTACTATTTTTGACATTGTTATGCGTGCACAGTTTATGGCGTACATCGACATTGCATTTACTGGTATTACCCCTGTTGGGCCTGCACATTTCATGGTATACATTGACATTGTATTCACCAACATTAATAGCTGTACACCATGGTGGTATAGCTGGATGCACGTGATTTCATAAAAAAGCAATTTCATGGAATACCATTACTGAGAAACCATTTCATCTAAACAGTTTAATGGAAATTTTCTGAATGAATGACATTTACCCTTTCGTAGAAACCAATTCATAGAATGTCTTTTTGGTCGAAATTGGCTTTTGAATGCTTATTTTTAAGTGTAAATGTAATGGTTAGAGGTCTTACTTTCAGAAACAGTTTTATATTTATATATTTTACATTGTCAAACAATTACTTTGGATGCTTTTAATTCACTGACCCATCACAAGCCGTAACCACCATCCGTCGCTGACCCCTCACAACTCCTAAACATCATCGGTCCCTCCCCCCTAAAGCCTCTCACCACACCTACAAAACACTCATCCTTGAAGCTGAAAAGCCCTTTCTACCCCAAAAATAAACCATCCCGGAACCATAAAATCACTCACTACCCCTAACTCCACCCATTCCTGAACTGTAAAATTCCCTTTCTATGCCTAAACCCCACCCAACCCATACCCCTTAAAACACCTCAGCACTCCCAAACTCCACCCATCCCTGAACCCTACAAAAGCCGCACTGCCATTAAACACCAGCCAGCCATGATCCATAAGAACTCATCACCCGAAACTACTCATCCCTGAACCCTAAAAACTCCTTTCCACAGCTAAACTGCGGCCAACCCTAAATCCTTAAATCCCCTCACCACCCTAAACTCGACCCCATCCTGAACCCTAAAAACTCATCACCACCCCAGCCCCTACCTATGATGAAACCTAAAAAACTCTCACCAGCCATAAACTCCGCCCATTCATGAACCCTAAAACCCCTCGACACCATTACACTCCACCTAGCCCTGAAACCTAAAAATACTTCACACACGTGAACAGCACTAATCCGTGAACCCTAAAAACCCCTCACCACCCCATATTCCACCCATTTCTAAACCCTAAAAAAGCCCTTCTATGCCCAAACTCCTATTATTCCTGACTCCTAAAAAGCCCCCATCACCCTAAAGATTACCCATCCCTGACCCCAGAAGCCTCACAGCAGTACTACACTCCACCCAGGTTTAATGTAATTTGGGATCTATCCTTAAAATTATCTTTCCTTTAAAATGTTTCCTTTAATTTTTGACTTTTTTGTATTTCCTTAAAACTGTCTTTCTTTAAAATTGGTTTTCCATAATTTGGTACTCTCCAATGTGGTTTCTCAGTTTCTGTTTTCCATTAATTCACACACATCAGTTGGCACTTCTCCGGTTCCTAGGCTCGAAGGACATTAAAGCATGGTGGGACTGGCCATTCTGTAACAAAAGTGATTATAACCTGCACACCTTTTTTGAAAAACGTTTTCGTCTGAAAACTTTAACATTTATTTGAATCTTTTAAACATTTGCTCAATGGTGCCACCTCGTTACCCTGACCAGCTTCTGTCAGGTATAACAAATCACAATAACATGAGACAGAACCTGTCACATGAATACAAGGTGCACTTTCCACCAGCCCAATCTAGTGGTGCTATGCAATTTCATATAATTCCTTCACAAATTAGTGCAATTTAAAAATTTAAACAGAGTGCACATCAATGTACACCATCAACATAAACCATCTCAAGTTTGCTTCAATCAGCGATTGTACACATTTAATGCTTATTTAAACATCTTGTACATCAAACAGTGAAATTGTATATATACATTCATTTTATTTTTTCATTTTTCAATCCAAAATTCCATGTGGTGTTACATGTCCCAATGCATTTCGGGAAACCCTTCGTCAGGGGAACACTGAAAATAACAAAAATAATTTATAATCAAAACTTAACACAGAACAGTTTATGTCACTCTAAAGCTTTTCAGGGAGAGACCCGTAACCTACAGGCAACAATACCTGTGCGTGAACTGAATGGATTTTTCAAGCTTAACACCTGTGAGATTATGTGCATGATCACCACAATTCTACTCCATCTTTACAGCTGCCAAAAAGACATATAACGATGCTGGTGCACAAAAGAAACCAAATTGACACTAAATATGTTGCATAAAAGTTCTAAAGACTACCCCTTATAGCCCAGGATGTTAATCAGATATCCAAAGTACCTCAATTACTCACCTATCCAAATACGAAGCCAAAGCCACAATACTAGAAAAATACACAAACGCATTAAAATGCTATTTCTGTAAACTACAAATCATGAGACCGAGTATTTAAAAAGAAAATATAACTTACAGACTGAAATGCCGATCTTATTGCACTGTATTTTGTCGTGTATTTTAACTTCTTCCAACGAGGCTATAATAAATATGTATAAAAGACCTAATTACGGTCCATATTCATGCCATATTTCTCTTACCATCCACCCTACCGCAAAAGTGATTCACACCAATAATCATGCAGTTACCTCAAGTATGTCAGTTGAGACGGCAACCTCGTAGAAACTTGATATGGCAACCCTCACGTAAAACTGCAAAAAATAAAGAATCAAAGCGTGCTCATTGCAACCACATGTTTCCCAAACCTAATATACCGATGCTACATCTAGAAAACCTCCTACTTACTTTGACTGCCTTTCTTTTCTCCCGAAACAAAATCCTCTGCATGATCACTTTCACCCGCAATGCATTTAAACGCGGAAGCGGCGCGAGACTCCCGCGTGAATCAGTAATAAAGGTAAAAAACAGACTACCCGAACACTCTTTCCAAAATGCGATGCAACAAGAATATACAACTGCACATGAACTTTAACAAATAAACATTATAAACATTAAATAAGTCCAACGAACATAATAAAAACGGAAAAACTATATGTCAAAAAGTGTCATTTGAAAAAAAATGTGTACCTACCAATAGGCCACCCGAACCCAGTACATTTGAGTTAACATTGTGCACCAAAAACAAGATGAGCTAAATTTCTAGTAGTACTACCGTAGCCAAAGTCTCACATGTAAACCATGCCCGCTTTATACCTATATGGTAATATAACCAATCCGCTAAGCTCTATTATGCAAGTATATATGACTTGCGTGTCTGAATGTAACCATGAAAACAAAAATGTGTAATAATGTGTAATAAAATACAAAATATGATAGTGCTATTATCTGCCATGCGATGTGAAGATAAAGGAGATTCAGCTCCCTAAACCTTAGTATCAAAATCTACCATGTGATAAGCTTGAAATCATCCCAAATCCAATGTAATAATTCAAATGCAACAAACAATTGATCAATTTTAAGATATTAACAGATGCTGTACACATGGTTTACAGAAAACAAACCATTTCCAACTTGTCATTCAGACCATGCGGTACAAGTGTGTTAAGAGTGCGTATCCAATAAGTTTCTCTTTGCGCTAAATGTTTATGCGCATCCATATGTGGGGTAACCATAATTTTCTCTAATATGGTAAAACGTAACTGTGGTATGGTGTGTTTTTCTCCACCCAATGTGCTGCTAGACATGATTTAATATTGGCTGTCCTGATAGTACTTTTGTGTTCAGTGAGCCTGACCTTAATTTTACGTGAAGTACGACCAACATACACTAGCCCACAAGGGCATTTAATAGCATAGATCACCATTTCTGAATTACAATCAGATGTATGCCTGAGTTTTATGGCCTTGCCTGTTTGTGGATGAGCGAATGTATCCCCCACAATCACATTCCCGCAGTGTCCACAGTTAAAGCATTTACGCATCCCCAAATTTCTCGTTATGGAATGAACTTCACGCCTTTTTTCAACACTTCGCGTAGATTTCTAGATCTAGAATAAGCAAACATCGGTGAGTTAACGAACACCTCCTTGAAATCATGTTCTTGTTCAATGATTTCCCATCTTTTCAGAATGCTCCGTTTAATAGCTGGTGCAGCTGTAGAGTATTTGATGACACAAACTTCGCTCTTGATTTTAGGTTTCATTGTTTTTTGCAAAAGTTCTTCACGCTTCAATTGCAATACTTTCTGTTTGGCAGTTTCCAGGATTTCATCCGGGTATCCTCGTTGTGTAAATTGAGAGAACATCACTTCAATGTCTTTTTTGCTCATAGCATCATCAGTAGTTATGCGTTTAATCCTAATGAATTGGGACAGTGGCAAATGACTTTTAAGAGAGGGAGAATGAAAACTATTAAAATGCAACGCATTATTCCGATCAGTGGGTTTCTTAAAAACCTGTGTCTTGAAACTCCCTTGTTGAAGTTCAATATTAATATCCAAATAATTAATATTGGTTTTGCTGATCATGTGAGTAAACTGTATGCGAGAATGATGTGTGTTCAACATGCTGATGCAATTTTCAAGATCTTTCTTCGAGCCTTTCCACAACAATAAAATGTCATCAATGTATCGAAGATAAAGAAGTAGATGGTCTGTCCATGACTGATTGTTCAGTATGAAAGTGTCTTCATATTTGGCCATGAAAATATTCGCGTAACTAGGTGCCCCTGTAAAACCCATCGAAGTGCCAGTACGTTGCATGAAAAATTGGTCCTTCCATGAAAAATAACTGAGATACAGACTAAACTGTAACAGTTCAAGTACAAAGATGTTCTGAGATTCCTCATAATCACCTCGCATCAGCATCCATTCCACCGCTGCCGTGCCTTCAGAATGTGGTATTGATGTGTATAGGGCTACTACATCAATTGTACATAACCAAGTGTCTTCTTCAATAAAGCCCTGTATCTGCTGTAACTTATTTAGACAGTCTGTCGTATCTTGAACATAAGATACCCATCCCTGCACAAGTGGCTGTAAAAAGTGATCAATGTATCTGCCTATTGATTCATGTATTGAGCCGCATCCTGCAACGATTGGACGGAAAGGTGGATCAATGAAATTCTTATGCCTTTTAGGCAGCATGTAAATATGCGGACGTGTTGGAAACTCTGTTGTCAAAAAAAAATTTGTGTGCTCATTTATCCATCCTAACTCAACAGCTTTTTTGAGAATCTCAGCCAATGTTTTTTGAAAAGCAATCGTGGGATCGGAATCTAACAAGATGTAAATGTCTTCATCCATCACATGTTTCTGCACTTTTTCTTCGTAATAAGTAGTATTCATTACCACAAGGGCTCCACCCTTATCCGCAGGATGAAATACAAGATTTTTATTGTCAGCTAATTTACGTAAAGCAAAAGATTCTGCTTTTGTTAAGTTCTTCCGTGCCTGTACCTGCATAGGTATGTGTTCCAAATCCTTCTTCACCAAAAGTTCAAAAAGATCCAATGTTTTGTGCGTGATAGGAGATAGAAAAGTGCTTTTAGGTTTAAAAACCTTTTCTTCAGTTTCTGCTGAGGAAACAGTCTCTTTTGAAATTTGATGAAAAAACCAGCGTAACCTTAGCTTACGCATAAATTTGAATAGCGCCACTTCTGTTTCCATACAATTAGTGTTATAAGTAGGAATAAATGTCATCCCTTTATTCAACACGGATAACTCAACTGGTGACAAAATGACATCAGAAATATTCATGACTAAGTCCTCTTTGGGTTCCGCCGAGGATTGTCCTGATTTCTTCTTTTGTCCCCTCCTTGGTCGTTTGTTTTCCCTGTACTTTGTTCTTCCGGTGGATGGTTGGATGATTGGCCTGATTCTAAAAAAGACTTTTTCGTTGCCCCACTTCCACTTGGTGTTTCTGATGAGGATTCTGGGATGTTAGTGATATTTACTACTGGTGGACGTGTTAGTGTTATGTCCTGTTCAGTGGCTATACTCTCTTCAGATGTTGATGCATCAGGTTTTTTGAAGGTGCGACGCTGAGCATATGCATCGGCCCATGTATAAACCTCATCCAACTTATAATCTATCGTATCACGTTTAAATTTTCGCAATTTCCTTTCATGCACCTCCTTAGCATGTTCATCAATCCTGGCATTAATTTCATCGGAATAATGCGTTGCATTTTAAGAGTTTTCATTCTCCCTCTCTTAAAAGTCATTTGCCACTGTCCCAATTCATTAGGATTAAACGCATAACTACTGATGATGCTATGAGCAAAAAAGACATTGAAGTGATGTCCTCTCAATTTACACAACGGGGATACCCGGATGAAACCCTGGAAACTGCCAAACAGAAAGTATTGCAATTGAAGCGTGAAGAACTTTTGCAAAAAACAATGAAACCTAAAATCAAGAGGGAAGTTTGTGTCATCAAATACTCTACAGCTGCACCAGCTATTAAACGGAGCATTCTGAAAAGATGGGAAATCATTGAACAAGAACATGATTTCAAGGAGGTGTTCGTTACCTCACCGATGTTTGCTTATTCTAGATCTAGAAATCTACGCGAAGTGTTGAAAAAAAGGCGTGAAGTTCATTCCATAACGAGAAATTTGGGGATGCGTAAATGCTTTAACTGTGGACACTGCGGGAATGTGATTGTGGGGGATACATTCGCTCATCCACAAACAGGCAAGGCCATAAAACTCAGGCATACATCTGATTGTAATTCAGAAATGGTGATCTATGCTATTAAATGCCCTTGTGGGCTAGTGTATGTTGGTCGTACTTCACGTAAAATTAAGGTCAGGCTCACTGAACACAAAAGTACTATCAGGACAGCCAATATTAAATCATGTCTAGCAGCACATTGGGTGGAGAAAAAACACACCATACCACAGTTACGTTTTACCATATTAGAGAAAATTATGGTTACCCCACATATGGATGCGCATAAACATTTAGCGCAAAGAGAAACTTATTGGATACGCACTCTTAACACACTTGTACCGCATGGTCTGAATGACAAGTTGGAAATGGTTTGTTTTCTGTAAACCATGTGTACAGCATCTGTTAATATCTTAAAATTGATCAATTGTTTGTTGCATTTAAATTATTACATTGGATTTGGGATGATTTCAAGCTTATCACATGGTAGATTTTGATACTAAGGTTTAGGGAGCTGAATCTCCTTTATCTTCACATCGCATGGCAGATAATAGCACTATCATATTTTGTATTTTATTACACATTATTACACATTTTTGTTTTCATGGTTACATTCAGACACGCAAGTCATATATACTTGCATAATAGAGCTTAGCGGATTGGTTATATTACCATATAGGTATAAAGCGGGCATGGTTTACATGTGAGACTTTGGCTACGGTAGTACTACTAGAAATTTAGCTCATCTTGTTTTTGGTGCACAATGTTAACTCAAATGTACTGGTTTCGGGTGGCCTACGGGTAGGTACACATTTTTTTCAAATGACACTTTTTGACATATAGTTTTTCCGTTTTTATTATGTTTGTTGGACTTATTTAATGTTTATAATGTTTATTTGTCAAAGTTCATGTGCAGTTGTATATTCTTGTTGCATCGCATTTTGGAAAGAGTGTTCGGGTAGTCTGTTTTTTTCACCTTTATTACTGATTCACGCGGGAGTCTCGCGCCGCTTCCGCGTTTAAATGCATTGCGGGTGAAAGTGATCATGCAGAGGATTTTGTTTCGGGAGAAAAGAAAGGCAGTCAAAGTAAGTAGGAGGTTTTCTAGATGTAGCATCGGTATATTAGGTTTGGGAAACATGTGGTTGCAATGAGCACGCTTTGATTCTTTATTTTTTGCAGTTTTACGTGAGGGTTGCCATATCAAGTTCTCTACGAGGTTGCCGTCTCAACTGACATACTTGAGGTAACTGCATGATTATTGGTGTGAATCACTTTTGCGGTAGGGTGGATGGTAAGAGAAATATGGCATGAATATGGACCGTAATTAGGTCTTTCATACATATTTTTTATAGCCTCGTTGGAAGAAGTTAAAATACACGACAAAATACAGTGCAATAAGATCGGCATTTCAGTCTGTAAGTTATATTTTCTTTTTAAATACTCGGTCTCATGATTTGTAGGATTTTCAGTCCTGTTTACAGAAATAGCATTTTAATGCGTTTGTGTATTTTTCTAGTATTGTGGCTTTGGCTTCGTATTTGGATAGGTGAGTGATTGAGGTACTTTGGATATCTGATTAACATCCTGGGCTATAAGGGGTAGTCTTTAGAACTTTTATGCAACATATTTAGTGTCAATTTGGTTTCTTTTGTGCACCAGCATCGTTATATGTCTTTTTGGCAGGTGTAAAGATGGAGTAGAATTGTGGTGATCATGCACATAATCTCACGGGTGTTAAGCTTGAAAAATCCATTCAGTTCACGCACAGGTATTGTTGCCTGTAGGTTACGGGTCTCTCCCTGAAAAGCTTTAGAGTGACATAAACTGTTCTGTGTTAAGTTTTGATTATAAATTATTTTTGTTATTTTCAGTGTTCCCCTGATGAAGGGTTTCCCGAAATGCATTGGGACATGTAACACCACATGGAATTTTGGATTGAAAAAATGAAAAAATAAAATGAATGTATATATACAATTTCACTGTTTGATGTACAAGATGTTTAAATAAGCATTAAATGTGTACAATCGCTGATTGAAGCAAACTTGAGATGGTTTATGTTGATGGTATACATTGATGTGCACTCTGTTTAAATTTTAAATTGCACTAATTTGTGAAGGAATTATATGAAATTGCATAGCACCACTAGATTGGGCTGGTGGAAAGTGCACCTTGTATTCATGTGACAGGTTCTGTCTCATGTTATTGGGACTGACCATTCTGCCATGCTGGCACTTCCCCTGTAGGTTCACACAAAGGTGCTCCTTTCAGAGCTGAAGGGGCTGCGATGACCCAACCATCCACCCACGGCCCCATTCTAGTCCTGGGCTCCTATTCTAAGTCCATTATTCTCATCCCCCATGTGAATTTCTTGCAGGAGTAAATGGAAGTATTGCTGGCTGTAAAAATACTTTTAAAATACTTACATCCCTTTGTGAATAGGGCCCGTTGTGTAATTGCATTTAAATAGCCCTTTTTTACCCCTGTCAAAACACTGAAGAGGTAAAAGAGGAGTTGCAGAGAGGGAAGGGATTAGAAACCAGGAAGCACAGCAAACCCTGACGTTTTGGCGAAGGAGGCCATATTGGAAGTAGCAGAAAGAGAACATAGACGTGTGACTGTAAGGGTGTGACACTACATCCCAAAGGCCTAAGGACTAAAAACAGGAAAGAGAATGGAGAAGTGTAGAGATCAGAGCAGGGTTAAGAAATCATGGCAGAAGCAGTATGAGAAAGCCCCTAGGCTGAAGAGAGCAGCCGCTGTCTTTCATAGGAGACATGAACAGTGGTTAAAAGGAAGGGGTGCCAGGAAAGGAGTGTTCACTTTCAAAGGGGGACATTGTACCCCCCCACCCCCCTCCCCAACCTGCATAGCCGGACTCCTTCTCTCCCTGTCTCTCTATATCTCTCTTTCGCTCTGTCAATGGTAGACTTTAGGATGTCATATGAGGTCATAGCCACAGTGTCAATCCATTTGCAAGAGGCAGACCTAACACCAGTAATTAGCTATAGGGCTGTTTTTTTCAAAACTCTCAGATTGTGAAAGGGTGTGGGAATGGACACTTTGCTTTTGCATGAATCTTTGTGAATCGGCAGGATTGTTCTGGTCCTCAGGCATCGATGCATTGTAGACCATGGAGCTGGTTAACGTGATCTCTGAAGATCAAGTGGCAATGGGTTGAATCAGACGGGTCGAAATGGGTAGAACAGAAGGATCTGATGCTCCTGACCTACCATCAATATATATTTAACTATGACTATATGTTCATAACAGAAGAGCAGGACAGAGTTGGACAGTGTGTGGTATTGCATCCGCCATGGGGACGACCATAATGGACGGAAGAGGAGATCGAGTCTGTCCTCAGTGTCTTTTTAGCTTTGAATAGAAATAGAAGAATGGTGCAGAGCAAAGACAGAGCTGGAGACCAAGTAGCCTAAAGGAAGGCCATGGTGTTGCACAGAGAGGAAATGGGAAGAACTGATAGGGCTGTGACCCCATGGGTAGTGGGGGTGGATAAAGGGAGGAGTGAAAGGAGGAGAGGGTACAGTGCTTGACTGGCAGCGAGAGGGCAGAAAAGAGCAGCAACAGTGGAAGGGGAGCACGATGGTGTCTGGAAGTGGGGGAAGGAGAGGGTTGTCAAAGATGCAGGGGGTGACAGGAGGAGGAAGGAAGCAGGGGAAAAGAGGGGAGTGAGATACTGGAGCTCCCATAGAATTAAAGGGGGGGGGGCTTTGAGGAATGTAGCGTCCTTCTACACATGGTGTCAGTCTCTGTGACATCTGCCTCTACCTGTGTGTCCAGGGTGTGTTTGGGGACCCCCTCTTCCGGTTATTGTTGTCCACACTACATAATGTGCCACAGTTGTCCCACAAATGGCTGGGGTTGAAAATGAGTAAATAGCACGATGCTTCGCATTAATCTAACCATTATTATGTTTACGTAAAATCGCCAATGTGATGTAGTAGATGTGAAAACGTACATACATTATATCAATAGCGAAGATTTCAATTATTAAAAATATCCTAAATTAATCATACGAATGAGCGATACCGAATCCACGAAGTAAAGGACAACCTCTAAATATTTGTGTTTGCATTTCATGTTTGCTTGTATTAAAATGCATCTCAGCAGCCGCCATCTGCACCTGAAGCATTGGCTCTGTATGTTTTATGATTCATCGGACATCTTCTCTCTCTCTCCGGCTGCATTCATTCCATATTTCACCATTCTATGTGTGTCCAATGCTGTAATCTGTCAGCGAGGAAGGGGAGCTCTTTGGATGACATCACCTCTTGGCTGCCTGGTGTTAGAATAGGTATTCAGGCAAGCCCTGTTCCTTAGGCGGATGCTGTCCAATCAGGAGGCCCGGCGGCCGTCGTCCAATCAGCGCGCTGAGAGGTGATGTAATGCCGAGAGCCGGTGAAGTGGTGCTGATGCTGGGAGCTGTCCTCAGCACTGACAGAGGCAGCGACGAGAAGCAGCAGCAGCGGCTCGCTAGGCGCTGAGGTGAGGACAGACACAATGAGCATTACTGGGGGGACACGGGAGGGATCTTAGGAAGATAAAACCCTGTAGACCCGAAGGGCCAACGCGGGGTAGAACAATCTAACGTGCGAATTGTTTGGGCAAATACCAATGCATATCTGTCTATCTTGACGTCTGTCTGTCTAATTGTCTACTTCCACTCTACCTGTGTGTGTTTGTGTGCGTGTTACTCTTTGTTTGTCCGTTAGTAGCCCTGTCTTTATCGTTAACCCTCTATGTCTATACTTCTGTCTGCCTGTATGTCTCTCGCTCACCCCTCTGTTTCCAGAGAACAATAGGGTTAGCATCATTGTAAGTGTGTTTGCAAACATCACTGGAGATATAAAGTGGACGTTGCCCCCTTGAAGGGTGATACTACTTTCTGCCTTGGGCTGAGATGTCTGTTGAGGATTAAAGGGGCTTAGCGCCGTTTATGCGCGCACACGCAGCATGTGCTCACCTCTGTGTGTGGCATGTGTGTGTCTTTGGATATACGGTATTAGTCATCCATAGCTAACGATTACTGTCTATACACTGAGAGTGCCACCCCCTAGAGGCAGCAGCGGGGGAGGGGAGGGGGCAGTTTGTAAAAGGGTGATGGGTGATTGCTGTTGTGACAGTATGGATTTGACGCTGTCGCGAGAGACGCCTGACCCCTGCGGCTGTTGTCAGCTGTCCAGGACTGGCCTAGTGTGATCCGAGCCGGTCACCTTGCAGAGGACCGCACCAGCGTATCTAGATCTCCTGCCAGACATGGGGCCCGAGGCGGAATGGAGGGTACCAGGAGAACCACAGCTTGACACGTCTCCGTCTCTCTGCCCCGCCCGCCACTCCATCGTTTTATACAACTTTAATGCCACATGTACATTCTTTCTTCTTTTGTCTTCCACTCTTTCTACTCGAATTATCCTCTTATTCGGTCACTTCCTGTTGTCCTTACAGGTCATTTCTCATATTATCATGCTGTCATTCTTCTTTTCTCACTGAGTGTTTCATTGGCTGTGTTCCTTCCACCTTCCTTTCATCTTTCTTTTCACCTGTCTGACTCTCAGTGCCTTCTTCCTAATAATTTTTTTTCCATGGTTTTTGTTTCACCGTTAGTTCCCTCGCTGTGTTTTCTCAGTCCTGTTTTCTCGTCTCGTTTTTAGGTCTGGCTAGTCCCCTGTTGTTGAAAGAATCATAACAAAAGCAGTTGCACACGCATAAAGGCGCTTTGGGCCAGCACTCTTCATCCATTGGCTGTCCAAGTGTCATTCACATTTTGCTTCTGCCCACCATAGCAGAAAGCATAGGGGTAATGGGCCAGCCCACTTCATCTATGGTTGTCTTTCACTATCGGTGTGCACAGATACCAGAACGGAAGAGCACTTCGGTTCCAGTTTTTATGTTTTGATGCTTTTGCACTTTTTTGCATACTGCACATTTTTACAAAAATAAATAAAAGAATTGCAAATTTGGCAAGGCCAAACATATTGGCTTTGCCAATGCTTATTCTGTTTTCACATTACTTTCGTTACCGCTTAGGTTTGGTTATTCTTCTTTTGTCCCTTTTATAGTCCTTTAGTTACCATATCACTGAACCTTTTTAATTGGAGCAAAAACAACATGAGTAAAAATGCATGTTGCACCATTTTTGCTGCACAATTAGTCCAACGTATATGAAACAGATTATTTTTCAGTCCATATCACAGAAAGATGTTTAGACCATGGCAAGTTAAAAAACACTATTTACTGACCAGTCATCGTCTGCAAAAATTAACTGAAAGTTGCATGAGTTTAAAGTGATTTTGTGACACAATACCACCCCCTCGCACACACTTTAAAAACATTAGAGTGAGATCTTTGAATACTACAAGTACCAGAATGCATGGCGAGGTCTAGCGTCAAAATACTCAACCAATGCTTGTGATTGTTGCCGTAGAGTCATTTCTGGCTACCAGCTGTGTCAGCGGACGCACGACTGGACTTCTGTTTCTCCCAGATAGCCTTGGACTAACCAGTAGTTTTGGATTGGGTTTCTATCAGTGGTATCTGATGCCTGCTTGTTTGCAGAATGTACTGGTGTGGTGTTGCTTGTGTCCTGCCTGCTGCACAGCTCCTCACCTCTGGTTTCCCCAGAGCTGGGGACATCCTTTTGTGGTTTGTTCCCTGAAGCAAATAGCTCCATCTTGAGGTTATGAAGCAGCTGTCAGGCTTGTTTTCCTGATGCAAGAGTAGGCCTGACCAACTGAGCATCGAAGGAAGTGACCCCCAAAGCAGTCTGATGGGCAGATTTAAAACAAGCATTGACAAAGCAAATAGGTCTGGCCTTAATGGGCCAACAGTTAAATATAGTCATTTACCAATGTGCTACATGCACACTTGATGTTTATCACATTTAAGCCTGTCCTGGTGACTTGCCTATATGGTGAAAAAACTAGATGAAAAGGATTGCTTTCGCTGCAGAATGTGTGAAGGAAATAAAGAATTGAATATGATAGTGTGATGATGGAGTGTACTTTTCAGGTGTAACATATTCCCTCATGCATTGCAATGGAAGCACTTTCTGGAAGGTGGAGTGATACCCCAAATAACCAATCAATATCCTGAGATGAGAGATAAACATTCTGTGGGTAGACCCAAAGCCGCTCTGAAATATTTTAGCAAATGGGAACAATGCGTGTTTCGGACAGCTGTGCTGTCATGCTAGACCTAGTGAGGCGTACCAGACAAATCGTCACAGGGCTCTGCCCAGATAATATTTTCATCAGCAGTGGGACCATTGTCCACCAATCAGCAACTGCTGAGCTGTTAGCAGCATCTCCAATGAACAACCATTACTGGTCAGAGATGGTGGTCTCTAGATCACACAGTTACTTGCTAACTCTGGAATGGTGATTTGTAGTTAATTGTAATTAGATGCCATAAAGCAAAGTGTATGTTGAGAGATGAACCACTGCTGGGAACCGAACTCCGTGGCACGGGTAGAGTTGTGGTATGTCTCATGAGGCTCTGTAACCATGGAAATGTGAGGAATTTTTCACCTGTGGGATGTTGGCCAGAGATCAGAGGAGGCGTTTAGGCCAGATAATTGGATGGGGAGATGGGCGTGGCCTATGCTGTTATTGCTAAAGAGTGATATCTTTATCTGGAGTCATTTCATTTGTGTAACAAGAGCCTTTTACTTACAGGTGACCAGATCAATTCCAGCAGCCCTATGATGAAGCATGCCACAATTTGTTGTGGGTGAGGGCAGTTTTTACAAAGTATTGTACTTTGCTATACTTTGAACTCTATCTAAAATTTGCAACCCTATAGTCCTTACTTCTTTTTGTGTGATGAGTGACAATTCCAGCATTGACCAGCCATCACCAAAAATGTATTTTATGATCTAGTAGGAAGTGGTGCAGGCTGGCGAAATGTGTTGGTGACCTCAGACGAGTTCTGGGGGTCAGCTGTACTCTCTAACGTAATCATGGTGAAAATGTCACCATGAGGCCGCTCTACCCAAGGAAAGAAGCCTTGAGGAGGGCTAGATGACACATCCTCTGGCCACTAACAGTGCCACCCCCAGAGATGGACTGCAGAACATGCTCTCTCTGCTCATGCCATGACCATTCCCTCAGCTCACCAAGGCCTTCCTTCTCCAGAGTCCACCAGCTGATACCTTTCACGAACACAAACTCGCAAGACCTGACTCAAAAAAATAATTATTTGCATAAATCAGACTTTTGCACAGAAAAAGCGGAAAACTCTGTGAATTCGATCTTGACTCACAAAGGCAGGGTCGTTAGACTGTTGCACGCATGGACGTCACTTACGAGTACAAAAGTTGCACTAATAAGCAGTTTTTTCTTCAAAGTGAGCCACACCTAGTCAGTGCTCCCAGGGGAGAGGTCCTTGCATGTGAGCAGAGCACGCCCAGTTGTAATTTTATAGGCACCCATAGACATTTGCACCACCTTTCCAACTCACGCATGAACTTCAAGCTCTATACCTAAATAAATAGTACGATAGTTGTGGAGAAAGTATGAGACAGGACATCAGAGTCCCCTGTCTTCACAAGAAATGTGAGGGGAAGGCAGACTTCCCATCGGAAATTGTTTTCTATTTAAATAAAAAAAATTAAACATTGAAAGTCCACCAATCGCCACACCCTAGTGTGTAATCTGCCTACTCAATTTTAGTAAAACTAGGTTTATGCAGGAAATTCAGGCGTGTGACATACATACATACATACATACATAAATTCCGGATGTCACAGGCGACACACTCGTATGTCTAGGACGCCTGAGAATAATGTGAACAGCAGCTCAAATATACAGAGATTCCCGATGTTTGTTTACTGAGTGAGTTGAATTCTGTCAAGAGGTGTGAGTAACTAGCGTCCTCCATCCCCAAGCGTGGTCACGTGCCGCAGCTCAGAGATGACCTCATCGCTGTGTTTTCCGCTCCAGCTGCAGTGGGCTTCTGGCGATGACGTAATCCCTCACCTTACAGCCTCCCTGTCACGCGGGGAGGGACCGGAGGCGTTCACCGTAAGGACAGCATCATTAGGTCCATGGTAGGAATTGTCGAGCAGGGGAAACAACTTCAAAATAAACCGTTAGAGAATATTGTCATGGACTGCAGAGTATTCTTGTGTTCATGCTCCTAGTATTGCCTCTGCAGCTCCTACCTTCTCCTGTGAGATTATCTAGGCACGTGACGTCGTATGGCCGTATGCCACGGCCTGGGTCCACGCGACGTTCTGTTTCGTCCCCTATCATATTTGATTTCTATGTGATTGCCTGGTCATATGTACAATTTTCTGTTAACATCTGGCCCCGCATGGCTTTCTATTCGATTGCCTGGGCACGGTTCAGTGTGATTGTACCCAACCCATGTGGCATTTTGCATGATGGAATGGGCACAGATATCATTGTGTGTGATTGCCTGGTACATATAGCATTCAGTGTAGTTACCTGGGCATGTGTAGCATTCACTGTGGTTGCCTGGACTCAAGTGGCGTCCTATCCTATGTTCTGGGCACATTTGCTGTTTTGTGTGATTGCCTGTACAAAGGTCACCGCCTGTGAGATTGCGTAGGACCCCTGCCGCTGCTGTCCTGTGTGTTTACCAGACTTATGTAACATTCTGTGTGATTGCCTGAACACAGATGCCATTCTGTGTGATTGCGTGGACACAAATGCCATGATTTGGAATTGCTACTACACACATAGAATTGCGCATGGTTGCCTTTACACAGATGCCATTCTGTGTGATTGCCTGGGCACAAATGCCATTCTGTGTGATTGCCTGGGCACAAATGCCATTCTGTGTGATTGTTTGGACACAGATGACATTCTGTGTGATTGTTTGGACACAAATGCCATTCTGTGTGATTGTTTGGACACAAATGCCATTCTGTGTGATTGCCTGGGCACAAATGCCATTCTGTGTGATTGCCTGGGCACAAATGCCATTCTGTGTGATTGTTTGGACACAGATGCCATTCTGTGTGATTGTTTGTACACAGATGCCATTCTGTGTGATTGTTTGTACACAGATGCCATTCTGTGTGCTCGCTGGGACATCAATGCCCTTTTGTGTGATTTTCTGATCACATATGCCATTTTGTGTGACTGCCAGGACATAGACAACATGCTGTGTGATTGCTGGTACAACAAATGCCCTTTTGTGTGATTGTCTGATCCCAGATGCCATTCTGTGTGATATCCTGGACACAAATGATTTCCTTGGTATACATTTATTTCTAATGAGTATGATATGTAAAGTGCTCTGACATACAGAACTCCCTAAATATGATGCTCCTGTGTATGTCTGACTACCTCCTTTCAGGTGCAAATGCAGCACACAACTGACATGGTGAAGCCACAGCCAATCCACCATTCAGTCTTATTTTAGTTCTGCGTTTGTACCCCACACATTTATCCTCTAAAGAAATAGAGCGCCTTATAGAATGAAATATAATTGCTCTTACCTGTGTGAAAATTTGTGGAGCACTCCGGTGCTCACTAAAGTCTTGCCTTGTTAAAAAATCTTATACTGAAGTATAATGAATGACATTGTCAGCACTCATTAAAAGGGCCCTCACAGTTCTGCCAGTGAGTCGTGTCAATGCGTTTTGACTTGTCTGAGCAGCTTGGGGCTGAAGTCTTGTCCTGAGGAAGACCCTGGCTAGTATAAGGGGTCGAAACATGTTGCCCCACTGCTGTTTGGCACAATTATAGACTGTCATTACATATATTTGTATTACACATGTTTCTGGACCTAGTAATTGCAAGTAAAACTAATTCCTTTTATGACAGATGTCCACATAATCACAACTACTTTGTGTGCTATATTCCTCGTGTTGATGTAAATTAGTATGACTGTACAAAAGATCATCAAAATCATCCATAGAGTTAGCAGATTAAATAGAACTATATATTAAATATAACTATTGTGTAACTGTTGACAGTCTCACACTTTAGGAATTTATAGTCTTGTTAAGGTCATTTTTCGATTAAGTCTATAAACCGGGACTACTGTGACTCATATTACCACTGATAATTCAGTGACCCCCCTCCTTTAAAACAGCAATGCCTGGTACCATGAATATACAGTGCTCCTCTGTACTATCAGCCTCACTGAGATCAGTGGCTGTAAGTGAGCATTTTAGACTAAGCAAGAGGATGTTTTTAATTATGATGTGCTGACCACAGCACTGAGACTGCCCTCCTCGCTGCCACAGACGACATCCGCTCCCTCCTCGACCAAGGCTAAATAGCAGCCCTCATCCTCTAGGACCTATCAGCAGCCTTTGACACCGTCTCTACCGCACACTAGCCACCAGACTCCATGACGCCGGCATCCAAGGAAAGGCCCTAGACTGGTTACGCTCATTCCTCATGGACAGAACACAGAGAATAAGACTCCCCCCTTTCCTCGAACCGACAGAGATCAGATGCAGAGTTCCCCAAAGATCCTCCCTCAGCCCCACCCTCTTCAATGTCTACATGGCCCCCCTCGCAACCATCGTCAGAAACCACGGGCTCAACATAGTCTCTTACTCCGATGACACCCAGCTCATCCTCTCCCTCACCAAGGAACCCGACATCACCAGGCACAACTCCAAGAAGGGATGAAAGCCGTTGCAACCTGGATGACGAACAGCTGCCTGAAACTCAACTCGGAGAGAACAGAAGTCCTCATCCTTGGCTCCACCCCTCTGCATGGAACGACACCTGGTGGCCCCCTCCCTCGGAAACCCACATACCCCGATAGACCATGCACGTAACCTCGGCATCATACTGGACTCATCGCTCACTATGAATCGCCAGATAAACGCTGTCTCCTCCGCATGCTTCAACACCCTCTGCATACTACATAAACATTCAAGTGGATCCCCTCCAACGCCAGGAAAATGGTCACTCACGCCCTCATCACCAGTAGACTGGACTACGGCAACGCCCTCTATGCCAGACTCAACAAAAAACTCCTCCGCAAACTCCAGACCATCCAGAACGCCGCAGCCAGACTTATCCTCGATATCCAATGGCACAACACATCACCCAACACCTCCACGACCTCCACTGGCTCCCCGTCGAAAAAAAGAGTAATGTTCAAGCTGCTCACGCACGCCTACAAGGCCCTCCACAACATCGGACCTCAATACCTCAACGACCGCCTCTCCTTCCATGCCCCTAAGAGAAATCTCCGCTCAGTGGACCGCTCCCAAGCCACTGTCCCACACATCTACAGGACCAGAGCGGGTGGAAGGTCCTTCTTCTACCACGCAGCCAAGACCTGGAACGATCCCCCACTTCACCTCTGGCAAAGCCCGACACTGCACCAATTCAGGAAAGAACTCAAGACCTGGCTCTTCAAATGACCCCAATCAGAGCTGCTCACAACCACCTCTCATCGCCTTGAGACCCTAACAGGTGAGTAGTGCGCTCTACAAAACCTTGATTGATTGTTTCTGTGCTGCTGTAGATATGGTGTGAAGAATTTACTCTAAGGACAAAGTGAATAATCACATGTGCACTTGGACTCAGAATGTGCACAGGTAGGGGGACCTGGACAGACATATTGAGGCAGACAAAGGCAGATTGAAAGATGGAGACACGCCCTTACTGTCAGAGAACAAGACAGGGTTCTCCAAAGTCGGTCCTGAAGGACCGGATCCATGCCAGATTTTTAAGATAACTACATTTATCTAATTGGGGATATGCTAAAAATCTGGCATGGATCCGGCCCCCCAGGGCTGACTTCGGAGAACCCTGAGCTAGAGAGTCAGACATCACCAGGCACATGCAGAAAGGCTGAGACACAGAAACATATAGAGACAGACCAAGATAGATAGATAGATAGACAGACAGATAGATAAATAGATAGATGTACACAAAATAATTACAGTATGTAAAGACAGATTGAACAATTGGTTGATTGATCGACAGACAGAGGGTCAGACAAAGGGTCAGTGGAAATTAATTATGAACACTCTGAGCTCCATAGAGTACTCCGCTCAACCAATCACAAAAGGCTGTTGTTTTACAACACACGGGACCAACTAGATTCTAAAATGGTGCGAGTAAAGCATTAATCCTTGTGAGCATTGTATCAATATAAAGAATGAATGCCTAGGCCACATCACTCTGTTCACAAGGGATGCAGCCCCTTGCAGGAGCTGTCAATCCCTCTGCGGCCTGAGGGCCGCAGGTGAAGCGTTGCTGCTCCTGAAATGAATGCGCCATTTAATTGGGTTTCAATCATTGACTCCACGTGTCAAGCACCGCGAGGCTGGCCGTGGTAATAAATAATGCACGCGGTCTGGGGAACTCACGGTTCTGGTCAATCCCAGCAGCTGCAACGGTGCTCACCCTCCAAAGCTTGTCAAAGCCCATAGGTCTTTTAATCGTGTGCTTCTTCAATAATTAACGAATTTGTGCATGTGGGTTTGTGGATGGGTGAGCTGCTTCTTGTGAAAATAGATGAATGGGTGGATGAATAGATCAGTGCTTGGATGGGTGAATGAGAGATGCACGTACTTACTAATTCGTTTTCTGCAGGTCTCCCAGTTAAGAGCACCCTCAGTGAGCAGAGATGCAGGCCCAGCACGTGCATGCAGGGCTCTCGTCCTCCTGATCTGATTGGATTGGAGGGAACAGAATCCCCCCGCACCCTGTTGGAGGTGGGATGGGGTGAATTCAGACTCTTTCACTCCCCAAACCTGAGCGAGTGCGAGCATCAGCTCAGGTCCCTCCCGCCCAGGGCCCCGGGCCACTGCACACGTGACAGCCCCTCCAGCGGTGCTGGGTGCGTGCAGATGCACGTGAAGGGGTGCAACAGGTTTGGATTTTGAGAGCAGGGTGAAGGGTGTGGATCTGTTCGGTTGCTGGACAGAGAGATTTAGATTTCGAGGCAGTGTTCAGTGCGGGTGGGGGCATAGATGAAGTCAGTACTCTCGTCTGAGGGGTGGTATCGAAAGCTGTAGGGAGAGGGTTGCACTGGTGCGTTATTGAGGAGTTTAGAGGCACGAACCTGAATGTAAATAAAGCGCCGCTCCCACAACAGTAGGTCACCCAATCACGGACTCCCTGGAGCCGGGGAGCGCGTGGCTGCCTGAACACAGCCCGTGGACATGCCTCGGGGGCTCCCCGGTGTCCGCGTACGCCTCTTTGTTGTCAAACCCCGCAGGCCGCTAGTAATCCATTCAATGGCGCACTGACGTCTGCGACCGCAGACTGCACGTGCACGCGCGCCCCCTGGCTGTGATGCGGTAGATCTCTGTCTAGAAGAGCACAAAGAAGGGTCCTGGCAGCAGAGCCGGTACCAGCCAGAGCAGCGAGCTAGAGGGCGGCGTGCCATGTGTACTGTGTACCATCCAGAGCCTGGTGCCGTGGTACCCGCAGGGCTCAGGGGACCGGGCATCTCTGCCATTGGTTGCAGCTGCACAGGGAAGAAGTTCTTCTCTAACAGTATGGCAGCAGAAGCATTTTATAACCAGATTATGTGCCATGAATTGTGGCTGAGATAACTGGCAGTAGGAATTTGGATGACCTAAAAGCAATGGAGTGCTACCCACAAAAAAATGGAACCCTGCATAGGTGATAGAGGCTTGTAGAGGAGCAGAGGGAGGAAAGAAAATGGTCAGATTACAGGTACATTCTAAACAGATGTGTTTTTAATTCTACCAGGCTGATGGCTGAGCCTTTGATCACTTGCAGCTGACGACCGGCCTCATCTTACCATGGGGGCTCTCATCCAGACTTGCGTTTCAGCCAAGGACGCTTTGCATGCTGGTACTTGTAGGCACATGCATACAGCACGAGAAGTGAAACTACAAGGCTCCAGTAGAACCTGGGGCGGCCTGGCAGCTACGAGGTTGAAACAGACAGAATATTTACAGTTCCCACAGTGAACACAAGGCATTCTAGGCACTTGGCTGGTTACTTTGTAGTACCTCGGTCACAGAAAAGTGCAACGGTTTGATAAAAGTCACACATTCAGCCTGGAAGCCAAGCTGGGAACTGAACTTACAATATTGCTTCTGCCTTCATTCACGTCAGAAGCTGAGGTGAGGACAGCTCAACTAGACCAGACCATTAAAGAAGCGTTTGGATTTGTAGTTAGCATGCAGCAGAGTGACTGTCAGGGGGCAGAGAACCTCAACTACCGGAGAAGACGAGTTGAGGAAGAGCTGGGAATGCGTGGATTTAACAGAGGCTCAAGATTTAACCTCTTTGCGTGATATGTAGGACACGCTTGACCACTTCTCTGAAATGTAAAAAAAAGATTGTACAAGAAGTTGGTTTATGAATGTGTTGAGGGCGTCAACGTTTACATCCAGTAAAAGCCTACTTGGGGGGCGGGGGAGGGTTAGAAGGATCCGATAGGAAGCATGCTGAGATTAAAGAAGGTAATGGAAGGATATGACAGGGACATTTAGGGGTGATGGGTGACCTCTTGGTCTGCTCCTCAGGTGTGCTGCTCTAGACCTACGGTAAAAATATCTCACGCGCCTCTGGCTGTAGCATAGTTTTAGGAAAGTCAGGATCCTCATATCACTGGGCCCGGTGCCACTGCACCTGCTACATCAACGATAATTACGTTCCTAAGTCCACGTAATAAATGAATACACGTTACATGTGTACCACGTTCACCCCAAAAGCTGTCATTTGCGCTATTGACAGATTACAGATAATTGTTGTTACCCAACTCATTAATACTCGTTACTCGTTGTTGACCTCGGATGGATGAAAGGCTGAGTCACCGACCAGGATTGTGGCCAACAGTGCAGGGGAAGCGTCCGTACCCTGCAACCAGCCCTGACATGTTTAGGGTTATTAGAAATATATGTTGAAGGGGCCACTATGTTTGAAAACATGGGCCATATCATACGCCTACGTCTTTCTATACCTTTGGCGGTGGGAGAAGAGGTGGGGCAGAATGGTTTCACACGTGTGGGGAGGGGACAGTAAAATACGGTGTCTAGCATGCACACCCTCGTCTGGTTTCCAAGGCGATGCGGCCATTTGCAGTGAAGAACAAAAGAGCTGTATGGTTCACGTCTGACGTGTACAATGGGGCACACGCAGGTGGGCACAAACACTGGGGCAAGAGGTAAAGTTTTCCCACCAGGGGCATGTCCACATTTGGAACCATTGCACAGCATAACAGGGCGGGATCACAGGTCATAGGAAGACAACCATTTCAACAAGGCACAACTAACAATTTCTAATCAGCTGCAGAGATCAGCTTGGTGCTTTAATGAATAATGTAATATCTTTTTTAACCAGCTCCTCAGTTTCCTGTATATTATATAAACCAATTTGTTCCCATTCTACAAAGGAAAATATTCTGTCAGCGTTTGTTGAGTGCTGTGACAAATCACACCAGTGTACAAATAATGTGTGGTACCCTGATGTGATGTCACATGGCCAACAGCTGCCTTCCGTGGACCCCTTCGTGCCCCCACCTACCTTCCCCATAAACCACAGGTCGATTTCACAAAGCAGGAGATGGTGTCAGGAGACTCCAGGTACTGTTCATGTTTTTAGGGCAGGGACGTGACACTTCCCCTCACCCCTGACTAGGAGGTCAGCTCAGTAGGGTGAAGAAGACACGAGTGGTAGGTAGGGAGTGGGAAGAGGATGGAACCTTTGTAGCAAACACTCTACACGCATAAGTATCCACAAGGGGGTGTTTTCCACTTTGGTGATTCAGGTGGCAGAGACAACTGGAGCTTTACTGTATTTGTCTCAAGAAGTGCTGTAAGGGAAGATAATGCCCCCCCCCCCATGCAGAACCTATTGGAGACCCCCCGAGCCTTCCGTACCTCACAAATATGCATTGACATTGGGCTGATCGGTGGCCTCCTGGTAGGCTGCAGCCCCATGAAGGGATGGGACCCTCTACGCCGAAGTGGCTGCAGCGGCCTGCGTTACGCCCCTGGTCTCTGGGGCCACATGGAAGAGTTAGAGGGAAACACAATCAGAATTCCTCCAAAGAGTTCACTTACTGAGTTTGTGTGGGTCTCTTCTGAGCTCGAAATCTCACAACCCCCTGTCCAGAAGTATTCATTAAAGAGGACTCCATATATGTGGCCACTACTACAACCATGAACAGTCTGATTGGCCCCAAATTGTGCAAATGCGTGGCATGAAACGCACACCCTCCGCACCCTCCTGCGTGACCTGTAGCCAGATTTACAACCAAGGTCTTAAGAATTGGTTCTCATGCTACTTACCTGCGGCCATCTGAGTTGTATTTATGGACGTGCCTCTTAGATGGCACTGAAATGTATGGATTGCACAGATGACACAGGTGCTGGTGCAGTTTGCACTGTATATTTGCAGCTGTAAAGTGTGTTTTAGGCTGAGTCCGGTGATGCAGATGTCAATAGCAGAGCAATACAAACCAGTCCCTGCTACTTTCCAAAAGTTTCATGGTTTTAATGGCATTAAGACTGGTCGCATGGAACATGTGGTGTGTGTGCATAATCACACATTGAAAGCACTCTTAAGGCACATCATATCCTTCCAGTCTTGATCTCACTCATGACCTGAACAAGAGCTGCCATTTTCTGGTGGAAACTGGCTTTACTGTAGACATTATCCCCCATCGCTTTCTTGTTCTCCTTTCTCCTTCCGGCTTTAAACTTAAATATCCCAGTCCACCTATATCTGACCGGACCTGCTCCAGTATCACTGTCACCGACTCCGAATTTCTATACCTGCAGCCTTGACATTATTTTCTGCTGTCTCCTCTGGGTTGAAATGGAGTTTGCCTCGGTTCTTTGGGCCCCTTTCTTAAGCAGATGCTTCTCCTGTAGGGGTTAACTTTCAGCTTGCAGACAGACCTATGCAGTAAGTGCATTAGCCCTGTCTGTTTTTCTATCAGCTGCATCAGCATGTAGATAACTGCTCACAGCAATACATTAGTGGATTAGTAGAGAGGGGTGTGTGTGAATGAAGGTGCTTAGATGTGCACAGGATATGAAGATAACGTGCATCTGCAGGGTTAAAGGCTGTCACTTGGGGTGGACAGCCTTGAATGTGGCTGATGTGCTCAGGAGCACACCAGAGTTAAGGCTGAAGGAAGACATTTATTTGAAAGCAAAACGTTTGCCATGGTACTCTAGCTGCGGCCCTACGATAGCACAGTCAAGAGGTGCATCTGGGGCGAAGTGAGACTGCTGTGTAAGAGATCGCAGTACTCAAGGGAAGAGGTTCAACAGGCTGGTCAATAGTTTTAGAAGTGTGTTGGGGATAGGAGTTAATTTATCAGCGTGTCTGTACTGAGGGAAATAGCATCTGTGAGGTGTTGCATGAAGAGGAAGAGGAAATGACTTTTGTGTCTTACAATCAGCTTCATTTGGTCACAGATCTAGCAGGAGGTGATATCAGAGAAGCTGCCTATCCCTGGAGTTTGGACAAAGGTGGACAGATCAGTGGCGGCGATGATGAGTGGGGTGCCCCCTGTAATACATGTGGAAAGTCACAATAACATACTAAACTACGCTTAATAGGAAGAGATGGCCATATGACCCACCTTGAGCACTCAGCAGAGGGACCTAAAGAAAGCAATGCCATTAAATTGAAGTTGAAGAACCGAGCGCTTAAGAGAGAGGCAGCCTTCATTATCCGCTCATTCAACATTACAGTGCGGCACCAAACAAGCTCTGTCAGGCGTGGAGAAAAAGTCTGGTATGTGCCGGATAATTGTGAGGTAGAGCTAGTCACAGTAAGGAGCCAAAATGTGTCCATGCTCAAACTAAAACATGGCAGAGCTGTATGCAAGAAGCCAAACGGTGTCTTGTCGAACTTAAGACGAAAACCTAGGGCCCGATTCACAAAGGTAAACCTAGATGAAAGTCTAACTTTAAGTCTTTCAGTATACACAAAGGGCATTTACGAGTAGTAAAGTTAGACTTTTGTCTCAGTTTAACTTAAGTTTTGGTCTTACGTCTAGCTTGCTGCTAGCCATACGGATAAGCGCCAGTGCTTACTTGAGCCTGTGGTTTCCGGTGCTCGGTGCCAGCACTTAATTGTCAACACCTGCACTTTTTACAGTATGCCACATTGTGGCCCTGTTGTACAGTTTTGGGATGAGCACAACAACAGTTGTTTAGTAACTCAATATGCATTTAAAATGACTGATACCTGCCACCCAATAATTCTTATAGCTTTGGGTGGCCTAGAATAGTCTGAATTGTCACACTTGCAGGAGTGTCATGGTTGGTAGCTGTGCTGGTACTGTCATTGGCAGGGGCAATGGGTGGTGCAAGCTGCAGTGGCCTCCTGAAGAAGGCCCTGGTACTTATTTTTTACAAAGTAACCACTAAGCGAGTGTACTGGTGTGATAACAGGGAAAGTGACGTATTGAAGAGCTACCTCTTTCCAAGACGAGCCAATCACCCCATGTCAGACTACGCAGCGCTGGCCTACCCTTGAAAGCTTCCATGTGGGTAAATAGCTACATTGTTCACCATCAATTTCAAAGATTGAAGGAGCAGGAAAGTCTTCAATTATTTTAAAATCTTTCAAGGACAATGTTATTTTTAGATACATTTTCCTAGAAGATAAGAAAAAAAGCCTCTGAACCATCCCCCAAATCTTTGAAAACCGATCTTGTGGGTATCAGTGATCAGGGCAGTGAAATTATTAAGACTCAGTTGCCAGTGGTGAGATGAGTGTTCTATTTACATCTCTTGGGGGCTGCATTTGACGTTAAACGGTTTTAAAATAGCTTTGTGTTTATCAAATTGGTGAGTGCGCTAGCATGTGACACTGAATCCGCGGATTAAATATAGCCGGCCCATATGCTCCACACCAGGACTGCTAGCGGACATCAGACGATGCTTTCTCTCAGCTCATCCCTGATAACACTCCATTTGCTTATGACTGATGGGGGCTTTTCCATATTTTGAATATTTAAAGACACTTTTGTACACTTGTCAATTTGGAATCAAGGCTTACAAAAAATAAATATACAATGACTGGCTGGTATACCATGATCAGTCAGAGAGACATTTGACTAAGTTACTACTTGCCAGGATTAAAAGCGTAGTTACTGAGTGGTAGGGTTGGATGCATCATGCCCATGGCCACCGGGATTATGATTTTCTTCATAAATGTGGGTATGTGCATTAGCAACATCATGAATCCTCTGCAACACAGTTTGCAGCTTTCAACAAAAAACACTTGTGTCTAGCTCAAACAGATCAAAAGCGACCATAAAGCACCATACATGAGTGGTGCCACTCAGCAGACCATTTGCAAAGGTTAATTGGCCAACCTCTCAATTGCTAATTACTGTATTCAGTTGTTAAACAGGTACCTTTGCTAAGACAGAATTAATGTGTATTAAAATGCCAAAATAGTGAAACTAAACTGGTGCAGAAATGCCGCATGATGCCTCATAATTTGATCTCTCTTGCTGCATAGTTTAATAAACCCTGCTACATATTTTGGTCCTCCATTGTCGCATAATTGCAGTGGTGCATTGTGTATTTGATGGGAGGGCGCCATGTGTCCAGATCACTCATTCCCTGCTGACCCTGGGTTACTTGGCCTGCTTTGCTAGGCATCAACCATGGTTGCTTCTCTCAGGAGCTTGGGTGTTATGATGGACTGTACACTTCCCAGTAAAGTGCATCGTACGGTAAAGACTAACAACTTACACACTTGTTGTGCCACTGGTTCATATCTTCCTTCTTCAAAGTGTCTTCAAGAATAAACCAACACAAATACATTCTGCTCTGTTTTCGAAACCTTCTGATTTAAATCTTTGTAATTACACTTTTCAGAGCTTTACTTATTACACAGTTTAATCATTTCACAAGCTTCATCTCAAACACCAATATCAGCTCAGCTACATATAGGTTGGCAGGAAAGTGGCACGGCAAGATGCAGGCGGTTGACCTCCTATTGGCCAGGATCAGCAACATATATTTGAGCCAAATCCTGAAGTCATTATAAATGGATACTTGGTCCTCTTCCGGGGAGGACCTAGGTCACAGGACCGACATTTACACATTTGCATCTTCCTTGGGCAAAGGGTGAGGATAGCCTGGAATACATGGGGGCAAAAGGCTCATTCGGAAATGTATTGAAGTAACAAATGCAGGACAAGGGATAGAGTGAATTGTGAAGAGTTACCACCACGCCATCGAGGTACTCAAGAGTGTTGCATCTGATTGGATCTCAAGAGTAGGTCACCGCTAATATCACATGCAGATGTGTGCTAGTCCAATCATTCACACCTGTGACATTCAGATTACACATTTATTTGTAGTTCCATTGGACCTCAGAAATGTGGAAGGCCGATGCAGGCTTCCCCCAGTCCACTATAAATTGATTCCCAGAGTACACAAAGAGCCCGCATCAATTTATCATGACAACGTTCTCCTTTTTAGAACCAGGAGTCCACTTGTTGGCAGTAGTTCTGCGCTTCAAAATTCAACACCAGACCATACAATACAATACCATAACATAACGTAAAATAACATACTGTTTCATAATCTAGCAATGTTGACTTTAGAATGGGGCAATTCGGGGAAGCCTTTGCCAGTGGGGACAGCCAATTTTGATGGAACTCCAAAGTGGGTGGCAGAACTGGTTGCTGTGTAGACAGAAAATGGTTATATTTCAATGAGGTCATTTCTGTTGGTATGTACAGTAGCATGAGTATTCCTCGCTTTGACCGTAACATTCTATTTCTCTGCGCAGTTGCCTGCGCTGAGGTAACGTGTAATTTGTCTGTTATAAAGGGTCATAATCAGTGTGAGGAATTGAATAAAGAAGCCACACTTACGCTAGCTTCTCCCTCGTTCTTTCAAGAATCCAACATTTTTTTTGTAGATTTCCCATTACTATCATCCTCTAACTCAGAACATACGTAAAGTTTAAAGAAGGCCATGGGAAACATGAAAGTTGTGCCATGCGTCTGTGAGCAAGACGCCTGTGTAGCAACACAAATTGTCCTTCACAACAATGTGTTTCACTGATCTTGTTCAACGTTTTGTTTTCTTGCTCACCAGGTACAAGAGATTTAAATCTGTGGTTTGCAAGAGAAGAAAATCCTAGATCGTGGAAAAAAGACCATCTGACGCAGGCAAGGTACAGTCTAGGTTTTCAAAGTACGCGTTCCTAAAAATCAGATATTTTGAGTAAATAATACACAGTTTTTTTGTACATGAACAGTCATTGAAATTGGCACAGTTCTGAAGTTGCTGTGATCCGAAAGTTCTTGTCTAGACCTTTATGTTGAGAGATCTGGTGTTTTCGTCTAATCCATGCTACGGAATTCTAGATTTAAAAGATGTTCATGTACACTGGTACATTCGGCAAGCTCCACTGATCCAAAGATCCTTAAATGGGAATCTACACGGAGATGTTTGGGACTCAGTTGTGGTGCATGGTCCTGGGCTCTGGAACCCCCTCCTAGGTTCCCAATGGCTGCTGTGGGTCTGCATTACAAGATTGCTGCTTGTAGGTTCATAAACTGTGCAGTCCAGGAGCATTACACTCACATTTCACCGGATCGATTATGCCTCTGAGTCCTGATTGCAACATGCCCAGATTAATAGACCTTCTGCCATTTCAAGAGTTCAATGCCCAGTGGGGACTTCCTTGTGCAGCTTACCAGAGCATGCTGGGTAATTGTTCTATAAACACTAAGCCGCTGTCCTCATGCTTCTACTGCCATTGTGCCCTGGGAAGTCTCCGGGTTAATTCAGATCCAAGCTCAGTTTGAGATTCCATTTTCCCAGGGTCAGACACATTTCTGCACAGACTACAGCTATGACACTCGTGCCTTAGGCCCTTCTTCCCAGCTGAGAGCATGTTCTATGATAACTATACTTACGAGTAAGCGGTACACATTTCACAACGCTGAATATTTGGTTGGCTTTATTAGAACTTAAGCCGGCATGTCAGCTGACCAGTGATAACTGGTTCCTACTGGATCCAGCGATGGACAAATAGGGACTTCAACATCTACCAAAATGCCATGGAGAAAATTCCAGTTGATTTCAATTTCATCACTGTTCATTTGTACATTTCGTTTGTAGAGTTTGCTGCATTTTTTATCCCTGGACATTCATAATCCAGTGTCCAATTCAATAGAAACCGGGATTTCCACCAAGGGCACTCAGTAACTTGCTGACACAATTTTATCTCAAGACGAGGCAAAATCAAAAGTTGTGACGTGGGGGTTTTCCTGGCATTAAGGCACTTGTGCTCTCCTCGTAGTGACATTAGTAGGTGCAGTAGGAATAGTACCTGCCTCCTTTATTTTTGCTACTCCGTTCTGTGGTTTCCATGGAGTACTTAGCTTAAAATGCGAGAAGGCCCAGATTGAAACATCATATGTTGACGCGCTGGCCCGCGCAGCAGTAGCTTTCAACAAAATAAAGAAGTTGCCATGGAAACTTTGATTTCTTTTCTAAATACAATGTTTTTACTTGATTTCAGGTCTTGTGTCCTCTGGGTGTACTGATTCCTTTCCTTAGACTGTAGCGCAAGAAAGCCCAGCCGACGCCATGACTCTGGCTGGTAAGTGACCAGAAAATGTCCTCTACCTGGATTGAGTAAAAAATATGCCTGTCTGATGGTTTTTCCTTCACATGTATGAAATGTTGGCGTGATCCTGACGCACAGGTGGGGCCTGCATGTGTGGTGGCATGCAGTGGCTTCCTACATGATCCTGAATTGAGACATAATTAGAACATTTTGCTCTAATTCATTTTGTCGAAATTTGTATTTCAAATTGGATTGTCAAGTTTGACTAAAATTGACTTGATGAATGCCCGCTTCAAAGAAACATAAATAAGTGTTTGCCGCAGTGGGAAATTCTCAGATCCTACGATTTCATTTTGATCTTCTTTTCCCCTCTCACTACTTGCCCCATATCCTTTTTTTTCTTTAAATGTGGATATCCCCAGGATCCCTTCAGAATAAAAATAAAAACTACCACATCTCTGCCTTTTTTCCACTTCCTGCCTTATCAGGAATCTCAAAAAGATTGAAACTTTTCTTTTAAAAGTTGAAACATCCAGTCCCGAGCTGGGATTTGATACCGAGTCCAGCGCTTTCCCAAAACCCCACAGATTCACCAACCTCAGGTGGCGTTTCTCCAGTCCTTGCACATAATTCAAGTGCACCCGGGGTACAGAACATCTTGGGAGCATCAACAAAGACCTTGGATCTAGTTCCCAGTGAGGTGCAGTGTACTGCTTCAGTACTATGGCATTTTCATGCTACTATAATTTTGTGGAAACCCAAATTATTGAGTTACCTAGATTTTGTGTAATTTCTGTTTTTCTTAAACTTATTTTTATCACGTATTTCTCACTCACGGGAGACTCTGGGCCACATTTACTTTTCTTTCACGTGGTGCTACACACCAAGGCAACTTGCTGCGCTGCGCTGCGCTGCGTTGCGTCAGAGGGAGAGAGCAGAAATGTGCCATATCTACTAAGACATGTCGCATGTCAGCTCTCCTCCAGCGCTGGTGCCTAGCATCAACGCAGGCACCCTTGCACCATGGTACCTGCCTGTAACGCGCCTGCATTACAGGCAGGGTTATTTTTGTGAAGAAAGGGATACCTTCCTGCAGAAAAACAATCCTCAAAGGCAGATTCCTCTTTTAATGTGTGCTGCAGATTGCAGCACACTTGGAAATAGGAAGTAACGAGGAGAAATAAATATATTTATTATCATATATCCCAGAGCATTGGTAAAACATTGGGCAAAATCTGTTGTTGTCGGTTCAATATGTGATGACTGAGTAGTTGCACGTGTCAATTAACACTACGTCTGCTCCCTCTTTCTATCTACAGCGTACAAAGAGAAGATGAAGGAGCTTCCTCTAATGTCCCTCTTCTGTTCCTGCTTCCTGTCCGACCCCTTGAAGAACCCGGTGTATGCGCACGAAGGTAGGGATGACTTTCAACACAACCGATTTTGAGGGCAACTCACCTGGTCTGAAGGTAAAAGGGAAGATGAAGAGCAGTGTCAGGGTGGGTGCAGTGTGCCTGTGGGACATTAGACTACCACGTCTACTGCAGTGTCTATCTCTGAGTGGTTACCGAGCTCCACAATTCAAATACAAGCCCAAATATCTTTCAAATAGGGAGAAACAGATGGGCTATAAAGTTATTTCTCGTTAAATTATATGCAGTTTCTTCCCTGACTTCTCATATATTGATGGGAGCCAAGGTTGGCAGCGGCGATAAATTTACTGGCTGACCACTAAGGTGTGATTTTGAAAGGACATCCTTCCAAGCATCCCAGAAGAGCGTGCCTGCTAGTGACAATATTAGGCTGGTATTAGGGCTGCTTTTGTAATGGGTCATTAGAGCACCCTTGATGATGCTGATCCAACTTACGAAAGGCACAGAACAGAGGAATGCCAGGAAAGTCGCTATTATAGTGTAAATGTCAGTTTACACTATAATAGCGACTGTGAATATAGTAACCACAATTTATCATGGACTGTAGTAGCTACTGCATTTTTCTGATGTGGTTAAATTTTCCTAGTTGTGTTCATCCTTTGGTTCTTGGATCTTTTCCTAAGGAATTGGAACACAGGTTCCTTATATGAGGCAAAGAGGGCTGGATCCTTGCCACATTATTAGGCTAACCTCTATCTAAATGATTTTGATATATATTCATTGTATGTAACTATAGTGTATGGGGATATTCTTAAAATGTTGTCTGCTGAATCCACCTTGGACACTATTGAGTTAGATACTATGTGATGGCCAGAAGCTGTGACGGATTCACAACAACTCATAAGCTGCTCCATAAGCCTTATTTCAACCTATTTTGAGGATGAAATTTAGTCACAAACCATTAGAAAAAATGTATTGAACTCAAAAGAAGGCTTTCTACAAGAGCATAAATTAGAAATTCTTTTGTCTTCTTTAGTTGACTGGAAGAAGGTCACTATCCCTAATAAGCCGATCCCCTCTATTCTTTGTGGAAACATAGTATGATTTTATTTTTGCTAATTGACAAATGTTTATCAATTAAAGCTCTGCCTTGCCTTTGTCTTTCTAGCAGACACTGTGGATCTCACCTGGTGTGTCATATCAGACATGGAGGTGATTGAATTGAACAAGCGGACCTCTGGCCAGTCCTTTGAGGTCATACTGAAGCCTCCTTCCTTTGACGGGGTCCCAGAATTCAATGCGTCGCTCCCTCGGCGACGGGACCCCTCGCTTGAGGAGATACAGAAGAAGTTGGAGGCAGCTGAGGAGAGGCGAAAGGTAAAAAATGAGTGTAAGGAGTCTGGTTTGAGGAGAATCTTTGGTTCTCTACGCAAATAAAGAAACTGGCAGGTCAGTGTTTTGGCACACTGAAATCCCTTAGGAAGTTCCTGCCCTTACTACCCAGGACTGCTAAGGAGATGGTCACTCGTGCTCTGATTCTCAGCCGCCTTGACTATGCCAACGCACTTTATATTGGCCTACCAGGATACCAGCTCAAGAAACTCCAAGTAGTACAAAATGCAGCGGCCAGAGCTCTGATGTAAAGCAGGTCTAGCGTAAAACAACATTTGCATGATCTGCACTGGCTTCCAGTGGCTCAAAGAGTCAAATTCAAGGCTCTCACTTTGGCCCATTCAGCCACTCCATGGATCTGGTCCGCTCTACCTGAGGAAACGGTTTAGTTTCTATTCCCCCGAAGACACCTTCGTTCGGCCTCTACAGTGTCTGGCATCGATCCCTCGCTTTCGGCTTGTTAGAGTTGGAGGGAGCTCTCTATCTTTTAAAGCGGTCGAAGCTTGGAACTCCCTCCATTTGAGTTGCGGAGCACTGATGACCCTCGGTTGTTCAGGAAGAGATTAAAAACTCCTACTGTTTATTTAATCGGCAATGACTCCATAGTTCCCCACAGTCTCTCTATTTTGGCTCCCGCCGGGTATCTATCATGAGTAGCTGTGCGCGATATAAATGTCCGTAACATAACATAACATATCGATGGCAGTGTATGAGAGCGAAAATGCACCAGGCTACAACTATGAGCCTTGGTCTTCTTTCTGGTGGTGGCAAATCTTAAATGCAATAATTTATTATTTTGTATTTATATAAATAAATACTCTATGTATTGTAGCGATTGCTTAGCGCCCCTGTTTCAGCAGTAATTGTAGGATCAATAGTAGAAAGTAAAAAGAGTATATTTAAAAAAATTTTTTATGAGAGATGTTTTAGAACATGAATCGACTCTGGGAAACAGAATGACTGGAATATTCCAAGAACGTTCTTAAAATGAACGACCAATATGATAGAGCAATTGGAAAGACAATGATGTGGAATATCACGGAAGAGACCTTCTTTTTTCATGGATATCATCCAGTCCTTTCCACGTGTGGGCGTGGCATTTGAGAGGCAGATATGGGAGGATCCAGGACTGTGGGTGGGAATTGCTCCTTGCCACAATGGGAGGAGGAAGGAAGGCTACATTCTTGGGTAATAAGTAGGTAGAGGCCCCACAATGGTGGGCAATAATGCTAATGATGGGATTTTCCAGAGTAAACAGATCTTCGTTGCTTCTGTTGCTTTTAGTACCAGGAAGCTGAACTTCTGAAGCACCTGGCTGAGAAGCGAGAGCATGAGCGAGAGGTGATCCAGAAAGCCATCGAGGAGAACAACAACTTCATCAAGACAGCCAAGGAGAAACTGGCCCAGAGGATGGAGGTCAACAAAGAGAACCGGGAAGCCCACTTAGCCGCCATGCTGGAACGGCTGCAGGAGAAGGTGAGTCGAAATGAGATTGGAGCAGTCAACTGGTCAATCTTGATGGTCTTCAAGTTTTTTGTGCAGCGGTGTGATTTGGTCACTTATGTTTCTTAAACATAATTAAACATTTATGGTAACTTCAGATTGATCCCAAGCATGTCACTGCTATCATATGTCTTCGGTGATGTCATAGAATAGAGTTTTATGGATTATAATTCTCCCCAACGACACACATAAACATGACAACAAGGCATTTAGAGGCACCAAGTTATTTTGGGGCACAATGTAGTATGAATTGCTATCCTTTAGCTAAGATGACAGCAGGTTTATTAGTGGCCCTAAACATTTATTCATAGAGAGGCTCTCCAACACTCTCTCTGCCTTACTCCCTTAGGTGCTTCGAGGAGAAGGCCGGAGGAAGAAAGAATGGGGAGCAGAAAGAAAGAATAACAAGATAGGAAGGTGATATCAGTTGACAGAGTTTATATGGAGAGGAGGTTTTATTCCTCTCAACCATCCTATATGTATAATGGTAGATTACACCAGCTGCTGGTGCAGTATACATCTCTCACCGGCTGCTTTCTCTTGTTCTCGCAAGTCTCTGCCACTTGCACTGGTGAGATCTGAAACAAATCCCAATTGTAAAGGACAAATGGTGCGAATAGAAAGGCCCTGGAAGCGTGATAAGATACTGCATCTGAGGTCAGAAAGCATTGGGACAGTTCTTTCTTCCCATTCCTAAACACGGCATCAGCTGAATCCTAAATGCAAATCCTAACCTACAGAACTAAGGGCTCCAGGACACTGGAAGGGCATCAAGATACAGCTTTTGTCTATAGGTGGTGGGAAGGCCTCAGGATTCAGCTTCTGTCTCTAGATGGTGGTGGGAAGGCCTCAACACACAGCTTTTGTCTATAGGTGGTAGGAAGGCCTCAGGATTCAGCTTCTGTCTTTAGATGGTGGTGGGAAGGCCTCAACACACAGCTTTTGTCTATAGGTGGTGGGAAGGCCTCAACACACAGCTTTTGTCTATAGGTGGTGGGAAGGCCACAGGATACAGCTTCCGTCTACAGGTGGTGGGAAGGCCTCAGGATACAGCTTCTGTCTAGAGTTGGTGGGAAGGCCTCAGCACACAGCTTTTGTCTAAAGGTGGTGGGAAGGCACCAGGATACAGCTTCTGTCTATAGGTGGTGGGAAGGCCTCAACACACAGCTTTTGTCTATAGGTGGTTGGAAGGCCTCAACACACAGCTTCTGTCTATAGGTGGTGGGAAGGCCTCAACACACAGCTTCTGTCTATAGGTGGTTGGAAGGCCTCAACACACAGCTTCTGTCTATAGGTGGTTGGAAGGCCTCAACACACAGCTTTTGTCTATAGGTGGTTGGAAGGCCTCAAGACACAGCTTTTGTCTATAGGTGGTGGAAAGGCATCAAGATACAGCTTTTGTCTATAGGTGGTGGGAAGGCATCAATGGTGGGAAGGCATCAAGACATAGCTTTTGTCTATAGGTGGTGGGAAGGCATCAATGGTGGGAAGGCATCAAGACATAGCTTTTGTCTATAGGTGGTAGGAAGGCCTCAGGATTCAGCTTCTGTCTTTAGATGGTGGTGGGAAGGTGTCAACACACAGCTTTTGTCTATAGGTGGTGGGAAGGCCTCAGGATACAGCTTCTGTCTATAGGTGGTGGGAAGGCCTCAGGATACAGCTTTTGTCTACAGGTGGTGGGAAGGCCTCAACACACAGCTTTTGTATATAGGTGGTGGGAAGGCCTCAGGATTCAGCTTCAGTCTATAGGTGGTGGGAAGGCCTCAGGATACAGCTTCTGTCTAGAGTTGGTGGGAAGGCCTCAACACACAGCTTTTGTCTAAAGGTGGTGGGAAGGCACCAGGATACAGCTTCTGTCTATAGGTGGTGGAAAGGCCTCAACACACAGCTTTTGTCTATAGGTGGTTGGAAGGCCTCAGCACACAGCTTTTGTCTGTAGGTGGTTGGAAGGCCTCAACACACAGCTTTTGTCTATAGGTGGTAGGAAGGCCTCAAGACACAGCTTTTGTCTATAGGTGGTGGGAAGGCACCAGGATACAGCTTCTGTCCATAGGATGGGTGGTAGACCATCAAGGTTCCACTTCTGTCTGTAGTGTGAGGGAGAGCATCAAGTCCTGCCTTCTGTCTATAAGTGGTGGGATGTTATCAAGGTACAGCTTCTCTCTATCAGTGATGTAAAGGCATTCAGGGTCAGAATCTATCTATGTGCGGTCGAAAAGCATCACGATGGAGCTACTGTCTATAGGTGTTTGGAAGAATCATAAGATACCTTCTTTTTCTAGGTGGAGGTAGAGTATCAAACTCCACCTTTTATCTATAGGTGGTGGCCCTGCCAATGTATGGATTCACTGCCTACTTCATGCAGGAATATGTCCTTGAGAAAGCTGTGATTTCAATCCCCGTTTTTCAAGTATTCCATCCAATTTTGTTTCACCCAACCAATCATGCAGGCGGGAGTTAGAAGAGTAAATCATTCTCTTTTCGAATATTTGGGAATATTTCTAAGCCTCTGATCTGAGTTCAGAGGAAGTGTAGAAATACAGGTACTCCAGACAGGCACTCTAGAGGGGCATGGACAGGTGGGGAGCTGGAATAGTTAAAACAGGTGCTAAGGGGAGCTCAAACAGACGGGGCACCAATTATTTCACTCAACTCTCTCACTCTGCTAACTGGTTCACTTTTGTTATTTTTCAGACTTCAAGGGCCAATTAGTAACACTTTTTGTACAATGATTGAAGCTTCAGTGTGTAACAAGATACACACGCATGCGCTTGTTTAAGATGTTCAAATCTAACTTTCTATGTATGTGGGTGGATGTAGATGTGTATTCAAATACACCCTAAGTCCGATTTAAACATTTTAAGTAAACATGTAGACTCATGTCTTGCCTCAAACAATCACTGCTCTGAAGCGAAAGGTAATAGGGCAAATTAATGCGTATTGCAAGGTGCAGTGTCTGTTTTTTTTTCGCTCTGTCGTCCCCCAACAGCTTTGTTGCTTGGGCCCACGCGGGGAAAGGGAAGGACAAATGGAGTTGTGGCACAGGCACTATGGCCCCCACTTTAGAGCCCCCACTGGTGTAAACCTAGTAGTGCCTGCAGCTTCCTTTTTTTTTTTTTTGTAAATGTGCCCCTTTAGTTCCCCGATGGTTTATATGCCGAAATCTCCCAACGTCTGTCGGGAGGTGCTGCCCCAGACTTCATCGCTGTTCTCGCGGGTTTAGCAGGACTTTATGCAATATCTCCCATAATGCAGCGCGAGTTCCATGTCTGACATGTCAGACGCCTCCTCCTGCCTACAACATACTTAGAAGTTTATACCACTGACTGCTACTCCAGCCGCGGGGAGGGGGCGGGAGAGATTTTGACAGCAGATCAGCAGAAGCATTCTCTCTGCTTAGAAACAGGGAAAGCACCGGCTGGTAGTGACTGTCACACTTAGAAACGTTAACGCAAGAACAACAGAGTAACTGCATTCATCAGACAAGACTCAGACACCTCGTCTAGTGATTCCACACCCTGCTGTCTCAGGCCTCGGTCTTGCTTTTCCTGGCGAACTTCAGCACCCATCTTAAGTGACAGCTCCTTGTTTTGACACAACTGGGTCAAAATGGGTTAAAATGGAGATATATAGCATACTATTTTCAGAATAAGAGTGCTTCTAGCTGAGTAAACTGAGGCAGCAATATGAACAAGAATAACAGCCCCTGTTTAGAAAAACCCCAGAACCATTTCAAAGGTGTGTCTGTTAACACTCTGTGAGTTATCACTCGCAGCTGACATCTGCTGTGATCTGCAGGTCACAACATCAAATCTCAGCAAAGCGAACTGAGCCTTTCACCCTTCCAACGTTGACAAATTGAGTACCATTAAGTTGGATAAAAGTAATATCTGTTAGTTGCAATGTTAGGAAATGACAAAGATTTGTTATGAAGCGATAAATATAAGAAGTTACTCTTCTGTGTGGCAGTTGGGAAGACACGAGGACTTTTAGTGCCATGTCCCTCATTTCATTGGCACAGATGCTTTCAATTGTTAAAGGACTTATGGTCTGGCTCTTCCACTCTTCCCTGAAGTGCCTCCTGAGAAGGCAGGTCTTCTGACCACCATGCCCTTTCATGGCACTCTGTTGGATATGTGTCCATCTGCTATCTTGGCACCTGTTGCCAGCCTGAGGTTATCTTCACTTCAGCCCTAGCACCACTGCTACAATGAGGTCACTGTAGGCACCTGCCTTGCAGCACTACTACAAGTGTCCACAAGGTGGCAAAAGGTTGCAACACGTGGCTTCAGAAATAGCCTTGTTGCTAGAGCACGGGCAATGGGAAGCAGCAGCATGCCTTTCTGCCTGTGCTCTGAAAAGCTTTGCACCAGAGCTGATCAAACCCCAACATCTGAAGAGAATTTAGTCTGGTCGCTGTGTGGAATAACATCCCAGAGCAATCCTCGCTTACCTAAAAGGCTGCTGTAGTGTATGTGTGCACCAACCAGCAAAGCCGGGTTGATGTGAGCATATGTTCCCTTCAATGTGGCCTCCACTTCCCAGCCCTCTGGGTGAGAGACTGTAACAATTTATGTCACCCCCAACGTGAAACCTATTACATTGGTTAATATAAGGTCCACTTGACGGGTCTGAGGCAATGCAAGCGCCCCTTCTAATAACGACTACTAATGAACCATACATTATGGTGCTGATGCCCTTACCGGATCCTTCTACTCATTGACATGTAAATTCTTCATTTCTGCATTCACCCAAAGATTTGGGGGTTGGATGTGGGTGAATGCTTCTGTAACTGCTGGAATAGGGGCCTACTGGGTGTTGGGGTGATCACTGAAGCAGAAGATTAGGGTCAAGCTCAGATAGCAGCGTAGCAGCGTATTGAGCCATGCTCGCTTTTGGAATATGTTTGCCCCTTGGCTCAGGGTTGACCTCCAAGTTCTCCTCCTCATCATATTCCAAGGTAGGCTTGGAGGAGACTGCAACAGACTAGGAAGAAACAGATGGCATAGAGCCAAACATCGTGAGAGGGAGTAAGGCCATGCCCACTGTGGGCTCTGATGCACTCATCTCTGCTGCCATCTGGGTCGCAGAGGACTGCAGCTCAGTCTGCATGTGAGTTGGTATGCGGTATGTGGTATGTGGGTATTTGCCCTTTGTACAAACCAGTGCTCTCAATGCCCGCCATATTTTAGCTCCCCACAGTGCCTGATATTTTTAATTTCTAATTTGTAATGCTGTGTAAACCTCTTAATGGGCTAGTACATATTCAAAGCGTTACACTTTGCTGCAATACATTTATTTATTTTTCCCATGACTGCTTCAGAATTGTCTAGTCCTTTGTACCCACCATTCACAATCAAAAAATCACCAAAAGAGTACCTATAAAAATGCAAAACAAACATTTGATTCTGATATGGTCACAATAAACAGTATATGAAATGAAGACTATAAGAAAGTGTCCTTGCATTGCCTTTCCTGCTGTTGGTTTGACTGTGATGGGTGCATCTTTCGAAGTCTTCGGCTTTTGTGTAACGGGGAACATTTGTGAGCGCTGTCCTTCTTGGTCTGAATCAGACATGAGTATCAGATTTGGGCACTTGGAATGGGTTCCCCGGAATACAAGCATCTAGTTTATCTGCTAACCTGATAATAGAGGGAATAGCAGTATTGGGGTTCCCAGAATTTTTGGGTTATCGGAATTGACTTCATGACATGACCAAGAGGAACGTCCCTATAGTCAACGACTTGCCCGGTTAGGGATCTCTCTTGAAGTCGCATCCATTTTCCACCCCAACCCAATAGTCAAAATATAATGACTTTAATGAATTGACTCTTTTATGTAATTCCATAGTCTCATGTTGTTGGGGTTCTTGAATAACAAACAGACAACCCAAGCTAGGGGCTTACATCATGATTTTGATAAACCATCATGTTAGACTGTATCAGAGAATCGCAATGTTTGCTCGGCCGGGTGAAGAAAGTGGGATTTGAGGGGATGTTAAAGGAAGTAGTAGAGATATCCCGCACATGTGTAAGCAGTGCACCTGCTCCATCTCACAAGCAAGCTCATATGTTTGTTATACCCAAAAAAGGTGACCACCCGGCTAACCATGAACTTTATGCTTTTAGACTTGACTTCCCCGTGAAATTCATGGCAAATTTGCATACCTAACCATGAGGCTCGGCTCACCAATGTTTCCCTGTAAGTTCTGCTCAATATTTTTTGAACAGTGTTTCTGTGCATCAATTCGTTCTTATGATTTTGTTGTGAGTGTGGATGTAGTAAAGTTATGTTTAGAATCCTCTGATCCCCAGCTGTACTATCTTGTGCCCTTTCAATTATTTTTTAACACTTTACAAATGATCAGATTTGAAAGTCCTCTTTTTTGGTAAATGTTTTAGCTCACAAAGGGTTTCATGAGAGTGGGATGGACTCATGGTGCTGATAGACATTCTGTGTTTTGTGTCTGTGTAAATCAAAAGTAAATGAGCCATCTAGTCATGTCTCCAGATTGCCTGGCACACTTGTCATCATGCCTTGCATAACTGCTTCCCTCATGCTGGTATTATACTTGTCTGTGCTCAAAGGTGTGATACGAGCACCATTAAATGATATTTGACACAATGACCCTGCTTACAAGTTGGGTGTTTCTTGGGTAAAGGTAAATGTACAAATCTATCATTTCTGTGCAGTCCACCCACCGCAGTACCGAACAATTACAAGTTAAACTACATGGAATGGGGAATTACCATGTGGGACTGATTTGTCTAGTCCTAAAACTACACTGAATTTGCAGTTCCACAGGGTTTACCCCATACATTTACCACATGCTATGAGTCGATGGTGAATGTATGCACAGGCCTCAGGGTGGTTTTGGGGTTTACTGGTTGGAAGAATCAAGTACGCTTTTCCCACACCCAGATAAAGCAGGTGTGGAAACCTACCAATTTATAATCAGAACCCTACCAATTTATAATCAGAACCCTACCAATTTATAATCAGGTGCAGCGAATTCAATACGTTAATTCTGCTCTGTCTGACTTGTAATCAGGGCCAATGTGTCAGATGCTTCATCCAGAAAATTTCTGGTTAATGGAATTTTGAAACTTTATTTTTCAGCACTGCACACAGTTTTTATTTGTTCATGTTGAGTTGAGTTGTGTGCCTGTACGTGCACCAGGCAATCTATAGTAATTGCACAATAATATATGCGGCTAATGCCAAGATCTAAGACATCACTACTATGTAAGATAAAGTAACAGCACTTTAAAGCAATGCCACTCGCTGGTCTATCAGACATTATGAGTCACCCAAAAAGAAGTGCAGCCGGGTAAAAACAGGAAGCGTTGATTCGATCCCCCGATATCGGCTATAGGCGCACTGTCAAATACATATAGTGACCAAGCAACGTGTGTCCACAGGACTGATTAGCGCCTGCTGGTCTATGAACTCTAGCCCCTGATCATGAAGTGATTTTAGTAGGTAGGTTGAGCTGGTAGGACTCACCTTTTTTTCTATCTCCATGACCCTCTAGGACAAACATGCAGAAGAGGTGCGGAAGAACAAAGAGCTAAAGGAAGAGGCTTCCAGGTAGAAGCGCCCAGTTGATCTGGACTGATGGTTCCCGGGCGGTTCGAGCCGCCCACGCACAATAAGAAGTGGAGAGGACGCGCCTTCACTTTATTTGTCTGTGAATGTGAAGAATTGATCAGTGAAGCCATTCAATATTTTTTGTCTTGGGTGGGGGGGGAGGGAAATGACCGGGAAGAAGGTGGGGGAGGGGGATGTCCGCCCCATCAGTGCACATGAGCTGAATCCTCTCCATGATCCCACCTCTTGGACTTTGTGATAATGTTGAAGGTGTCAAAAATCTGAACCAACTGCTTGCCAAGGCAGAGAATGTGCAGTGTGATTTTATCCTTTCATTGTTACTTCATGACTTCCAATTCAGACAAGTGTACTAATGTGAGATACGTATGTTTTCCCAATATCCTGTCATCAATACACATTGATTTTTTAGCATTATGTCTTGTGGTGTTATTGTTCACACTTTTACTTTGTTGGGTTGCAGGAGCCATAGTTTTCTTTCTGCAACTTATTTCAAACAATGAGGTTGGGTCAGTATCTTTCCTCAATATGATGCACTATAAGGATTCTTCTTCAAGAGTACTTAAAATAAACTTAAAATATATGTTGTTCCTTACCAGTAATGCTTATACTTCTAATATTTATGTGTGTGAGTACTTTTCTTACTTGGACCGTCTTTCATTTTGTAAACTTCACACACCCCTCAAACAGGAAGTGACACCAAAGCAGGCCAGGAAGTGCAGCAATGCAGCAAAATTGCAAGAGAATGGTTGCATTGTCTTGAAGGTGAAAAAGAAAAGAAAATGCAGCCGTTTGAAACACATCTTTGTTGATTTAATCAAAATGCAGACTCAATTTCCTGCCTTCCTCTGATATCACTTCCTGTTACAGAGTCTGACGACAGTTCAGAAATGGAGAAGTAAGAAAAATGTTTTCATTTTTAAACCTTGCAGAAGTTTCAAAGTAACTAGTATGGAACCACACTTTTATTTATATTTTGGAGAAATGTATATGTCCCCTTTGACATATGTGGGGGGAATCTACTAGGATCCTGAGATGCATAACTGAAAAAGTGTATAGGCGACGACCAACGTAAAAGAAGAATTAGAGAGCATGAATGGATCAAAAGTGAGCTATTATCACATATTCCATAAGGCTCTCTTCTGAGACTGGGGTCACGATCACAGAAATTGTGTTCGCCACTATATTACATGTTCTCAGTGGTAAGCAGTCCACTGTGTGGGGCAAAATCTTTTACCATCTGCATCATGAAAGTGTGTGTGTGGCAGCCGCAATGCATGACAAAAGTGTTTCTCCCTGTTTAAGCAGGAAGATTGTTTTTGTGACATAGTAAGAGTGCAACAATAACACAAATACCACTTATCTCCAAGACTACATTACAATAACAACACAGCAATAGCAAAACAGCAATAGAACACAGCATAATACAACAAAACACAACAGCAAAATGCAACATACACACAAAAAATAGCACACAACAACACATCAACACAACATACCATTAGACCCACACTGCAAAACAAATCCACACTGCACACTAACAAAAAAACAGCCAAAATACAATACAGTCATCAACACTCCTCAGCAGCACGACACAATAACATACTAACACAACAAAACAGCATCACAATAATGAAATCATATAGGGGCCGATTACGATGTCGGTCAGAAAGCCTCTGACCGCTAGTCGGAAGCTTTCCGACCGTGGTGGAAGGCTTTCTGACCGACACAGTCGGTTTGCGGTCTAACCGCCCGATTACAATGTTTGCGGTAGGAACGTGAACCGGCCGGTCATTCCGACTCGGTTCCGACCAGCTCTCGGAGTCTTCCTGCCGGTCGGAACCGCACCGAAATCCCCTATGGATGGCGTTTCTGCCATCGGGATTACAATGTCGGTTTCCGACAGCCTTTCCGTGCCCGCCTTTCAGACACAGAAAGGCTGTTGGAAAGTGACTTTGGGGGCCACTAGTAGGGCCCCCTTACCTCTGCGGTCTATGGTTTGTGGTCAAGGGGGTACCTAGGGTACCCCCTGTCGATCCTTGCACTGTGTGGCAGGCACCATCCGGTGCCTGCCACACAGTGCAGGTTTTTATACACACACCCATTTCTCTATAGGAGCCTGTATTTCAGAAGGTTTACGGCCATAACACAAGCTCCCATACAGAAAAGTGAGTATGCGACCAAACAGGGTTCGGTTGCATCATAATCAGGTGGTCGGAACCGCTGACTGGAGGGGGGCGGCCCCGAGACCGAGACGGTGTCGGTCGGAGGCAACTCTGACCGACATCGTACTAATAAGCCCCATAGTGTTGTTTTGTCAAGTTGCATTTCTGGGCTGTCCGCTTGTGATTTGTTATTGTGTTCTTTTTGTGTCGTTCTGCTGTGCTTGGTTTCTTTTTTGTAGTTGTGTTGTTGTGGTATGAATTTTCCTTTACCTACTTCATTCAACACACGGTTTGATTGATTTATACAAAATTAGCACATTCCATTAGATTTCAAGGCCAAAACAGTCACCACTCCTAATGCTGCTTAAGTGCCACTACCCCAAATCTCTGTCTATGCATGATGTCAATCAGCCTAAAACATATCACAAATCATATCTTAAAATATTACTCTCAATCTCTCTTTTGATCTGACCCATAATGACACATTTATTTCTTCGTAGACAAAATTATTTCAGTTTCATTTGGTTCCAAAATAAGAAATACTTCTAATGTCATTGTTGCACCCTAAGAATCCAACATCTAATAAATGTGTGAGATGATGAACATTCACAGCATTTGGGACCCATATCAAATCGAAATACATATTGAGATATCCAGAAAGAAGTGGGGCCTGGAACCTCATGCCTGCCCAGTGCCATTCGCGTGCATCACATTACCCAGACGAATCGCGTACCAAACATATACCCACATTTGGAGGTATCTTATCCACCAGTCCCAAAAGGTATTGCAAAGCAAAACTATACTACATTCCGTCGTAAATTTTGGAAAGACTGTAGCACCATACTCACCCACTTTAGGACTTAAGTACCCGCAATGATCACCCTAGTATTCATATATAACAACAGGTTATTTAAACATCACGTACACTCTGGCACATTGTGAGCAGTTCCATATCAATCACCACTATCCTGTGATCCAGAGGGTCCATCGATTTGAGTACTAGAGTGTGCTTCATCAAATATTGTGTGAGAGGTTCCAGAAGAGTTTTGGTCGATATGACAGGTAGAGTGTCAGCACAAGTATCAGCCTTCTCATTACAGTATATCAAGTTGACCAACAAGTCCCTATGGTTCGCGGGTGGCAGGACCCCTATCCAGACATCTTAACCACTTTCCTTTTAGTAAGTAAACGTGCCTTTACTGTGTATCTCCTTACCCCCTTTGGTATCGCCTTTATGTAGCCAAATAGTAAAACAAGTCCTGAGGGGGCGAGTTCTACATCAGTCATTACGGATAGCGTCTCAAACACTTGAATCCAAAATTGTGCAATAGGAGGACATAGCCACGCTTCGTGAATGTGGTCTGCCTCGCTATGAAAGCATCATAAACATTTCAGGTCCACATCTAGACCAATGGCATACCTTCTGGCCGGCATGTAATGTAACATATACATGAATTAATATTGTATAGATATATGTCTACTGCTCAGAGTTGTTCTCTATGTCTGAGAGCATCGATAGAGCCATGTTTTGTCAGGTCGTTAATAGTCTAAGTCTATCGCCCACTTCTTCCTATTGCTGCTGATGGCTGTTTGTCTATTCTTTTATATTGCTTTATAAAATTTTGACATAAGACCTAAGTGACTCTTACAGATAATGACATGGTTCAAAGCTGTGAATGACGGAGGTTTACAGGGAAATGTCGGATATCCGTCCAGCATTGAGTGGTGGAGTCTAAAATATTAGAATGCATGAAGGGACGATTTTCCCCATCACCTTAAACTGTTCCAACATCAGAATCTATCCTGCTACATAGAAGCCACCTACTCTAATGATTTGGGATGGGCTTAATTGACTCTGAGCCTTTGGTTCCTAGGATAACTGCCAACCAAGGAATATTTATCAAGGGTATCTCCAGACAGTAGACTACATCTTGAACCACTATCCCTGCTAGTTTATCACAAGTATACATTGTGCAGGCCAAGGTGTTGAATTGTGCACATGGACACAGGAGCACTCTAGTCAACACCATAGATGGGGGAAAAGGTGTCATCATATCCTCCTCCATTTTTACTTGAGGGGGTCTGTACTGAGAATGAAACCAATCACATCTGTACTCAGCAAGTGTCACTGAGTAACAATGTTCTAAGTTTGAGAACCTTCTGAAGATCTTCCTCAGCATCTTGAGTGTGTCAAAGCAGGATGCAATGATGGTGTTGACTTGTGCAGGCATGTCCAGTTTGTTGTTGATGATGATTACGAGATTAATCTCTATCTTCCTATGAGATGCCAGTGTTGGATGTCTACAGATCAGTATAATAATGAGTAAACTCCTCCAAAATCTCTGACGTTTTAATACACACAGTCTGATCTGCACAACCCACCTCCATTATCTCCCTCAGAGCCGATTTAGGATTCAATACCCTGGTCAATGTACGGCTGGGATGTTGTCGCTCTTCATACTGTTTTGCCACTGCATATTTGCCCAGGTGTTTCACATCTTGCTCACCTTCCTCCCATAGCTCTCAAAATGTTTTATGAATCTGCTCTCTTATCTGAGCATCACCATTTTTTGAGTATCCTTCCTCTCACACCTTAAGTTCTTTCTCTAGTGTTCGCAATGGGGAACATATCTACTTATAGGACACCTGATTGCTTGGAAACACAATGCCCTCTTATACATACGTTAAAGGCCTCCCACAAAGACGAACTACTCGAAACAGAACCCTCATTTATCTTAAAGTATTCCTTAATCCCATGACTAAGTTTATCTTTAAAAACAAGTTCCTGTAAAGCATTAGACAGAAAGATCCAGGTCATCTGCAACTTGCTGGCAATGCAAACACTGATGTCACTGGGGAGTGGTCTAAAATAGTGCTTGGTAAAATCTCTATCACCAATGCACGTGTGAGTGCATCTTTTGTTAAAAGCCAATGATTAATGAGGGACTCTGCATTACGGACAGATGTGTAGAATGAGTAATCTCTAGTTTGTGGGTGCTTGAGCTGCCAAATGTCAAATAATGCATAATTCCTGGCAATATTTTGAAGAGCTTTGATTGCTGATGAAGAGGACATTAGTTTTTAGTGGATCTAGCCAGATGTTTAGTTGAAATTACACTAAAGTGTCTCCCCCACCATATAGTATGAGTGTCAAATTTAGTTAATTGAGAGATTAACATTTAAAAAAAAACTCAGGATAAGTCTGTGCTGGGCCCATAGAAATTATTCAGCATTAAATGTTTGTTACTGATGGAGCCCTGAAGTATAATGTGTCTACCCGCCAGAACAATGATTGACCACCGCTGAAACTGAAGCGCATAGCCCATCTAATTAGGGTTGCAAACTCCTCTGGCATGTGAGATTTGTACAAGGCGAAATATCTGTTGCGATCCCCAACACTTAGCAACATTTGTTTCCTTTGTTCTAGTAAGGTGAGTGTCTTGTAGGTAGGCTGTGTGTCATGTCAGGCAAGTTTTCCAATGCAAGTCTGACTTTCATATGATTGTTAAGTCCCCTGCTTACCATGATGATTAATTTAGTACTAGCTGGTTTATGGGCTTATAGCATTACCAGATAATATCTGGGAAAAGTGACAACTCCTTACGTGTAGATGCAAGCCTTCAGCCCTCTCCATCAACTATATTGAACTGGAGCGGAATCAATCGCTGTTGATGCGTATCCTAATTCTGTATAATGAAAACTGTCAACAGGCAGAGAAAAGATATTTTACCCTTATCCCCCCAACAATGAATATCCCATATCTCTAAATGATGCATACTGTCCCAAAAGAGTTCAACTCCAACATAGCTGCTAATAAAAACATAAATGCAACTATAAGCGTACTATGCCTCAGGAGCTCAAAGGCCGTAGCTGGTGGCATGATGTTCAGCTCGCCATCATCCCAGCTTCTAGCGGTTCAATCACTGTGGATTGATCTAGCAAAGTTGTAATATCCATATCAGTTTAATTTTAGGACCCAATTTACCATCTACATCAATATGCCAGTCTCTTCAAACCAAACATTCCCCATATCATCACCACCGAGGGGAACCTAGATAAACCCATGCACCATCCAAGGAGTCGCTATTGCAAAAATGTCCAACCTCTGTTGTAACCTCAGTAAACAGTAATGCAATAATATACAAGGAGATAGTCTTAGCTAGTCGATTCTCATCCAGCACACTGGGAACAGCATTTCTCACAAGCGTTGATCCTTGAGACAAAAGTTCCGGGACTCTGATTTGAGATTTTTCATGGGGCCTCCAGGTCAGTGAAGAAGAACAACTTGTCATTGTGTTTAATTTTTTGCTAGAGTAAAGCATAACACAGTCTAGGTTCATACGCTGGAGCAACTTCTTCACCAGCAGAAAAACCCTGCATGATTCCTGGACCGCCGTCGTGAAGTCTAGGTACAGCAAGATGCCGGACCCACTCCTATTGCAGGTCCCTGTTGTCTCCTTCCGATTGAAGTGCCAGTTTGCGGTCTCTATAATCAGGGGCACTGGAATTATGCAATCCTGCGGCTGTGGCGATTTCCTCATAATTATGGATTTGCCACATAATCCATCATCTGCTACATAATCTGCAGATTTTAACAAACAAAATGTGTTTCAAGCTCAAACGGATCAAATGTTGCAAAAAATATTGCGACTCAGGTTCCTGCGCACCAGAAGGCTTTTTGCAAACCTTGACTGGTTATCTTTCAGTTGATTATTGCTGTATTTGGGTGTTAAATTGTTACTAATAAGGTGAACTATTTTCCCAGACACTGTTACCAGGTGTAAAAATGTCAAAATAATGAATTAATACTATCACAAAATGTGCTGAAATTATGCCGCATACTTTGCCTTTTCTTACTGCATAATTTAGTCAACCTTGCTGCATAATTTGGTCCGCCTCTGCTGCATAATTTCAGTGGCCCTGCCTATAATTTAGAATTCTTGCGATGATGGGCCTGGGTGGCACCCCTGGGACGAGTGAGACGCAAATAAGCGGTGGGCATGCTCCACAATGAATATCAGGAAAAAGATGCCTTCGCCAGAAATGTTCTTAAAAACTCTTCAACAAAAGTTATCATCTGCCTTGTGTTAGTGGATTCGGAGACGCCCAAAATGCTCATGGGCAGATTTACAAGCCCCTTGCGACACTTTTGCGCTGCCATTGCGTCACTTTTGTGACACAGCGGCGGTGTAAAAAATGCGGCCAAATTACAATGTGACGCTTCTAGGGAGATGCGTCACGCTGTAAAGTCCTGCGTCACATTATACCTGTGTCAGGTATAATGCATGCAGGGTGGGCGTTCCCACGCAGGAAAGCCTCATAAAAGTGACGCAGTGAAATCTACAAAATTTCACTGCGTTGCTTCTAGGGCGTCACTGTGTCAAAACCTTATGCCTGCATGAAGCAGGCATAAGGAGTGAAGCAGTGTAGTGGAAATAGGCCTCAAAATGCATTGCTGGAGTTGCGTCGTGCTTGCGACACGACTCCAGCAATGCGTGACTTTTGCCCCAACAGATGCGTCAGAATTTCCGATGCATCTGTCAATCCTTGCTCCATGGTGTGCCATATTGAAAATACGGCGCATCCATGGTGGCGCAAGGGTTTCTCAGGGTGGCGCAGGGAAAGCGGCGCATCTCTACAGATGCGTTACTTTCTCGTAAATCTGCCCCTCAGTCTTTTTCACGTGTTGGAGCTTTACCTCCCTTCTCTTGTAAATGAGTCTCTGAGATATGTCCAGACGTTCTGCACACTTATTATTACCTAAAGAGTATTCCTCCTGATCTCACAACACTGTGATGAGAAGAAATGCCCGCCACACTTAAACACCACCCACTAGGGGTGGGAAAGGAAAACATTTTTTTTTTTATATGTAACCCTCACACACTCCATTAGTGTCATGCCTCATCATTGGCTTCATCCTGACTCCTAAAGGTCTGGGTGGGCTCGACCGTGTTCCAGGGAACTCTTAGACGTCAACAGACTATGGGGCATAACTAAAAGATAAAAATCCCTCATCCGCTCCAAGGTATCCCTTTATTCGCAGAGTGGATGTGAACAGTAGAATCTAAAATATGGAAAGGGAATGTAGGATTTTCTGGTCCTATGACCCTTGCTCAACCAACATGTTTCAGCCCTAATCTCACAGGCCTAAAAAGGTCAGGGGCTTTCTTCACGCAATAAACCACATCACTGGGGGATTGCTATACATCTGATTCCTCTTTGGCGAAAGCCCCAAACCTTTTCAGGCCTGTCAGAGTAGGGATGAAACATGTTGGTTGAGTGAGGGTTATCTTTTATCTTTTAGTTACACCCCCTAGTCTGTTGACTTCTAAGAGTTCCCTGGAACACGGTCGAGCCCACGCTGACCTTTAAGTGTCAGAGTTAACCCAATGATGAAGCATGCCACTTCTAGACTGTGTGTCAGGGTTACATATAAAAAAAAGAAATTTTTGCTTTCCCACCCCTAGTGGGTGGTGTTTAGGTGTGGCGGGCAATTCTTCTCATCCCATTTAGTGTTATGAGATCAGGAGGGATACTTTTTAGGTAATAATAGTCTGAACTTTCAAGGATGTATCCCCCCATTTTCCTTTCTCTGCTTTGAAAGGAACTCCCCACCCTCCAGGACTGGTTAGTGTTACACTCCCAGTTCCTTGTTTACAAGCAGTTCAGCACACTTATCCTGTTCTTTCGTATGATCCACCCTCGTGGAGAGAGCATCTATTTTGCTGTTTACCTTTTTCAGCACGTTTCGAGGAGCTACATGCGCTCTGCTAAAATTGTCTTTTTCCTGTCCTCCCCATTGTGCTGCGCGGCGGCAATGAACAGGACCGTGTACTCTGTGAGGTAAGAGATGGCCACTCTTACGGCTGCTTCCTCTTTTCAGACTGGGGGAGATCCTCTTTCAACTGCACCGCTGTCCAGCATCTCATGCACGGCACACTCAGAAATTGGAGTCGGAACCACAGGTAAACAGGAATGTTTATTAGCCCGGGGCAAGATGGCCTCACGGTAGTGAGGCTCTGCCGGCTGGGCTAATGATCCATTCAATATCTGTGAATCCACCGATATTCAACCCCCGCAAATGGCAGCGTTTTGAAGCGGAGCTGTCGAGGAATCGCCCGGAGTGTCAAAGTGCTGATTATGCAGCTAACACAGGAACAACACGGCGTATGTGATACCTCCCCGCGACCACACAAGATGGCGGCTTGGCCGGGCCGTAACACCCTCGGGGCCGGAGGATGAAGGTGAGCGCTGTGTGCTGGTAGCGGTGCTGCCCCTAACGGCGGAATCCTCGTTTGGTCGAACGCTTAAAAGCGGACGTTGCACATTCCCGAATATTGCCAGCACCTGAGCGGAACAGCGTGTGGTGGTGGCCGTCAGACAGCGGTGCGGCGGGAGGACGTGGGTGTCCTTGAGCCGGAGTACGGCGGCGAGCGGTTCCCGGACACAGCGGCGGTGAAGGTGCCTACACGAAGGCGCAGCGAGTGTGGAGACGACGCATCTGCCCAGGCAGCATCGTTTCATATGGTGCGGTGAGTGGAGCGCGCCTGACCCCCACTCTAAGGCGGATCGGCTCAATGGGCAGCCGGGGGTGCGTTTCCCTTGTGGCACGGCTTTTGTGAGCGGCAAGCGGCTCCGGACCTCGCGGTGTGCGAGCTTTTTATTTATTCATTTGGGCATATACTCTACAGCTGGTTGGGATCAGCAGCAGGAGCCTTATCAGGAACGGTCAGCCCGCCTCAGGCTAGCAACGGCAGCCAATCAGATCCACGCCTGGCCGTGCCTGACCCCAAGATGGCGGCCGACACGCTGCCGAGGATCTGCTAATTGAAGGGGATGCCGCATTAAAGTGCCTCTGCGGCATCTAGCTCCGCAGTGCAGCATGAGGGATGTAAAGAAGGAGGGGATCATGGCCTTCCCCATAGGCCATCAAACACTGATAGCGTGCAGCATTGGGCTACCGCTTTTGGGAGCGAGCCTCCTGAGGACTGATAATCTGTTTCTTCCACCTCTCCTCTCATGGGGCTAGCGGGAGGATGAAGCGGAGGGTGTTTCCCAATTACACCGGGACCGATGCCTTCAATTGAACTATGATGATGCCCCATGGACAAAAACAGAATCTGTTTGTACTTACCGCTGAACCCGAGTACCATTGGCCGTTACCCGGTGGAGCTGTCCTATGCAGCTATAGAGGAGTCTGGCTCTGGTTTACCCCCTCGGCTGTCACCTACCCAGCCGGACATCGGACATTGTTTTTAACGGTGCTTCACGGTTTTGTCTGTCTTTCACTTTGACTGCTTGTTTCCCCTGAAGTCCCTTCCCCCCTCTGGTCTGCCTGACGCTATCTGCATTCCTTTCTCCTGTTTACCTTTCCCCCTCTACCATCCATTCCACATAAAACGTTTTGTCTTTGCTATGCAACGCGAAAATAACTTATGTTATTGTGTAATCTCATGTTTTTCTACTGTTCTGTTCTCACCGCGGAGTCCGAGCAACCTTGGCCGATGCCCGGTGGAGCTGTCCTATGCAGCTATAGAGGAGTTTGGCCCTGGTTCACCCCCTCGGCTGTCACCTACCCAGCCGGACATCTGACATTGTTTTCCTCACCTCCCCGTTATGTTTCCTTCCCTCTACCTTTCTTCTATGTCTATACTTGGAACCTGTAACTGAAGTAATTATGTAACCTGTAGCTTGCTGATCCTCATGTAAAGCGCTCTTATACCTCTGGGTCTAGCCAGCGCTATATAAAACTTTTGCAAAACAAAACAACAAAAAGAAAACAAGTAATAGAACGCAAGACCTTTCGTAAAGTACCCCCCCCCCGCAGTGTGCAGAGTAGTTTGGCCCACAACACCAGCAGCTCAGACCCTGTCCAATGAGGCGATGAAGGAAGGACCAGGGGAGCGATAACCACATCGACTTCTGGGTTTTCAGCATCCAGACACAAAACTGCAGGCCGGGCTGGCTCCCCCAGGTGCCCGCCTCCAGGCACCACTGCTCCTCGCGCTCTGGACTGAGCTGCCGGACAGCCTGGGCCCCAACGTAGCCCCACATTACCACAGGGATGATATTTGCCCCACTCAAATCTCTGCAATTAAGAGTCCCTGGTCCGCCTCAGGCCACAGCCCACCACAGCACCTGCGTTGGCCAGACCACCCCATTGGCCAGGCGAGAAACAGCTCTTCTTTGGCCTACGCCCACTCACCAATGAGCAAAAAGTATTAGAATCAAGCTTGATTGTATGGAGAGGGTTTCACCAATACCAGGCCCTCATTAGAAGAGGAGAGACTCCGATGATGCTATTGGCTCAGTCTCAATGGGGCGGAGGCTTGAAAACAATGAATGTTTTTTGCAGAATTTCTCATATTTGAGTCATAAAAATCCTCAGAATTCTGTAGAAAATGAAATGCACAATTCTAGTGCACTAATACATACTCTAACCCTACACTGGTGAATTGTTTGAGATGGACAATCCACATGTTCAGGGTTAGTGTCCTTTTAATATCCAGTATACACAGTTATCTCGTGTCACAGTGTTGTATCCTAGCTATATTGTAGTTTGTCACCCATCGCTCCACCAGTGGAACTCTGTAAGAATGATGTAATATAGAATGTTGGTGTCTGGAAACCACAGTTGGAGAAGGGCTGAGCAGCATGCTGGCTGCTCCTGGTGGGGCTAGTCCTGGACTGAACATCTGAACATGTAACTTATACAATAAATACTCCTGAAATACTTCAACCAGCCTGGAGTCAGTTACTACATTTTATGGCGACGAGTTGAAGCAAAGAATCTGCATGTGCTACCTCTATGGCCTCAATTTCAAGTCTGGAGTATCTGAGAACCTACTCTCAAGTTGAAACTACTCCTCAATCTACAGCTGCGTATATTCAACCAACTGGCACACCACAGCCCCACCAGTGACCTCTGCCATCGGTCGCCCACCACACAATCGTGCCAGTTCCTGCAAACATTGTTTTATCTGCAGCCCAAGCCTGTTCATGCTGTCCCTGATGATCTTAAAGAACCAACGCGTGGAGTATCACTAGTAATACTCATACTGTCAACAGTCTCTCCAGCAAAAAGCTTCTCGGGGGTGCAACAAGCTTGCCTATCGTGCTGTGTTCCCTGTTTTATTTGGGCCCTCAATCTATGTGGGAAACGTCGTGCTCTGACAGCAGGGGTGTTGGTGTGTTCTCGCAGCCAGTACATGAGAGGTGTGTTATTTCTTCCCAGAGGCGCACATTTTGCAGTGTTTCCCTGACTGGGGAGTGTCGGATTTCTCAGCTGTTTCTGCCTGCATCCTTCGTGCTCATAGCGTACACTTTCTTTAATGTGGACTGTCTGGCAGTGAATAAGTCCACTCTGTTGGGCCTTGTTGCAGCGACTGGTTCTGCTGACAGCAGCGCCTCTTGTGAGCCTAACTGCCGAGCCCTGGCAGAGGTGAAGCCGCTTGGAGGAATTTGGAGGTCGAGTTTCCTCCATGCTTGGTTGGTCGTGAGTACGTTATTAAAAAATTCATTTTTTTTTAATTACTTCATTGCCTCTGTGCCCCTCACTTTGGCAGTTCAACCGCCTTCCCTGCAGTTTAAAAAAAAAACAGCGCGCGTGTCACTTCACGCGCGACCCTACCTTCAGCTCTTCAGCCTCCTCGAGCCCTGCAGCGCAGTTTTCGTCACATCAGCAGCCTTTGATGCCTTGACGTGCCGAGAGCCACCCGGCTTTCCGTCCTGCTGCGTGATGCCATTTTGTAATCACAAATTCCTACTTACTCAGCGCACTTGCCAACCACGCTTTGTTGTTTTACGTGCGTGTGCTGCCTCCTTACTTCGTTTTGATGATAGCCGAGCCTTCAGGGAACCCTTTTGGATCTTTACTTTGCCAACGGAGATCATTTTTGGTGGATCCTTGGACATCGCATCATCAGGGGCGAAAGGCATCGCATCACTTCAACATTTCACCTTTAGTGAGCAAGTATGATTCTACGTTTGGGCTGTGAGTTTCTCTCCCTTGCTCTTGAACACATGCGCTGATGATTGAAGATCGCGCTACTCATTCTCATTACAAGTGACACCTTTTGTCAGGGACCTGAATCAGTCAGCAGTTAGTTTTCGAGTATACCCTGTGTTAGTGTTTCGTCTGCCTGTTCCTACTCCGGTGACAGGCACACCAGAGACATTTGGTATTGTTAAAACTACACAGCGTATTTTTCTGTTTAAGTTCTACTGTGTAGTCATGCAATAGTGTGTATTTCATATGAGATGCCATGTACACGTTGATTACCGGTTATCATTTATGTATCCCGAGTGTGTTAATTCATTTCACACTGTGCTACGTTGTTAACCTTACACAAGGTTGGGTGTTGGGTCACTGTCCCAATCATCATGTACACATCTATAGGCCTTTATACAAGGTTGTTTTACATGTTCTGTTTACAGTTTACCCTACATAGGGGTGGAACCCTTACGCGGGGTGTACAGTGTGGGTCTTGTTCCCATCACTACAGTCTTCAAAAATTAATTTACCCCACGTAGGGTGTAAAGCATGGATCTACCCCATCGCTACAGTGCACGTCAACAGACCTCCACACAAGGTCGTCGTTTCTTGTTTTGTTACCCTTCAGAGGGTGTGTTTTATGGGTTCCACGCCCATTGTTACAGTGCACAATGTTTTACCTCCACTCGAGGTGTCTCGCATGGGTCCTATTCCCTTTGCTCAGTGCACGTTGTCTGTTCCTCTCCACGAGGTGCGTCCTTCCACATGGTGCACAACATGTGACCTCAATTCGAGGTGCGTTAGTTCACGTACTTATTCACATTCATTTATACCCTTTCTAGTTGTGCACAATTTACAATTATTTACAATTTACCTTTCTTAAGGTGTGTAGTGTGAGTTGTTCTCTGTTTCCAATAGTGCACAACATATTAATCTCCAATCGAGATTGCCTTTGCACATTCGATTTGTTACCCTTTTTGGGTGTATGGTATGGGTTCCAGTCCCATTACCATAGTGCATGGTTTACGTTACACTGGGCGTTTGTATTTACTTTTAATGTTATGCTTTGTTTCATTGTCAACACTATAGCCCAGTGCTGTTCTCCATTTATTATTCAGTTTTTCATTACTTGATGGAGAAGTGTGAGTAATCTATTGTATTTCTCTTCTTTTCTGTCTCCTTGTTTCCTCCTGCTCTGACTTGCCTCCTCGCATACCTGCCTGGCCAGTAGGTGTGCAGGTCGTAGTCATTGATGGTTTCTCCTTCCACTCTTTCTTTTCTTTGGTTATATAAGAAGGGAAGATGGGTATTGGATTATGTTTCTGTTTTTTTCATATTTCCTTGTCTCTCCTTATGCTCTTCTTGTTTCTCTGGTTCTCTCTACTCTTTTCCGTTCATCTAGCTTCTGCTTTCTCTCTAAGTCCACTATGGTGTTCTTTCTGTTTTCCTTTTGGAAGAAAAGAGGATATGTTGTATCCTAGCTATATTGTAGTTTGTCACCCATCGCTCCACCAGTGGAACTCTGTAAGAATGATGTAATATAGAATGTTGGTGTCTGGAAACCACAGTTGGAGAAGGGGTGAGCAGCATGCTGGCTGCTCATGGTGGGGCTAGTCCTGGACTGAACATCTGAACATGTAACTTATACAATAAATACTCCTGAAATACTTCAACCAGCCTGGAGTCAGTTACTACACACAGCTAACAAAATATCTAATAACTCACTTCAACTTTATGTAATCATTGTGGGCCAGATGTACGACCTGCCAAATATCGCCTCGCAGATTGCGTCGCATTTGCGACTCACAATTTGCGAGGCGCTATTTGGCATGTACAACAGTGTGTTTAACACTGTTTGCGATTCCCAATGGGGTTGCAAATTGCGAGGCTCATGAATATTAATGAGCCTCTCGCAATTTGCGAGCCCATTGGGAATGACAGGCCCTCCCAGGGATGGTGGCCTGCTGGGCTCAGCAGACCACCATGTCTGGGACTGCTTTTAAATAAAGCAGCTTTTTAAAAAAAATGAAAACGGGATGCATTTAAAAAAATAAAAATGAAATGTTTTCCTTTCATTTTTTAAGGGCAGGCAGTGGTTCCTGGGACCACTGCCTTCCCTTAAAAAATATTTTCGCATGCATTTGCAAAGGGGAAGGGGTCCCTGGAGAACCCTTCCCATTTGCGATTGCATTACCACCTACTTGAAGTAGGTGGTAATTTATGAGTGTTTTGCGACCGCAATTGCGGTTGCAAAACATTCATACATGCCTCATGAGTCGCCATTAGGAAGGGAACGCCCCTTCCTAATAGCGAGTCGCAAAACCTATTTGGGAGTCGCTAATTGATTAGCGACTCACAAAATAGGTTTTGTACATGGGCCCAAGGTTTGTAGCGTGCGCAAACGGGTCTAAAACCCCTTTGCGCACGCTAAAAACCATCGTACATCTGGCCCTAAATATCTTATTTTATTACAAAGACATTTAATATGTGTTTTATTTTGAAACTTCTCGAAAAACATCTAGAATAGTCACATATCTAAATTAAAATATTAATGTTTATTTTTCATTGTGTGTATCACAATCATTCAATACATGTAAGAAATCGGAGTATTAGTTAATAATAATAATCACAGTCCTTGTCAGGGAGAATTTCAAAAATCCCTAAATAACCTGTGCTTAACCCTATGGTGGTTTGGCACAATATCAATGAGGCTTAACTTAGAGGCAACGTGGAAAGTATTTATTCAGTACTCAAACAGTAAAAAAGTAACAATATAACACAAGAAAAATCCCAAACCAATTTACAAAAATAGATAACATTTTAATAAGTAAACAACACCAAAATGACAAAAATCCAATCAGTACTAATCAACCTGGACAAAGTAATAAGTTCAGGACGACACAATGGAGTGGGAACAGGGCCAGGTTTGTCCTGCTGTATTTTTACCATCTCATTTCCGTAGGGTGCAGTGTGGTGCTGCGATGTGAGGCTCTGTGTCACTCTGCGTCGGGTCCGGTGTAGCCGCCGATCAGGAGCTGCAAGCTGCTGTGAATAAGTCTCTGCGTCGCCCTGCGTCGGATCCTTTGAAGCTGTCAATCAGGAGCTCTGTAGAGCGAGGCTCTGTGTCGCTCTGAGTTGCATCCATTGAAGCCATTGATCAGGAACTGCACAGTGGTGCGTTGCGAGGCTTTGCATTGGATACATTGAAGCCATCAATCAGGAGCTGCACAGTGGTGCAGTGCGAGGCTCTGCGTCACTCTGCGCCACTCTGTGTCGGATCCGCTGAGGCTTTTGATTGAGGAGGGAGAAGTGCAGTTTAACTCCAGCTAAGAGTTCAAGGCCTTGAGTAAAGCACTTGGGGGGTCAGAACTCACTCGCACAGAAGCCAGCAGAGGTCAGGTCCAGTTGAGTTAGGTCTGCTGGGAGGCAGGAAAGGCCTCTGGAAGCCCGTTGTGTCCCTGTAGCTCAAACAGGCGGTCAGCCTACTGACCCTTGAAGACACTTATGGGGGTCCTAGTTTCAAGGCAAGCAGGTCTAGTCTTCCTTCAAGATATTCAGAGAGCAGGGTCGTCCTCCCTCTAATCTTCACAGGTCAAGGAGTGTTCTGATTTCAGTTTTAGCACACTGCTAGACTGAGGGTGGGGTACAGCACTTTGTCTAACCCTAAAACTGGTTCTGGTCAATTCTCCCCTCTTCCCTGGGTTTGGCTGTAGCCTGGCTAGCGAAAGAAAAGGCAGGGGAGGGCCTAATGTCAGGTCTCTTTGTGTGTGCGGGGGCAGGTCCTTTTGAAGTGTAATCAGGGCAGGGCACAGCTCCTCACCACCATCCTGTCAGGGTGACTCACTCCCCTCTAGACCCAGGCCTTTTGTCCACTGTCTGGCCCTAATAAACATTTCTCAGTGGGGGTGCCATCAACAGTCCAAGGCAGCTGGCCATTCACAGGAAGGCCAAGGAAACTTTAAGCAGGGAAATGCCAACCTTCTAAAAGTGGCATTTCCAAAATAACATTTTAAAATCCGACTTTACTATTAAAGAGGATTTTAAGTTACAATTAAAATGAGTGGAAGAAGTTATTTTCTAGCTGTTTCTAAACAGAATTTAGCACCTATTAAATCTAATAAGGTAAATCAGTATTAGTCTCTGGGAGGCCAGCCTTGCAACAGTGAAAAATGACTTTGGGATTTTTCACTGCCAGGACATGTCAAACTTTAGATACACATGTCCTGTGTTTTAAATACCATGCACCCTGCCCTACAAGTGTTTAGGACCTACCTTAGGGGTGACTTAGTATTAAACAGGAAGGTTTAGGATTAGCAACTTGGTTATTTTACCAAGTTGAAATGGCAGATTAAAACTGCCCTACATGCTGCTGTGGCAGGCCTGAGGCATGTTTTAGGGAGCTACTTTAGTAGATGGCACAATGAGTGCTGCAGCCCACAAGCATTTAATTTACAGATCCTGGGAACCTGGAGAATCATATACCATGGACTTCTAAGTAAATTAAATGTACTAATCAGGTGTGTGCCAATTTTTCCATGTTTAAAAGGGAGATCACAAGCACTTTACTACTGGTTGACAGGTAGAAAGTGCACAGAGTCCTAATTCCAACAAAACAGGCTCAGCTACAGAAGGCAAAAATCTGGGGTGATCCTGCAGAAAGGGTACATTTCCAACAATATATATTCTTGATTAACATTATCACATGAGTAAATTATTTATTCATCCTGGTACTTCACAATAATTTGATTTAAGTGAATAAAAACTATTAAGATCGTGCACATTTTCTTTTAGCAATGCTCATTTTTTCAAAAATCTGGTCGATTTTAAATCCGCTTTTCTCTGTGCGTTTCCTTTGTTGTTTTATATATTCAAGTTTTTCATATTTTTACCAATTCTTAAATCGCAACCTCTCCTTGGGGAGAATCCACATTCATCCAATTTTGGGTCTATCATAGGCTAAAGCAATAGTGGACTTTATTCATCTTCTTTTGGTCACGCATGATGAAAAAAACGAGGCTGTGTGAGAGGACAGGGAGCACCGGGCAAAAACCGATGAGCAGAGAGAGGAGCCTGAGGAATTTAATTATGCAGAGAGTGTGGGGACCCTTCGCACTGAACAAAAAAGAAAAAGAAAAACATTAAAAAGAAATGAATGGCATTCTGTGTATGTATACTACTTTTTATGCCGGGCTTGATATCGAAGCTGTTGTCGGACCTTGCGTGATCACCATAAAGAGAGATTTCGGAAGAAGTAATGAAGGAGGGGCTTAGGCTCCTCCCACATGTTGATCTTCCTCGCTATAATTTTTAATTGGGCAGAAGATGTGCACTTCCACTGAAAAAGAGAGCTTGTACTGCACCTTTTGCCTTGTGGAAAGGTCTGTACTCAGTACAGTGAGCCAAAGTTTGCTACAACCACAAATAAATGATCAAGACTGATTGGTTAATTATGAAATGTTAGGACAAAGGCATCAAGCATCACTTCTTTATTGCAAAAAGCATATAGTAAAGGCAATACCTGTTTCACGGTGGATTGTTATTACACTGTGCTAAACAGGTTGACAGGCATTTCAATTACATGGAATCTCAGGGGCATATTCTCAAGGACTTATCGCCGAGTTATCTGCACTTTAGCGCAGCAAAAGTGGCGAAAGAATTATCGCCCCATTCTCAAGCTGGTGCAAACTGCCCATATCGCCAGTTTTCCAGCGATAGCTGCTGCAAAAAACATCACCACGGATGAGAGAGACAACTAACGCTAATGATATGCAGAGTAGGCGTTCCCGTGCAAAAACACCCAAAAACACCACTTCGCGATATTCTCAACGACCAGCCAGATCTGGGATGCGACCCAAAAACAGGCGATAAGGCGCATTAGCAACAGGGATTTAACACCTGCCTTTTACTGGTGTTAAGCAGGACGACTACCTGCAGTATGAAAGGGAGCCCAGCCCAGAGCCACACCTGAAGACCAACACATGTCATGGAGACACTGATCGTGCAGCTCGGAGACCCGAGAGGGCCACAACACCCACCGCCACCACCCCCAGCCCCCCCCCCCCCGGATCCCCTCCCACTACCACCGAGGCAGCGCAGAACAGGACAGCGGACGTTCCCAAAACGCACCAGCCTCAGAGACTCAACGCCAGAGGAAGTCATTGCCCACTACAGGCACAAAAGGACAACCATCCTCCGCATCCTGACCCACATTGCCCACAGGCTGACTGTACCAACACAGCGGACAACCAACATCCCTCCGCAGACAAAGCTGCTGGCTGTGCTGCACCTGTTGGCCCCTGGTACCTCACAAACAACAACTGCCAGAGTCGGAGGAGTCTCACGGCCAGCCCTATCAAACGTCCTCACCCATGTCATGGATGCATGTCCACAATAGCAATGGCGGGCCCCTGTATCCGCACCACACGACAGTTCCAATTCGTAGTGTTCCTGCGCAACCAACCCCAACGCCAGCCGTTGACAGACGCCACTGTGCCCCAGATCCAATACTGTAGTAACTGAAATGGGGGTGCGCATGGTCATGAAGTCCAGTAGTCAACAGTAGTGTAAAAACAGTCCTTTATTACAAATACACCAATAAACAATACGAAAAGCACAGCCAACGCCCAACGGGGAACTTCATCAGGGCAACGTGTGGATTCATGTAACTGCATATGCTGCGGGAACTCCCCAATACCATTCCATACTCCGGAAGTCAGTATCCAGAAACCTGTTGGACAAATGGTGATAATGGTCCGTAGAGTCACAAACCTAATCTGGTACAGTGTATAGCACTTGGACAAACCGGAATGCTCACAGGAAAGACAAATCCTGCACATAAAGACCGTAACAGAAGTACTTGTGGTCGTAACCTTCGTAGGAAAGAAAAGGAAGGTTACGGTCACACTAACTTCTGTTACGGTCTCATGATGCAGGATTACTCATACCTGTAAGCATCACGGTTTGTATCAGCTTGATACCCCTGCACCTTCACTCCCCCCACCCAGCCACGAGGGCATCGCTGTGACCGGTGGTGCCTACGCGATCCTGTGCGCCTGCTGCACCCCAGCCCTGGTCCCCAGACCAGTCCGCCAACCAGCGATGAGTGCCCGCCTCTGCGCACCCAGGCCACAATGCTCACCTGCCGCCATCGGCAGTCTGATAGCTGTGTCATTGGTGACCAAACAGAATATGGCAGTCCATGTCGAGGTCCAAGGTGAGTGTCGCAGAGTGCATCGGGGGACCGTGGAAGGTGATGATGCAGAGGGTAGAACCAAGCAGAAACAGGCCATGTGGCAGAGAAGAATGCTACCGCTTCCTTACTACCAGTAAGGCAGATTCATCCGCATCTTCGTCCTCTGATGTCTCATGTGCCTCACATGTGGGTGGTGGTGTTTTCGCTGCAGCACTGTGTGGCACTGACACATCAGGGGCCGGAGGTGGATTGGCTTCCGCACTGTGAGGCACTGACACATCACGGGGCGGAGATGTGGATGTCGAAGCAGCAGCAGCATTCATCTGCGCCAGGCCTTGTGGCAACAATGCCATGATGAGGATCTGCAGGGCATGGTAGATCCCAGCTACATCACGCTGGTGTGCAGCCATGGCAGCCATTCTTTCCGCTTGCACCCGCTCCATGTTCTCCATGGTCCTCCGCATGTGTACCAACTCCCGGATGACACCTCTGGAGCCACTCTGACTAGACAGTTGTCATTGTCTCTGAGTCAGGAGTCCAGCTATGTCATCCATGGTTCGTTGGAGAGCATGGAGCGGACTGTGGGTGTTCGTTAAGGACTGTAAGTGGTCCCTGATGTGACTTAGACACCCACGTATGGCATTGAGTTTGGCTGCCATGAGGTCGAACCCCACCCGCACCTGATCAGCCATCTTCTCCTGGCACCCTAACACACGGCGTTGGAAGGCCATGTGTTGTTCGTGGGGGTCCTGGGAGACAGCCGTGGTGGTGGGTGCTTCCTGCTGTGTGGTCTGTGCAGGGGTGGGGTTTCTCGATGCAGCTGGGCTACCCTGCTCCTGGGGGTGGGGTGCCGAAGCTGTCCATGAGCCGTTGGAGGGCGTCGGTGTCGATGGAGGGGAGGTCCTCTTCATCATCAGTGAAGAGGTGTACCGTCTGCTCTGCAGGAGGTGTTGATTCACCCTCTGCAATGTAAAGGGGAGATGCAGTTTAACATTGTTTTCACATGTATGTTGACGCATTGTACAGGTTTACATACAAACTTCATGACAATGTACATTGTGACTGTTTGGGAGGAGCTGCCTATTTGATGCGGGACAGTGGACATTTCGACAACATCACGGATGTGTGTTTGTACTTGTGCATGGGTTTGTTGTGAGATTAGTGATGTGTGGGGAGGCCCCCTCTGGGCACATAGTTGACGGGGGCCTACTTGCTGTTTCTAGGTGTGCTGCAGTGTGCCAAGGGGATCAGGGGCATGATCCAGAGTCATTGTGGGTGTGCACTGTGCTATACTTAATTGTGCATGTGTGCCATTGTGCCCATCTCCCCCCGTCCCCCCAGTCCCTGGTCATTACTCACCCTGTTGCTGTTGTGTCAGGTCATGTTGAGCAGTGTCCGGTCCCCCAACTCCTGCCACCGTCTCCACACTGATGACTGTGGACACCATTTCCTCCATCTCGTCCAGCTCCTCCTGTGGCGCTGGACTCCCACCTCCAGTCTGCATTGCTGCCTTCTGGTTGTTGCCGAGTTTCTGCTTGGTTTTGTGCTTCACATCATTCCAGCGCCTCTTGACCTCTTCCATTGTCCTCCTCAGCACTCCGATTGCATTCACCTTGGCCACGATGGACTGCCATATTCCATTTTTTGTCGCCAATGACACATTGGAGGTGACAAACAGTTGTTGATGGTATTTCATCACCTCCGTTATCAGGATCCTGTTTTCCTGCGGACTGAACCGCGTCTTCCTCTTCTTCCTGTCCTGCCCTTCCCTGACCCCGAGGTCCCGGCCTGGTCCTCTGGGGGCTTGTGGGGTTCTGCTCGTCCTCTGTTCCTGCTCCGGCTACCTCCATTGTGCTTCGCAGTTGTTTTGTTTTTGTTTGTGTTTTTTTTTTCTGCTTTTGTAGTGATTTTTCCCGCCTGACGTGTGTGAATTGCAGGCCTGGCGCTGCTTATCGCTGATTTTTGTATCGCGGTTGGGCCCATCGCGACTTTTTTCGCGTTCAGGTTTGGATTTTTATCGCCGTCCTGGTAATGTTATCGCGGACATTTGACGTGTTCTTGGGAGACTATCGCATGTTACCGCCGTGTTGAGAATAAGACGTTAACACAGAGTTATTTTCCCGCGATAGACGGCGATATGAAAACGTGCGTTAGCCTTTTTTGACGATGATTATCGCACGTTTTTGAGAGTATCCCCTCAGAGTACTATATTAGGCAAAGGTTTTGGTGTTGGTTACTCGGCCTGGTAAACCCAAAACGCAGACGATTCGAACTGCGACAATCTTAGTTATGTATCTTGTTTTGTCTAAAGTAATTTAGTAGAAATTTGTAATTTTGTTACTGTATGCCTGATGCATCCCTTGCAGGAAAGCCTATGCTTAATACAATAGGCATGAAGATGATATGGTGACAAGGCAATGATAAAAGTTGTAGGCCTGATGGCTTTATTGGCAAAAATCTGATCTGTCTATTATGAAAAGGTACAACAATGGCAGGAGGCCTTACTTATTTATTGTCGAAAGCCTATACTAAAGTCAATAGGCTTTTGAGGGTGGGCTGTTATTACGTAGTGTTAAAGGCTGTGGAAAGGTATTTCGTTACATAAAATCACACAGATTGCAATAGTACGCAATAGGTTGGAATCAGTTACCCCCTCTTACAACCCTGTATCTAGATTTGATAAACCCTTATTAGGTTCTCTTTGGAGGGGATGTATATTGTTTTGCCAACATTAACATAGTACATAATTGTAATTTTATGAGTAGCATTTAGCTGTTTATGTATTAAATTAGTTTCAGGTCTGGACTGACAGCATTAGCTATCTTTCAGATTTTTGTAATTAAAAGAAATGTAAAAAAATACGTATTACAGAGTGTCTGTAGCCACTCTGAGGTTATAGTTAGGGTGACCAGAGATAGAGATTTTTGTCTCTTAATAACTTTGCACCTGTTTGATGAATGTCTGCGAAACTTTGCAGACCTGGTGCCCCCATTTCATTCTTGGAGTCCTGGAAGGTTCGCTGCGTTTCATCAAGGGGTGCAGCGAAAAAAGGGGGTCCCAAAACTGGCTTAAAACCCAATGCATTTTACATAGACTTTTGTATTTTGCATAGTGCTAAAACCGTCATTCGGATTTTTATGAAATTTGGAAGGATTTTATATTATGGTGTGTAGACAATTCTGCAGGTAAGTATTTCATTAGTTTCAAGTGCTTTTAATTTAGTTATATCTGTGGCCACAGTAGTACCGCGGTACTACAGAGGTATACAATGATGACAAGTCATTAGCTGATTGGCTAATGACTGCATTTACAAAAGTTAAAGGCAGCCATCTTGTTTTCACCTGGAGATTCTCTGTGTTGTGTATTACGCTATTCAATGTAGGTAAGTATTATGTTTCCTATTTTTCCCATACTTTAGTACAGTGGTAATAGGTAGGGAAAAATAGTTATACGTTTTATATGTGTTGAATAAAAAATGCAGATTTTTGCGGGAGTACCACGCTATTGTGGTACCAAAAAAACCAAAACCCTGGAAGTACACTGTAAGACACTATATTTTCTTAATATAGTGTGCCAACGTGTTTTTCCAATTTTTTTTATATTTAAATATGCACTTACAAGTGTACGGAGTAGCGCGGTAATTACTAAAAATTACTGCAATATTTAAAAAAAAACAAAAAACATTTCACCGTACAGTGGAATAAAAATGTAGAAAAATTGATAAACAACAATGTGGACCTTTGAACTTCTTTTGGGGTACTGCAGTACTCCTACGCTATTCTGTAGTTTATAAAAACAAATATATAGAAAGTATAACTATTTTACTCTACCTATTATCACTTTACTAAAGTGGTAATAGTTAGGGCCAAAATACCAAACTTTATACGTACCTACATTAGCAGGCGTAACGCACAACACAGTGGAAGTGTATCTAAGAACAACAGGGCTGCCTTTAACTTGTGGAAAGCCTTTGATTACCTAATCAGCTAATGACTTGTGATAACTATGTACCGTGCAACTAAGACTAATTACCACCACAGTTCACCAAAATACTGCAATGAGAGATATCACTAACTTTACATACATTTAAACAAAAATACATTATTTCCATGCAGTACACAAAATAAACATCTGTGCACCATAATATCTAATCCGGACAATTTTTTATTTTTTTTAAAACAGATTTTATTGGATTTTTATGGCACATAAGGGGCCGAAGCCCACTGCATATGTTATAGAAACACATCAAATCAAAAATGCCAATAATTACATACAACCATATAACCTGCAAAACCTTCAGGTTGAACAACTGGAACATGACACAGGCTACCACAGATCTCACTGAATGCAGGATGTCTAGATATGTGTACACACGGACGATAGTGTTATGTGACTTGAGCAATGTAATGATCAGGTAGATGTATAATTCAAGTCCTATAGAGGGTCTGTTTGTAATAGAGGGGGTAAGTCTATGCCCCGGTATGTAGCCCAACGGGACCATATTTTTCAATGTTTCTGAGGACAACCTCGGGCCTCGAAAACCGCAATCTCTGCTCCCATGCATCTGTCATTTGCCTTCTTCCACCCACCTATTGCTGGGGGAGAAGTCCCTTTCCAGGTTTGGGCAATGTCGGGTTTTGCAAGTGTGCTACCCAGGAAGAGTAAATGTTGTTTGTAATGGTTCCTGCCAATCCCCTCCGTACTATGAAGCAGGAACAACCTAGGGTCAAATGGGAGATCCCATGATAAGACCTGTCCCAAGCAGGACACAACTTTATGCCACAAAGGCTGCAACGCGCTGCATCTCCAAACTGTATGTAGGAATGTGCCCTCTGCCTCCCCGCATCTGAGGCATGTAGGGGACTGAATGACCCCCATCTTCCAAAGACGGGAGCGTGTGAAATATACTCGTGGAGGTATTTAAATTGGATGTGGCGGTAATGTGTGGAGACCGCCGCACCACGGGGGCTGGTGAGGGCCTCCGACCAGTCGTGGTCTGTCATATCAGGTAATTCTTCTTCTCATGCCTCCCTGGTCTTATGTAATGTAGTGTGGGTGTGGGTGGTTAGTGTCTGATAAATCTGACGAATCTTGTGTGCTCCTAAGTCTCCTATCAGTAGTCGACCCTCTAGGGGATGAAACTCTGGCAGGGTGTCGATCGAGTGGATCAGGGGTGTCAGGGCGTGCCTCAACTTGAGGTACTTGTAAAACTGCGTCTGATGCAACTGGAAGTCTGTTTGTTATTGCTGGAACGATTTAAGAGTAGTGCCCTGCATGACATCTCCCAGAGTGGAAATACTCAATAAATCCGATTTGTGAAACCTGGACAGTGCCGCTACTGGGCGCAAGTATGTACCATGCCATAGCGGATTCGTCTGTGTCAAGCGGCCCTGCCAGCCCATATTTCTGACCATGTATCGCCAGAGTTGGATTACTGTTTTACTGGCCGGGGGTAGGAAGTCTACATTCACATGGCTATATAGGAGCCTCTGGAGGGGGATACCCTCTATTGCTATGTGTTCAAGCGCAAAAGCTGGGTCCATAGGCGAATTGTACCACCATTCATTTATAATCAAAAGGTGGGATTCCGCATAATAAGCATAGACATCCGCAGCTGCGATTCCCATGCAATATGTTGATTGCGTGCATGTCCGTAGCGCCACACGAATGGCGCCTCCATTCCACAAGAACTTATTTAAGATAGCATTGACTTGGGCCACCCACGTACGGGGGATACCATACGGGAAATTTTGTAACCGATAAAGTATTCGAGGTAGGGAGACCATTTTAAAAATTGACGATTGCCCATATAATAATAACGGTAGATGAGACCAGATTGTGGTCTCGTCTTGTAAACTAGTAAGGAGGGAATTAATGTTGTGTGTCCACGAAATTGTGGGGCAGGGTGAAATAAAAACTCCTAGGTATTCAAACCCCTCTGTCGCGTGGGACAGCTGCGTGGCCCATGTTCCGCGTCCCTGGTCACCGCATATTGGGAAGAGTACCGATTTGGAAGGGTTTATACCGAGTCCCATAAGTCTCTCCAAAGACCCGGAGAATCTGAAGGATTCGGGGTCCCGAAAACTATGGGTTGGTCTTGAAAAACAGCACATCATCCGCATATAATGCGATTCTCTCAGATTGTGTCTGTGACCACTCAAACCCCCGTGGATCGCGTCGCACCCAGGCCGCCAAATGCTCCCCTGCCAGGGCGAATAACAACGGAGACAGGGGGCAGCCCTGCCGTGAGCTGCGGCCTATAGGGAAGGAGGCCGACCTGTGTCCTGCAATACGGACTGAGGCTGAAAGGTTGGTATAAAGTAATTGAACATATGCCAGAAATCGCGTGCCGAGATTAACGAATCTAAAGAGTTGAAATAGATATGTCCAACTTACGGAATCGAACGCCTTGTCTATGTCGGCCAACAGGGTGGCCACGGGGCGGCTTAGCTCTGGGGCCTTCGCTATAGCATTATGGACCCGCCGGGTGGACCGATGTGGCATGAAGCCGGACTGATCGGGGTGGACCAACTCATGAATGCACGTACGAAGGCAGTCTGCGAGGACTTTACCCAGGAGTTTGGACTGAAAATGTATAAGGGAAATAGGACGATACGAGGAAGGGTCTTCCGGAGGGCGGCCAGGTTTGAGAAACAGGACAATTTCGGCGTGACGCCAATCAGGAGGTAGTATGTGGTGCTCGAGAGCCCAATGGAGCGCTTCCAGCAGATGAGGGCCCAACGTGGTCATATCTGACCTGAGAAATTCACTCGGGAAGCCATTGGGGCCAGGAGCCCGGCCCGGGCATATGCTGGCTAGTGCGGCACTGAGTTCTTCCACCGTTATGGGAGCATCTAGCTGATCTGGTGTATGGTCTGAGAGCTTTTTGGGGGGTATGTCTGTTAGGAATTCTCCTATCAGGGCGCTCGATATGTGCTCCCGCCGCGTGTAGAGTGAGGCATATTACACTGCGAACACTTGGGCCACCGCCGTTGGAGATGAGCGCTGGACTCCGTCCGGATCCCGGAGTGTTGGGACCGCGGCAGGGGACTTCGTGGCCTGGCACAGCCGATGGAGCATTTTGCTGGACTTATCGCCCCATTGGTAGATTCTGTGTTGTGACGCTAGCCAGATCTCTTGCGCTTCATTGGTAAGGTGTTGATGTATGTGCTGTTGCGCTAGAAGTAGATTGCAGCATGCGGTCGGGCTGGGGTCTATGACAAGTTGGGCTTCGAGGCCTCTCTGACGGTTCTGCAGCTCAACAAGTTGTGCAATGCGTTTGTGCTTTTCGCCCGCCCGGAAGCTGATGTCCACCCCGCGGATCGTAGGCTTGAGGGCTACCCATAGGATAACTTTGGACGGGGCTGAGGCGGTGTTGGATGTGAAATAATCTGAAATGGCCTGCCTTAGGGTCTCTTGATAAACCGGGTCTCGGAGACACCAGGGCGACATCCGCCACCGGAAGGGGGGCCTTTGAGGTCCCATACGGAGTTTGAATAGGACAGGGGAGTGATCGGACAATCCCCTGGGCAGAATAGAGATATGTCATATTCTATGGATGTAGCAATGTGGCATGAAGACATAGTCCAAGCGTGATAGCGAGCCATGGACGGCAGATAAAAGAGTAAACTCCGTCTCAGCAGGGTGGTAAGCCCGCCATACATCGGACCACCCCAATGTAGTGGCCAAGATATGTAATTTGGATTTTCTCATCTGAGGTTCGCGTCTCGGCTCGCGCAGGCAATTCAGGGGTGACATGACATCATTCCAATCCCTGCCCAGCAGTGTCAGGCCCTCCGGGAGTTCCCCCCAAAGCCGTGTGAATCTGTCTATAAAGGTATTTCTCAGGGGGGTGGGAGCATGTATGCTGCCAATATTCAGGTGTTCCCCGTGTAGTGTCCCAGATATAATGATGTAACGACCACCAGGGTCCAGCCAATGTTTGGACAAGACAAATGGGACCCGGCGGTGTATAGGGATAGCTGTACCCCTGGATCCCCTAGCGAACTCAGAATGATAAACTGTATGGTACTCAAATCTAGGGAGGCATGGAGTTTTATTACCCAAGAGATGAGCCTCTTGCAGACGAAGGATGTCTGCCTCACAGCGCTTGGCTTGTCGAAGAACCGCACCCCTCTTAATTTTATTGAGCAGCCCTCTTACATTCCAAGATACTATAATCAGTTCCCCGAGCTGGGGTGTACCTGTGTTTGCTGTCATCTATTGTGCGTGTAAAGAACATCTTGAGCCATGTGCATGTAGTAGTAGTGGTGCAGCCTCTGTGTACATGTGAGAACTCTAACTATAATAACCGAAAAATGTTGCAATTTCCAATACCCCAAACCCCCACCCTGATACTGCCACCAAGAAGGAGCATCTGTCGCGGAGGAGGAAAGCCCTTGGCCCCAACGGGGGGTCCCAGGGGACCTCGTCCAATCATATCCCAACTTCCCATGAAACATGAACAGAAATGTCCAGGGGCGTTGTAGTTCCTTGAGGTGACGTCCAAGCCGAAGTGGTGCTCCAAACGGTTTAGAGTTTACCAGGAGAAAGTCTACCCGATCTTGGCCGGGGATTAGAGAAATGAAGACGATTGTCCTTCCTTACGATTCCTCGTCCGGGGCCTGAGAGCGCCAATTTGATCTTGATCTATGTCTTCTTTTGGAATTATTTCTCTTTTGTCTATTTCGCTGCGAGCCCTGAGAAGAATCTGATTCCAGTGGCGGCAGTGTATGAGGTTTGAGATGTGTTGCTTCGTCCGCCCAGGTGAAGACCGCTTCTGGCGAGTCAAAGAAGTAGGACTTTGAGTTGTATGTAACTCTCATTCAGGCCGGATATAATAACATATATTGTATGTTGAGGCCCCTGAGTCTGCGCTTGGCTGCGGTAAAAGACTGGCGTTGTTGTTGTACCAGCCTGGTGTAGTCTGGGAAGACCATTACATGGCGCGACTCGAAGAGTAGCTGATCCTTGTGATTCCTGGAGTATTGTAAGATGGCGTCCCTGTCCGCATAATTCAACAATTTGGCAATCACTGGTCTCGGCCTTTCTCCCGAGGGTGGTTTCTTAGTCAGTGCCCGATGTGCCCTCTCAATGACAAAGCAGGTGGACAGCGAGGCTTCTGGCAGAAGGGCCTTCAGCCATTGTGTATTTAAGCGGTCCATGGAGGGGCCTTCACACCCCTCTGGAAAGCCAATAAAGCGCACACGGTGAGCTTATTCACCTTCTTTTGCAGGGCCGTTACTGTGTCTTCAACTGTTCAGATGCGTGTCTCCGCCTCCGTGATGAGGCCCAGGAGGTCCTGGCGTAGAAATGATACCTCGGTCCCCACGGTGCTGATTTGCACCTCAAGGGTATCCCGGTATTGGGTAATTGCTGCCAAGAGCGCCGCATTATCTGGGATCGGGCCTCCGGCTTCCCCTCCAGCTGCGCCGCCCTGGGCGGTAGTAAATTGGTCCAGGGTACTTTGCTTAGGGCCGGAGCCCCGGGGCTTATCCTTGCCCATACCGGCAGGAGGAAGAGGAAACGACTCGCTCCAGTCACCGTGCCGACTCACCGCCCACGCAGTGTCGAGACGGGGCCGATCTATCCTGGACGCCGTCCAAGGATCACCCAGCCGGGCGCTCCGCGAATCTCGACGAGCAACGACGCTATGGGCCGCCGTGTGACCAGGATGTATTTGCTGCCACAGGTGGACCCCCACAGCCGTCCCTTGACCGCCCGGCACCAGCGCCCTCTTTATCTGCTTCTGGAGCCCCAGCAGGCGGAAAACAACGGCCCAGCTCTGCGGAACGGGCGGCACCGACTACAAAGGAGGACTACCACGAAGATCCCCAGCGGGTCTTATTCTGGGCCTGGTAGGTGCAAATCTTCTGCGCCGTATTTGGGGCCAAGCTCGGCCGGCCCCTCCTCTCCGCGTGGTCCTGGTCTCCTCCGAGTCCCACCGCAGTTGTGGGCTCTTTGATGTTGTTTTTATTTGTCACCCTTTGTGTTTTAATTGCCCCCGCAAAGATGATTTTTAATTTAGAGAGGGCCGGGTAGGGCACGACTCTCCCATCTCAGCATCTCCGGCCCCGGGCAGGCTCGCCCCCGCGTGCCACAAGGCCCACAGTCTCATCTTCAGGGTAGAGCGGGCCGGGCACGCAGCGACCCAGCGCCACCAACAATTACGGCCTCGGCCTCATCGCGGGTCCCGCTGCCTCTCTGTCGGATTCCTGCCGACTGCGTTCTCCAGCGCAGGTGGCCCAAGCGAGCAAGGGCGGCCCCGCAGGGGGTCACCACATAGCAGCAAGTAAGCTTCTTCAGGGGCCGCGGACCCGCAGGCATCCCCGGACCAGTCCAGCCTTGATTCAAGCCGCCGCCACCCAGGCGGCAAGTCGTTGCAGCACTGTATCACCTTTGGGGGCCCGGCACAGCTCTCGTCCACCTCCTTGGTCGCGTCTCGTCCCGGGCGCCAGGCCCAAGGAAGGCACCCACCCCACGCAGGCCCAGGCCCTCACCGCTTATCGGTCCATCGCGGCCGATTCCAGCTGGAGGGCCACCATTTTGCCTCGGCGTGGGACGCCCATCTGTCCCCAGCCGCCGATGTAGTCAGGATGTTTAGTTTGGGCAGGATCATTTGCGGATTAATGCAGATTAGCGGCTTAGATGCCCGGAGCCTCGTCAGGCTCCGTCCGCCATGATGGCTGTCCAAGCCACGCCCCTAATCCGGACAAATTTAAACAAAATAACACTTACAGTTTTGGAACAATGCACAGCAATAACACATATCACAAAATGTAAATATATTAAAATATTACATTACTTACCACTAGACAAAATAAATATCTTTGCAACATAATATTTAATCCTGCTAAATTTAAACAAAATACCACTCCTGGTTTTGGTACAAAACAAAATATAAAGCTACATGGCTGATTGTTATCTTTGGTAAACACAGCCATCAACCTATCACATCACCAGTTCCAAGCCCCATGCATTGTGGTATACCGTTAACTGTACATGCCACTATAGCACAATATGTGAAGTACGCTTTATACAATTTATAAGTTTACAAATACTTACATTATATATATTACCCCCCCACAAAATTGACATTTAGATATTATAATTGATAATCTGAAGATATTACATTGATATGTTTTCATATAATTTTATGGTACCTTTTATTTAATTCACACACTCCACTTTGCACCACACCGGTCTTTAAGAGTTGACTTTATGCCACGGCACTCTACACTATTTACAGTATGTCAGGCCACTTTACGACACTCCACTATACGCCACTAAATTCTACTCTAAACCATTGTACGTTACTCCACTGTACTCCATCCAACTACACTGCACGCCACTCCACTGTACACCACTATACTCTGTGCTATTATACAGTTCACTACTGTGATCTATTACACTTTTATGTATGCCACTTTACTCGACGCCCCTACACTATACTGCTCCCAACTGTACGCTATTCCACTGTACGCAACTTCACTTTATGCTATTCCACTATATGCTATTCCAATATACCCCACTTTATGGTACACTACTGGAGTGTACCCTATTCCAGTGTACACTATTCCACTCTATGCAATCAATTCTACTAAAATGCAGTATATGCCACTGCAGTGTACCACACTATACTGTATGCTATTTCAATTATAAAAACTACATTCTGCGCCACTTCAGTCAATGACACTTCAGTCTGCATTACTAGACTCTACACTTCTATAATTAACCCTGTTTAATTCTACGACACTCTACTGTACGCTACTCCACTATATACATCATAAGACTTAAAGCTAGTAAACTCACGTTATTACAGTAAATACTATTCTATTGTACACTAATTTACTGTATGGAGCAACACTTTATGGTACACCACTATATACAATTGCACTGCACCCTGTTACACTGCCCCTTACTGTACTGTATGCTATTACACTCTGCACTACTGCACTGTACGGCACTGCATTATACGCCACTACATTTTACACAATTTTGATTTACAACACTACACTAAACCACATTCTACTTTATGAATGCACACTGTACACCACTGAACTGTACGCCACTCCACTGTATGGCACTTCACTGTACCCCATTCCAGTGTACGCTATATTCCAGTTTACGCCACTCCACTCTACCACACTTGACTGTACACTGTTTTAGCATACAATATTTCAATATATGCCCCTACAGTATGCAACACTCCACTCTGTACCACTTCACTGTATGGCACTATATTGTTTTGAATACACTCTACAATATTTACAAAATGTAATCCACTTTACCCCTCTCCACTTTATGCTATCCCACTGTATACCAACACATGATAAGGTACTATGCTTTATGCCACTGCAATGTATGGCACTCTACTGTATCCAACTGCAGTGTACATCACTGCACTGTATGTGACTCCACTCTACTGCACTCTGCTGTATGCCATTCCAGTATATGCCACTCCAATTAACCTCATTCCACTTTATTCCAGTCCAGTATACCAAAATATACTGTACCACAGTAGACCTTACAATGCTATCCACCACTATATTATACCACACTCTATAACACTACACTCTAGAACAGTAAACTGTACTAATATTACACATTTGTTATTAACATCACAAAAACCATTGAAATTCACACAAAAAAGGGTAAACATAAGTTATACTTAGGTAAACTTTATTTATGTTTACTATACAAACTCAACTTAAACTACACTAACATTAGAAATTGTACAGTTATAGTTATATCTTAAATTTCTCATTTAAGCACCACTTTCACACTAATATAAGTCATACTTATAACTCACATTGCAACGTAGGCACCACCATCAAATGAATTCACATAACTCGCGCACCTCTGTACACAGTCTTCTTACCTCACTCGCCACAATACATTAGTGCTGGGGTGAATGACAGAGTGCACTGAGTGTCTGAGCTCACCACTGACTGAAGAGAGACTTTCAGTTTAAGCTGACCTATTAGCCAGTGTCAGTGCTAGTTTAAGAAGTTCACATCTGATAAATGGAGTGGGTTGATGAAAGTCTGAAGAGCAACCCCTACAGACAATGCCTAAAGCAAGCTGAACAGTCCAATGGCTGAAAGGGGCTGTCTTAAAGCCCCTTTGCGTGCATTCATGAGTGTGTGGTGTGTGTGTACTGTGTAGTGTGTGATATGTGGGTGTGATGACATGAGCTTTCACCAGACAACTAAGGCTGCTTGTTGGCGAGACCTAAAAAGTAAAGCATGTATGCACCAAGTGCCACAAGCCCTGTAAAAATGTCACGAGCATGTGGCTGACAGACAGACTCGATCTTCAAGCATGTCCTATCCCTATTATTCAAGGAAAGTCCTCCATTACATTGGTAGGGGTACATACTATTTGTTGCAGCCATTTCAGTGTCATGGCTTTTGCTTATGGACATTTCCATCATCGTACACCATCTAATCATTTGCCATTTAATAGTAAGTAGGATAGGATTGGGGCAAAGGAAGGGGATATGGATGTAAGAGAAAGGGTTCAGGTTAAGTGGGCAAGGGGTAAGGGGGTAAAGGATAAAGTAGTTTAGGGGTTTAAAGTAATTGAGACTGAGTTAAGAGTAAGGGGCAACGGTATAAGAAGGTAATTCTAAGGGGTTATTAGTAAGTGGTATATAGTTAGAGGTTAGGTGTTAAAGGGAAGGATAAGGGGATATGAGCAAAGGATAAAAATGTTGGTGGGGTAAAGGGAAAGTGAGTAGGGGTTAAGGGTAAGTGTAAAGGTACAAGGTGGTAAGAGGTTAAGAATGTAAAGCTAAGGGTAAACTGGGTAAGAGTTTATGTGCAGGCAAAGTTAGGAGCTAAATGTAAATATAAGGGTAAATAATAGAGGGTAAGAGGTTAAAAGTGTAATTCAAAGGGGTAAGTTTAAGGGGTAAATAGTAAGGGTTATGGGTAATGTAAAAAATACAAAGTAAAATTACAAACGATGAGACAGTGACAATGAAGTGGTAAAAAAAGACCCACAGAATTGTGAGGAATTGGTCAATGATGAAAAATCTGCAATGAAATGGAAGACAAACTAGCAGCAGGGGAGGCAGCAGCATGAATCCCTGCATGGAAGGCAAATGAATATAGGCTGTCAGCATTCAAAGTAGATCAGGGCATTAAAAGGACTAAAACATGAGGGGGGCGTGGCTTGGCAGGCCAACACGGCCGACGCAACCTAAAGTAGTTCCGTCTGCCCGAGCCGTGATTCGCCGTCATCCATTATAAATCCTGACCCCAGCACACAATCCTGCATCGACGAGTATGCACAACGGTCCGTACTATATGGCTATCCTGAAATAAGACCGGTTTCGTCACTAAACAGGCATACTCCGACGCTGACTCGGCCCGGTCCGCACGGCCTCTGCCGGCGAGACTGATGTGGTGAGAGCCGTGCCGCTAGCGCTGCGGCGGAGAGGACGACCAACAGAGAGCAGGACTCGAGGTGAGGTGACCCCGCAGTAGATCTTGCGGAGGTGGGCGCAGCCCTGTTGTTTGGCAACCACCGGCGGCCCTGACGATCGCTGCGCCAGTCGTGCGCCGGAGGGCTGTGTGGGATCAGACGCATACTGAGGCGCCCTGCAGGCCCTTATAACCTGGCCCAGATTACACCCGCAGTCTCTGAATGGAGGTCGCGGTTTTCCGCATGTAGGGATCGTTGACCCGTGAGACGAGGCCGGCTGGAGACAACCGGTGAACTGCTGGAGGCCACCCGGGGGGCTCCATCGAGACGTGGCACAGAGGGCGGAGACACCACGGCCCCATGCGGTAAGGAGACACGCATCCACAGTTAAAGTATCGAGCGCCCCAGGGCCCATTATTAATGCTTGAGATCCGTTGCAGCGCTTGCCGTTGGGGAGGTGCCCTTGTATTCCCGGTGGGCCCTGTGTCCGAATAATTAAAAGTGCGCACGTTCGGAGGGCTTAGTTGAATGGAGGGGCCCCCTGGTGCCGGATAGACGGGGCCGCTGACCGCGTCCCCCTGGGGGCTCCTTCCGCTCCGCAGACGCTGGCTATGAGAGCCTAATCGGGCCCCACGCAGCACCCAACCGGCTGCCCAGGCTACAATCTTGTTTGCTGACACCCAGTGGGGACATCGACAGGAAGCAGAGCCCAACAAAATAGACAATTACCACGGCACGTGGCTCTTCCGGAGGAGGTCGCCCCCCCCACACCTATCAGACCATATCCTACAGCAATTGAGCCTCTGACCCTGAAGAAATCGACCCACCGTGGCTGAGAACAGGTCGGGGGTCCGGTGAGTCCGGTTCCCTTGGGGAGCCCACTTGGCCGGCTTCCTGTGGCGGCAGAAGCGGCCAAGCTAGGCTTGGTGCGGCTTAAGGCCCAGGGGCTGGAATCTGTGAGGCCCGGCCTGGGACTTTGCTCTAAGGGGTTCCGTGCGACGCAGGAAGGTGCATCGGCTCACACTTATAGGCACAGGAGCTTCGTAGCGGAGACCAGTGAAGGTGCGGACACAGCGCTACAGGAGGGCGAACCTGTTTGCAATATCGTATCCTGCACTCCCTTTCTCCTTGCGCACTCCCGGTCACCATGGGCAAAGACAAGCAGGCGGCTGCTGGTGCCAAACAGAGCACCGTGGATCATTTCACTACTGCCTCTGGCAATTCGAGAGGAGAAGCAGCCGGTGGGCCAACTCCCGATAACGCGACGCTGTTGGCGGCGATCACCCAGTCGCGGGAAGCCCTGGAGGCGAAGATCGGTGCCGTTGGGTCTGAGGTGTCATTTTTACGTCAAGATCTCCGCAAAGCAGTGGACCGCATCACGGAGGCTGAGACCGTGTGTCTACTAAAGAAGATACAGTGGCCTCCCTTAAAAAAAGTAAATAAGCTCACGGTGGAGGCGCAGGAGTTAGTGTCTCGAGTAGAAGATGCCGAGGGCCGCTCGCGGCGCAACAACGTCCGCTAGTTGGATTCCCGGAGGGCTGCGAAGGCTCCTCCATGAACAACTTCCTTACAAAATGGCTGAAGTCCCTGCTACCAGAAGAGTCCCTATCTTCATGCTTCGTGGTGGAAAGAGCTCATCGGGCGCTGATGAAGAAGCCCCCACCCGGTGAACGGCCACAGCCAGTAATTGCTAATCTCTTAAATTATGCGGATCGTGACGCAATACTCCAATATGCAAGAACCCACAAAGATCGCCTGCTATTCGACTCACACCCAATAATGGTATTTCCGGACTATACCAGACTCGTACAACAACATCGGCAGTCCTTTGTTGCTGCTAAACGCAGGCTGCGTGATCTCAATATCTCTTACATGCTGCTGTATCCCACTCGGCTGCGCGTGATATACAACTCGAAATCATACTTCTTTGACTCTCCGGAAGCGATCTTCTCCTGGGCGGACGAAACAATCCATATCAGGGTACATACCCATCTGCCAGTGGAATCAGACTCCTTGCAAGGCTCGCACAGAAGCAGACAAAACAGAGGCAACTCCAAGAGGCGACATAGATCTCGATCCAACTGGCGATCACAAGACCAAGAGGAAGTCACATAATGTTCAATAATCGTCAAAAGCCAACGGTCATTCGGACTAGACAGATGATACCTTCCTCGTCTCTTCTCACAGAACGGCTGGGACAACCGATTGGGCTCTGGGCTACACACGGCACTGCTACGCTCCCAGACTGTTATAGTTATGTTCATTAATTTGGGGACATTAGGGTATGTTTGGTGGGGCTCTCGGCGCTCCCCCTGTTGGGGCCCCAACGATTCCACGGCCGCGACAGGTACTCCTTGTTTATGGAAGTGTGGGGGGTGGGGCTGGGAAGTTTTGTTATGTTATGTTTACAAAGTCATAGACACCGAACACTCACTTAGAATACACTTCGGCACTAACGCACCGCAATATGGGATATATGGACGTCAATGGCATTACATTCTCTTAACGCTCAACTAGGTGAGCTAAACATAGTGTCCTGGAATGTCAGGGGATTACTTAGCAAGATCAAGAGGGGGGCGGTGTTTAGACTAGTTAAGCGCTGCGAAGCAGATGTTCTCCTACTACAGGAGACCCATCTTCTTGGGAACAAAACTCCATGCCTCAATCGATTTGGATATTCCACAATATATCATTCCGAGTTTGTGCGGGGTTCCCGAGGCACAGCTGTCCTAGTACACCGCCATGTCCCTTATACCATATCAAAACACTGGTTAGACCCTGGAGGTCATTACACTATTGTTACTGGTACACTGGGGGGTGAACAGATAACCATTGGTAGCATTTATGCCCCACCCCCACTGGGTCAAACATTTATAGATAAGGTTTCACAGGTGTGGGGAGAGCTGCCTGAGGGCTCAGTACTTTTCGGGGGCGATTGGAACGACGTTATGACACACCAGGATCACTGGCGTCCTACAAGACAAGAACCCAAGGCCCGCAAGTCCAAACTTAATCTCCTGGCTGACACACTGGGGTGGTCGGGTATGTGGCACGCTCACCACCCCTCAGAGAGTGGCTACACCTACACCTCGGCAGTACACAACACATTATCATGACTCGATTACATTTTTCTTCCCCATAGCTATATGCATAGGGTAGCATACATCTCTATTCTTCCTAGGGGGCTGTCCGACCATTCACCAGTACAGCTCAAGCTACGCCTTAAATCACAACGGCCTCTGTTTCGATGGCGTATGTCTCCCTGGCACCTTAAAGACCCCAATTACCAGGAAGTCCTTCAACGAGCCATCACTGACTATATCTCGACGAACACCGACACTGCCCTGTCCAACATCATCCTATGGAAGGCTCTCAAGCCTACACTCCAAGTTGTCGATATAAGTTTTCGGACAGGCGAAAAACATAAACGCCTCGCCCAAATATTAGAACTGGAAGATCGCCAACGATCTCTTGAACGACAGGTAGTAACTGGGACCGTCCCGGTATCACGAAGTATCCTCCTTCAAATCCAGCAACAAATACACCAACTCACCACCAACGAGGCACAAGAGACCGGGTTGGCCACATAACACAGGATATATCAGTGGGGCGACAAGTCCAGTAAAATGCTACATCGGCTATGCCAGGCCAAGTCAGCCCCTATTCCCGTCCCGGCACTGCGTAGTGCCGAAGGAGAACTATGCACTTCCCCAGAAAAGGTGGCCCAAGTCTTCGCCACATATTACGCCTCCCTATATCAGCAAAGAGAATATATATCTGAGGCCCTTATAGACGAATTTCTATTAGATATACCCCCTAGGAAAATTTTTGATCAGATACGTGATACATTAGACGCCCCTGTAACCGTAGACAAACTAAGGGCAGCACTGACCAACACCCACCCTGGCAGAACACCTGGTCCCAACTGATTCCCCAGTGATTTTTTGAGGCCACACATGACAACATTGGGCCCACATCTTCTCGTGGCTCTTCACGAGGCACTTGAAAATCATGTCTTACCCCCTGACTGGCGTCACGCCGAAATCGTAGTATTTCTAAAACCTGGTCGCCCTCCCGAAGATCCCGTCTCATATCGCCCCATTTCTTTGCTCAACTTTGAACCTAAGCTCCTTGGCAAAGTCCTAGCTGATCGCCTACACTCGTGCATTCAAGACCTCATCCACCCAGACCAATCTGGCTTTATGCCACAGCGATCAGCATCAGACGAGTCCACAATGCTCTCCCTAAGGCCCAAGAATTGGGTCGACCCGCGGCCGTTTTGTTGGCCAACATTGATAAGGCGTTTGAATCCTTAAGCTGGACTTACCTTTTTAAACTCCTTCACGCCCTTAACTTTGGACCTCGATTTCTAGCATATATCCAACTGCTATATATGGACCTCTCGGCCTCGGTGCGAGTGGCGGGGCATCGCTCGCCCCCTTTTTCTATCCACCGGGGTACACGGCAAGGCTGTCCCCTATCCCCGCTATTATTTGCCTTGGCCATAGAGCCTTTAGCTATTTCAGTGCATCAGGATCCACTGATTCGTGGGTTTGAATGGTCGCGTGAATGGTCCGACAGAATCGCTCTATACGCTGACGATGTCCTCTTTTTTATGACCGACCCATGGTTCTCTGGGCCCCGTATCCTTCAGATCCTGCGTGTATTCGGAGAAACTTCGGGATTAGGCGCAAATCCCTCCAAATCTATACTTTACCCAGTATGCGGGGACCAGAAACGCCAGACTTGGGCCGCGCAATTATTCCACGCCACTGATGGGTTTAAGTACCTAGGGGTATTCATTTCACCATGTCCTATGACCTCATGCACCCACAATATCACCCCACTACTCACAGCAGTTCGAGATGAGACCACAATCTGGTCACAGCTACCTCTATCACTATACGGTCTATCGGCCATTTTTAAAATGGTTTCGCTGCCCCGCATATTATATCGGCTACAAAACTTTCCTTAGAGCATCCCCTATTCATGGTTTACTCAATTGAATGCACTCCTTAACAAGTTCTTATGGCAAGGTAGGGCGATTCGAGTAGCTTTAAGCACATGCGCACAGTCAACTTATTGCGGAGGCATTGCTGCGGCAGATACATATGCATATTACACCGCATCTCATCTCCTAGTCATTAATGAGTGGTGGTATAGCTCACAATCGGATCCTGCCTATACAGTGGAACGGCTGGTACTGGAGGGCACTCCCTTGCTGAAGTTCCTTTACAGTCGGATAAGTCTTGACACCCTCCCCCCAGCCAGCAAAACAGTCATACAATTATGGCGATGCGCAGTGAAAACCATGGGCTGGTTGGGGCGGCTAACACAAACGGCGCCGCTATGGCAGGGCACATATGTGCGCTACATCTCCGCACTGGCGGGCTTTCACAAATGGGACCTCCTTGGAATTTCCACGCTGGGCGACATTATGCAAGGCTGCATTCTTAAATCCTTTCAACAACTACAAGCTGAGTTCCAGCTACACAAATCACAATTTTACAAATATTTACAATTGAGACATGCCATAAACCCCCAAATCTGTCAACTGAAGGAACTTACTGAATTCCACCCCCTAGAGGGCCGCCTATTAATGGGAGACATAGGGGCACACAAGATCAGGCAGATCTATCAGACTTTGATTACCCACATACGAAATATGTTACATAAGACCAGAACCGCATGGGAAACCGATCTATCGGCTATGACTGATGATGACTGGACCGAGGCCCTGGCTAGTCCCCGGAATGCGGCGGTTTCTTTGCGATACCGCCTTATTCAATTTAAATATTTCCATCGGGCATACTATACCAGATCCCGCCTGTGGAAAATAGGTGTCATTCAGTCCCCCCAATGCCTTCGTTGCGCGAGGCTGAGGGCACATTTTTGCATACGGTGTGGAGCAGTGAGGTGCGGCAACCATTTTGGCGGAATGTCACGTCCTGTCTTGGGCGCGTCTTAAATTGGACTATTCCACATGACCCCAGATTGTTACTACTCCACAGCACAGAAGATATTGGCGGAAACCGATACAAAGAGCATTTGTTGCTCCTGGGCCTAACACTGGCCAAAAGGGACATAGCTCAGAAGTGGAAGGCGATTGATCCCCCGAGTCTGGGGGGATGGAAGAAAGCCATAGATAGATGTATGGGCGCTGAAATCATAGTCTTCCAGGCCCGGGGCTGCCCGCAGAAACACAGAAAGATCTGGTCCGGCTGGGTGTCATATCGAGGTATTGATTTACACCCTCTACCACACCCCGACCCTCCATTATGTCCCTAGTAACATGCATGTCCCCTTAATATGCCATAGACTGACAATCCTGAATGTGGATCTATACACATGTCAATACACGCGGCTGCGAGCCATCAGTAGTGTTCGGTGCGACCTTTTAGTTGATTGGCCTGATGTTTTACAGACCAAATTGTTGTTGTACATAATAACATGGTACTTTCAATATTGCTTGTTAATTGTAATATATATGTTGGGCATCGCCCGCTCTGTATCTATGAAAATAAATAAAATTTGTTGTAAAAAAAAAAAAAGGACTAAAACATAAACGAGATATATATTGTCTGTATAGTTGCATAAAAAGGGATATGTGCACATATGTGGTGGAGCTTTGAGAAGAATGTGGTTATACCCTGTCCACAGCTGCTCGGCTCTCAGTGTGCATATGTGTGACATTTCTGTTCGTGAAGTGCCTGTGTGTGACATTTACAGTCCGCATGGGCGACATTTTGAGTGACACTTAATCGCAAGCAGTTCTTTTGTGCAGTGCAGAAACTGACGTGTGCCATTTGTGGTGGACATGTTAAAATTACAAGTACCTCTTTGAAGGGGAAAAAGCAGAATTAGATTTTCCAATCATGGCTGCCACGCAAAGGAGTTATTGATATTTTTGAAGTTGTCCTATGTCAGGTTGCAGCATACCGCCCGCAGTGCGTGTGTATTATAACTTTTAGGGGCAGTAAAATAGTGATTTATGTTTCAACGCAGGAACACAGGGTGATATGGTTTACAGCACATACATTGACGTGCTTTTTGCCTTTTCTGAGGACATCACTCAGCTGGCATCACATTTCAAATAACAGACATCTCCTTCTCCTGCCTGGGTTTGCATGCACCCTTTTAATCTATGGTTTACAAACTGATTTGATTGTGGACCATGCATAGATTTTTCTTCGCTTATATAGAAAGCGTATACTGTTCCATATGAGGTGCGAGGAGCCCGCGTTCTCCTCTTTTTATCTTCCATTCGAGTACATGTAGTTTTGTCTTACATCTGGAAAACTATAAGTACCAGAACACAAAGAAAAAAAAAGTTGTACTTTGTATTGAAAGCAGAGTTTTTAAGTTAAGCAGGCAGATTTTCTTTATTACTGTTCATTTTACATTTCTGGAGGCTCTCTCAAAGCCACAGTTTTTAAATTTTAGCTGAAACCCCGAGTCATGCTGCTGCAATAAAAACGCCTTGTCACTGTGTCAGCCGTTTGTACTATACTTTTGCGATTTTTACTGCAAAAAAAGTATTGCTACTATCCCAAATAATGACCCTCAATTTACAGACCTCTAAAAAGTGTAAGGCCGATTTGATGTCTTTGCAATTTCCCCCTAAGATTGGTCTTTACGTAATAGCAGTGGCGGCTAGCTTAAATAAACAAGCATTGGCATAACCAATAGGTCTCGCCTTTGGGACCTTATAAGTGTTTAGCCAGAGATATTGACTTTGCTTATGTCTTTAAGCTGTGCTGTACAGAAGTCTGCAGCATGCTGAAAAGTTATAATAAAGAAGTGTCAGAAGCATTTTTGTTACCTTATATATGACCAAGAAAGCATTATGTACAACTGAACGACAATATTAAAAAAGTATTAACAATAAATAATGTCTTGAGTTTTTTTATGTCCTTTCAATGCTGGCAACTTCTATCTGCCTGTTCCAATGGTTGCTTGTTATGGTTTTTTTTGTTATGGGGGGGCATAAATAACAAGAGGGTGAAGGTTGGGAAATAGTACCTGTATAACAGTCAGTGAGAGAGTCAGTCAGTTAGTCGGTCAGTCAGTGAGAGAGTCAGTTAGTTAGTCAGTTAGTGAGAGAGAGTGAGAGAGTCAGTCAGTCAGAGAGTCAGTAAGAGAGTCAGTCAGTCAGTCAGTCAGTGAGAGAGTGAGAGAGTCTGTCGGTCAGTCAGTCAGTGAGAGAGTCAGTCAGTCAGTCATTGAGAGAGAGTGAGAGAGTCAGTCAGTCAGTCAGTGAGAGAGTCAGTCAGTCAGTCATTGAGAGAGAGTGAGAGAGTCAGTCAGTGAGAGAGAGAGTCAGTCAGTGAGAGAGAGTGAGAGAGTCAGTCAGTGAGAGAGAGAGAGAGTCAGTCAGTGAGAGAGAGAGCGAGAGTCAGTCAGTCAGTCAGTCAGTGAGAGTCAGTCAGTCAGTGAGAGAGTGAGAGAGTCAGTCAGTCAGTCAGTGAGAGAGTGAGAGTCAGTCAGTCAGTCAGTCAGTGAGAGAGAGAGTGAGAGAGTCAGTCAGTCAGTCAGTGAGAGAGTCAGTCAGTCAGTCATTGAGAGAGAGTGAGAGAGTCAGTCAGTGAGAGAGAGTCAGTCAGTGAGAGAGAGTGAGAGAGTCAGTCAGTGAGAGAGAGAGAGAGAGTCAGTCAGTGAGAGAGAGTGAGAGAGTCAGTCAGTGAGAGAGAGAGAGAGAGTCAGTCAGTGAGAGAGAGAGTCAGAGAGTCAGTCAGTGAGAGAGTCAGAGAGTCAGTCAGTGAGAGAGAGAGTCAGTCAGTGAGAGAGAGAGTGAGTCAGTCAGTCAGTGAGAGTCAGTCAGTCAGTCAGTCAGTGAGAGAGTCAGTCAGTCAGTCAGTGAGAGAGAGAGTGAGAGAGTCAGTCAGTTAGTCAGCCAGTCAGTCAGTGAGAGAGTCAGTCAGTTACTCAGTGAGAGAGAGAGTGAGAGAGTCAGTCAGTCAGTCAGTCAGTGAGAGAGAGAGTGAGAGTCAGTCAGTCAGTCAGAGAGTCAGTGAGAGTCAGTCAGTACGTCAGTGAGAGAGTCAGTCAGTCAGTCAGTGAGAGAGAGATTGAGAGAGTCAGTCAGTCAGTCAGTGAGAGAGAGAGTGAGAGTCAGTCAGTGAGAGTCAGTCAGTCAGTGAGAGAGTGAGAGAGTCAGTCAGTCAGTGAGAGTCAGACAGTCAGTCAGTGAGAGAGTCAGTCAGTCAGTCAGTCAGTGAGAGAGAGAGTGAGCGAGTCAGTCAGTCAGCCAGTGAGAGAGAGTGAGAGAGTCAGTCAGTCAGTCAGTCAGTGAGAGAGAGAGTGAGAGAGTCAGTCAGTGACAGAGAGAGTGAGAGAGTCATTCAGTCAGTGAGAGAGTCAGTCAGTCAGAGTCAGTCAGTCAGTGAAAGAGTCAGTCAGTCAGTTAGTGAGAGAGTCAGTCAGTCAGTCAGTGAGAGAGAGAGTGAGAGAGTCAGTCAGTTAGTCAGTCAGAGAGTCAATGAGAGTCAGTCAGTCAGTCAGTCAGTGAGATAGTCAGTCAGTGAGAGAGAGATTGAGAGAGTCAGTCAGTCAGTGAGAGAGAGAGTGAGTGAGAGAGTCAGTCAGTCAGTGAGAGAGAGAGTGAGAGAGTCAGTCAGTCAGTCAGTGAGAGAGAGTGAGAGAGTCAGTCAGTCATTTAGTCAGTCAGTCAGTGAGAGAGAGAGTGAGAGAGTCAGTCAGTCAGTGAGAGAGTCAGTCAGTCAGTGAGAGAGTCAGTCAGTGAGTCAGTCAGTCAGTGAGAGAGTCAGTCAGTCAGTCAGAGAGAGAGAGAGAGTGAGAGAGTCAGTCAGTCAGTCAGAGTCAGTGAGAGAGTCAGTCAGCCAGTCAGTGAGAGAGTGAGAGAGTCAGTCAGTCAGTGAGAGAGAGATTGAGAGAGTGAGTGAGTGAGTCAGTCAGTGAGAGAGAGAGTGAGTGTCAGTCAGTCAGTGAGAGAGTCAGTCAGTCAGTTAGTCAGTCAGTGAGACAGAATGAGAGAGTCAGTCAGTGAGAGAGAGAGAGAGTCAGTTAGTGAGAGAGTCAGTCAGTGAGAGAGAGAGAGAGTCAGTCAGTGAGAGAGAGAGAGAGTCAGTCAGTGAGAGAGAGAGTCAGAGAGTCAGTCAGTGAGAGAGAGAGTCAGACAGTCAGTCAGTCAGTCTTTGAGAGAGTCAGTCAGTCAGTGAGAGAGAGTGGGAGAGAGAGTCAGTCAGTCAGTCAGTGAGAGAGAGAGTGAGAGAGTCAGTCAGTCAGTGAGAGAGTCAGTCAGTCAGTGAGTCAGTCAGTCAGTGAGAGAGTCAGTCAGTCAGTGAGAGAGTCAGTCAGTCAGTCAGAGAGTTAGTGAGAGAAACAGTCAGTCAGTCAGTGAGAGAGTGAGAGTCAGACAGTCAGTCAGTCAGTGAGAGAGTCAGTCAGTGAGAGAGAGAGTGAGAGAGTCAGTCAGTCAGTGAGAGAGAGAGTGAGTGAGAGAGTCAGTCAGTCAGCCAGTCAGAGAGTTAGTGAGAGAGTCAGTCAGAGAGTCAGTCAGTGAGAGAGAGAGTCAGACAGTCAGTCAGTCGCAGAGAGAGAGAGTGAGAGAGTCAGTCAGTCAGTTAGTCAGTCAGTCAGAGAGTTAGTGAGAGAGTCAGTCAGCCAGTCAGTCAGTGAGAGAGTGAGAGAGTCAGTCAGTCAGTGAGAGAGAGATTGAGAGAATGAGTGAGTCAGTCAGTCAGTGAGAGAGAGTGAGAGAGTCAGTCAGTGAGAGAGTCAGTCAGTCAGTTAGTCAGTCAGTGAGACAGAGTGAGAGAGTCAGTCAGTGAGAGAGAGTCAGTCAGTGAGAGAGAGAGAGAGAGTCAGAGAGTCAGTCAGTGAGAGAGAGAGTCAGAGAGTCAGTCAGTGAGAGAGAGAGAGTCAGAGAGTCAGTCAGTGAGAGAGAGTCAGTCAGTGAGAGAGAGTGAGAGTCAGTCAGTGAGAAAGTGAGAGAGTCAGTCAGTGAGAGAGAGAGAGAGTCAGAGTCAGTCAGTGAGAGAGTCGGTCAGTGAGAGAGTCAGTCAGTGAGAGAGTCAGTCAGTGAGAGAGAAAGACAGTGAGAGAGTGGAAGACCTGGGCTGGACTCTCTGGGTCACAGAACGGCGCAGCGTCACAAACAAGATATATGGAGCATAACTTAATAATCTCCGTGTGACTTGGAGTCTCATTGTAACTAGCCCCAGGCAAACCTTGCGCATGACTAAAGGACATACTATCCTCAATAGGTAACCAAAGAATAAAAGCTACACGAGCCTCTAAAAAGTAACAATATAAACATGGGAATTATGGTAGTACAGGACTACCCATATATAGTCGGGGCAATAAATCATCCACAATCTGGGATTTCGAGAATCATGTTAAACGTTTAAAAGATTAATCGAAATGCAGAGTGGCTAAACGGAGAAGACTGGTTCTGTCTCGAGAGAAGCCAGTTTCATACGCAACGTCGGACACATACAGCTTAGTCCCGAGTGGTTCCATTTTCCGCGTTACTACATTATAATAGTAGGATTCAGCCTTACCTTTACCCAGAAAAGCGCGCATGGTTTCAATAAACATGACGAATAAGTTAGGTCCGAGCACTGCTAGACGCCTGAGAAGAACTGGTAGCTGGCCAAACCATGATCAATGCGCCCTTTAAATGAAGATTCTTATCTACTCTAAATGAACCCTACCAAAAAAAATCATGGAAACAGAAAACAAGCGCGGCCGCGAAAGTGAAAGCGACTGCGCTGTGTTTCATTAGTAACATGATCCACAACAAAACAAGGGAGGAATGCAGCTGCCACAATGCGCGCCGCTGCTCGCTCCCGACACCAAAACGCTATGGGAGTGAACATTTAGAGGAAAAGGTGGGACATACACCCGCCTTTGGCCATTTGCGTGCTTTCATTATTGAAAGCCACACGCAAAGGCCAATGGAATGTGTGGGAGTTGCCAGACCCACACGGAGAAGTGTAGGGGAAGTTTGGAGTGCTCACAAGAAGCCTCCCATAGAGCAGCGCATGCGCGCTGCGCTAGGCTCGACCTAAAAATGGGGTGCATAGGTGCATGACTCAATGACTCACCATATATTCAGATCGCTGTCCTCGGGCAGGAAAAGGAAGGACTTCCTTCCTGCTTGTGGAACGCAACTCCAACCAATTCTGGAGTTGCTCTCATGCTGTGAAAGTAGCTCCAGGATTTGTTGGAGCAGGCTCACCCAACGCTCATTTTGAGGCTGGCGGCCTGTGCCAGCCATCCCAGGCTGTTTCACTGCCTTTGGAATGCTGGGTCTACCATGTGCATGTCAGGCCGGCCATCTCAAGATGGCTGGCCAATATGACATGCGCACTGTAGACCAGTGCTGTCATCCTGCATTTGCAGGATTCAGCCACGCCCCCACCCTCGCGCTGTACATAGCGTGAGCCGGTGTGGTGGCAAATAAATAAAATAGCATTGACATGCCATTTTATTTATTTGTGTTTGCCTGCTGCGCTTGCTGCAGGTGGGGCGACGCTCCTCCGCTCCTGAGGGGGAGCCGCCACTGCATAACAGGAGCTGCCAGTGGTGGGCATACAACACACGGAGCCACTTTCCATTGCTCCATTCGCACATCATTTAAGTCATGGATTTATTTATTTATAATAAATCCTATTTTTATTTTATTTGAGGTGGCGGTTTACTGTACAGTTTCGTCGAAGCTGTAAATACTCTCTGTTTCATGCGAAAGTAGGTAATGAACTCCAGGACTTTTTGTGGTTGCCCTAGTCAAGCATGGCAAGTACATAGGGATCTCATTGCTGGAAAAAGAAGCCCTCTCCCTTCACCTCACCATTTATCAGTGCACCATCATGACTGCACTGCACATACCTGGTCACGTTTTTAGCAGATAGCACATTGAGTGGTCTATGTTGCCGACTGAGGGTTGGGTGAGTCTTTACAGGTCCAAGCTGGTCTCCCGGTATCTAAAAGTGGTCGCCTTTCATTATGGGTGGCAGGGCTCTTTCCCCCTCCGTTTTCCAAAGCATGAGAAGTGTCTGTCAACCTGAGCAAAGATCTACCTGACAGACACTCACCATGTCAGGGTCAGGCAGCCCGGCACTTTATGTGTACTAATACGCAGATGCCTGGTAGCCTCAGGGCAGTGATCTCATCAGTCCAGCAAAGCCCTGTAAGGTCCTTCCACTCATGACGAGAGGAAGCGTCACCAACAGAGTCCGCCCTGGGCACTGTAATGTTTAAGGCAGCGGGGTAGCGGTCCAGTGTATCCGCGCTAGAGGCGTACGCCTCGCGTGAAGCGCATGACGTAATGCGCTACTATAAAATAAAGAGGCGGGGCCCGGCGGCGGTAGTCGGGACCACGTTAGAAAGCACACGCATGTCTCCCGTACATCATTTGGCTGCAGCAGTGCGCGAAAGGGCCCCATACACTAGAGCCCATTACACTGGCGATGAGAGTCGGTAGCGGACACACGCTGCGGTGCCGCCCGTCACTTTTGCGATCAGCTCACCTCGATAGGAGCTCGCCCGCCCGTCGGAAGAGGAATCTGCATTCCCAGGCCCCACGTGGGGTACACAGCGCCAAGTCAGTCACGAGTGGCCCCAAGAGGACATCCCATGCTGGTGGTGCCAGGCTGAAGACAGCGCGGAGCACCCTTGGTATCTCCAAGCCACGTCTACTTTGCGGAGGTCAGCGCTGATCACCCTTGCACCCCACGCCAAAGCGGCCCTTGGTCCGGCGGCGGCCCACATTTCTGAGGTGAGGCGTGCACGTGCCGCGAGGCGCGCCCCTAGCGCAGTCAGATGGCGACATTTCCGGCCATAGAGCCGTTCGTGATGGATGGCGCTCCATCCTCACTGGCCCCGAAATGGAAAGACTGGACGGAACGCCTTCAGTTCTACTTCGAGGGGGCAGGGATCGCACGAGAGAGACGCAGAGCACTACTCCTACACCTAGGAGGCAAAGACATTCACCGCATCTACAAGACGCTAGTGGAGGCCACACCCAAGACGTATGTGACGCTACTCAATGCTCTCAATGCGCACTTCGAACCGATGGCGAACAGGGACTACGAGAGGTTCATCTTCCGGCAGGCCAAACAGGAAGCGGAAGAGTCGCTCGATGCATTTCACGGACGCCTAAAAGAGCTTGCCAGCACGTGCGGTTTCCTGGACGAACAGGAGGAGATCAGAGCCCAGATAATACAAGGGTACTATTCCTCGAAACTCAGAGAGAATATCCTCTAGGAATCCGGCAAGCCTCTAGCCGATATCCTCACCATGGGATGGTCTAAGGAATTGGCAAAAGCTTCTCACATGGAGGCTGCGCTCCACCGCCCCATCAAAACGGAACAGGCAAACGTCGTGAAGGCGAAACCGCATCAATCCTCAGGCAAACGTCCACCAAACAGATGGAAGGAATGTGGTTACTGTGGAGGCAAACCACACCGCATGCAAGACTGCCCAGCAAGAGGGCGAAAGTGCACGGCTTGCGGCCGAATGAATCATTTCGCAGCGGTATGCAGGACCTCGAAATCTCAAAAAGAAACGGCCCAGACCGTAGAGGACACGCAGGACAGCGAGGACATGGATGATGACACAGGGGACTATCCCGTCCACTACCTATGGACAATGGACAAACCGCCGCAGAAACGACAAAGGCTCCCGAAATGCAAGATCCAGGTCCACCACCAGGATGTACGAGCCACCATAGACACAGGAGCCTCCATCGAACTGATGGCTGCCAACGTCTACCGAAACCTGAGTCCACATCCTCCGTTGCGCGAAGCCAAGATTCGCGTCTTCGCGTATGGGCAGAAGACACCAATCCCACTCATAGGGTGCTTTAAAACCGAACTCAAGAACCAGGACATGAGTGTCCCCACCACAGTCTATGTGACGGAGGAAGGAAGCGGAATGCTTGTCAGTGGCCATGCAAGTGGAAGAGCTGAGACTGATATCCTTTGCACACGCTATCCAGGAGGAAGAGTTAGCCGCTATCATGGAAGAATTCGAAGACATCTTCCAAGGGATTGGGTGCCTGAAAGGGAAAGAAGTCTCCCTCCACATCGACCGGTCAGTTCAACCGGTAGCACTAAGACACAGACGCATCGCATTCCACCTCCGACAAAAGGTCGAAGATGAGCTGGAGTCATTGGAGCGACAGGGCATCATAGAGAAGGTCAGTGGGCCCACTCCGTGGGTGTCCCCTATTGTGGTGGCCAGAAAACCAAAGCAGCCAGGACAAGTCTGCATCTGTGTGGACATGCGCCTCTCAAACGTGGCCATCAGGAGGGAGCGTCATCTGACCCCCACCATCGATGACATCCTAGGAGAACTGAATGGTGCGGTATGGTTTTCAAAGATGGACTTACGATCAGGGTATCACCAACTTCCCTTGCACCCGGACTCACGATATATCACTACGTTCTCCACCCATGTAGGTTTGAGACGGTATAAGCGCCTCAATTTCGGAATACCGAGTCCCGTGGAGGTGTTTCAGAACACCATTTGAGAAGTGCTAAGCGGGCTCCCGGGCGTCCTCAACGTCAGTGACGACCTGTTGGTATACGCCAAGTCCATGGAAGACCATCACAAGCGGCTCCGCAATGTCCTGCAAAGGATCCGAGAAGCCGGCCTCACACTGCACAAAGAGAAGTGTCAATTCCTGCAAAAGAGGATAAGCTTCTTTGGATACATGTTCTCGGACCAAGGAGTGGCCCCAGATCCCGATAAAGACTGGGACATTAAAGCAGCCCCACCCCGTCCAACATCTCCGAAATGAGGAGCTTTTTAGGAATGGTCAATTTCTGCGGACGCTTCATCCCCAATCCAACCAACCTCACGAAACCCCTCAGAGATCTAACAAGAGCCACCACCGCGTGGCAGTGGGGTCCTGAACAAGAACAAGCCTTCAAAGACACCAAAGCAGCACTCTCTGCAAGCACCACATTGTCTTACTTTGACCCAACTCGGCCTACTAACATTGCAGTCGACGCCAGCCCGTACGGTCTCGGAGCAGTACTCACTAAACAGCAGCGCAATGAAGAGTGGGCTCCGGTTGCTTACGCGAGCCGCTCCCTAACAAAAATGGAGCAACGCTACTCGCAAATCGAGCGGGAAGCTATCGCCATTCATTGGGCGTGTAGGCATTTCCACATTTATGTGTACGGCCACCCATTCACAATATCCACGGACCACAAGCCACTTCTACCACTCTTCCATGGGTCCGCCTCGAAACCTCCACCGAGGATAGAGAAATGGATTCTCCAGCTGCAGGGGTATGACTGCCGGGTAGAGTATAAGCCAGGATCATCCAACCCAGTGGACTACCTCTCACGACACCCAAGAGCAGCGACCAAAGAAGAGGAAGAAGAGGCTGAAGAGACGGAGGAGTACGTCCGGTGCGTGGCCGAACGGTCACGGTCGCTTCCAATGAAGATAGAGACACTGGTGGAAGCTACCAACAGAGATGAGTGCCTGCAACTAGCCATCAATGCAGTCAAAACCAACCACTGGCGCTCCATCCAAACCAGCATGACCCGATTCTTGAACTACCCAAGCAAAAGTCACCCTCGAGTAGTTGCTGAGAGTCAAGGAGGAACTGTAATCGACAGCAGCGGATGCCTGATGAGAGGCCAACGACTGGTTATCCCACTAAACCTAGCCCAGCAAGCAGTGGACTTAGCACACCGAGGGCACCAAGGCGTGGTAAAAACAAAAAGCCGATTGAGAGCCAAAGTGTGGTTCCCGGGGATGGACATGCTGGTGGAGCAAACTATCAGAAATTGTCAATGGTGCCAAGCCTCCGGACAGCCTGAACGACCGACCCCCGTTATTACGGAAGACAACCCGAAAAGGCCATGGGAGTGTGTCAGCATGGATTTCGGGCACCTACCGGATGGACGCTACACCCTTGTCATCCTAGATGACTACACCAAGTACCCTGAGGTGGAGATCCTCGGAAGCCAGACCGCCCAAGAAGTTATTACCAAAGTGGAAAAAGTCATCGCCACCCACAGCATCTTCGAGGTGGTCAAGACGGACAATGGCCCGCCCTTCCAAGGGCAAGAGTTTGCTGAATACCTCCGATCCAGGGGCATTCACCACCGGAAAATCACGCCACGCTGGCCTCAGGCCAATGGGGAGGTTGAGCGCTTCATGCCCACACTCAACAAGGTCATTCGTATTGCTCATGCCGAAGAATCACCCATGGAACGCGCCATTTACAGTTTCCTAAGAGAGTACCGACTGACACTCCATATCACAACGGAGAGAGTACCAGGACCAGCGAGCATGGGCCGAGTAGTAAGAGACACCATTCCCCATCACCCGGACTGGGCTCCCTCCCCGATCGACCAAGCCAGAGTCCTAGCCAAAAGGACTAAGACCAATGATCAGGCCAGCCTCAAGCGGCGTGCACAAGCCTCGGACATCCGCGAAGGAGATTTGGTCTACGTTAAGGACAGACACCCAGGAAGCAAGTTTCGCCTCCCGTTCGAACAATCCCCATGGACTGTCACCCGCAGGAGAGGCACAATGATCACACCCAGGAGAGGGACGGAAGAATTCACATGAAATATATCCTTCTTTAAGAAAGTCAAGACCACGACCTCCGACAACCTGCTAGGTGAAAGCGGAGGAGCCTGTCCAAGCCCTGTGGTGTCACGAAGCGGTGAGATCCACCAACGAGCAACGTCGGCCGAGACGCCTGAAATGGGGTGCGGAGGATCTCCATTGCCATCAATGAATCTGGACGGAGAACAGCCCAACACCCCCCAAAGGGCCCTTGACATGGGAGTCCCAGAGGAAGTGACCCAGTCTCTGCCTCCATCCAGAGACGGATGTTCCCAATACCATCTGCGGAGCAACCCAGTGCCTTCCTCCCGTCTGGCCGGGTACATGGTGTGAATGCTGATGACCCTCGGAGCGGTTGCGCCCCGAAAACTGGCTGGACACCCCAGACTCTTTCTGAACTGGTAACAGATCTTTGTTGTGTTAATTTGTTTTGTTTAATAAAGGTGAAGAGGAATGTAATGTTTAAGGCCGCGGGGTAGCGGTCCAGTGTATCCGCGCTAGAGGCGTACGCCTCGCGTGAAGCGCAAGACGTAATGCGCTACTATAAAATAAAGAGGCGGGGCCCGGCGGTGGTAGTCGGGACCGCGTTAGAAAGCACACGCATGTCTCCCGTGTATCATTTGGCTGCAGCAGTGCGCGAAAGGGCCCCATACACTAGAGCCCATTACAGGCACTTCAGGTTTTTACCTGAAGTGCCCAGAGCTGACTGTTTATCAATGGCGCCTCGTCACAGAGTGTGACACGAGTCAGTTAGTCCCACCCCACTCTATGAGGAGTTAGGGAAGGTCATCTTTTCATCGGCTGACCCAGGACAAAGTTAGCCACTGAGAGGAGGCACAAGGATTTTCTAGTTTCCTCTTCCCTCCCCGAAGCATCCAGCTCATCCAGTACCTCCTTCTTTCTCATCCCACCACCCAATGGTCCTGCCATCATCGACGCAGCCCAGTAAGTGGTTTTTTTAATGTTTGGGTGCATGTGTGTGTGAATGAATGTATGTGTATTTGCGTATGTGGATGGCTGTGTGCATTTATATGTGAGTATGTGCTTATGGATGGGTGGGGGTGAGTATGTGTGCGTGCTTGTGAATGGATGAGTCTGAATGAGTCTTTGTTTATGCATGGGTGTGAGTACATGTGTTCACTTAGGGGTGGAAGTAAGTGTGTGCTTTTGTGCCTACCTGTGGCCCCCAACTATTGGTAAAAATTTCGAGCTGCTATTGGCTTCTAAGCTGTGCAGTGCATCCCTAAAATCATCTGCAAGCCAAGATTGTAGCCCGAAGTGCTGCAGTGCTCATGATGGCTGACCAGTGTGTTACTTGTGCGAACAAGGGGTGCAACCGTCGCACCTCAAAAGGTGCCGAATGGGCCCTGAGTAGGTACGCTTACTTCATTGGAACTTGCAGAGGCCTGAGTCTGATTGATGCCTTTGGTCAACTGGGATGAGGTGTCTCTGTCCTGAGGGAGCTCTCCTTGTCAGCAGCGACTGGGACTCGCTGCCCACTGTAACCCCAGGGATGGGATTCTCAGTTATGAAACTGAGGGTGGGGGGGGGGGTACCTCAATGGTTCTCCTCCAAGGTTCTAGTCCACCATGTGACAGTACAGTCAGACCTCAAGGCTCTGAAAGTGAATCACAAGAGCCCAGCCCCCAGCCATACGCGAAGCCAAGCGTGTGCTACCCGGGCTGAGGACCACCTCACCGCTCCTCTACTCCATGATAGATCAGGGAGCAGCACTTGCTGCGCTCACGTCAGTCCTTTCTCAGCATTGACAACTTATGTATTTGAGGGCCAAACACAGATTTTCTAGACTCCAACTACTAGAAGGGTTCTAATTTCCATGACAAAATATTTCAGTGCAGGAAGGTGGTAGCAACATTATATTTGCATTAGTCTAACCTCGGATGAATGGCCCTTAGCAGGACTGCATGTAGGCCTGCCATAGCTACTGTGCAGGCAGCAGTTGGGGCCACAACTTTGCACTGTGCAAGCAGGAGCCAGACGATGAGCCCCATCCAGTCTCTGACACGTGATCACAATGGATTGTAGATTATGTACATTTCTCTGGATCTTCCATTCTTGCTCATCTCCTACATTTCTATGATCTATGATTCTATGATACATTTCTATGTGACTTGTACACATATTATACTCCAGTAATATGTAATTGTTGTTTCATTGTAAAGCGCCCTAATACAACTTGGTGAAGTAGCTCCACAGAACAACACGATAAATAAAATACATATATAATTTCTGGCAACTGCCTACAAGGCACATGCGCTGCACCAGGCTTTCTTACACATCGCATACATGGCATGCTAATGTGTTTTAGAGCACATGTCTGTTCTGAGTAGGGCTAATACTGCACCTCGGAGACTGTGGATGTGAACAGAGAACTTCAAATGGAGGAACTAATTTGGCAATATCAATGGACTGTTCAGGACTGTGACTGGAAACTGTGCTCACACGACATGGAGGACGATCCACCTGTAATTGGCAGTATTACAAGAAGGACTGTGCCACTTCAGGATACTAGTGTGTGTGCAAGGAGGGTGAGGGTCTAGCTTTGCCCCAGACACAACACTTTTGACACTGAAGTTTGGTAGAAAGACACACACTAGTGCCTAGAGATGCCACAATCCCACCTGGATGGGCTACCATTTCTTTTTTCATAACAGATTTTATTAATATACTTTTAGCAATCTGATTGTCCGATGGACTACATCATTACTTGCGGATATATACATGCAGTATCTTCTAATAAACTTTTAAAGATATAACTTTACAACAGGTCAACCCCAATGCATTAGTCTGTGCCAATAGCATATACTGTAACGAGATGTGAACCATAATTTACAGATCCTGTCTCGGTGTATAAATCACTTCTGTGCATCATAAGCCCGAATTTCAGAGTCAACAGCATCTGACATCATTGTCTGCTGCGGTAAGACCTAACCACGGTAGTCTGCCCATCGTTGCCAGATTTTAGGATGTTTCTGTGGGCATCCACGTGCTATGAAAACCAGGATCTCCAGTCCCATACAGAAGTCCATTCCGTTTTCCAAGCCCTGATAGTAGGAGGTGTTTCCCATTTCCATAACCTACCAATATCTCGCTTAGCGATGGTAAGGCTAAGCCAAAGGAGGTGACGTTTATACCTGTTGCCACCAATCGTGTCTGTTATATGAAGTATTGTGAGTCTAGGGGATCTAGGCAATTCCCACCCACGTACTTCAGTTAAGCATGCCAATACACCGGACCAGAACCTATCTAGAGCTGGGCATGTCCAAACTGTGTGTAAAAAAGAGCCCTCATCATTCTGACATCGTAGGCAGATGGGGGAATCAATCAATCCCGCTCTCCATAGTCTATGACGTGTATATGCCCTATGAAGGTATTTAAACTGGATGAGTCGTAAGCGGGAGGAAATGGCTGCTCCACGGGGAGATTACAGGGCTTCAGTCCAGTCATCTGTGTCCAGGGGCCCTATGTCTGTTTTCCAGGCAACTTTAAGTGTCTCGAGTGTTGTAGCACTGTGGGTAATGAGGGATTGGTATATTTTGGATATCTTATGTTCACCTAGGTCACCCATGAGAAGCTTGCCCTCTAACGGATTAAATTCTGGGAGTGACTCTAGTTTATCAATGTGAGGTGTAATAGCGTGGCGAAGCTGTAAATATTTATAAAACTGGGAGTTGTGCATGGAGAATTCATCTTTTAAGGCTTGAAATGATTTGAGGACTGAGCCATGCATGATATTGCCGATTGTAGAGATTCCTATAATGTCCCATCCGCGAAAACCCTGAAGTCAAGCCAGATGGGGTAATAATTGGTTATGCCATAGTGGTGTTTTGCGGGTGATACAACCCCACCACCCCATTCTTTGGAGAGACTGTCGGCAGGAAAGGATTACTACTCCGGTGGCAGGTAGCAGGTAGTGGAAATTCGATCTACTATATGGGTGGGATGTAATGGTCGGGTCGTTCATTATCCAGCGTTCTACTGCATGTGCTGGATCATCACTGGGCCCATAGCGCAAATCATTAATCACCTGAAGGTGCGATGCGGCATAATAGGCCTGCATATCTGCGGGCGCCATACCGCCACAGTACGTTGACTGAAAACAGGTGGAAAGCACAACCTGGGATGCACCTCCCCCCCATAGGAATTGACCCAGCATGGCATTGATATGTTTAAACCAAGAGGATGGGAATGGATGCGGATGGTTCTGTAGGTGGTAAAGTAATTGTGGGAGGGATACCATCTTGAAAATTGCAGATCTCCCATGTAGAGATAAAGGCAGCCCCGCCCAAAGCCGAGTATTATTTCGCACCTTTTCGGTGACTGCGCCCAGATTCCGATCCCATGAAGTTTGGGGGTTCTCAGACAGGAACACACCTAAGTACAGTAGCCCATCCGTTGCCAGTTTAAGATTCTCAGCCCAGTTATTACACCCCAAGGTGCCCCGTAGGGGCCAGATAGTGGACTTCCGGGGGTTCAAGTATAGGCCCGATGTTTCCCCAAAGATCCGCATGACCTGTAGTATTCTAGGGCCTCTTGTATAGGGATCTGTGAGAAAGAATAGTATGTCATCTGCGTATAGGGCTATACGGTCTGATGTATCTATTGTCCATTCAAAGCCCCGGATCAGCGCATCTTTCCGGACCCATTTGGAGAGTGGCTCAATGGCCAATGCAAAGAGGAGAGGGGACAGAGGACATCCCTGCCGCGTTCCATATCCGACTGGGAATGGTTCTGAGACGCAATTCACGACTCGAACTGTAGCGGTAAGGTCGGTATACAGAAGCTTGATGTACGCTAGGAACTGTGGGCCAAAATTATAACGTGGTAAGAGTGCAAATAAGTAGGTCCAACTAATAGAATCAAAAGCTTTGTCCATATCTGCCAATAACAGGGCTGCTGATCTACCCAGGCGATCTACCGCAGCAATCACATTGTGAGCTCTACGAATGTTATGGCGGGTAGAGCGATGAGGCATAAAGCCTGCTTGATCTAGGTGGGCAATGCCTGACATGTGTGGTAACAGTCTATTCGCTAGTATTTTGGCGAGGATTTTCGCTTCAGTATTTAAGAGAGATATCGGGCGGTAGGAGGAGTGTTGTTCGGGTGGTCTACCTGGCTTGGGAAATACCACTATCTCTGCGTGCCGCCAGTCTGATGGTAGCCGTGCCGTCTCAGTCGTCTCTTTAATTATGTTAAGGAGATGAGGGCCTAACTGGGGAATGAACGGTTTGTAGAACTCACTGGGATAGCCATTGGTGCCGGGGGCCCGGTCCGTCCGCAACTCGGACACAGCCGTCATTACTTCTTCAAGTGTGATGGGTGTGTCTAGGGATTTCCGTGCATCCTTGGGGATAGTACGCGGTGGTATATCATCCAGGAAATTATCAATCAATGAGATGTGTATGACTTCTCTAGGTCGGTAGAGTTCCCCATAAAAGTGTGCGAAGCTACTAGCGATCTCTGCTGTGTCTGTGAGGGTCACCCTTTGTGTATCCGGAATAGGGGGGAGAGGTGTGGGCAACGCAGTTTGCCTACATAATCCATAGAGTAACTTGCTAGATTTGTCCCCCCACTGATATATTCTACTCTGGGAAGCTAACCAGGCACTTCTGATCTCATCCATTAATTCACTCTGATATTGTTGTTGGGTGAGCCGTAGGTTCCTACGAGCTGTGGGGGCTTCACCAGTTTGACTATGTGTTTCTAGCATCGTTATTTGGGTTTCTAAGTATGTGAGTTTACGCATCTGGAGCTTCCGCTCCGCTGAGGTGTAACTAATGTCAACCCCACGTATTATGGGTTTCATGGCTTCCCACAGAGTCTCCGGAGAGGAGAAGGAGTCCACATTAAGGCCAAAGTATTCTACTACAGCTTTATGCATATGATCCCTATATTTCTGATTTTGCCTGTGCCATGGGGAGAGTCTCCATCTGAATGGGCGTCGATGTGGGCCGATTGAGAGTGTTATCGCGATTGTGGAGTGGTCGGATAGCCCACGGGCCAGGATTGAGGCCTCAGCTATTCTCTGGAGATAGTTCTCTGGAATGAATAAGTAGTCGAGCCGAGAGAAGGTGTGATGTACGGAAGAATAGTACGTGTAGCCTGTGTCGTGTGGGTGGAGCATTCTCCATGTATTGACCCAACCCAACATGTTGACACGGGAAAGTAGCTTCGACTCCCTGGGCCTCTGTGTGGCCCCAGGGGGCCGCCTATCGGCAGAGACATGCATTACGTCGTTCCAGTCACTGCCCAGAAATGCGAGGCATTCCGGAAGGAGCCCCCGTACGTCTATTAGGCAATTGATGAAAGTTTGAGATAGTGGAGGGGGGGCATAGACGCTACCCATAACTATTTGCTCTCCGTAGACAGTCACTTGGACGATAACGTATCTCCCATGTGTATCAGTCCAGTGGCGTGTGTATGTGAATGGGACTCGACGATGTATCAGAAGGGCCACCCCCCTGGAGCCCCACACAAATCCTGCATGGAACACTCGGTCAAAGCCATATCAGGCTAGACAGGGTGTCTTAGTGCCCATTGGGGGCGTTTCTTGCCACAGTATTATATCATCTCTATACCGCTTTGCTTGGCGGAGTATCGCACCTCGCTTAATTTTATCAAGCAGGCCCCTTACATTCCAACTCATGATATGCAGTTGACCCCGTGGAGCCTCAATTGTTCAAGATGGTGCTGACATGTAATAAACAGTTAAATGGATGGAATAGCACAGTAAGGTGTCTATCTAGTGTTAGTGTCTAAGCATTGGGTAAAAACAATAAACAATCCAACCCGCAACCCATCCCTCACCCCCCCATCCCCAAAACCTCAGAGAAATTGAATCATCTGTCGCGTATGGAACACCATATCGACCCCAACGAGGGTTTGACGGTGTATTCCTCCAATGGATCCCCAAACAACCAAAGGCCATAGTGGCAACTTTTAAGAAGAGGGAGCAGGTGCTGGTGTTCCAGCCCTCAAGCAACTAACAGTAGGCTACATTAATCACAGTAGATACACTTCACTACAGTTCCCATTGGTCCAGATTTGATTTATTTATGCTGCGTTGGGGCTTCTGCTACTGGCGTGTTTCCCTGACCGTCGTCTCGTATCTTAAATCGCCATGTAGACCTGGAGCGGTGTCGTTGTTTACCCTTTTGCTGTGTTCGCCGGCGATGCGATTCACTGGACGACGAATCTGAATTCTGACGAGGAGGGGTGTGAGGCTTGGTTCGTATCTGTTCATCTGTCCAGCTAAAGACGGCTTCTGGTGTATTAAAGAACAGAGTACGTGAATTATATACGACTCGCAAGCGAGCAGGGAATTAGAGCGAGTATACAATTTTGAGCTCTCGCAGTCATGCCTTGGCTGCTTGAAAAGATTGTCGCTGCTGCAGGCCCATCCTCGTGTAGTCTTGGAATATCATGATTCTATGAGAGTCATAGAAGAGGTCCCCCTTTATCCTGGCGTGCTTAAGGACTTAGTCACGATCATGGTAATTCAGAATGCGTGCAATTATGGGCCGCGGTCGCGCCCCCCAGAGGTGGGCGCTGCAACAGGGCCCTGTGCGCGCGTTCCACAATGAAGCAGGTGGAAACGGCACCTCCTGGCATCCATGAGGCCCGCCATCTCGATATAAACTTTTCGGTGTCTTTGCCTTCGCAATTTTCAGGGAGGCCTGATGGAGCAAGGACTCACAAATGAGACTTGCTCGGATGCAATCCTCTTAAAGTATTAATGTATTAAGTTGTATTGTTTATACTAACTATTGCACACACGAATACAAATAGTAAGGAAGCTTGCATATGTGTTTCTACTAACAAGTAACGTTTGTCTATTCTAAAATGGCCGCTAAAACGCGGGAACTTTACTGCGCATGTCTCAACCATATCACGTGGTGTGACGTCTTACTTTGCTTGGTGGGAAAATTCTTGCTTCTGCGCAGTGTGATTTAAAATGGCTGCTATATGTTCTCACATGCTACAGCTTGCTCTTATGTTTTGTTTAAATTGTAGTATACTAACGCCATTAATGCGGGGAAAGTTTATAAGTAAATGGGAATAGAATAGACAGAGTGGGTATACAGTGAAACATTTTATTTGTGATTTTATTATTTTCCTCTTTGACTTTATTAGTTCGTAAATGTTGGGCCTGGGGTTGGTGAACTGAAAACACGAATGACGTTGGTTCTGCACATGCGCCTTGAAAGACTGCTCAGAGCGGAAAGGGATGAAGTCAACCTGGACGTCGTCCAAGGCCACGACCTGATGGCCTATATTGTCATATTCATGGATGTCCTCATAAAATTGTAACATTGTACATGAAAAAGGCACAAACTTTGTCATGAGACGGGTGGGAAATAAAGCAAATGTATTAAATTTGAGGGGCGGTATTTTAAAACAAAGAGCTTTAAGAAATGAATTAAATCAATATGGTGTGAGGATCAACCCCCTGTCCCCGACCAATCAGAAGTAGTGGTCCTATAAGTTAGCAACATTTAGGGGAGGTACATGGGCGTAGAAGGGTATAATAGATATAGAATTAGCTAATTAGTAGGCAGATGCTGCTCAGCATTAGGAAGATCAGGTTTTTGACGCTCGACGAGCTGAGCGATTGCAGACTGAACCGCTGTCCAGAGAGGTCCTGAGGTGGGGGCGGCGGAATCCATTAGAAGGAAGAAACGGGAGAATCGAAGAGAAGCGAAGTACCAGAGAGGGGAACGACGCAGGCGTCGTGGGTAGAGAGGTCACCGGTCCTGTCCTGATCCGGGAGGAGTCTTTGCTCTTCATACTTCCAGGGTCCTATCTTTCAAACTCCTTGGCCAAGGGGTTTGGTACTCGCACTTAGGTAAATATATATGCAAACCTTAGTTGCGCTGCTGTCTCTATCTTCTCTTTCCTAAGGGACCGTCATTATCGATAAATCATTATGTTTCCTCTTTGATTCGATTTAAGTACTATGTGGCTTTGTATTTTACTCTGCTAAACTTTTAGATAAACATTTTAAAACTTCTTGACTTTGTGATTATTTAGGTAATTATGAATTGTACGGAATGTCACTCATTTTAAATTTCCCAATTATCAAAAGGTCCATCGGTAAGTCATTACTCTTCAATCAGAAGGTAATTGGTAGCAGGGATTTGATAAAGAGTACCAACTGACCCACCAGCGGAAATTGCTAGCGTAGTATGAATGTATGGGCCCAAGTGAGTATTTTGTGTATGAATGCTTGTTGCTAGTAACCCGCTGGATCAGTTTTCTGGTAAGCAGAGGACGGTTATGGTTATATTTTGTTAATTGGGTAATGAGGATTTTATTTTTATGAACTAACATCCGCTTTTCGTTTAAAGTTTGTTTTATGTTGTCCAGAATCCCCGGAGGAAAATTGAGAAGCGGTTGGTAAGTGGAAGCCATACTGCAGTGAGGTTATCTGTCAGGCAGAAATAGTACTGAAAAGTTAAGTAGGGCTATCAGTACTTGTTAGGGACTCTATGGGTGTGAGTAATAGCAAGGGAATATGCTAGTGAAAGCTTGATGTTATATCACCTAGAAAGGGTAACATTGAGGAAGTAACAGGTATTTCTGAAGCTTGCATGAAGAGTAGACGGAAGTGTTTTACTCATAGTGTATGATTAGTAAACGGAAGGGACTTACTAAGAAGTGAGAGAATCTATCTTTTCAAGTTAGCGAAACTGACACGATAGTGAATGTTTTATGTTGTTATAGAATTTAATAAAGAAGAATAAAACTTTGCGTAAGTTTTTGTAAAGGGAGGGTCAGCTGCCGGAGAGGAAGCTGACGTCACAAACGCCGCGCTGGGATTGGTTGAAACCGCGGGCGTGAAAAGACTCCTGTAAAGGAGGGGTCAGTAGTCAGGAGTAGTACTGACGTCACAAGTGTCGCGCTGGGATTGGTCGAAACAGCGAAGGACAGAAAAAGCGCAGATTGTAAAGGAGGGGTCGTCAGAAAAGACGTCACTGAAAAGCCGCGCTAGGATTGGTTCAGAGACAATTGTTAGCTGGAATTTAATTGGTTATCAGCATAGAAGTCGAAATCTTAGTGGACAGTGGAAGTTGTATGTTTAAAAACGATCCGGCTTTAATAGGAACTCGTCCAGACAGGAGATTCCTAGGTTTTGCAGAATATAGTTCAATAAACAGATATTTACCCAGAATGTACGGAGAAAAGAGGAAAATGTCATTTCTACAGAAGATTAAGAATTATTTTAAAAAGGACAAAACAATAAAAACTAGAGAAGGAATTATCATTCCACCAGCTAAATTGCCCGCTTCATTCATGATGATGGAGAGAGGTTATCATACTTGTGTATGGATAGAAAATTGGATGGAATATACCAAAAGTGATGGAATATTAGCTTTTCCCGAAAATGGTACTTTCAATGGGAGGATTCTTCAAAATTTGAGATTAAGAATGAATGATTTAGAACCCAGACCTAGATTGACTCAATATGAAGCCTTAGAAGAGTGGGAAACCGAGGCATTTGAACGTGATCGATCCAGAAGTAATAGGGGTTATCTGGGATTTTTTCCCAGATACCAAAACGAGTCAAGGGATGGTCAAATGAAACAATGGAGAAGGGCAATGCTTACAGAGGGTCTATATCCCATATTAATGGCAGAAGAATCGTCAGGGAGTAAATGCACAGAAAAGACCAAACATTTGGCTAGATTTGGAGATTCCGAGGACGAATTTATGGAAGATATATTAAAGAATCCACCACCATATCAGGAAGGGACAAGTGGATGCACCCCAAGTGTACCCTTGTTACGGACACCCTTGGTGCCTGAAGTATTACATGATTCACCAGTCAGTAGAGTGCTCCACGATAAAGAAAAGGAAGCGATAGACAGAAACAGAGCAGAATTGATTCAAAGGGTAACACAATTGAGTGTTCATCCTGATTCATTAACTATACCTGTAACGATCGGTCCAGTGGTTCCCTTATATGGGGACAAGGCAATTTATCCCAAACCTCTAGTTGTACCTACACCTGTGAATGTTTCTAGACCGGAAGCAGTCGTAATGGTTGAGGATCATTTTAGTGATTATGAGTCTATGATTTCATTAATGGACTTGCCCATTCGAGATTCTGTAAATAATACTCCAAGAAGAGTAACACCTAGTTGCTCCAAAGATGTAAACATAGTAACCTCATCAGGAACTAAAACTGCTACAGTAGTTACACCTGAAGACTTAGAAAGGTGGGCACAAGGATCAGACAAACAGAATTCACCCCCAAAGATCATGGACATTTATAAATTGAAGGTTGTGTTGGAAGAAATGATAGCAGGAAATGTAGGAGTAGATCGCCTAAATACTTACGATGAAGAAGAATTATTGTTCGTATGCAGAAGCATCACAAGAAATGCAAAAATATTTCATGAAAAATTATCAGATTTAGCTCAACAGATGGGAATTGAAATAGGGAAGTCAAAGGTGCTACAAAAACCCTATAGAGCAGATTTTTCAGACACAGATTTAGAGAATATGAATGCCTCAGGAAGGAAATTACAAGTAAAAGAATTAATGATAGTTTTGCAGAAATGGGGAGAGCTAGATAAATGGAAGGCTAGATGGACAAAGAAAAAGGAAGAGGCACGATATAGTAAAACCACTGCAGAATATTTAATGAAGGAAACAGGGAAGGGAGATCAAATGTACCCGATGCGAGAAGTTCCAGGAGGGGGATATGTACATGTCCCATGGAGCAGACAGGATATTTTATCCTTTACGAATGATTTTCCAAAATTGAGAGAAAAGCCAATAGAATGGTACAAGCAGGTTGAGAGGTTTGTGAAAGTGTCAAAGGTATTGTTGAAAGACTTGGATGGTTTGTTCGACATAGTGGTACCTGCCGATTTGTGGACGGATTGCAAAATCACAATTGATTGGCCTAGTGAGGAGTATCCTAGAGATCCAAAGACAGGTGCCCCGTCCAATGATGTAATGAAAAAGTATCAGCAGGTGATAACTTATTTGAAGGGGAAAATACCACCAAAAGAAACAGATTGGGTGAAAATAGACATAACTACCCAAGAAGCCAGTGAATCGGTACATGCCTATTATGAGCGTTTATTGCAGGTGTTTAAGCAGTATAGTGGATTTGAGGACATTGGAGATAAAAACATGAGTCAGTTTGTTTATCGATTCGTTTACGGATTGAAACCAGAGATTTGTCAGATGATTAAGCAGCACATGTTGTGTTGGCAAGGGAAACCCATAGATGAGATTTTGAAGTATGCAAAATATTGTGGAGATGATATTGAAGATAGACACAAGAAATTGTAAGAGAAGGTGATGTGGGCTCAGGTGAAAATGGCTGAGCGACAGGGAATTAATTTGGATAATCCAAATGATAATCAAGTAAAAGATTCTGGAACAAATGGTGACACTGGGAACGGAGGAAAAGTGAGAGGACAAATGAGCAGAGAAGAGGCTAAAAAGAAGTTTCCTTGTCATGGATGCGGAAAATTAGGGCATTGGAAAGATGAATGTAAAAGATTCGGAATAATAATGGTCCAAATCAAAATTTAAATCCACAGACGCAGAATGACTCACAGCAGGGTGTAAATCCTCAGAGTCAGTTACCACCTGCACCTATACAGGGTAATGTAAGCAGAGCAAAGCACGGTACAGACGTCGGATATCAAGGAGGAAGTGGTAAGAATGATTATGTAACATCACAATTTCTTTTACAGGACGATTTTAGTTCCTACAATTCATGACGGTGCCTGGGAGAGGGGAAGAAGGAGTGCGTACTTGGTGCATCCTTACCAGTAGATCAGTCAGGTCCATATGTTGAAGGAAATGTGAAAGGTAATGATATTACTTTTCTTTTGGACACTGGTGCTACTAGGTCTACTGTGAGAACAGCAGACATCCCAGACCTTCCTCTCTCTGGAGAAGCTATCCAAGTTGTGGGAGTGGCTAATCAGAAGATTAGAACACCTCTTACCAAACCAATGGAAGTAAAAATCGGAAATTTTAGAGAAATGCATCAATTTGTAGTTTGTGATTCCAGTCCAGTAAATTTATTGGGCAGGGATTTACTGTGTAAGATGAACTGTACAATTTTCTGCACGCCGGATGGTGTGGCAATTCAGACCCCAGATGAAGACCATGTATATAAATTTATGATTGCAAAGCAAGGTACTGAAGTGGATGAGATGTTTTCCCTAATAACAAAAGACGAGTTACCAGAAGAACTGAAAACTACGGTGAATTTCATGGTATGGGATTTCACGGGAAAGGAAGTAGGACTTATGGCTAAAATAGACCCAGTAAAAATTACTGTAAAGGAAGGTGCGATTTAGACAACAGGATGTGGGAGCACACCGCTGACCTCTCAGGCAAGGTTCGCCCCTGGCATTCTGGTAAATGCAGTTTTTTGTAGCTCGCTCCGATATTTTCGAGTGTTTCGCCAAGGTTGGCGCAGATAGTGCTGATCTCTAGACACGTGTTTCTGGTTTATTAACCGTCATCAGTAGAGAATACAGCCTTGTATTTTGGGGTTTGCTGAGTAGGCTGCCAAACATTATATCAGGTCCGGTACCTCTCACTGGCGCGCAGGTGCTTCATCCACGAGCTCGTCAGCTCAATGACTCACGGGAGTACTTTAAATAGACAACAGGATGTGGGAGCACACCGCTGACCTCTCAGGCAAGGTTCGCCCCTGGCATTCTGGTAAATGCAGTTTCTTGTAGCTCGCTCCGATATTTTCGAGTGTTTCGCCAAGGTTGGCGCAGATAGTGCTGATCTCTAGACACTTGTTTCTGGTTTATTAACCGTCATCAGTAGAGAATACAGTCTTGTATTTTGGGGTTTGCTGAGCAGGCTGCCAAACATTATATCAGGTCCAGTACCTCTCACTGGCGCGCAGGTGCTTCATCCACGAGCTCGTCAGCTCAATGACTCACGGGAGTACTTTAAATAGACAACAGGATGTGGGAGCACACCGCTGACCTCTCAGGCAGGGTTCGCCCCTGGCATTCTGGTAAATGCAGTTTCTTGTAGCTCGCTCCGATATTTTTGAGTGTTTCGCCAAGGTTGGCGCAGATAGTGCTGATCTCTAGACACGTGTTTCTGGTTTATTAACCGTCATCAGTAGAGAATACAGTCTTGTATTTTGGGGTTTGCTGAGTAGGCTTCCAAACATTATATCAGGTCCGGTACCTCTCACTGGCGCGCAGGTGCTTCATCCACGAGCTCGTCAGCTCAATGACTCACGGGAGTACTTTAAATAGACAACAGGATGTGGGAGCACACCGCTGACCTCTCAGGCAAGGTTCGCCCCTGGCATTCTGGTAAATGCAGTTTCTTGTAGCTCGCTCCGATATTTTCGAGTGTTTCGCCAAGGTTGGCGCAGATAGTGCTGATCTCTAGACACGTGTTTCTGGTTTATTAACCGTCATCAGTAGAGAGTACTCCTGTGAGTCATTGAGCTGACGAGCTCGTGGATGAAGCACCTGCGCACCAGTGAGAGGTACCGAACCTGATATAATGTTTGGCAGCCTACTCAGCAAACCCCGAAATACAAGACTGTATTCTCTACTGATGACGGTTAATAAACCAGAAACACGTGTCCAGAGATCAGCACTATCTGCGCCAACTTTGGCGAAACACTTGAAAATATCGGAGCGAGCTACAAGAAACTGCATTTACCAGAATGCCAGGGGCGAACCTTGCCTGAGAGGTCAGCGGTGTGCTCCCACATCCTGTTGTCTATTTAAAGTACTCCCGTGAGTCATTGAGCTGACGAGCTCGTGGATGAAGCACCTGCGCGCCAGTGAGAGGTACCGAACCTGATATAATGTTTGGCAGCCTACTCAGCAAACCCCGAAATACAAGACTGTATTCTCTACTGATGACGGTTAATAAACCAGAAACACGTGTCTAGAGATCAGCACTATCTGCGCCAACTTTGGCGAAACACTTGAAAATATCGGAGCGAGCTACAAGAAACTGCATTTACCAGAATGCCAGGGGCGAACCTTGCCTGCGAGGTCAGCGGTGTGCTCCCACATCCTGTTGTCTATTGAAGGTGCGATTTACCCAAACACCAGACAGTATAAAATGAGTGCAGAAGTAAAAGCAGGAGTCATTGAAGAAATTGACCCAATGGTAAAACAAGACATACTAAAAGAAGTAATGAGTAGCCCATGCAACTCACCAATCATGGGTCTAAAGAAACCTAGTGGGAAATATAGGATCGTTCAGGACTTGCGTAAAGTAAATAAGATTGTAGAACCTTGTTGTCCTATAGTACCAAATCCTGCAGTAATCCTATATCAAATTCCTTGGAGTGCAGGATGGTTTACTGTGATCGATTTATGCCAAGCATTCTTTTCGATACCCTTGCATCCAGATAGTCAGTATCTATTTTCATTTAAATTTGAGAACAAGGTCTATGTATGGAATCGTGTCCCTCAGGGGTACACAGAAAGTCCTTCCATCTTTAACCAAATATTGAAAAAGTGTCTAGAAAAACTGGTGATGCCAGGAAGCTCAGTCTTAGTGCAGTACATAGACGACTTACTAGTGGCATCTAACACCAGAGAGGATTGTGTTGTTGACACCATTGCATTACTAAATCATTTAGCAGAAGGTCATAAGGTGTCACCGGAAAAATTACAGTTCTGTACTACAGCAGTAAAGTACCTAGGACACCAAATTGAGAGGGGCAGAAGGAGAATAACAGATGAAAGAATAAAACTAATAAAGAAAATGCAAATGCCTGTCTCTCAACGAGAAGTAAGAATGTTCCTTGGAATAGTAGGGTACTGTAGACAATGGATATTAGGATTTTCTCTACTAGCAAAACCGTTGATTCAGATGACGAAAAAGAAGGCAAAAGACCCAGTTGAATGGGATGATGAAAGTGTAGGTGCTTTTGTAAAACTAAGAAATGCTTTGTGTGCAGCACCTGCCCTAGGCATGCCTGATTATAAGAGAAAATTTGCATTATTTTGCCATGAAAGAGAGAATTGTGCACTTTCAGTCCTAACCCAAAGACATGGTTTGACCAGATGTCCTATAGCATATTTTTCTGCTACATTGGACCCAGTGGCAGCTGCGTTGCCTGGTTGCTTAAAAGCAGTAGCTGCTACTTGTTTGAGCATTGAACAAAGTGAGTCAATTGTAATGGGACACCCGGTAAAAGTGTTCGTCCCACATGCGGTTGTGATTTTACTAACAAGAACCAGAACTCAGCATCTTACTCCTAGTCGGCTGACTAAGTATGAAAGAATAATATTGGGTGCTGAAAATGTGACCATTGTAAGGTGCACAATAGTAAATCCAGCTACCTTACTACCAGACCCATATCATGAGGAAGTAAAAGATGACGAAGAAGAACATGATTGTTTACAAGTCACAGAATTGTGCACAAAACCGCGTCCTGATATTCAAGAACTACCCCTCAGGGAGCCAGACAGGGAGCTGTTTGTTGATGGTTCATGCCAAAGGCATGAAGATGGAAAACTAACTGCAGCATACGCAGTGTGCGAACTAACTGGAATAGTCGAAGCATCCTATTTACCAGGGGTAAAATCTGCACAAATAGCCGAATTGATTGCTTTAATAAAAGCTTGCAAAATTGGGAGGAACCAAAAAGTAACTGTATTTACTGATAGCCAGTACGGTTACGGAGTTGTGCATGATTTTGGCCAATTATGGATGCAGAGGGATTTCATGACTTCTTCAGGATCCCCCATTAAAAATGGACAGTTCAGTAAAAGAACTACTGGAAGCAATACAATCACCAAAAGAATTGGCTGTGGTGAAATGTGCCGCACATCAGTCAGGAGATGACTGGGTGGTAGTCGGCAATAGATACGCAGATCTGGTGGCTCAACATTGTGCCAAAAACAGATTAGCAGTAAACAAAAGGGTGGAAAGAATGGGAATCAGCTGCCAACTTATGCTGTTTGCACCTCCTGAAACATGGATTGATGTAAAAAGATTGCAAGATGATGCTGATGAGAGCGAAAAGAGTATATGGATTAAAACAGGATGTACCCAAAAAGCAGAGGATGATGTATGGACTTGTGCTGACGGCAGACCAGTCATGCCTGATTGTCTGCTTTCACAAATGGCTAGGATGTATCATGGAGACACACACGTAGGAAGAGATGCAATGATTAGGCTCTTTAGACAAAACTGGTTCAATCCAAGGTTTAGGGCAGTAGCAGAGAGTCTTTGCCAGAGGTGTTTAACTTGCCAAATGCATAACCCAGTGAGAAAAACAGTAATTGGGTTTGGGAAAATTGGAAAGGCAGAGGGTCCATTCATGAGACTGCAACTTGATTTCATTCAGTTACCACCATGTAGAGGGCTGAAATATGTACTAGTCATAGTGTGTCTATTTTCCAAATGGGTGGAGGCATACCCTATCAGAAGGAATGATAGTTTTACAGTCGCAAAGTTGTTACTACGCGAACTAGTGCCTAGATTTGGTCTTCCAGTAACTTTGGAATCAGATAGAGGAAAACACTTTAACAGTGAAGTGGTTAAAATACTCTGTGAAGCATTCCACATCGAACAAAAGTTGCACTGTGCATATCGTCCAGAGGCTTCTGGAGTGGTGGAACAATTGAATGGCACGATAAAATCCAGACTGGGAAAAATGCGTGCTTCAACATCATTAGATTGGCCAGACGCATTGCCTCTTGTTCTAATGGGACTCAGAAGCATTCCTGATAGAAACACCGGATTGAGTCCACATGAGATAATAATGGGAAGAGCAATGAGACAATCACATGTACCCACGAATAAACTGCTGAATATATCAGATGATATGGTTCTGGATTATTGCAAAGGACTGGCTGACCTAGTGCGTTCTGTCTCTCATCAGGTTGGAGAAGACGCAGTTTCCAGACAGCTTGAACAAGAACATGATCTGAGTCCCGGAGACTGGGTGGTAGTGAAGAATCACACCAGAGAAACGTGTCTATCACCCAGGTGGGGCGAACCATGTCAGGTCATACTGATTACGAACACTGCAGTGAAGTGTGCAGGATTTCCTAATTGGATTCATGTAAGTCACACCAAAAGAGTACCAGATCCTGAAGAAGAAAATACTCAGATAATACCTATTACTGAGGAAGCTGATGGTTGCCCAGCTGAAGAATCTCGGGCTCGAGATTCAAGGGAAGCTGACGAAGAACAACCGAGCACAAGTCAGGACTGGATACCTGTGGTGGAAATACCTGAGATCTACTACAGAACAAGAAGTCAAGTAAATCTAGAAGAAGATCAGATAGGTGAAGAAGAAGCAGCTCAGGAAGAAGAAGAACAAACACAAGAACCTGAGCAGGAACAGATAGGGAGAGGAAACTGGGCTCAAATTAAAGAAGAACGATCAGACTTTGAGTAGGGACAGACAGGTTTAGAAGAATCCGGTCAGGCTGCAGAAGTTCAAAGTGCAATAAGCCCTGATCAGAACCAGTTAGATCAGGAAAAATACACAGAAGAAGAAGATCTTGAGAATTTCGAGAATGAAATTGTAAATCAAGAACAAGATCAGTTACAAGAGATCCACAGTGAAACAGAAGAAGAAGAAACAGTAAGACCTGAAAAAAGAACAAGGAGAAGAAACTGAAATAAAAGAAAACGAGAGTGTGCCACAACTAGAAAATAAAAGAAGTTCCGAAGAAGGAAATAAAGAGACAGTGCAAACAGAGAAAACAAGAAAAGGTGATCATTGGCCTAGCGTCATCAAAAGAGTAAAATACCACATAACAACCAGAAGTGGAGATCCAGAACAAGTGAATGAAGTAACAAGCCAAACAGAACAAAGAAATAAAAGTGGAAAACGAAGAAGAAAAAGACTGAAACTTGTGAATAACAAATTTAAGGGTCCTGATTGGACTTATATTATTCTCGAAGATTACGAAAGCTCAGAATCAAGTGAAAGTGGTGACGAAGGAACCAGTGCAGAACTGACCTATGAAAAAGAAATAGAACCACCTTGAGAACGTGGAAAGACTTGGAGAATACGATAAGAAGAGCAATCTTCCTTGTCAAAAATGACTGACGATAGAGTTACTGGGAGACCAAAACAGAAAGGTTGTAAAAGATGTTGTGCTATATGCGTATGCAACCTGGTAGTAATGCTTATAGTGTGGTTAGTTGTGATCGTAGCAATTCCTTATCTTATGATAATAGATAAAAAGATTAACAACGAAACTAAGGAAAGAACAGATAACATGAAGAGTAATAGAGTAGAACTAAAGGCAGAAGACGAACCAGAATTACACCATGAAGTAACAGATAACGACACTAGTTTAAACGTTTTCACAAAGTTATTATTTCAATATTTAGATACTATGGAGGTTAGTAATTGTTATGTTTGTATGAAATTACCTGAATCAGTAGCAGAAGGGTTAACGTATCATCACTTGCCATTAACCTATGGCATATCATGTAGTGTATTAGCAAGTTTATTTTATAGAACAGGACGATTACAGTATTATTATTCAAATATAGATGTGATATTTACTGAAATTCCGATTCGAAAGAATATGAATCCAGTGCTTAGTAGCAAAGATGCACAGTTTATGGGAGAGTTTTTCTTAACAATGAAGTCAATAGACATAACACACGCACATAGAAGCAATCTAACATGTTCTTTACATGAAGAAGAAAAAGATGTTTTTGAATTTAGTGGAGAGTAGAAGACAAGATTTCCAAAAGAAAGCTTCTGAGCATAAGGCTCATTTACCACCTTGGGCTTAGAAAGAGGGTAGATATACACCTGGCAAGGCTCAAGCTGCTATGGCTCTAGATTTTGTAAAAACAGGAAAAATTTGTCTACATAGGTTAAAGACAGAATATAACAATGTTTTCATCGGTACCAGTGAATGTGAACACAATTTCTTAATTCTTGGAGGTTGGGGACTCAAAGGAGGAACAGATTCAGTTTTTCCTGGAATCTATTATGTATGTGGGAATAAGGCTTACTTTAGGCTTCCTGCACGGTGGTATGGAAGTTGCTACTTCGGAATAGTATTTCCAAAGATATACCACGTAAAAAGAAACACTGGCAGCAATGAAAATACTAGTGAATTAACACGTAGAAAAAGAGCTAGTTTTTCAGAAATTATAGGTGATATATTTGGTGCATTGATACCTTCAGTGGGAATAATTCTGAATTCAAGGAAAATATGTAAATTATCTACAGTGGTTGATCGTTTATCAACTGACACTGCTGGAGGATTTCTAATGATTAATGCGGAAATGGTTGCGATTAGATCTATGGTTATGCAAAATCGACTTGCTCTTGACATTTTATTGGCAAAAGAGGGCGGAGTCTGTAAATTATTGAAGACAAAACACTGTTGCACTTACATTCCTGATAAAAGTGCAGAAATTGGAACGTATATACAGAATATAACTAAACTTGAAAGGGAACTAAAACCACTGGAAGTTGATAGTGTATGGGAAAGATTGACCACTAGTATTAGGTCAATTGGTACCTGGTTTGCTAATATAGGGAAAGGACTTATAGGTCAAATATTAGTACCCTTAGCAGGAATAGCAATAATAGTATTTTCAATAATAATATGGTGCAAATGTTATAGAAGGAATGAATCGTATAAAGTGACCAAAAGAGGAAAGAAGAGAAAGTTTGACGAAATTGAACTTGAAGATTTAAGAAGTGAATTATATAAGAAACTGAAAGGAGATGTGAAAAGTAGAAAATGTAAAAATGAAAAAGAAACAATAATATGCTAAAAGTTGGCATCTGGTTGTGGGTAGTATTTTGATGGTTCAGAAACGCCATCAGAGAGGGGATTGATGGAGCAAGGACTCACAAATGAGACTTGCTCGGATGCAATCCTCTTAAAGTATTAATGTATTAAGTTGTATTGTTTATACTAACTATTGCACACACGAATACAAATAGTAAGGAAGCTTGCATATGTGTTTCTACTAACAAGTAACGTTTGACTATTCTAAAATGGCCGCTAAAACGCGGGAACTTTACTGCGCATGTCTCAACCATATCACGTGGTGTGACGTCTTTCTTTGCTTGGTGGGAAAATTTTTGCTTCTGCGCAGTGTGATTTAAAATGGCTGCTATATGTTCTCACATGCTACAGCTTGCTCTTATGTTTTGTTTAAATTGTAGTATACTAACGCCATTAATGCGGGGAAAGTTTATAAGTAAATGGGAATAGAATAGACAGAGTGGGTATACAGTGAAACATTTTATTTGTGACTTTAATATTTTCTTCTTTGACTTTATTAGTTCGTAAATGTTGGGCCTGGGGTTGGTGAACTGAAAACACGAATGACGTTGGTTCTGCACATGCGCCTTGAAAGTCTGCTCAGAGCGGAAAGGGATGAAGTCAACCTGGACGTCGTCCAAGGCCACAACCTGATGGCCTATATTGTCATATTCATGGATGTCCTCATAAAATTGTAACATTGTACATGAAAAAGGCACAAACTTTGTCATGAGACGGGTGGGAAATAAAGCAAATGTATTAAATTTGAGGGGCGGTATTTTAAAACAAAGAGCTTTAAGAAATGAATTAAATCAATATGGTGTGAGGATCAACCCCCTGTCCCCGATCCAATCAGAAGTAGTGGTCCCATAAGTTAGCAACATTTAGGGGAGGTACATGGGCATAGAAGGGTATAATAGATATAGAATTAGCTAATTAGTAGGCAGATGCTGCTCAGTATTAGGAAAATCAGGTTTTTGACGCTCGACGAGCTGAGCGATTGCAGACTGAACCGCTGTCCAGAGAGGTCCTGAGGTGGGGGCGGCGGAATCCATTAGAAGGAAGAAACGGGAGAATCGCGGAGAAGCGAAGTACCAGAGAGGGAACGACGCAGGCGTCGTGGGTAGAGAGGTCACCGGTCCTGTCCTGATCCGGGAGGAGTCTTTGCTCTTCATCCTTCCAGGGTCCTATCTTTCAAACTCCTTGGCCAAGGGGTTTGGTTCTCGCACTTAGGTAAATATATATGCAAACCTTAGTTGCGCTGCTGTCTCTATCTTCTCTTTCCTAAGGGACCGTCATTAATCGATAAATCATTGTATGTTTCCTCTTTGAGATTCGATTTAAGTACTATGTGGCTTTGTATTTTACTCTGCTAAATCTTTAGATAAACATTTTAAAACTTCTTGACTTTGTGATTATTTAGGTAATTATGAATTGTACGGAATGTCACTCATTTTAAATTTCCCAATTATCAAAAGGTCCATCGGTAAGTCATTACTCTTCAATCAGAAGGTAATTGGTAGCAGGGATTTGATAAAGAGTACCAACTGACCCACCAGCGGAAATTGCTAGCGTAGTATGAATGTATGGGCCCAAGTGAGTATTTTGTGTATGAATGCTTGTTGCTAGTAACCCGCTGGATCAGGCCCACCAGGCGAAGATTGTTTCTGCGAGCCAGCCCCTCCGCATCTTCCACTCGCGTCGCGAGGCCTTTGGTGAGTTTCTCCAAGGAGGAGACCTTAGTCTGCAGTACAGAGACAGCAGCTTCTTCTCCTGAGACCCTAGTCTCTGCCTCCGTGAGTCGTTCAACAGCCCCCTTAAGGTCTTGGCGTAACAGCGACACCTCCGAGCCAACCGCACCTATCTGAGTCTCCAGTGCCACTCTTGTATGGGTAAATTGATGCTAATAGCACGGCATTGTCTGGCGGGGCACCGGAACTCCCTTCGGAGTTGGCAGATTTAGCCCCGGCGATCTTGTCCATGGTACTCTGTTTGGCAGCCCCTCCAGACGTTTTGTCCTTAGTCATGGTGGGGAGATAGGGCGGAGCGCCCCTGGGTGCGTTGATTATTCTGCCCTGTTTTATATGGTAAGGGTTTTTAGGTGGGAGGTACAATCGGTGACAGGCCGAGGGCGACCCCCGTGCCACAAGCCGCACCTGACACTAGTCTGGCTGCTTCCGTGAGCGTAGGGTAGCACCCCCACCCCCTATCGGGTGCCCCCCTACCACTGCTAGTAACACGAAAAAGGATTGGACGTGTTATTAAATTAAGTTTCTTAAGATAAACCCCTTTTGACACATAAACAGGGTTTGGTGTTTTTATTTCACCTTTTGCTTTCACTGTTAGTTTATATAGCGTACATAAAAGACATTAAATTCATGCCATAGAAAAAGGACATACATATTATCATTCAACAATGCATCAACTCATAAATGCAATATAATTGACATTTTGGATTGTATCGCACTATTCAATGCGCTTATCTTGAGTCTTTCAAAAGAACAGCCGTGTCGACGATGACCTAATGCAGCATTGACCAGATGCCACACGGAGGAGTTCATGGAGGGCGGAAATCGTAAATCAGCTATTCAGGAGCTGAACTCAAAATGGTAGAAACGTCTTCACCCCTCCCACGCTAGTAATTGAATCCCCGAACACGCCAGAGCAACGCCGCAGCGAGTGAACCGATTGTGCTCGGTTTTGTGTTCAAACCATGAACAACGCGTACATTGCAGGAATTAGGTCATCGTCGACACGGCTGTTCTTTTGAAAGACTCAAGATAAGCGCATTGAATAGTGCGATACAATCTGATTTTGAACATCACACAGCCCTTGCACTTACCGCTTTCGCACGAAAGAATTCGACCGAGTCCTGGTCCTGAGGAGAACCCTCAAATGCTAATAGGGTTCGGAAACGCGTCGACTAAATACAGCTAGCCGTAATGTAGTGGGCTGGCCCCACGTGTACAGCATACAAAGTAGACGTAGCCAAGTTGTAGTTGATGTAGTTTATTCAGTAGTAGCTGTAAGCTGGAACAGGCCCCACCAGGAGCAGCCTCCTAGCTGCTCAGCCCATCTTCTCAACTGTCTCTCACACACACAGGCACCCAAGCATTCCACTCACACTAACATTCTACGCGGAACACTCACACTGGCTGAGCAGCTAGGTAGAGGGAACAGAATGACATGACCTGAGGATACTACAGATCCTATCCCTTTTATACTGAACAATAAAAAGAACCAAACTAAATAGAAAACAACTATACACAGAAATGTACAAGAGATGTAAATAGTCCGTAAACCCAGGGATGCAAAGAATGACATCACAAGAGGGAAAACGGAAGCACGAAGAAAGAAAGAAGAATGGAGAAATAGAAATGCACATTCACTATACCCATCCTCTTCCTTTCATAGTAATTGAAAAACAATAAGTAGCGTAATAAGAGCTCACATACACAAGTGAGCAAAACACACAAGACAGAAGAAAAGGGTAAACTTAACCCAGACTAGAATACAATGGGTGGAACTACACCCAAGGAAGTACACCTCACGTGAGGAGACTGTGGCGAAAACACCATACGCCACCCCTCATGTGAGGGACACTGTGGGACTAGAACCCCAGTGAAAAAAACCAACGATTGGGACTGACACCCAATTGTACATATAACGTTACACGGGACTAACACCCAAGAACTTGTGCAGCAAGAAAGCAGCACAGTGTGACAAACGCACACACAAACACAGACATCCAGAAGAAAGGATGTACATCAAACCCACTCTAAGGAATAACATAAGCTCAAAAACAAGGAGCGTAACTAGTAGTGTCACATGGGACTAAAACCCAAGGACATGTACAGCATCATTAAATAACCAAATGCAGTACAGTGTGGCACACGCACACAAGGTAATGGGACTAAAACCCATACCTAAAGTAACAAATCCGTAAATAAGAGAAATGGGACTTGAACCCACTCCCATCCCACAGACATGGATAAAACCTAAGAAAATGCGTGAACCTGAGACATGGGACTAAGACCCACTCCCATAAGGGACTAAAACCCATTACTAATTACATAGGTAGGACTGACACCGCTATACACAAACATATGAGTCCAGCGAGACTAACACGCACAAAAGCATACCACATGCATCACAAAGTGACTCACAGACAGACAGCGAAATGCCACCATACACTGTGAAGACGGGATAGACAAACAGGTAGTGGGACTAAAACCCCTTACCATCCCTTAAGAGGGATACAGGCTTTGCACAAGTACAAGCCAAAACCACAATGAAAACAAAATGACCACCCTCCAGTAAAGGACAAAACAACCACCCAAAATATGTTCATGGATTAATAAAAATGCATGCATATGAAGAAAACGAGTCACTCTCCATTTTGAAACAGATAAATACAGTGTATGTCCATGACAGCTGCAAGGTACAACAAGTTCACCAATTACACCTGTTTAAAAAAAAACACCACATAGCCAAGAGCAGCTGGGTCCGACTTTTGCAGAGACAGCCACCAGCCAGAAACACCTCCAAAATACTTTGTTGAAGAGTTGGCAAAAAGTTTCTTACGCTCCGAAATTGCTCTCAACGCAGTTCCTCCAACTACGGGATCGGGCACCCTCACACGCAAGGAAATCCATGTAGAGCGAGTCATTAAAATCCATCTGTGCGACAAAGCGACCAACTCGTCGAGACTTTCGAGACTTTTGGCAGTGCTCATGTTGACTTGTGCGACAAAGCGACCAACTCGTCGAGACTTTCAAGACTTTTGGCAGTGCTCATGTTGACCGAGGCGCCGCTTGAGACCTTCAACTCGCGTTAAACTTTATTATTTTGAACAAATTGGTTGGCAAGAATACACACCTCAACGTTAACAGGCAATACAGTATGCCTGCATCTTCCAACTCCAAAATGGCAGCACGTTCATGTAACGCACGCCGGGTGGCTCCAGGCACGCTCTTGCTGCCAAGCGTTAAGAGGCAGCATAGTGTACCGCCTGACAACAAAAACGTCATGCAAGTTCTGTTGAGGCTCCACGCGACACTACGGACCAGGTGAGGAGCGCGAGCACTTAAATTCAAATTACAGCGTAACTGTTGCTCTAGCGGCCACAACATAGGAAAGAGAAAACTTCACATAGTTCACATTGAAAACCAAAGGAGTCTCACCTAGTTGGCTCGCCAGTGCGGCTGGCAGACTCTCGTGCAATCCTCTTGACGCAAACAGCCGATGAACACATGAATAGTCCGTTGCCTGCTGCCATCAAGCAAAAGTGGGGTGTACAGGCACAAGCCGAACTCCTCAAGTCCTGCACCAACACGGAGACTAATTAATGTGATAATGTTATAAAAGCCAGGCAATACAACCTTTTGAGCATGTACACAGTCACTTGCAGAAGTAACGTTATATGTACAATTGGGTGTCAGTCCCAATCGTTGTTTTTTCACTGGGGTTCTAGTCCCCCAGTGTCCCTCACATGAGGGGTGGCGTATGGTGTTTTCGCCACAGTCTCCTCACGTGAGGTGTACTTCCTTGGGTGTTGTTCCACCCATTGTATTCTAGTCTGGGCTAAGTTTACCCTTTTCTTCTGTCTTGTGTGTTTTGTTCACTTGTGTATGTGAGCTCTTATTACGCTACTTATTGTTTTTCAATTACTATGAAAGGAAAGAGAATGGGTATAGTGCATGTGCATTTCTATTTCTCCATTCTTCTTTCTTTCTTCGTGCTTCCGTTTTCCCTCTCGTGATGTCATTCTTTGCATCCCTGGGTTAATGGATGGTTTACTTCATGTGTACATTATTGTGTATAGTTGTTTTCATTGTATAGTTGTTTTCATTTTTGTTTGGATCTTTTTATTGTTCAGTATAAAAGGGATAGGATTATGTAGTATCCTCAGGTCATGTCATTCTGTTCCCTGTACCTAGCTGCTCAGCCAGTGTGAGTGTTCCGCGTAGAATGTTAGTGTGAGTGGAATGCTTGGGTGCCTGTGTGTGTGTGAGACAGTTGGGAAGATGGGCTGAGCAGCTAGGAGGCTGCTCCTGGTGGGGCTTGTTCCAGCTTGATGTAACTACTTCCTAAGAACTTAGTAAACATCTTCTACATTTACCTGGCCACGTCTACAGCATCTACTTTATCACCTGAACATGTGGGACCAGACTACTACATATTTATGGCGACGATCTGGAGCTAAGAAACCAACGCGTTTACAGATGAAGAGCAACCAGTTTAAACAAACTCAAGCAAAGGAAACCAGTCAAGCAAGAAACATGTCAAGCACGTCTCGCAGCCCCACCAGTGTCCACCACACCGGACAGCCCAGTCAAGGCGTGCTGTACCTTCATCTTGTCATCTACAACACCAGTATAAACGGTTACAAGCCTGCTCACACCTCGGAGGAGAAACTATGCCACAACAAATGTCTGGAGTACCTCAAAAACGTCTACCGTACCACAAGCAATGTATTTTATGCAAGGAGGAATAAGGAAATCTGTGGCTGCCAGTGTTTTTGTCTCCAGTGCGAAGTGTGCTGCTCCTGTTTACATAAGAGTTTCATGTGAGTAGGTTTTGAAGGGTGTTTCCCTGTCAGTGTGCCTCCGTGTAGCCCAGGCGCGCTACTCTCTACAGTTTTGCTTGGTGTGCTATTTCTGACACAAGAAAAACGCTGAGGTCATTACAATGTGCGCTATGGGTTTTGCCGTGCACAAGGAAATTTTACAAAGACTTTGCAAATTGCTCATGACAAGCAACGTCGGATCTGAAGGACCGAAGGAAGACTACATCTTCACGTTACAGGCTGTACGAGTGTATAAGCGTGACCGGCAATTGTATGATGGTTGTGGCGGGACTTTTAGTGAGTAATCACACTTTAATTGATTTGCCCGTTGCTAAGGGGGGGCCTCTTTGATTTATGGGAGTTCAACCGCCGTTTTGGGTTTCAAAATGAGGCGCGTGTTGTTGCATATGCGCGCGCTCTTACCTCCTCCACGACTGGGGTTCTGAGTCATGATCAGCGTTGCCAGCCTTCACTTCGTTAAACTGATGCAGATGGATGTTGTGCCTCACCAACGCGCCATGAGCCATCCGGGACGGCGTGTTCAACGTGCCGCCATCTTTAGATTGGTAGCTCCGGTTAGTTTACGGAATGTTATGGACTGCTATGTGCTGTATTGTTTGCCAACCACGCATTCAATTACAATAAAGTTTTTTTTTTTTTTTTAAACGAGATGAGAACGAACGTCGCTGCGTCTTGATGCCACAATTTAAGGTGTGCTTCGTGATGGCTTTCGGAACAACGTTTGACAAGCGCAAGGTTGGACACCCTCGACGCATTGTGGTTAGTTAACTCACTCGAAATGGACTTTTGCCACCATTCAACGTCGTACCCCTACCTTCTCACGGAGTTATGCCTCCAGCTATGTTGCCATTCAAGTAAGTGGATTCACAGTCACAGCGCTTCCGTAGATGTTCTTCATTTGGACACTGCTTTTGTGACTTACAACTCTTGTGGTGGGGTTCCTGTTTTTTTGCGAACCTGGGTGCTAGTGGATAAGTCATCTGCGCCCAAGTACAGAGTGTTCTTCGGTTTTCATTGAGGATGGCATCACCTGCAAAGTACCTTCTGGTGGCGAGTCAGATGGAGTTGTACGACGCCTGTCCCTCCACATCGCGGTGACAGGCACACCAGTGACATTTTTATTTTAATTAGGAATGTTATACTCACAGAGCAGATTTCAGTGTTGTAATTGCACACTTTAAATAAAAAAAAAAAAAGTTGTGTATTTTTTTTTTTTTAACGACTAAACTGTTGCGATGTTTAAGATGTAGTATCCCTGCTTAAGGGATGGGAGTGGGTCCTAGTCCCATGTCTCTTTTTCACGTTTGTTTTCTTTACAGTTGTGGTATCCCTACCAAGGGGATGGGAGTGGGTCTTAGTCCCATGTCTCAGGTTCACGCATTTTCTTATGCTTTATCCATGTCTGTGGGATGGGAGTGGGTTCAAGTCCCATTTCTCTTATTTACGGATTTGTTACTTTAGGTATGGGTTTTAGTCCCATTACCTTGTGTGCGTGTGCCACACTGTGTTGCATTTGTATTTAATGATGCTGTACATGTCATTGGGTATTAGTCCCATGTGACACTACTAGTTACGCTCCTTGTTTTTGAGCTTATGTCATTCCTTAGAGTGGGTTTGATGTACATCCTTTCTTCTGATCTCTTACTTGTGTTACTTGTTTCTTGTTCCTTTTTGTCGTTAAACGTAGTCCTGCTGTGCTCCATGTCTATAATTGGCATCCAACTGGCTGCTTGAGTTTCTTTAAACTTGTTGCTCTTCATCTGTTAACGCGATGGGTTCTTAGCTCCAAATCGTCGCCATAAATATGTAGTAGTCTGGTCCCACATGTACAGTAGACAAAGTAGACGTAGCCGAGTTGTAGTAGTTGTAGTTTATTAAGTAGTTGCTGTAAGCTGGAACAGGCCCCACCAGGAGCAGCCTCCTAGCTGCTCAGCCCATCTTCTCAACTGTCTCTCACACACACAGGCACCCAAGCATTCCACTCACACTAACATTCTACGCGGAACACTCACACTGGCTGAGCAGCTAGGTAGAGGGAACAGAATGACATGACCTGAGGATACTACATATAACAATTACGATTTCACTGATTGTCACAGTGTGCAAACAAGGCAGTAGGCCTGTTGTAGCTCTATCATCGTCTAGCTGTTTGTAACAGGTTGCAGTAATGCAAATCACAAAATAAGTCTGCACCGTTACTGTTTCTTTTTTAATTTGAGGACTGGTCATTTGTTGTTAATGTTCTTGTTACGTAGTTGTCAAATGTCAATTATATTGCATTTATGAGTTGATGCATTGTTGAATGATAATATGTATGTCCTTTTTCTATGGCATGAATTTAATGTCTTTTATGTACACTATATAAACTAACAGTGAAAGCAAAAGGTGAAATAAAAACACCAAACCCTGTTTATGTGTCAAAAGGGGTTTATCTTAAGAAACTTAATTTAATAACACGTCCAATCCTTTTTCGTGTTACCAGCCGTATCGGTGGCCTAGCTTGGACGTGAATATAGGCCCAACCCCCTATTCATATAAAATTCCTCTACCACTGCAGCATCGCCCCCAAATAACTGTGGTTCAGCGGGGGAGCTCTGATGACAGTCCGATTCTTACTGGGCCAGGAGAGTCCATCATATGCTGCTGCACCTCTCGTGGCCCCGCGGGTGCCCCCAACCAGAGCCCGCTCAAAAAGTTTCCACGTTGTGGGCCCACCACACGTTGCTTTAATTCGATGCAGCCATGCCTGAACTCTCAGCAACGTAAGCCGGTCCCTCGCATTCAATCGGGCCAAGAGGTGGGCTCGGGCACCAGGTAATCTACACCAGAGTTCGGGGGCCACACACAATGCCACACATGATGCAACAGCTCCTCACAGGCCCACCGGCTTCTCCCAGGCCTAGTGCAGCAGACCCTGACAACATGGCTATAGTCCCTCCAGGGCCACAGGAAAAGACCCGAGGCTCACGGTCGGCCCAGCCTGGTGCCCATCAGCGTATTTGGATCAGTGCAGAGCTCCAGCCGGCAGAGCCTTCCACCAATCCGCCCAAGGGCCGGCCGCCGCAGCCCCTGATGGCACAGCCACAGCCCCAGGGGACCGGAATCTGCCAGGGCCCACAGCTGACCCCGTCCAGTGCAGGGGCGCCTGGCACGGCGACACAGTAGGGCAGGTCCCCAGCCGGCACAGCCCACTCACCGTGTGGCTCCAGGCTCCATCGCGCCGGGGGGAAACAGCATTTACACATTGTTAAAACAACGCAATGCTATTACAACGCGGTCGTTACAACGACCACGTTGTTAGTACGCAATACCTTTACATCGCAAGTCATTACAATGACGTGCTGTAGGGGGCGTAAAGGTATTGGATATAAAATCCAACACCTTCCCTGCTGTTGCGCAAACTGGAGTAGGAATAGTAAATAATACTATTCCTAAGTCCAGCGCGCCCCCTACAGCAAGTCGTTGTAATGACTTGCGATGTAAAGGTATTGCGTACTAACAACGCGGTCGTTGTAACGACCGCGTTGTAATAATATGCGATGTATTAGCATGCGTTGTAACATGCTATATTCCACGCATGGCGTCTCAATGAGTCCTAGGCACTCCTGCGCAGCATCCGTCGCTCTTCCGTGAGGCTTCTCCCATCCTCCAATCGACGGCCGCGAGCAGTCTGGGGTTTTTCGGCTCCCAGCTCGGCCATTTCCACTCCCCAGCCTGTATGTTACTCGTGGCCACGATGAGCCGCGGGCCACAGCCGATGTCCCCCGGCGTGCGTACGCCTCGTGGCTTCACTCGGGCCGCCGATCTCCGCCTCAAACACCGTGCCTGGCCACCAGCCGCAGCAATCAGACCCCATGGGGATGCGATGCCTACCCCTTCATGTCTGCCACTTCTGTGGGACCAATTCACTGGAGTATGGCAGCAACTATCTCGGATTCAGCCGGATTTTGTATCGGGCTGGCGGAGCAAATCTAACGTGCGTCCACCATGCTGGCCCACTTGGCCACGCCGCCTGGGCTACCATTTTAATGTCAGAGTACTCTCATCACATGTCACTACATGCTAGTTAAAGGACTCTCATCACCTTGACTCTGTCCTGGTTTTTAAGGCAACAGCAGTTTGCGTCCTTGGACATCTTGTTTTAAAAACTTTGAGCAGTGTTTTAGACCTGCTAATTGCGCTAACACATGCAAACATAGGGAGGCATAAATGCTGTTTGCCAGCATTAGCATATGGAAGGCAGATCTGTGGGCTTTTGAAATGATTGTTTTGTTTAGGGCCCGATTTTGTGTTGGTTGATAATGCAAAATCTAATGATTTTTGGAGGGGGTGCTCACTCTGAAATAGACTCCATCAGCAACATTTTCTGCACTATAAGGATAGTACAGTGGAAGAAATACCTCTGGTGTGTTCTCCTCCAGATTGACCGCTTTTTCAAAAATTCTATATTTTTTTCTGGTACTGTAGGAAATTACCTTGTTTTGCAAAGTGTGTCCCCAGATTTTTGCACTGTCTGTTTTTGCTGGCTGTAGAACTCTGTTCAATTTACTCCTGTTAACTAGTAGTAAATAGCATGTGCTGCCCCTTTTAACATGGTTGAATTGGCCTAACCTTAAAGAGCATATTTAACTTATCTACAAGTCTCCAGTAAATGGTACAGGGTGCTGCCCAGAGCTTATACGTTAAATGCAACTGATGGACTGCAGCATATATTGTGCCATCCACTACAGTAGTAGTGTAAACATGGCTTCAGGCCTAACATTGTAACCTGACTGGAACAGTTTCAAAACTGCAATTCAATAAGTCGAAATAAACTTTTTGACAGGTGTAAATTTCCCATTTAAATATTAATAGGTCATCCCTAAGTTGACCTTATAGCCCATAAGACAGGATACATGGTACGTAGAAGTAGGATATGTAGAAATGTAATGTTAAACATGTCCTTAAAGTGAATAACATCCAAAAGCTATTTTCACTGTAGCAAGGCTGGCTTCTCCATAGATAAATAATGGGTTGCACTATTGAATTTAATAATGCTATATTTGGCTCGGAAATACCAAGAAATATCACTGAACTTGAACTGTTTGTAATATTTATTAAACACCCAATTCACCATGGAAGTCTGATTTTTAATAAATATATATTCAGGAAAAGGTACTTTTAGAATGTTACATTGTCTATGTTTGAAGCCTCCAGGGGCTAATTTACATAAGCCTCTAACTGCACCATTCTGAGTGCTCAAGGTCGGAATGAGTTGTGAAAACTGCACCCAGAGTAGATACAAAGGCCTGGGTGGTGGGGAGGTGTTTCTGTTCCTCTGCCAGGATGACCATTTTGGTAGGGCCCAGGTATATAATTTACTTCAAAGGGGCCTTCACTGTCACTGGCAGATGACATGGACAGGCCCCTTCTTTGGTTCTCGCAGTCAGGTAGGTACCAGTCCCAGTTGGGAGGGAGCTGCCCCAGAACCGGTTTGAAGTGACTACAGTGGAGTGATTGCTCACTTCCCTAGCCACGCCTCTGGGGTGGGCTCACAGGCTCTGTACAAGGAGAGAAGAGTTTTACTGTCTTGGATTTAGACAGAGAGTTGAATTTTTTGCAGTCGTGCATACAAGAAATGCTCCAAAAGAAGGTTGGGTAACCTATGCAGGCTTTTACCCCATTGGTTAGGGAGAAGTCAGGAGCAACCCTCACCCACAGGTAGTGCCAGGCATAAATGTGACATCCCGGTACCCTCCACAGACCTTGACCTGAAGAAGATCCAGTGCTGGAATGAAGGAATATGCAGCCAAATCTCATATCCAGCAGCTATTGTTGAGCCAGATCGGGGATATGTTTGGCCCCAGTAAAATATGCTGAATTTGCCTTGGTGTAATTTTCCAACATCAGGACAGAATTCAGCAGTGCCCTCACATTGTCTGTTTTCTGTTCAGAGCAGCAGAGTGCAGGCAGCAAGGGGGCTTTCCTATTTTAGATTCCAACTGGGCCCAAAACAAAGGCAGAATTTGGTGGACAATTCACCCTCTTTTTGTTCAAGTAAACTCCTAGCTGGGTGCTATCTGAAGCCTAACACCTAGACACCAATGCAATCAAGGGAAACAAAGGCGCACAGCTTGTTACCACTTCACAAGTTCTTAAGAGAAACTATGAATTGGGGGCAAGTATTTGACTTTGGAAGACAAATGCATGCACTGTAAGAATGTCAGATGTATAAGTCTGTCCAAGTATTTACACAAATAACAATTTAAATAGCACTTACTTATTTCATCTAATTCTTTTGTAGCACTGTTCATCCCAATGAAGGTTGTCAGAGCACTTTACTTCACATGCACACATTATACATTGTCAAAAGCAGTAATCTACTTACCTATCTACTTAAAACAGTCTGTCATCTGCATGTTACACAATGTGTTTTGTAGGAGACACATTAATCCTCTACGCTACTTTATGAGTCAAAATTGTGACTAAACAAAACACAGATCTTTCCAGCAAGTGTATTATCTCATCATTATTAATATTCCCTGAGATTTACTTGCCACACCAAGCTCTCTGCTGCAGATGCCTTAAATCTGTAACATATTTTAAAATGCAGCCTTCACAACCAATTCAGCCAAAACAGATTTACTGCCATGTTTCTCTTTGTTGCCAATTTCTTTATGGCAGGGTTTATAAAAATGAATGTATAAGTTGACTATCATATTGCTTTTAATGACTCCGCCTCTCGTCACTCCATTCACCTCGACTCCTAATTTATGGATTCCAGGGGTAAAGTCTTTCCAATTCTAGCACTGGGAAGATCAGAAGAAGACTGAACCTGCTGTCAGAGACTTGAAAAGAGCCCTGAGGGCCTGCACCTTCTCTCTCTTGTACCCTGGACATAAAAGTGGACTCCAAGAGTCATAAGGTATACCTCCTGTTCAAGCAACAGGGATGCAACAGACTACAAGATGCCTGGACCCTGCTGTTGGGCTCTACTGAAGTTAGTCCTGGCCCCCAAGTGCTATTCCTGAGGTGCTGGAAGCCTTGGCTGGGTGATTACTTTCTACCACTCCTGAAAACCTGGGTGTGAAATCCAATGAGTGTATGATGACTCAGTTGTAGCTGTATCCAAGTTGAAGGTTTATTCTTTCCAAGAAGTTACAGGTGTAGATACAGGATAAACAGCATAATAAGTAGAATCAATATAGTTAGCCCCACCGGGAGCAGCAACCCTGCTGCTCAGCCTACATACAGCAACAGACAGATAGACTCAAACATACACAAAGGGAACATTCCATGACATCACAGAGACCGGCTGAGCAGCAGAGTACAAAAGGACAGAGTAGAGAAGAAGGCAAGATACCACACACCTCCCTCCCTAACGGAGACAATAAAAACTAAGGAGGCGAGTGGTAGGAAAGAGAGCACAAAAACAGCAGAGAAAGGACACAAAACACATACATAACACACACACCCCTCTATAAACAGTAGGGCGAAGTGTTTAAAGACATAAATGCAAGAAATAAGTGAAGAACTCACTTAACGTGGTTTGAATACACCACCGGACAAAAGCAACAGGAAGGGTGGAGCGAAAATGCTCTGTAAAAGTGGTTGGAAAGACAATAAAACCCATCACTTGAAAACGCAAGCAATAATGGGAGCGTAAGGTGCCCCCCGCATCGAGTTTAAAGAATTAACCTCACAACAAGTCACTTCAAATAAAGGTTTACCACCTCAATAGTTTGGGACGCAAGCAAAGCACAATCCCAGCACTAGAAAGCGTAAAAAGAATTGGGCAACTTAATGTCCCATCACAAGAAAGCGTAAACTAAATTGAGCACCCAAAAAGCTCAGCACAATTAAATAGAATTGAGCGCCTAAATGGCTCAGCACGAATAAATAGTTTTGAGCACCCTAATGGCTCAGCACCAGCATGCGTAAACAATATTGAGCACCCAAATGGCTCAGCACGAATAAATAGGTTTGAGCACCGTAATGGCACAGCACCAGCATGTGTAAACAATATTGAGCACCCAAATGGCTCAGCACGAATAAATAGGTTTGAGCACCGTAATGGCTCAGCACCAGCATGTGTAAACAATATTGAGCACCCAAATGGCTCAGCACGAATAAATAGGTTTGAGCACTGTAATGGCTCAGCACCAGCATGCGTAAACAATATTGAGCACCCAAATGGCTCAGCACGAATAAATAGGTTTGAGCACTGTAATGGCTCAGCACCAGCATGCGTAAACAATATTGAGCACCCAAATGGCTCAGCACAATTAAATAGAATTGATCGGAGAAAGTTTGAACACAAACACTATATCCACCACAAGAAAGCAGCTTGCAAATAATTCGCAGCATAACACCATGACAGAAATGCATAAACACACATGCAACTGACAAGGAGATACAGAATAACATTCAAATTACATTTCATAAATGAGAGAATGGGACTGTTCCACCGGTGAGCGACTACTCACCCGAACGAAATCCACACAGATGAGTATAACGAATACATAAATAAAGTTTTTTCACTTCCCTCACGAAGTTAAAACAAGAAGATCTCTTGCGCCCTTCCTAATGCATAGTCTCAGTCTTTCGGCTTGAAGAAATACGATACGGTGAACATCAGGCGTGATCCCGAAGTGGGCACAAGTTCATGGAAACAAGTTCGTGAGTAGAAACGTAAAAAACGTGGTTGGCATCAGGTGGTCAGATTCAACCCACTTGACCCTACTGTAGCAGCCAACCAAAACATGGCGGCTTGTAGTCTACGTCGCGCAGAATGGCTCACGATGCGTTAACGCAGAGCGGCGTCCACCAGCAGCTTGAGTCGAGAACGTCACAGAAGATCCCACGAAGGATAGCGTGTTGAACGGCCGGTGAACAGCATTCCATCTCCCTCAAGGCTACGAGGTAAGGAGCTCGTGCGCGAGTGCGAGCTGTTTACAGTTGAAAAGAAAAACCGCGGTGACACATTTAAAAGATGCACTCACCGCTGCATTTGAGAAACTAAGGGCAAACTCCCACAATGAAAGCCAGTAATAGTTGAATGAAGGCCATAGGCAAACACGCAGACAATATTCATAGGCAGAACGCCTCGCACAGAATCCAGAACATAAAACACGGAGTCTCCAGCACATCGCAGATAAAGTAGAGCTTCAATGTAGTTAAAAGCTGGTAATAGTTTAAAAAAAGATGGCATGTAAAATCAAGAGTCCAGGTCAGGAGAGACCCAAGCAATACAACGTAGATTTGAAAGATGTGTAATTATCCATTACACAAAACACGGAGTTCCTTGCACAGTCCAAGAAGAGCTCTTGCAAGTAATTAAGCCAAAGAACAGCAGGATGCAGAAGTAGTGCAGGCAGACATTCATTTAAACAGCACGTTGCAGTAGTAGCGCAGGCACAAAGAGGACAGTCAGCAGCAGCACTGTTACTCACAAAGTAAGCTGACTCACCAGCAGTAGAGGGAAACACAGGTTGTCCTTTAAGTTTGCGCAAGTGCTTGTTCCAATGGAATATGACTCGTTATTTCGCATACCATTACTTCGCAGCATTTTACTACGAAGTTTTTACTTAGCAAATACCATTACTACGCAAGTTTTTAGTTCGCATACCTTTACATTGCAAGTGTTAATGTATGCGAACTAAAAACTTGCCTCGTAATAAAAACAGACATTTACCCCAACACTACACTAAATACTAAATACAAATACACTACCCTACACATAACAAACTCTAAAACACTACCCAAACACCCAAACACTACACTACCCTACACTACTCAAACACCACTACACTACCCTAAACCCTAAAACACTACCCCTGGACGACCCTCCCCCTTCCCCCAGCCCGCTCCCTACACTCAAACACTACCCTGCACGACACCCCAACACTACCCTAAACCCTAAAACACTACCCTACACCACAACACTACCCTAAACCCTAAAACACTATCCCCTGCACAACCCTCCCCTGACCCCCAGCCCTGTCCCTACCCTCAAACACTACCCTGCACGACACCCCAACACTACCCTAAACCCTAAAACACTACCCTCAGCACGACCCTGCCCCTACCCCCAGTCCGTTCCCTACACTGTGTAATAGTAGAATGTTTGTTAGAATGTTATTCATGTTCTGTTACTATGGGTGCATTCCCCCGGCATCCCTGTGCCATCTGTGTATCCTTTTGAATGTTGGCATTTGTTCCACATTCTGAAGAGCAGTTCTTCCTCAGTTACACTGCTGCTCTTCAGGAGGTGGATGCTCCAATAAACGACTCTTCAACTTATCAACAGTCTCTGAGGATTTTTATCTACACTACATATTGGCGACGATTTGGGATTGTTTCCTACCTTATCAAGACGCTGGAGCATCCACAAGCACATCGTATTTATATTTGGTTGGCATTTTATCCTTATTTCCTTCATTTGTTCCTGTTGGATTTCGTGTTTCTTTTTCCGTGCTGTGCCTGTGCCGGAAAGGACTTACTGGATTTGCCTTCCACTCATCTTCGTCTGCTGTGTTGTTGTTGGCCTGGAGCGTGCTGGAGCGGCCTGCCTTGTTTGCTGCTTTTACGGCTGTTTATTGCGGTGTAACTCTGATCGCACGAGTCACAATCCATCGTTACAAAAGTGTTGAACGCGCTATCACTTCATTCAATACCATCAATGTTGATAATATTTCTACAGGTGTAGCTGCCATTAGTATGAAAGATTCCAATGCCAAACCTGTTAACTTTAAAGGTAAACCTAATAAAACCACTACACCATTCACTTCTGTTAAACAGTTTTCCAACACTGGCAAATTGTTTTGCACTCAATGTGGTTCGAAATCTCATTCATTTCAATTTAGACATTGTCCAGCTAGAGGCAAGGAGTGCTACAAATGTAAAAAAGTAGGTAATTTTGGTGCACTTTGTCAATCTAACAGGAGAGTTGCCAGTTTGGCTGATGAGGATGTTGTAGACCAAGTGAATATTGAACCAACATTTGAAAACTCCATTATCTCTATAACAGAAGGTGATTTCCAAAGTCACAAGTTAGGTCAAGTTACTTACAATGTAAACAATGATATTGATTCTGAACCCTATGTTCCTCCCATGTGTATCATTACTGTTGATGGCAAAAAGGTAGAAGTTATGGCGGACTCCGGTTCCCCCTATACCATCATTTCGGATTCCTTTTTCAATAAGTCTTGGAAAGATAAAGCTCTTGAACCTAATGACATTCGTGTTTATGGTTTTGGGGGTAAAGAAATTGAAATGTTGGGATATTTTGTGTCCGATATTTCCTTCAAACAAAAAACCATAGTTGGAAACGTTTATGTTGCTGTTGATGGTTTACAAGTGTTGGGGTGGAAACACCAGGGAAAATTCAATATTACTTTGTGTCCCAATGCTAAAATACAAGTATGTATGGTTGAAGATCTACAAATTGTACATAATGATTTTCAGAACAATGAAGAAGTGGTCCAAGCCATTCTTGACAAACATAAAAATGTTTTTAGAAAAGAGTTAGGAAAAGTTAAGGGGTTTTCTCACAAAATTGTGTTAAAAAAAAATGCCATTCCTTCAAGACATCAAGTAAGGAATGTTCCTTTGTCTGTGAGGAATGAATTGGCTGACATGATTAAAAAATTGTGTGCTGATGGGGTAATAGAGCCTGTCAATGTTTCAGAATGGATTTCTCCCATTGTTTTAGTTAAAAAACGGAATGGAGAACTTAGAATGTGCACTGATTTGAGATCAGTAAACAAACAAATCGTTATGGAATGTCATCCTTTACCTAAAGTACAAGATCTGTTAGCTAAATTAGATGGTGCAAATTTTTTTACCACTATCGATCTTAAATCAGCGTACCATCAAATAGAGCTAACAGAGGATTCTAGAGACATCACCACCTTCATCACACCTGAAGGAACCTTTAGATATATTAGAATGCCTTTTGGTCTCTCATCAGCTGCGTCAGTGTTTCAGAGATTAATGAATTGCTTATTTGGAGACACTGATGGAGTTGTAGCGTTTCAGGACGATATCTTGATATTTTCTGACACTGTCAAGAAACATCACGAAACTGTTGATAAAGTTTTATCTGTTTTAGATGACAAAGGTATGACTATTCGCCTCGATAAATGCAAGTTTTTTTCATCTGATGTTGAATATTTGGGTCATCAGATTAATGGAAATGGTATTTTTCCAAAAAAGGATCTTCTTTTGTCCATTAAAATATGAATAATCCTAAAGATAAGGATCAACTTAAATCCTTCTTAGGATTATGTGAATATTATTCAAGATTTGTTCCTAAGTTCTCTGATATAGTTCTTCCATTGAGATTGTTGCTTAAAAAAGGCACTAAATTTGCGTGGACGAATGATCATTCACAAGCTGTTAATGCTATAAAATCTGCTATTATTGGTTGCAATCCTTTGTCTCCCTTTTCATCATCTGCCACCAACGTTGTTACAGTTGATGCTAGTGCTATAGGTCTTGGGGCTGTGCTCAGTCAAATTAAAGCGAACAATGAAGTCACCATTGCTTTTGCCTCACGACCATTGTCTACTGCTGAATCAAAGTACTCTACAATTGAAAGAGAAGCTTGAGTTGCTCTTGGGCAGTCGAACATTTTAAAACTTATTTGTGGGGCAAGTCCTTTAAACTTAAAACTGACCACAAACCTTTCATTTCTCTTCTTTCTAACAACGGTGTTGGGAGAGCATCTTCCAGGTTAGTTCGCATTTTGGCTAAATTGTATGAGTATAATTTTGAGGTCATTTATATTCCTAGTTCTCAAAATTTAAGAGCTGACTGTTTGTCTAGGTTATTGTCTGATTCTCAAATGCCTAATCAAGCTGAAAGCTTGGAAGAATGCGTGGTTGCATCTGTTGATGATATGGTTCTTTCAATGTCTCAAGTTATCTCAAAAGAGGAATGGTCAAAAGCCATGACTTTGGATGAAGAATTAAAAGTGGTGCAAAAATATATTGTTGAAGGATGGCCATTAGAAAGAAGTCTATCCAAGGAGCTTGCAGTATTTTGGAAAGTTAGAGAAGAGCTATCTATCATTGATACCCTCATTTTAAAAGGTGACTCTTTTGTTCCTCCATTTGCTATAAGAAAAAAACTCATGTCTATTGCTCATTTAGGTCATTTAGGTCAGTCTAGCACTATTAAAAAGTTAGAGACTTATTTTGGTGGCCTTATATGGACAGTTGTGTTATTGATTTTGTCAAAAATTGTCCTTTATGTGCTGATTCTGACAAAGTTTTGAAGTTACAACATTCAGATGTAGTGCAAGTTCAAGTTCCTGACAAGCCATGGGAAAAAATTGCAATTGATGTCCTAGGCCCTTACGAAGGAATCTCAACAGAGATATTATATATTCTAGTTGCTATTGACTATTTCTCCAAGTGGGTTGAATTTAAATGGGTCAACCAATCTGATTCTTTAACTGTCATTAATTTTCTTCAGGAAATATAAAAAAAAGAAGGCTTACCATCAACAATTGTTTCTGATAATGGACCTCAATTTACATCACATGTTGTTTCTACTTTTGTTAAAAATGCTAATATTTTACATATTAAGACTGCTCTTTATTCTCCAAACATGAATGGCCTTGTGGAAAGGTTTAACAAAACCTTAGTGGAGGGTATTCAATTGGCCATTAAAGCTCTTGTTGATGTTAAAACTAATGTAGCGGAATTAGTTTGGTCTTATCTATGCACTCCACACTGTACTACTAAATTTTCACCTTTCGTTCTGTTAAAGGTAGAAAACCTAGACAAGAATTATCCCTTTCATGGGCTAAATCTCTTGAAACTAGCTTGGAAATGGATAAACAAAACTGTAATAATTAAAAAAACTCAGTGTATTCTAGACAATCGACTTTGCAAGTAGGTGACAAAGTTAAAATCAAATTACCGGTACATGTGAAAAAAGGCCAGTCGAAATTTTCTGATGTTTTTATTATTCAGAAGGTTGGTAAAACATCTGTTCTGTTAAACAATGGTTCTTGGTGGAGCATTTCTAAAATTGCCGAAGTCAATGTAACCAATTCCAAAAGTTCTGCATGTTCTTCCAGTCCAGATTTTTCTAGTGATTGGATAATTTTGGAAAGGAGAAAGGAGTCAACTGGTTCTTCTTCTTTGGAAAATGTTGATAATAGTGCATCTTCTTCCAGTCCTTCCATTTCAGCTGATACCAAGAGACAGAAGTTGTTACCTAAGTAATTCAAAGATTTTGTATTATATTAATGGTATTCTTCCTTTTGTTTATTTCATCTTTCTTTTGTTTTGTAAGGAAGGAAGATATGTAATAGTAGAATGTTTGTTAGAATGTTATTCATGATGTTCTGTTACTATGGGTGCATTCCACCTGCATCCCTGTGCCATCTGTGTATCCTTTTGAATGTTGGCATTTGTTCCACATTCTGAAGAGCAGTTCTTCCTCAGTTACACTGCTGCTCTTCAGGAGGTGGATGCTCCAATAAACGACTCTTCAACTTATCAACAGTCTCTGAGGATTTTATCTACACACTACCCTGCACGACCCCCCGACACTACCCTAAACCCTAAAACACTACCCTACACTACACAAACACCACATCACTACCCTAAACCCTAACACACTATCCCCAGCACGACCCTGCCCCTACCCCCAGTCCGTTCCCTACACTGAAACACTACCCTGCACGACCCCCCGACACTACCCTAAACCCTAAAACACTACCCTACCCTACACAAACACCACATCACTACCCTAAACCCTAAAACACTACCCTCAGCACGACCCTGCCCCTACCCCCAGTCCTGTCCCTACTCCCAAACACTACCCTTCACGACCCCCAACACTACCCTAAACCCAAATACACTACTCTACACTACACAAACACAAGTACACTACCCTAAAACCTAAAAAAACTACCCCCTGCACGACCCTCCCCCTAGGACAACGCCCCCGGCTTACCTCTCCTGACGTCCTCCTCGTAGGTGATGAACCCTATGCGGGACTCCTTGGCACCCATGGCCCCCTCACTCCATGACGACGGGGGCCGCTCTCCCTATCCCTGATCCGCCGCTCTCTGTCACCTTCTCCTGCCTGTTACGCTGCTCGCTCCGCTTCCTGCCGACGCCTCCATAATGATGCAGTTGTCATCGCGCACCTTCCTGGGTGCACTCATCCGGGTCAGCCTAGCAGCGTCGCTTCCTGGGAGGAGTTATGCCTGAAGTCGCGTCCCGCTGAAAGAACCCTGCAACCAGCGGTGAGTGACTGCAGTACCTTGTTTGTTTAGCCATTACAACGCATGCGTTGTTACAACGCATGCGATGTAACAACTTGCGTAGTAAAGGCTAAGCGTTGTTACATCGCATGCGTTGTAACGCTTGCGAAGTAATGGTATGTGAAGTAAAGCCTCCGTAGTAATGGGTGATTACGGTTCCAATGATGTAGATATAGTATTATTTCAGCAATGATTAACAAAATGCTCTGGGCTGAGGCTGTCCGTTGGAACCAGACACCGGTGGGGCACCCGGACGCAAGCAAGTATCTCAATACGTGTCTCTTCTTCTTTAGATGCCAAGATGACCTTTTTAAGTTCAGTGTAGTCCTTTTTTTTTTTTCAAGTGGGTCCTTTTCCAGCTCGTCGCCAGTGTGAAATCCAATAAATGTATGATGACTCAGTTGTAGCTGTATCCAAGTTGAAGGTTTAATCTTTCCAAGAAGTTACAGGTGTAGATACAGGATAAACAGCATAATAAGTAGAATCAATATAGTTAGCCCCACCGGGAGCAGCAACCCTGCTGCTCAGCCTACATACAGCAACAGACAGATAGACTCAAACATACACAAAGGGAACATTCCATGACATCACAGAGATCGGCTGAGCAGCAGAGTACAAGACACAAAGAAAGGACAGAGTAGAGAAGAAGGCAAGATACCACACTGGGACTTAGACGCTTTTTGGCTCCCAAGACCATCGGAGGACCGTGACAAACCTGCCAAGCAGATCTCACCAAGGTGCGTCACCTCTGAGCTGAAGACTCAGTTTTCCCCTACTCTGAGCTTTTTTGTGACTGAAATCCTCATCTGCAATACCTCAAGGAGACAGTATTCGGCTTCATCAAGCCCTCTTCAACTACAGCCTGCAGCCTTGCTATGCTGGAGGAATCCCATCCCCCAAAAAATAACTATGTGTAAACAAAGAACCCTTGAAAGTGCAAAGGTACCAAAAGTATCCAGCCAGTAAGGGACCTTTGCTGGGCACGAAATTCAAATTTCTCCCGCTTGGAGCTTTCCCGTAAAAAAATATTGGCTTCACCGAGACCTCGTACAAGGGCTATCTGGCCTCAGGGAGCCTTCTTCGGCTACAGCCTACTACATTGCCCCACTGAAGATTTTTGGCTTCCATCTTTGTGACTAAGTCCCACAGTGAAACGTCTGACCAGGTTGAGTCTGGTTCCTGTATCCGACCCATGATCCATCGTACTTGGCCTCAAATCATGCCTAGGTCCTGGTTTACCAAGATCATTTGACAGCAATTGGCGCTAAACAATTGTAGACACTATCTTCATTTAAAAATTTATAAATTCATACCTCCGGTAGCACTAATTAAAATTTTGCATTTTTTATGTCATTTAATATATTATAATATACTCTATTTTTCTACATTGGCTTGGGATTGTTCTTGTGAACGATTTTGACTTTATTCCTTTTTGGTACAGCATAAATACTTTCCACATTGCCTCTAAAGTAAGCATATATGCACTGTGCCATAGGTACCATGGGGTTGAGCTCAGGTTAATTTTGTGACTTTAGTGGTTCACCTTGACAAGGATTGTGATTATTGCTTAAGGTGTGTAGTTCACCCCTCAACTAATAACCCAATTTTTACAGTTACAACCCCACTCTAAATGCAACCCTTAATTTTTTTAGTGGATATCAAAACCTGATATGTCAAGCATGGGGCATCATTTATGGGTCGCGAAGGTTCCCAGCTGTGACTCTGGGCTTGCCCATGTGACCCCTGGCACTGCCTTTGTGACCCCTGGCCTTAGAGGTGGCAAAATCAGTGCCAGGAACACAAAGCAGCTCATCCTTATGGGCATCGGTTGGGCCTAAACTCTCCTGGTTTCTGAATTTTCTATTCCGTTAATAGTGAATAATATTATTTTATTCACTAGTTGTGCAATTTAATGGAATACAATTAGCTGGAATGGGACCCTCCCTGTCAGCTGAGGTAAGTAAGAAATACTTTTAAATGTATGTTGTATATATGTTTGTGGGATAGAATGCATTTATGTGAAAGAGAGAGCGTGTGTATGTGTGAATTTGAATGTATGTGTAAGCATGTGCGTGTAAGTGAAAGTGAGTGGCAGTCATGACAGGGAGTGAGTGATAATGTGTGAAAGTGAGTGTCGGTAAGTGAGTATGAGCTAGACAGAATGAGTGTGACTGAGCGACAGTAAGAGTGGCTACAAGTGAGTCAATGAGAATGAATGAGTCTGAGGGAGTGTTAGAGCTTGTTAGAATCAACCTGAGTGAGAATGAGTGAAAATGACAGTGACTGAGACAACATTTTTAATAAGAATGAGTGGAAGTCAGTGAGAAAGTATGATTGAGTCTCAGTAAAAGTGAATTTGAAGGAGAGTGTGAATGAGTGAGAATGTTTGAGTCAGAGTCATTGAAAATACATGTGAGTGGGTGAGAGTTAGAACGAGTGGAAGAGAATGACAATAAAAGACTGAGTACAAGGTAGTGAAAATGAATAAATACGAGTGAGTGAGTAAGTGAGCGAGTGAATGCAAGAGTTAGAATGCGTTATTATGCTTGTGAGTCTGCTGTTTGCCCTGGCATAGTGAAGGTAATTCTTATCTTGCAGCGGCTCCTATGGCTAAATACTGATGCTGGCAATCCTTAGCATGACAGGCACCTGTGACAAAACACTGGCAGATAGGAGGTAATTTTGGCATACGGTAAAATACTGGCAATGGTATACTGGAGGTAATTAGTACTGGATGTAGTTCATGGCATAATGGTAGAATGCTGGTACTTGCAAACTATACGTAATTCTAGGAATATAGGGCGCCCATGGAAAAATGCTGGTGCTGGCATTCTTGACGAAATTCTTGGCATATGGGCAACCATAGTCAAATACTGGCAGTAGCACATTGAAAGTAATTATTGTCATGAGAAAGGACAGCCGTGGCATGTGCGAGGGCGCAACCATGACAAAAAGCTGGTGCTGTCATATAGAGGTCAATTTTAGGTCTCGCGGACCTAGCGCTGGAGCGCGCATGCGCTCCTCGTTCTGCGAGGCTTATTGTGATCGATACACTTTCAGAAGGGGACTTGAAGCCCCGCCCATGATTCCTATTGGCTTGCATCATAGTGCATGGTAAACGCTGGCTTCTCATTGTAAAGGAGGCTTCTTAGTCCCTCCTGGTTACCGCCCTGTCCACTTTTGGCCCCGCCCACCCGGACTGGAACCTTTACTTGCGGCGTGATACTGTCTCCTTTAATTAGTGGGTGAGCACTATCTTTTTGTCATTCTTGCTGCGAAGCGCGATCGCACTCCGTTGTCCATGCATTTTCGCACCCCCCTCCCCCCGCCCGCACTCCGTTGTCTGTGGATTTTTGCACCCCCCGCCCGCACTCCGCTGTCCGTGCATTGTGGTTTCTTGGTGAGTGTCCTTTCAGTGTTTGTGGGTTTTTTTCCCAAAAATTAATTATTTTAAGCCAGGTCGTACAGTAGCGCGATGCTTGTTCTCATTAGAGGTTAGTGGTGATGTCGAGAAGCAAACGCCCTGAGAGTCATTATTGTCTGTCCGATGTAGCGTGAGACCACTACTGAGGTAAATAAATACATTTCACTCCTCCAAAGGTGCGCTCTCCGGTGTAAGTGAGCGGGGCAGGGGGCCTGGTCCGCGCTGACAGCTTCACTAACAACCGCTCGTCATCGACCAACACAGCTGCTCCCTGTCAGCAGGGGCTCAGCAGACCGGCTGCTGACAGGAGAGACAGGGGTCGGTTGGTCGGGGGTGCTGGAGCGCCACTCGTGATCGCTGCCTCCCTTGTGTCTGTGGGGTCCACGGTTAGTAGAGGACCCTCTGCCCCATTCCATGACATCCGGGCCAGGAGTCATGCTGCTCTGACGTCAGAGAAGGGAAAAACAGGGATCAGACTCGGTGGTCACGCGAAGGGCTCTCACCCAATAAGACAATTAGAGACAATCTGTGATTACAGAGTTCGTGCATTCTAATAGTGTTAATGCTAATTAATAATTGTGTCAATGGCGATTCAGGATTGTGGGCTCCCCTGCCCTCATGGCTGCCCATGCCAGTGGGGTGGGGCAGAGCACTGGGGGTGGGGGAGATAGGCCCGCACACGCATTTTACCGCAAGCGCCTTTTCAAAGGCGGACACTGGACGATAAACACGGCGCTGTTACTCATTATTTCTTAACGAGGCCCGAGCCCCCCGTAAAAAACAAACTACATCTGGCTCTCATCCCAGCGTGTCCATTCTTATTTTATGTAAATGTCTTTTTTATGTATTTCTTTCCATGTTCTGTCGACCACATGTCGTGGGCTGCATGCCAGCCAGCGTTTTCTTGGTTTCCCACGCACTTATTATTACAGTACAGACACTTTCACTGGTACTAATAAGAGAACAACTGCATTATGCACCATTCCTTTGGCTTGCGAAATTACTCAAAGCGTTTTGCAACAGCGCGGCAACAGGCGAAACAAATTGATAAACTTTGCAAAAAATACATCATGTGGATATGCCTTGGTAAATATGTTACGCATTTAATACATTTTTACAAAGAAAACTTGGAATGAAGAGAGGGAGGACTACTGGAAAGGAAAAGAAGTGGTGGAGGGAAAGACCGGATTGGGATAGGAGGTGAAAGGAGGAGCGGTGAGATAATAATGAAAGAGAGATGGGTGAGAGGAGGAGAAGGTCCGGAATGGAGAGGGGACGGGGGTCATAGTAAACAAGCATTTGCAATGCAATAGGTCTCGCATTTGGAACAGTTTGAGCTCTTGGCATTGTAAATGACAATGCCTTTTATTTATGTGTTGGTTTTTAAAACATAAATAAAAGGCATTGTCATTTACAATGCCAATAACTTAAACTCTCGCAAATGCGAGACCTATTACATTGCAAATGCTTGTTTACTTTGATGGCATTAATGGCAAAATTCTGGCTCTGGTATTTTGTATGTAATTTTTGGCCTAAGAGGGCATCCATGACTAAATGCTGGCCCTGGCACAATGGAGGCGATTTTTGGCATATGGGACAAAAATGGGGTGAAAGGGCTTGAATGTTTAAGGGGTGTCCCTGAGAGCCTATGCCTTCTTAACAAATTTTTGTGAAATGTGTGCTTCAAAATGAACTATTTTACTCTATTTTTGTGTAAATTATTCTGGGGCAGAACCCCTCCCCGAAACAAACCCTCTTAGAAGAGGTCTGCCTCGCTTGCTTCACTTGCTTGCTACAATTCAGGGCTAGTATTAAGGCCCAGAACCTTCAAGCATCATATCAGCACCCTAATGTAGGTGGTATCTAAAATAGACATGTGTACATATTGTGCTGGTATATTAATTATGCAGTTATTATGGAAATTCAGCGATGTCACTTATTGTGATGTCTTCAAGGTTAAGGTCATGTGTCATGTGGTCATCTCAGTCATGTGGAAGTCTCAGTTTCAACGGTCACATGATGCCACAACCTGTGATGTCATTAAGGACAAAGGACATGTGATGTCTCTTCCACTACCCCTGGCATTTTGGTGAATTGAAGTCCATGGTGTCACGAGTCCATAATTGATGAGGATGGTCCTACCCTCCACTATTTACAAAACACATGTCTTCAATATACCCTGAGCCTGATTTAAAATTTGGCTAATAGGAGATATTCACCAAAAAGCAGCAGATGTCCCATCCCCCTTATTTATAAAATATAGGCATCAATACATTCTAAATAGGGTAGACATCACATCCCCCACTGTTTGGCAGATGCATTGAATCGGACAAACTTTAAATCCACCCTCTAGTATTTACAAAATTTCTGACAGCACCAAAGCATCTGCATTGGATTTTACAAAAGGCATATTTAACAAATCTCTGGTGCCTCTCAATTTCCTTTCATTTCTTCTATGTTTCCTATGTTCCACTCTTTCTTTCAATCGCACACATTCTCATAATTTATGGCATTCTCCTAATTTGATATACAGATGTGAAATTGGACTTTGAAGACCAGCAAACAATTTATGAATCTTGGTGGTAGTTGATTAACTTAAAATGGTAAAAGCATAATATGCAACAAGGGAGAGATAAATAGAGACGCCAGAGTGAATCAAAAGGACTGTAAAAAGCATTACAAATAACTGGTGACTGCACCATCTGCAGTAATGTATGCAATGTTGGAGATCAGACCAGCTATCAACAATGTAAACATATGTTTGGTACCAATAACTCAACACGTATAGCAACAAGGTAACACATGCATCAAAGCATCAGTCTGCACCCTAAAACTTGCTACATCCAAATGTTGTGGGAGAGGGTTCATCATGCATGTGTGGCAGAGGCCGAGTTGGATTTTTAAGATTAGATGAAAAAAATCTGAAGCCAAAAATAAGAATAAGAACAAAAATATTGGTAAGACATGTTAGTAAAAAGGATAAAGAATAATGACCAACTTAAAAATAGGGAAGAGAAAATCTAAAGAAAAAAACAAGCGCTGGCATAGCCAATTTGTCTTGTCTTTGGGAGCTGCTAGCTTTGCCAATGCCTTTTGGCGATGTTGTACAGCTTTGACAAGATGCTGTGTAGTATGACCACAACTGTAAAATAAAAAGCAGAAAAAGGCGAAATGACACCACAGCGGCTGCACTATATTATCACATGTGTAATTTTTTTTAGTTACTGATGAGCAATGGATTGGAAAATAAAAAAAATGTAAGAAGAAGCTCAAAAGAGCTGTTTTTTAAGAGGAAGGGGCTGGCAGAAATTTGCTGCCAGGGCTACGATTTCCAACCTAACCACGTCTCAGGTCAGCCTCCCATTTGGAGTACCAAAAAAAGTCTGGCTGAACAGAAACACTCATTTGCGACAAGAACGAACTGCATGATGGAACCTGCAGTCTCCAAACACCGAACTACTCGAGTGCTCTCTGTGAAACATGGCTCAGGTGCGCACCACACTACTTTAGAGGATGGGCCAATATAAAGGAAGTTACCTGGAAACCTTAAGCACCAGTAGCATTTGAAAAAGGCTATCGCCGAAACGCGTCATGCCAAACTTTTTAAATAAATGGTTTTACTAAGCCCCGCCGTGTCCCCTTGTTTACTTCGACGGAAGAAGACGCTTTTCAGATATATAGCGTGTAGCCAGTGACACGCGAGGGTGACCCTTCCATAAGAGTCCTGGGTTCAATGGCTTTTACCTGGACCGCCGCTCATCCCAAAGGAAGCAGGGGATCTGCTGTTCAAGAGGACAGTCCATGACCACATGGAGAGACAAGGTTACTGGAACTGCGTCTCCGGACTTGCGACCAGCGGGAATGCGAGGTTGGAAGTGAGGGCTTAGAGACTATTTGTTGCCCAGCACAGCGCTACGATTTCCAACCTAACCACGTCTCAGGTCAGCCTCCCATTTGGAGTACCAAAAAAAGTCTGGCTGTACAGAAACACTCATTTGCGACTCGAACGAACTGCATGATGGAACCTGCAGTCTCCAAACACCGAACTGCTCGAGTGCTCTCTGTGAAACGTGGCTCAGGTGCGCACCACACTACTTTAGAGGATGGGCCAATATAAAGGAAGTTACCTTGAAACCTTAAGCACCAGTGGCATTTGAAAAAGGCTATCGCCGAAACGCGTTATGTTAAACTTTTTAAATAAATGGTTTTACTAAGCCCCGCCGTGTTCCCTTGTTTACTTCGACGGAAGAAGACGCTTTTCAGATATATATATATGTATATGTATTTTTTTTTTTCTAAGACAGTGGCCATGGGAGAGCAACTAAGGAGCGAAAGAGGGAAAGCAATGAGGAGTGGGCAGCAGGAGGGGAAAAGCAACACACAAGGCAGAGCAACAAAGAGGTGGGGGAATGAAGCAGCCCAGCAAGAAAGCAACACGGAGTGCAGGGGAAGCAGGGAGTATTGATCCGTGGAGAAGCCTTCAAGAGAGAGTTTGCAACATGAGGGAGAAAAGCAACTCATAGTGGAAAGGGGTGAGTATTTGACAGAAAGGCAAGAAGTCCCTGAGGGAGAGAGCTAGAAAACACATGCACTTTCATGGAGTGCTTAAGGAAAAATAAAAAAGTGGTTCCCTAAGAAGGAAGCAGTGGAAGGATAGAGCCCAGCCAGTAAGTTTGAAGGTCAAGAGGCTGTGCTCCAGGGGACGGTCAAACACAAAATAGGCACACTGAAACAAGGAGAGCCACTGAATAAGAAGCAAGCAAATGAGACAATAAAGCTACTGATTGTAAGCTATAGGCAGGCTGTAAACACATGTAAGTTCTTAGTACATTGACTGACAATGGGTCTTTTGCAAACAGAAAGCTTGCACTTTTTGGTAGACTCAACTGAAAATAGGGGGCAGTTTCCCTCATAAAGAAATACATTAAAAAGAGCAATAAAATCTGAAGTAATTAACATCGGTTTGAAATGAAATTATTACTCAATTTTAATGAAAAACAAATAAAGTACAAAGCTGTTACTAATTAATCCGAGATGAATCTTCTGAAATTAATGCAGAGGAAATTCATGGTCCTGAAGTGATCATCAGTTCATCACATGGAACTAACTGCACACAGAGTCGGGACAAGGTACAGTGCAGAAGCACAGTAGCTTCTTAACTTTCTTGTCAGCTGCTTAACTTTCCTTCTAATTAGCCGAGCCAACAAATTTGATCAGCTCACCATTCTCTTTCCCTCATGTCCTGCCCAACCTTAAAGACAGAGGGCAGTATCACTAAACATTTTTGATAGGCGCTATTTCTTGTCCTTGGTAGTAAGTAGAGGCAGCACGTGGTCCAAACACCTTTTACCATTATAGTATGCAAACTGGATTCTGGAGATGGTAATATCTGAAAAGAAGATTTGTGCACATATTTGTGTGTGGCATTTGTTGTGATGGTGATGTGTTCTGCTGTTTTTTTGTGTTGCTGTGTTTTGTTGCTGCATTATTGTAATATGATTTTGTTGTCCTGTAATGCAGATGTTGTATTGTGTTCTGATGCGTCTTTTTTGTGATGTGCTCTGTTAAGTTTTTATTTTTTTATGTTGCTTTCTATATTCTATACTTTTATGTTCAGTTGTTTACTTTAGCTACGTTAACAAATACTGCTATATTCCCAGCCAAAAGCAGCGCATGCCTTAAAAGTACCTGTGATAAGCAACCATACCATGGTCTGAGGTGATAAGTAGCACTGCTCCAGCTACTCAACTATTTAAGACACCAGTCAGCCAAAAACTGTGGCGAAGAAAGACAGACATTGAGCAGGAAATGTTGCTAAAGAGGGTAAGCCAATAATATATTGGAACAGACAGTGGGTTTAAAAAGTTGAGCAGATGGTGCGTAAACTGACCTGGAACTGGTGGCGGGCATGGAATGTATACAGTGGTGTAGATGGTGGGTAGGGGCACAGTGATGAGTGAGGGGTGAGAAAGGGAAGTGGCAGTGGGAATCCAGATGGAACAGATATAAGTAGCAAAAGTTGGGTGAGTTAAGGCGATAGCGATAGGAATCTGGCGTCGAGGGGGACAGTGGCAGGCCGTTGGAGGGAAGAGTAGAGTAGATGCAAAGCCAGTCTGAAAGGAGACAGGGCGTGTGTGTGGAAGCGAGGTGGAGCTGGGGATCTGCTAGGGAGGAGCACAGTGCTAGTCATGGGGTAGGGAAGGGTGGAGGTAATAGAAGTATAGATGGGTGAGAGATAAGAGAGAGAAGCTGGGGTGGGAATGGAGCTTAGGAAGTAGAGACGATGCTAACATGCACAGTCTACGCATAACCAGGTCAGGGGCAAAACATAGTGCTCTTGCTCTTCCTCTTGTTAACAGCGGCAAGAGCAACACAACAGGAGGCACCAGGCGGGTGACATGGAACTTGCAGTGATGAGTGGGTGTCATCCATTCGGAGAGGACCTTCATCAGGAAAATCCTCCAAACTCGTCTTTTGTCAACCCATCTGTTACCTGACTGACTATACTCCCACTTCTTCTTACAAAAGGTACATAGGATTCTCTTATTTCCTGTTCATTTCTGTTCAGTTTTCTAACATGGCCCTTTGCAAAGCACTGTGTGGCTCCTGCGGAAAGGTTTGTGCTCTAGAAATGCCATTATTAAATAATATCTACTTCAATCTGGCTCATCAGGTCTTCTGTTGGGCTGTCAGAAGGAGCACTGTGCTGGCAGCTAGCATTGCTGATCTGGTTGCTCACCAGCGGATCCTATTATATGACAAACAGATGCTGCACCTGAGTTAGTGGGAGAGACGGATAGCCTAAAAAATAATTCAAAGAATAGGAACAGAATAGAGATATGTCGCTGAAGACCAACTAAATTGAGGAAATGTAAAGGTCTTACTTTGGACAGACCCTAGAAGTGAGAACGAGGAAGCATGTCAGGTTCCAAAGGGAACCATACGCCTCTTTACAGAAGGCATATCATGAGAGTAAGAGTGTATGGTACACTAATTCTGTGGCGGACTGATAAATGTCTGGTTTATGTAGGTGAGTGCCCTGCATATCTTCCTCTGGCCCCAGGGATGGCGGGGCACCAGGGACACTGCCCTAAGGTGTGCATTTCTTAACAACAGGTAGAGGGCGCTAGAAACTGCCTTCTCCATGTCGTCAGGTGGATCTGAGCCCAACCAGGACTGTGCAGGAGACACTGGGCAGGCTAAAGCTTTGCCACTTCCTGTCACGCATAGTGTGCTAGTCAGTAGCACACTCACAGTCACATAGAAGCAGTGCACGTGTCACATGGCAAGCATTCTATTACACATGCACTGTCTCTGCTCTTAAGGGGTTCAAGGTTGCCAAGGGTTCTGCGAAAATCTTTGCCAGAGTTCTGTGCCAGTGACTGCCAACCAGTGCCTGCAGCAGAGAGATCCCCCTGACCCCTGTCGCTATAGTGCCCTTTCTCCTAGGGGATGCACAAGGGTGTAGAAACTTCCTGGACACGAAGTGGGTTTCAGTTGTATATTTATTACAGGAGAAGACAACTTGGACATCCACCTCAAATGGACACATCAACGCCTCTGCCCAACTGCCGCTATAGAACCCCCCAACATAGAATACACCCAACATTCTGGTGCCATGTTCCAATACTGGAACACCACACACCTTCCCCTTTTTGAGAAAAAAAAACAATATACAAAAATGCAAGTGAACAAAGAAGATGAAATCACAATGAGAATTAAAACTGAACAAAATCTTTCATTTTTATGGGTAAATGCTTAGTGCGAGAACTTTTCCTCAATTCAACCACATGTCCTTCAGTCTCAGGTCGATTACTACATTGTTCTGTTAAATTATCTGAACCAGAGACAGGAACAGAACTATGCTCAACATGTGTACTGCTACCACAGACATCCAATACATTCAAACCAGAATTCAAACCATCATGCATATGTAAAAAACTGGCAAAACAGTTTTCATCCTCCTTAGATTTAGAAACTACAGGCCTAATACTTGTATTGGTGACACAAGTATTAGGTTTTTCCCTTCCCAGAAATCTGCACACAGATATATGTCTAAAATTCCATATTTTACCACCTTCTATTCTCACCGCCTTACTAAAAACCTCAACCACTCTTACAGGATCAGACCACCTGGACCACTTCTTGTTGAAAGAGCCACCAAACCTGACACGGACCATATCCCCTACTTTCAATTTTGACTCCTTAAACCGATGCTTAGAAAGATCACCCTTCATCTTCTCCTGATATCTCTTGACACGCTCCCTGACTTCAGACAAATCCATAGCAGAATCATATGAGTTTTTTCCTTTCAACCACCAAGGCATGAGTCTAGAACCTGGTTTCCTACCTCGCAACATCTCGAACGGAGACAACCCAGTAACAGAATTAGGAGATGTGCGATATGTCAACAAAGTAGTCCGTAGAGCTTTTCTAAACAAAATACCATTCTTAACAGCTAGCTGAATAGATTCTTTAACAACCCTGTTAAAGCGTTCTACTTGACCATTGGCTTGAGGGTTATAATTAGACACTTTCTTATGCAAAACACCACATCTTTCGAGAAACAAACCAAGCTCCTTGCTTACAAACTGTGGACCATTGTCAGAAATGAGTTCCTCAGGTAACCCTTCACGACAAAAAATATCATCCAAAAATTCAATTACTTGGGCTGAGGTAATCTTCTCCACTATTTTCAACTCAGGCCATTTAGAAAAGTAATCCACAAGAACTAAAGCATACACATCTTTGCTAAGAGGAGTACCTAACGGTCCAATGATATCAATACCTAATTTTCTCCAAGGTCCTTGAGCATACTTAATAGGAGTTACATTTGCCGACAACGGTTTGACAGATTTGTCACTCTTAGAACAAGGGAGACATTCCCTGACCCATCTATCAACCATGCCATCAATTCCAGGCCACCAGTAAAATTCCCTTATCCTTCTTTTTGTAGTGGACATTCCCATGTGTCCCTCATGAGCCACTATACAAATCATTTCTCTAAGGTTCCGTGGTGGTACAATTTTGTCCCCTCTCAGTACGATGCCATGTAAAAACATAAGTTCCTCTTTAATTTTGAAAAATGAACTTAATTCACCACTCAACTTCCTTTCTTCTGGCCAACCTTTCTGCAAAAACTTTTCAACTTCACTCAAAATACAATCCTCTTGCATAGCATCTTTCCATACATCTTCAGAAATTATTTTAGTAGATTGTTCTTCCACACAACCTCTATTCACATCATCAATGGTGTAAGCCACATCACATTCTTCCAAATTTTTGGTCTCAGATACATCCGATAAAGGTAAACGTGACATGCAGTCAGCGTGCACATTAAAACGACCAGGAACATATTCAACTACACATTGATACTCCTGCAACTTAGCAGCTAGTCTTGCCAGACGAGCTGTTAATGTTCTACCTCCACCAGCTGCTAACATGTTAATCAATGGTTTGTGATCGGTCCTTAAACGAAATTTGGTACCCCACAAAAATTGATGAAAATGTTGAGCCGCCCAAGTGCATGCTAATAATTCCTTCTCAATAGTGGAATAATTACACTCAGCACCACGCAGCATCCTAGAAGCATAAGACACCACATATTCGTCAGAATCATTCTTCTGCATAAGCACGGCACCCAAACCTACACTACTGGCATCTACAGATACAATGCATTCTTTGCCAACCACATATGATTTCAAAAATGGTGCACAGATTATCTCCTTTTTTAAAACATCAAAAGCTAACTGTTGATATTTGCCCCAAACAAATTTTGCATTCTTTTTCAGTAACTGTCGTAATGGATGCACCTTGGTGGAATAATCTTGTACAAATTTACCATAAAATTCAGTCAACCCTAGAAAAGACAACAGTTGTTCTTTAGTAACCGGTGCAGGTGCATTTGAAATACTTTGCACATGATTGAGTTTGGGCCTGATACCTTCGCTAGAAATTTCATGACCCAAATACTCAACCTTGCTCTGTCTGAATTTACATTTAGAAAATTTCAAAGTCAGTCCCTTATTTTGTACACTATTTAACACATTTACCAAATTCCTGTCATGTTCATCAAAATCTTTCCCAAAAATTAAGATGTCATCCTGGAAAGCAATAGCTCCACAACAGCCCTCTAAAACCTCCTTCATTAGCCGTTGAAAAACAGAAGCAGCGCTTGCTAACCCAAAAGGCATACGTGAAAATTGAAACATCCCCTCTGGTGTCACGAAGCCTGTTAAACATTTTGACTCTTCATGTAGTTCCACTTGATAATATGCACTAGCTAAATCTAAGGTGGAGAAAACAGAAGCACCAGATAATGTGGAGATTAATTCATGAATATAGGGTAGGGGACGTCTGTCGATCCAAATCTCTTTATTTAGGCTGCGTAGATCCACACACAGACGAAGATCCCCAGTACCCTTAAGTGACAAAACAATGGGAGAAACCCAAGGAGAAGATTCTATAGGTTCAATTATACGTTTCTCAACTAAGTCTCCCAACATAACTTTACGCCAAAGGTACATTCCTCACCCTATGTCTGACAGGAATTGTTTCATCTTTAAGTATAATTTTGTGTTTGAAATTCACATATTTCCCAAGGGTACCGTCAAAAAGTCTTGGGAACCTATCTTTTACTCCACACACAAACTCTTCATTATTGGCTGCAACAACATAAACAGATGGAGTGGCGTTAGGATCTAATCTTATGCCCATTTCTTGTTGATGAGGCCACCCTAAGATGGACACACCCTTAGTTGCCACGTACACTTTACCTCTGGTTCTCCTACCTTTAAAATCCAAATCTGCCCACATAAACCCTTTTAGATCAATTTTATGACCAGAGTAACCACCAGGTTGGATATTAGGTGGTAATAGTTCTCTCTCACCCCACATTTCATTGAACAAACTCTTACCAATAATACTGTACCATGCGCATGAATCAACCATCATGGAAACTGTTTTACCATCATTTAGCACTGTACATCTAGGAAAACCTTTACAGTTAACATCCCCGACACACAATAAGGAATTGAATTCAGCAGGTGATTCGTCCTCTTCATATGTTATGTGATTCACTTTCTGAATCGACTTACAAACTTTGCCAAAATGCCCTCTTTTTTTGCATTTAACACAAATTTTGTCCCACGCAGGGCACCCCTTGTAGCTCCCTACATGGTTGAAACTGCCACACCTGTAACAAATTATAGGAGTTGTTTTCCCAATAAATTTGTTGTCACCACTCTTCACATCTGTGTCTTTCTTGAAAGGAATAGACGGATTCTTTTTAATACTGTCTGATTCTTCACTAGTGAAACTTCAGATGTAAAGTCTTGAACTTTAACTCCTTGACCTCTGATTTCACTTACGAATTTCTCAGATTGTTCAATTCCCTTGGCAATGTTGACTACAGCACTTAAGGAAGATTCGGTACCCAACCATAGTCTTTCCTGAATTTTCTTGCTTTTGGTTTTCATCATTATCTGGTCTCTTAGTACTTGCTCATAACTAATAGTTTCAAAAGCACAAGATCCAGCTAAAGTACGCAGTGCAGAAACATAATCCTCAATAGATTCTTCTTCCTTTTGAGCACTCAAATAAACCTTTCCATGACAATATTAATTTTCCTTCCAAACCTGGTATTCATTTGTTTGATTGCTACCTCAAAAACATTCATGTCCCCAGCACCGTCAACAGGTGGGAGATTAGCAAATTCTTTCAGTCCTGCACCACCTAAGCAATGCCTTAATAAAGCAAGTTTCCTCTTTGCAGAACAGTCATCTTCTTCCCAGTAGCGGCCGGAGGTGGGAGTGCTGCCGGGCGGTGACGTAATTTACTACCCCCCACCCTGCCCCTCCCCCGGGTCACCGCCCGGCAGCACTCCCACGACGAGCCGCTACTGCTTCTTCCAGAACTTCAACGTAAGCTAGAAACATAAGATACCATAATTCCCATTCCATTTTGGGTTCTCCAGAGACTGGTAAAAAATGTGGTGGTGCTGAAATGTTTGCCATGGCAAAAATAATGCACAGTAATGCAACAGTGAACAACAAAATAGTTAATAAGAATAGTGTCAATAAACATGTAAATCAAGCAAATAATGCAAAATTGTGAAGTTAAAACTGTGCTTGTAAATGTGTATATCCGATACCACTTGTAACATTAAAATTCCTTGAAGCTGTGCCCATCAGCGTGTAAGCCGACAGGCGAAGTCTCAAAGTATAGGTATGCGCAGCTGTGCGCAAATGGCAATGACACGAATGTTAGTGAAAAGCTGTGTGCATCAGCGAATGAAAGAAATCAGCTGTGCACACTTGAAGACATTTCCGTAAACAAATTATGCCGGTTTCTAAGTAACAAGCGTAAACTCAATTAGATGGCAGCACGCACGCTTTTATCCGAAAGCGTGTAAAACTAACCAATCTAAGATGGCCGCCGGCAACGTGGTACAATGCGCTGACGTCACAGCGCAGTCTTCTCAACTCGCTGAACAAATCCAAGATGGCCGCCGGAAAACGCGGTCCAAGGCGCTGACGTCACACCGCAAACCACACAGCTCGCGCAGAATATCAATTTACTGCGTACAGCGAGCAAACAGGCAGCAGATAATCGCGGGACGCGCCAAACACGGAAAAGTCCTACCGGGAAGTCTCTCCTCGAAGATATTGCAGCAAACTTGAAGATTCAGCGAAAAACTGATATCGATCACCAGAACACGGCACAACAGGTGAGCTCTGTCTTCCTCCTTACTCCCGATCGTCGCCAATTAGTGTAGAAACTTCCTGGACACGAAGTGGGTTTCAGTTGTATATTTATTACAGGAGAAGACAACTTGGACATCCACCTCAAATGGACACATCAACGCCTCTGCCCAACCGCCGCTATAGAATCCCCCAACATAGAATACACCCAACATTCTGGTGCCATGTTCCAATACTGGATCACCACAAAGGGCACGAGTGAATGACTGAATGACTGAATGACGGATTCCCTCATTGGTATATAGAAAGCCTTGGACTTTTTCTATAGGATTGATGTGGAAATATCCTTCTGATCATGGTCTGTAAACACCATGCTCAGCGAGCCTGCATCTGGGCCCTGGTTGTGAATCATGCAGTTAATGGCAGCTGTTTAGAGAAGAGTGTAGCAGACCCCAAGCGATAAACAATAGCAGAGAGACGATGACCAGCACTGCTGCTCTCCGGGCAGGGGCAGGCTGGAACCAAAATCAGCTCTGGCACAGGGCAGGAGGCCGTGACTAGAGTGGGGTCATAAGACATGGTGGAGTCGTGGTAGCCCGTCCTGCTCTGAAACCAGCCCCACACTGCAGGAGGCCACAACTAGAGTGAAGTGATAAGACATGGTGGAGTCGTGGTAGCCCGTCCTGCTCTGAATCCAGCCCCACACTGCAGGAGGCCGCGACTAGAGGGGGGGGACATAAGACATGGTGGAGTTGTGGCAACCCATCCTGCTCTGAAACCAGCCCCACACTGCTGTTGTATTCCGCTTTAGGAGTCCGTTTATAGGTTTTCCTGAATCATGTCCTTATATAGGCACAATTCGCCTTGCCCTTATATAGGCATAGAATCCCTGTCCTTATTTAGGCATTAACCGTGCACTCCAAATACAGGCATGGTCACCGACATCCGTCCACCCTAACGTCACAACGAGTTCTTAGAAACCAGACCCTTAAGCTTCTGGAGTTCCCCTAGCACAGGACTATTGATTTCTCCAAGAACTCATCTATTATGTATGAACCGTTATACCTTAAGGGTTCATTCCTGACGTCTTCCTCTGTCCGACTTCACGTCAATGCTAACATTCCACGACACCTACCAGGTATAAATATACCTTCCCTTGCCCAAGCAAGTTAGAGGAGACCTAGACTTCAGAGGAGCCCGTATCCTGGCCTGACGCACTGAGAAGACGCTGTCATTCCTGCACGCAGACGAATCCAGCTTCCAGTGTTCTGACTCCCTTCGCGGGGTGTTAAAGTTCCAGACCCGGCAGGAGATTCCCACCTCTCTCATTCTCAAGGTATGGAGCTGACTAGAACCTAGAGGGACTCTTGGCATACTAGACTTAACACACTCTTAGTCTACCATACTAGAGAATACTCCACCTACTTCTACCTTTCCCTACACCTAGACTAGGTTAGGTACATTGGGGTAGAACAAGCTTAGAGACGCATCGAATGAGTACTCGCATTCTTAGCTCATGTTATTTATGTACGTGAATATATGCTAAAAGATAATGCTAGCGCAGTATTATTTATTTCTACTGCTTACGCTGTACATTATTTATCTTGCATACTGTCTTGTGATCATAACAGCACATATCTCTTACACGAGAAACAAGACTGTTCAATAAAACCCTTTTTATTGAAACGCCCGTCTTTCCTTTCTGTGTAACTCTGTAGAAACTAAGCATGCACGATTGAATGAGTGAAACTGTTATCTATTGTTTCCACGATTCTGAGACATGTTCCGCTTCTAAAGGGAAACAAAGTTGTCATGTTTTTCGGTTGCCAGAAACTACTCCCTTCTTGTTCTCAAGGAGTTTCTAGTGGCCTCTGAGCTAGCTGGCACAGGTAATTAAGTTTAATATAATCGATAGGGACATACCGAGCTTAGTCCTATGTCAAACCTATAGGTTATATTATTCCAATGCGCAGAGCCTATTAGGGAAATAGGAACTACACTACACTGCAGGAGGCCACGACTAGAGTGGGGCCAAAAGACATGGTGGAGTCATGGCAGCCCATCCTGCTCTGAAACCAGCCCCACATTGAAGGAGGCCACGACTAGAGTGGGGCCATTACACATGGTGGAGTCATGGCAGCTCGTTCTGCTCTGAAACCAGCCCCACACTACAGGAGGCCGCGACTAGAGTTGGGTCATGATCCATGGTGGAGTCGTGGTAGCCCGTCCTGCTCTGAAACCAGCCCCCCATTGCAGGAGGCCACAACTAGAGTGGAGTCATAAGACATGGTGGAGTCGTGGCAGCCCGTCCTTCTCTGAAACCAGCCCCACACTACAGGAGGCCGCGACTAGAGTGGGGCAATAATCCATGGTGGAGTCGTGGCAGCCCGTCCTGCTCTGAAACCAGCCCCACGCTGCAGGAGGCCGTGACTAGAGTGGGGCCATAAGACATGGTGGAGTCATGGTAGCCCTTCCTGCTCTGAAACCAGCCCCACACTGCAGGAGGTCGGGACTAGAGTGGGGCCATAAGACATGGTGGAGTTGTGGCAGCCCGTCCTGCTCTGAAACCAGCCCCACACTGCAGGAGGCCGTGACTAGAGCGGGGCCAAAAGACATGGTGGAGTCATGGCAGCCCATCCTGCTCTGAAACCAGCCCCACATTGAAGGAGGCCACGACTAGAGTGGGGCCATTACACATGGTGGAGTCATGGCAGCTCGTTCTGCTCTGAAACCAGCCCCACGCTGCACGAGGCCGCGATTAGAGTGGGGCCATAAAACATGGTGGAATCATGGTAGCCCGTCCTGCTCTGAAACCAGCCCCACACTGCAGGAGGTTGGGACTAGAGTGGGGCCATAAGACATGGTGGAGTCATGGTAGCCCGTCCTGCTCTGAAACCAGTCCCACATGCAGCAAGACAACTTGCAGCACTGTGTGAAATGGAGAGAGCAGGAATGTGCCATATTTACAAAGATATGGTGCGTTCCTGCTCTCTCCCTGCATTGGCGCACTGAGTGCTGCCTCGCACCAACGCACACCCCCTTGTGCCAAGGTGCAAGGGTGCCTGCTTAATAGGCGGGATTGGTTTTGTGCAGGAAGGGACAAAAACAAACATCAGAGACGAGAAATAAACATACTTCTCCTCGTTACACCTCTGTTGGGATGGAGTAGCATTTTGACGCATTCCCGGTTTACTACTGTTAGTAAATCTGAGAATGCGCAAAAACCATGGGTGAATGCATAGGAACTCCCACGCTCCACCCTTGTAACGCCTTCCCAACGCAGAGTAAAGCAAGGCAGCTGTTCTAGATTCACTTAGCAATGCAGAGCCACGCAAGGTGACTTTGCGTGGCTTGGTAAATATCACTTAAGCCCTGACGTGACACAATGGCAACACAAGGACTTAGTTAATCTGGACCAAGGTTCGTACCGGGGTCCATAGGTGACCATGCACCAACATTGGGGCAGAAATTGTTCCTCCTAGCTATCCCCAGTAACAGGGAACTGCCAGACTAGACGGGCTGTCAGACCTCACTTGCTGCTGTTTGATTCTACCCCATAAGGATAGCAGATTGAGGGGCATATTCACAAGGACTTATCGCCGAGTTATCGGCACTTTAGCGCAGCAAAAGTGGCGATAGAATTACCGCCCCTTTCGCAAGCTGGTGCTAACTGCCTACATCACCACATAACCCGCGATAGCTGCCGCAAAAAACATAGCCACGGTCGACACCACCAACTAACGCTAATGAGATGCAGAATAGGCGTGTCCGTGCAAAAACACACGAAAAGACAACACTGCGCGATTCACAGCGGACAGCCAGATCTGCGATGCGAGTCAAAAACAGGCGATAAGCCGCTGTAGCAGCAGGTCTGTAACACCTGCCTTTTGCTGGTGCTAAGCGGGACAACCATCTGCAGTCTGAAAGGGAGCCCAGACCAGAGCCACACCTGAAGACCAACAGACGCCATGGAGCTACTGATCATGCAGCTCGGAGACCCAAGAGGGCCACAACACCCACCGCCACCACCCCCAGGCCCGCCACCACCGCCAGGGCCCGCCCCGCTCCCCCCCCCCCGGACTACCACAGAGGCAGCGTAGACAAAGACAGCGGACCTACCATAAACGCACCAGCCTCACAGACTTACCGCCAGAGGAGGTCATTGCCCACTACAGGCTCAAAAGGACAACCATCCTGCGCATCCTGACCCACATCGCCCACAGGCTGACGGTACCAACACAGGGGTCAACCAACATCCCTCCGCAGACAAAGCTGCTGGCTGTGCTGCACATGTTAGCCTCAGGTACCTTCCAACCCACAACTGCCAGAGTCGGAGGAGTCTCACAGCCAGCCCTATCCAAGTTCATCACAGCTGTCCTGGATGCCATCATCAGCCTGGTACCCCAGCACCTCCACTTCCCCCACACTGTGCAGGAGCAGCTGGAGACCAAGCAAGGCTTCTACGCCATAGCTGGATTCCCCCACATGTTGGGGGCTATTGACTGCACACATGTCCTACTTGTGCCCCCTGCCGACACTGCACACAACTACCGCAACAGAAAGCACACGCATTCCATCAATGTGCAGGCAATAGTGGACCACCGGGGACTCTTCACCAATGTTGCGGCCAACTACCCAGGCAGTGTGCATGATTCATTCTTCTTCCGACAGTCCATCATCAACCAGCGCTTCCAGGATGGCACCTATGGAAATGCATTGCTCGTTGGTAAGTACCAAATGAACACACCACACACCTCAACTCCACAGTCATGCAACTCACGACTCTGGGAATGGGCATGCAGCAAAACTACATGCAACATGCCACACAACATGCCCACCGACCAGACACGACAACACGACTCTATTGGGAACCTGGGCTTGCCATGTACACAACCCAGCTACGGCATGGCACCACAGCCACACAATAGCAGAATGTGTGGAGAGGCTGGAAGCAGGCATGTGCGAAGGAGGCAAGTGATTAATGAATGAGAACCTACCCAATGACAAGTGTGGCGTGGATGTGCTGGACAGACTTGAGTGTGCAAACCACGGAAATGGCCATGTGGACATTAACTGCTGGTGCACGGAGTGTAGTGGCCAGTGGACGCTACCATGTCACCACAGGCTGTGGGGTAGAACGCGGACGTGTCGCTCGTTACGTCCCCCCCTGTAGGCGTGGGCGGAGTGGGTTGGCCCTGCGTACGCCAGGCCTGCGTAGGGGTGTGAATAAAAACCCCGTCGCTCTGGGCGTGGTTCTCTTCCGGAATGGTCAACGTGTATGCCAGGGCAACGCTTCTCAGCCCGCCACGAGGCCGACGCCGTGAGCGGCGGGGCCTGCGACCCTGTGCGCCTGCTGCACCCCAGGCCGCTGGTCCCAAGACCCGTCTTGCCTGCCCCAGCGCACCAAGGCCGCTCCGCTCACCTGCCGACACCGGCGTGTGTCAAAGAGGGCCCACCACGTGCCGGTGCAAGCTCCAAGCCCCAGGCCCGTGACCTTGGCAGCCACCTCAGACCATCGCTGGCCTCCACGACGCAGGCAGCACTCCTTTTTCGTTTACATACCCCACCGGTGTCCACTTCAGCCCAGTTGGTGGCACATATTGAACTGAGCCTTGAATGGCAGTGACCAAATGTCTATGATAGCGTCCATATCACTATACTCCCTTCGATCAGTGAAGCCAATGTCTGCATCGCAAGCACACGACACGTCTGTGGGCCCGTGCTGACCACTGCCCACGGACCACACTGTGGTCCAGTAGGTCCCACATCCAGCACTTAGTCGTGATTCATGAATGGCAGAGTCCATACCAGTGAACGCACGGAGAGGAGTAAGAGGAAGATGCGGTTCAGTCCGGATGAAAGCCGGATCCTCGTTACGGAGGTGACCGAACACTAGCAACAACTGACCTGGTGCCACTAACCCTGTTCAACGCAAGCCGGCGACACGTGGTGCCACTAACCCTGTTCAACGCAAGCCGGCGACACGTGTTTATGGGCACCTGCAGACTACTGGCTCCGGCAGGCACTGCGGGCCAGCCGGCCTCACACCAATCACATCAAGGTGGGACCAGCCAGGGCACGGCATCGTCGCAGGCTGCACACATGCTCAGCTCTGGTGCCTCAGCCTCCGTGAGCCACACGTCATCGCCACATGACATTCCAACGCCATGTGTGCGAGTTCCAGGAGGAGCTGGCTGAACTGGGGTTGGCCCACGCACACCGCTGCCACCAGTCGACACTGCGGTCAAGTAGGTCCCACATTTGTGACTGGGTCTTGATTTCTGAATGGCTGAGTTTACACCAATGTACATGCCTCATCGCAGACTGCATCCCCTTGCAGCCCTGGTGCCACTGACTCCGTGCGCCGTGAGTCATGGTCACTGTCTGGTTGAACTTTGGTGGCGTCTGAGTCTGTGGCATGGGGGTTGTCGTCCTCATCATCTGGCAGGTACGGACTTGGTGTTTGGCATGAGTCTGTGGCATTCATATCCCCCATGTTGCCTGTTGCTGCTTGGTTGTGCCCTCTGCATCATGCCCTGGGGGAACACCTTCCACTGTCCCACGATACACTCAGCGACAGTCACCTTGGACATCTACGAGGACCCGCTCAGCTTTCATGGGCCTAACCCAGTGCATCGCAAGTCACCGTCCCGTGGTGGTGTGCCCGTGCCGGCCGCTGTGCATCCGGGGCCATTAACTCTGTGCACCTCAAGTCATGGTCCCTTGCTGTTTGTACTTTGAACTTCTGATTGAGTGATGACTGTTGTAGTTGTTTCCAGCACCAGACACTCCCTGGGGGCTGTCTTACACTCACCCCACGCACAGCCAGCACAGGCGTCACTGGACTAGTGTGCTTGCCAACACATCATGCCGAACACCTATTGACTCATCTCTCTCTGCACTGTCACAGGTGATCAGGGATATGCACTCTGCACTTGGATGATGACACCCCTCCGAGACCCGAACACACATGCCCAGAGGCAGTACAATGCGTCCCACAAACGCACCAGGGGCATTGTGGAACGCACATTTGGCGTGTTGAAGTCACGTTTCAGGTGCCTGGACATCACAGGCAGAAGGCTCCTGTACAGGCCAGACATTGTGTGCAAGATGATCGTTGCATGTTGTGTTTTGCACAACATCTGTGTGCGCTCCAATGCCCCATGGATCCCAGTGCCAGATGCACCGGACGATGATGAGGACGATGGGGCAGGTGGCCCACACCCCACTGCAGCTGCGGCAGGAATAGCCCGTAGGAACACCCTCATTGCCAATTTCTTCACCTGAGCACGTCACTTTGTGTCCGTCCTGTACAATAATGGGACAGTACAAATTGTCCACTGGCACTGCATGTGTAAATAAAACTGATACAGGTTACAGGTTGTACTCGTCCATTGTCATGTCACAGACTCCTGCGATGCCAGATGTGCTTGGCCATTTTGTGCACGCATGCAGCACCAGTTGTGTCCTGTGTTCTGTTGTGGAAGTGTTGCAGTATGTACCACATTGTTGACAATGTTGGGGTGCTCTTGTTCTTATGTGTATGCTGCACTGTGGCTGAGTCGCCCCTGCAGCTCTGAATTGGCTGCCAGTGATCCCTTTCAGGCGGTGTGCCTTTCACTTCTGTGCGTCTACAGTGCTGAGATGTTGCTGACTTGAGTGAATTGTGCCCTTCGTCGTGTTGTGACTCGTGATCATGGTCGGTAGGCGGATGTGTAGTTGACGTCAGGGGTGTTTTTGTGCACGTGGATGTGTCCGAGTGTGACCTGCACCTTTGCGGATCTGGCCCACACTCAGCCGCATCAGTGTCGTGGCCTGCACATTGACATGATAGTTGGACTGCAGCCATGCTACTCGTCATGTAGTGTCTCTTGCATTGTCAGTGTGGCTGACGGATACGCATCTTCGCTGGGTTTCGCACGTGTGCATGTGTTGGTTGTGGGATTGGTGATGTGTTGGGTGGGGGCCCCTCTGGGCACATGGTGGAGGTGGGACTACTTGGTGTTTGTGTGTGTGCTGCAGTGTTCCAGGGGGATCAGGGACATGATCCGGAGTCATTGTGGGTGTGCAGTGTGCTCTGCTTAATTGTGCATATGTGCCATTGTGCCCATCTCCCCCCGTCCTCCACTCCCTGTAGGTACTCACCCTATTGGTGTTGTGTCAGGTCATGTTGAGCAGTGTCCGGGTCCTCTGCTCCTGTCACTGTCTCCCGACTGATGACTGTGGCCACCATTTTCTCCATTTCATCCTGCTCCTGGTGTTCTGCTGGCCCCCACCTCCAATGTGCGTTGCTGCTTTCATGTTGGCAGCGAGTTCCTTCTTGGGTTTGCCCTTCGCATCATTCCAGCGCCTCTTGTCCTCTTCCATTGTCCTCCTCGGCGCGGCAACGGCATTCACATAGTCCAAGATGGTCAGCCATCTCAGCGTCTTTTTTGCCAATGACACGTTGGAGGTGACGTACAGTTGGTGGTGGTGTTCTGTCTCATCCGTGACGTGGGTCCGGGTTTCCTGCACACTGTACCCCGTCTTCCTCTTCTCATTGCCCTTCCACGACACCTGGCTTCCTGGCTGGGCCTCCGTGGGTCTTGTGGGTTTCACGTTGTCCTCTGCACTCGGTCCGGGTGCATCCTTGGTGCTCCGCGGTTCCTCTGGTTTTTGGTGTGATCTTTTTGGGTGCTTTTCTTGTGCTTTTCCCCGCATGCCGCGTGGGACTTGCTGGCCTCTTGCTAGTTATCACACAGATTTTATCGCAGTTGGACCCATTGCAACTTTTATCGCGTTGGGGTTTGCATTTTTATCGCCGTCGCGGTAGTTGTTTCGCGGACATTTGCCGCGTTCTCGTGCGATTATCGCACGGTATCGCCGTGTTGTGAATGCCTCGTTAACACGGCGTTATTAGTCCCATTATTGGCAACACACCCCACCCACACCACAACAGAGTATGCATGCATAAATAAATACACAACACAACTTTTGTTTGGGAAAAATATTGCTGCAGGTTTATTCCATACAAAAGTATGCAAATATGGTGGGTTATCTTACGGGCGATCCAAGGGCAGGCAGCTGTACCACTCTATGCTGCCCTGCCCGCCTGATGAGCCAAGCACTGTGGAGAATCCATTCAGCGCTACCCTTATGGGGGTGATCCCCTTACTGGATCACGTGACACATTGGTCCCTTATTACTCACGCCCCTTTCAGGGCGGAGCGTAGCAAGGCAAGCCCCCGGTTGTTCAGGCCCACAACCGCCCGAAGGACTAACGGGGCGCCAACGTAATTGTTCCAGGACCCTCCCATGAGGCTCCTGGGATTTGGCTCTGGCACCCCTATTGTGCCCACGCAGAGGTACCCTTCTGTACCCATCTGCTTCCAGATCGCCCTGTAACTCCGCCTGTAATGACAAAAGAAAACATTACAACGTTCTACGTACTTCGCCTGCCAACCCCACGCCGGGTAAGCGGTAGGGTGGGAGACGGCGTGTCCGGCGCAAAGAGGATGCCAGGATGGCCGGGGGAGGCATAAATACCTCCCCACCTCCTCTGCGACCCGGAAGTGACGCGCCTGGTAAGGGGACTCCTCCTAGAGTCCCGCATTCGTAGTGGGGGTGGGGAAGTGCCCAAATGGGACTAAAGGGGCCGACCGTTTAGGGTGGCCCCCTGCGGGGGCCGCGGGCAGCCCCATAGTCCCATTATTGGCAACACACCCCACCCACACCACAACAGAGTATGCATGCATAAATAAATACACAACACAACTTTTGTTTGGGAAAAATATTGCTGCAGGTTTATTCCATACAAAAGTATGCAAATATGGTGGGTTATCTTACGGGCGATCCAAGGGCAGGCAGCTGTACCACTCTATGCTGCCCTGCCCGCCTGATGAGCCAAGCACTGTGGAGAATCCAATCAGCGCTACCCTTATGGGGGTGATCCCCTTACTGGATCACGTGACACATTGGTCCCTTATTACTCACGCCCCTTTCAGGGCGGAGCGTAGCAAGGCAAGCCCCCGGTTGTTCAGGCCCACAACCGCCCGAAGGACTAACGGGCGCCGACGTAATTGTTCCAGGACCCTCCCATGAGGCTCCTGGGATTTGGCTCTGGCACCCCTATTGTGCCCACGCAGAGGTACCCTTCTGTACCCATCTGCTTCCAGATCGCCCTGTAACTCCGCCAAAGCTCTGGAGGCGGCCCCGTCGCCTAAAGAGCCCCCCACCAAAACAGTTCCTTTCTCACTGCAACCTGCAATTTCCCGGGCCTCATTCATGTCCAGTAGGAACAGATCCAAGCCCACCTGTGCCAAGTGCACCCAACTTTGTCAAAATAACCTTTGGTGTTTGCCCGGCATAGCCCATGCCTGATGAAGCCAAAGCCCCTTGCTCTGCGACTTGCGCATGGAGCGGTTTATCCTTCTCTGGGAATGTACCAGTGCCTCGCATTACCTGCAAGAATGTGATGGCCTCCCTGGAGGGAGCTCTACGTTTAAACATCGCTATATTACCCTTCAAGCTGATGTGGCTCCCACCTCCTGCAACCTGTAGTTGCAGTCCTTCTAGCATTTCGTGCTCCCTAAGACCTGTTTCCCCAATTTATGGAACAGCAGCACACTTGCTTCGAAGACCGCTTCCACAACCAGGCTATACACTATGGCTATGCGGACGGGGCATTTCATGCATCACTGAAGCAACCCGTGACCTGCCCAGGGAGCAGAGTGCACCTACTTTGTTGAAGTTGACCAGACATGTGCACAGACCTTTGCGATTAATACCCTGGCGAACACGACTGTTCGCATAGCGCACACCATTGCAGTCATAGCAACCATTTTGAGTGACAACTTACGCCGCCTACCAGGCTTGCTTAACTAAAGCTCGATCACAGATACACACATACCTGCTAACCAGCTGTGACCCTTGATGCCCAACCCAGCTAATGACCTAGTACTTTATCGCAGGGAATATTTCCTTCCACAAGATCAAGCCGCACCCGAGCACATGGCCTTCACCTACTGGGCCGAGGTGCAGTGTGTGCTCTGGATTTGTCAGCGATGGTGCTCCAGACACATTCCAAGCTGCTCTTGGAGCCACGGCACACATTCTGGCCTAACCAACTGACACATGCCACCTGGCTAACTTGCCGCTGCGAGATTTGCTCTTAGCACCACCCTCTTGCGGTTACCGGTGCACATCGTCTATAGGTCTTGCCCCCACTCGATTTATGCAGGTACTTGCAATGTACCCTTCTGCCCCTGTGTGGGCGGGAAAATACCTGTAACATTGCAAATCCCACTGCACTCACATTCTCGGGCAGTCCGGTGGGGGAGAGAGGTCCTTAGAATTGGTTCTGCTGCATAGCCTGGCCTCCTAGCCCGCAAGCACCCTCGTCTGACAGCAGACTATCTGCTGTGCTGCCCCTGCAATGTCCGCACCCGGGCGCAAGACGTCCCATTCTATACCTCTGCTAACAGGCTACCTTCAGTGAAGCTGGAGTGAACGGTTGTATGTTGTGCATCCAAACATAAGAACCTTGGATTGCTTGGCAGGGATCAATTGTTGCATCTGCCACACTCAAAATAGTGGCAACGTGCAGTTCTTTTGCATTCCACACTGCAGAGTGTGCCTGGACGATTCTAGACACCCCCTGTGTGCCAACCCGCTTTGACCCAAGATGCAAAGCACTAGACCAGATACACCTGGTTACCCCCGGACTTAATTGCCCTCCACCAAAATCCATGTGTAAAGGTAGCTGGAAATGCTCTGCTCAGAGCAGCCCGCTAGACAATGGCTTCCATTGAAAGACGGTGCCACAGACCTCCAAGCACTTAAGGCGGTACCTCTGATATAACAGATGCCCCTTGCATAGGATACTGCATCTGGCTGAAAGCCTCTCAGTGCTACTGATGCCTTGGCGCCTTCCTGACCCACGGCCAGCTCACCCTGATACAATCCGCTCGTGACTGGGACTCAGCCGTGCGGTGAAAGCACGAGACATCCTAGCCTGACCTTAGCTCTTCACCAGGCTCCCACACAGGAGCCCTTCACAAACCTTGTGCCCTAAAGCATTCGCCCTGTGGGGCGGTTGTGAATGGACTGCAAACAACTCCTATGCATTCTCTACCATGTTGTAAATGGAGTTTCTGGTTGGCTAGGGTAAGCACCTAAGCCTGGCCAAACCCACCTCTCTAGTCAGGAGAAGGGAGTACACACTTAAGCGGACACCTGCCCACCCCTTAGGTGGCTAGGCAGGGACTTTGGCTTATCCCAGAGGCAGTGTAAATTTAATGTGCCAACCGCACTCCCATAGTGGCACATTACAGAAGAGACTCCATACCAGGTTATTTTAATTACCCTTAGTATCGACCATACAGGAGAAACTTAGTTCCATCTGCCGCTATTACCCTGTGCTACCAAACCTCATCATGACATCACAGGGATTACATAACTCAGTAGGTCAATCGGGCCACCGTCCTACAGCTCAGTTAGCACAACCCCGTAGTTGCTGGTAGGAACTGTACTTAGCATAACACAGCACAGAGTAAATGTAAAATTGTACTCCCCCAACATTTGGCTGGTAACCGACGGCCAAAAAGACAGAACCTGGGCACGAGATCCCAGTTACCTAGAGTAAAACAATAATTATCCTGCACCATTAACAAATGTGCCGCATGTACCCATGCCCTATCCACCTGTTGCTGTGTAGATATCGTCCAATTCAATGACATAACCAACATGTTAACCAGTTCTCTCCTTTGTGGTCAACCAAATCCCATATGCCGGGATTTCTCCACTAGTACCTATGATGCTGAAACTGGATTTGTAAGGCACATGTGCGGTTCGGCGATCGTGCCAATGCTAGTCGCCATGTTTCCCACTTCTCTATAGCGTCCGACTTGGTGGGAGCACTACTAGGACTCGTCGGTTGGAATGGAGGTCTAAAGCATTGGTGCCAATTAAGGCACTGTCAGTAACCTTCCTCACGGTGGGCATGAAGGATTTGAGCTGTGTCAAGGGGCGGAGGCATGATGGCGCTGAATAACCGGTGTATGTTACCCCACTCGCTGATAATTCTGTACAGATGGCTGCCCTTACTTAGATTGAGGGAATGCTAAATGCTTCCCAAGGCCTGTAGTCTTACTGCTCCACCCAGTATGACCCCAAAACTTTGGGACGACTTTGGTAGTAACATGCCCTTAACGGTACGTGACATTCTACCAGCACCGCGCAGGAATCCCCCTTGACCTGCTCTAGCCTGTGGCCATTCTGCTGCAAGCCCTGTGGGCGGGGAGTGCTACCAAACCTCCAGTCCTAGGCACTCAGGAAGCATCCCTCACTGCTGCAGGTGCCCCAAAGCATTTATTATAAACATTTAATGGGTAACAACCCGGTTTGCGTCCCTTAATGTGCCATGCTGTGAGCGATTAGGTACCCCGCATATCTCTTCCCTATGAAAAGATTAAACAAACCGGCCAAAACAATGCACGGGTAGTGCGTGTGCCCACAGACGCCCCCAGCTCTGTGTGGCACAAACCCTAACGCACCGCGTGCCAGTTTGTACATATTCTGGGGTGACTAAGCACTAATGTGCCCTTTCCCCTGGATGATCCCCAGTACGAGGGTACGGACTGATGACCAAGTGCTGCGCCAGCCAATAAACATGTCGACATGTGTGTAAAACCCAGCCGTAGCCAAACGAAACCACTAGAAGCAGTTTATCAGGGAACTGTAGAGACCACCGGAGTCCCTCCGCACCCTCCGTACTCCCGCAACAGCCAGACAGGCCACCTGCACGCATGCCAGGTGCCGAAACCAGAAAGCAGCAGCCCTTTTGCAAACGGAATGGCGGCGCACAATCCCGCATTGGAGACAACTTGACCTCGTTATACTGCGAAAGAGGCAAGTGCGGCACTCGAATGAGACAAAGTACTTTTCTTTGCAAAACACAGCCTGTCCGCAACTATTGTCTCTATTGGGACAAAAGATGAACCATGATATTATCACTGATCAAGTCTGTGAGGTTATATTCGCTACCTCTGGCATATTCTCATAAATCGCCATATATGACTGACCCCGCACTCTCATCCTATGCTTTGTGTGATCTTGGCCCACTTTAATGTGAGCAGAGCCCCGCGAAGTAAACTTGGCTTCATGGTTGAAAGTGCACAAGTAAAGTACCCCCTCCCATCAAGTTGGGTTACACAGTACCTTGTAAGGGTGCAGTGGGCTAGTTACTCTCCTGCGGGCCCCATGCCCCTGCACTTGCGGCGTTAATGAAAACTTTGTTGTTTTGGCAGTGACAACGTTGTTGCCTGCGCCACCCTACAGCCCCATGGAAAAGTGCTGAGCTCTAGCTTACTACCCTGGGAATGAGCCCACTGTATTCACCAGATTCCTTCACAATTCCTACCTCTGACTGTAATAGGGAACATGTTCGCCCCATGGTATCTTGGCGCTGCATAACATTTATTGTTACTCCACTCCATGGTACTTGTTCTGTTGACCTCAGAAGGATGAAATGCTGAGTGGACCTACCAGGATCGGAACCTGTGACCAAGAGGTTGAAACCAGCCACTTTCTGTTCTGCAGGCCTGTGATATCATATCCCAGGGCCGACATCTGGCACTTGAACCCTTACTTGGACAGGCCCGAACTAGGAACCCAGATCTAGACGGCCTGCCAACCGGCTGACCACTTCCAACACCAGAGTGTCACGCAGCCACTCCGTGGCCTGGATACTAAACCATGTATAATGTATCGGAAGACCCCTCTCTTGTCGCCTGCCTGCCACAAATTTCCAGGCCGCAGGGTAGCCTGCACAGCTAAGCCCACAAAGAAATCGCACGACACCTCCAGCCAACGCCTGGCCAAGCAAACACTACCAGCAACCTGTAGTTGCAGTCCTTCTAGCATTTCGTGCTCCCTAACACCTATTTCGCCAATTTATGGAACAGCAGCACACTTGCTTAGCAGACCGCTTCCACAACCAGCCTATATACTCTGGCTATGCGGACGGGGCATTTCATGCATCACTGAAGCAACCCGTAACCTGCCCCGGGAGCAGCGTGCACCTATTTTGTTGAAGTTGACCAGACATGTGCCCAGACCTTTGCGATTAATAAACCCTGGCGAACAAGACTGTTCGCATAGCGCACACCATTGCAGTCACAGCAACCGTATGGAGTGACAACTTAGGCCACCTACCAGGCTTGCTTAACTAAAGCTCGATCACAGATACACACATACCTGCTAACCAGCTGTGACCCTTAATGCTCAACCCAGCTAAAGACCTAGTACTTTGCTTTTCCAGGGAAGATTGGCCTCCACAAGATCCGGCTGCACATGAGCATATAGCCTTCACCTACTGGGCCGAGGCGCAGTGTGTGGTCTGGAATTGTCAGCAATGGTGCTCCAAACACATTTAAAGCCGCTATTGGAGCCACGGCACACCTTCTGGCCTAACCAACAGACGCATGTCAACTGGCTAACTTGCCGCTGTGGGATTTTGATCTTAACACCGCGCTTTGCGGTTACTGATGCACATCCTCTATAGGTCTTGCCCCCACTCTATTAAAGCAGATTCCCGCAATGTACCCTTCTGCCCCTGAACGGGCGGGAAAATACCTGTAACATTGCAACAGAGACGGCACAGAGACGGAACAGATAGTCTCTGTGCCGATAGCTGGGGACACAAAACAGGCACCAATGCAACCCTTCACAGTTTAGTGCGAACCAGACAAAATGTTTGCCCACTGAGTGAATCAGGCGCTAAGAGGACGTCTTTACAAGGAAATATTCCCGCCACTGCGATCGCCCCTCTGGAAGTGCGCCTGTGTCCATGCGATTACCCCAGCAAGTTGCAGACGATAAAGAGCAATGCAGTCACACTATCTGCTAGCTTAGAAGCACACTCTAACCTTATGAAGGCAACGCACAACCACTGCGGTCGCAGCCGCTGCCCCCCTATTCACGGCTACAGTCAACCTCCCCTCTGTACATCGCCAGGTCTGGGTAGATGCCTTACATGCAACCGGCATAATGCCGCACAGGGATCCCAGATTCGAATCTGCACCTATGGACTTGTTAAAGCCTGCATCGGTGGCATAAAGCGAAGTGACAGTGCCCGCATCATTACTCCATGACCATCCTACAAGTGCAACAATTCAGACTGTTTGGTGCCCCAACAGCAGGTAAATTGTTTGAAATGTATATTGAAAATATAAACACTGTTGTGCCTTTCTTTAAAGTACAGAAACAAACTACGCAGACAGCGGCCCCCTGTAGCAACAATCATGGGCGCCAGTGTCAGTTGCCACCTGCTCAAATTCAACGCTGCAAAATACTGGCGAGGCCAACGTAGACCAATGCATGGCAAACCAGTGGATATAGTGTCGTTAAAAAACATCAAGATATTGCCCCCAGCCGATGACAAAGAGAGTGCTGCAAGGACCCCCGCTGCAGAGCAGGAGAAGAGGCTGTCCTAGCGTCCTGACTTGCCACGCTGACAGTCCCTAGAGCCGGGTGTTAGACATATGCGGCGGGCGGCAAGACTCAGTACTCGGCAAGCCGCCCGAAAGACTGCCTCCAGCCTCATGCCTGTGCCACCCGGGGAAAGCCTCCTCACCCCCCCCCCCTCCCGAATGCGGTGTAAAAACCTGGGCCGGCAGCCCACCGAGGAGAGCCGCAAAGAGGGGGGGGGGGACGGCAAAGCACCGGCTCAGGGTGCAGGAAGAGGAAACCGAGGCTCCTGGAGGTGTTGGGAGGTTGAGCCCGGGGCCTCATGCATGCGCTCACCACTGAGCTGCATACCCGCTTCCAGCAATGAGCTCCGCCCCGATCGGGGGAGCCGCCAACACCCCAAGGTGCCACAAAAGTCGCTCCATCCGCCTAAGCACTGACGGGGGGAGACCCGAGCTGGAAACTACACTCACCAGCCTGGAATGCTGCGCTGCTGGCGTCGCGAGGGGGGATGCCGGGCGGTGAGCCCCGGGCCTGAGCATGCAAGGCGTGCGCTCTCCATCCCCAGCGGTGGGAGGGAGGCGGCGCGAGCTCAGGGGTCTGCAGCGGCGCGCGAGATCTAATAGCGCAAATTAATAGAAGCGCATCATCTGGCCTCCAGCACAGGGCAGAAACCCCGGGGGGGGGGTAGGCACTGCTCCGGTGGAGGAAACTCGGCGGGCGCCGGCCCATGACCCCCCAGCCCGCGGGGGACCCTGCAAGCAAACGGCCGGGCCGCTGTGGCTGCCCAATAAGCCAGCCCGGGAACCGTAGGACGCGTCTCCCCCCCGTGGGTACGCGGCAGAATTGACAGTGTGGGGGGCAAGAGGCACGCATGCTGCCCCAGCCGACGGGGGTAATAGACAGCTGGAGAAAAAGCTCCCTCCCCCTGGGCGTATCCCCTGCCAAGCTTGTCCCACACTGGCCAGAACAGAAAATGCCCACCCCTCCCCCAGGCAGATCGCGCCATGGCCTGCTGGGCCAACCGGGACTGTCCCCAGGAAGGGGCGGGAGCCTGGAGCCCGCACCGCGCTAAACTTGTGTGGCAGGCGGGAGCAGGACAGGACCAGCGGGGCAGCGACGATCGGACATCCTGCCGGCGGCGTGTAAGGGGGGGGGGAAGCTTACTCAGCCCCAAGGGTTGCCTATGTCCACAACCGTGGTAAGTGGGCACGGACGGGATCCGAACCCGCGATCTTCCTTTAGGAGCAAAGTGCTGGCCAACATATTGGAAAGGGGGGGGTTGGGGGGGGAACGGTCGGCGCAACCCATCCATCCCGACCAACGTGCTCCCACCGGTCCAGGCGCGCGGCCCAGGCCCGAACCGGCAACACCAAAGCCCCAAGGGGAAAAAAGACCGAAGCACCGCAGCGCCGACCCGAGTCAGGCCGAAACGCGCTCCAAACAGGGAGGCCACCGGCACACAAACACCAGCAAACAGCAAAACTGCCGGGAGCACCAAGGGGCACAGGGAAACCCCACAGTAGGACACAGGGCCGCAGAGACCCCCCCCATGTAAGCGCTTACGGGCTCGCTGCTGTATGTAGCGCCGCCGCGCCATGCCCCATCAGGTGCAGGGCATCCAGCCCACTGCCGCGCCCCCCGCACAGCAGAGTCACCCCCGACCCGCAGGCCACCAGAGGACCCAGCGCGCCCCGGGGCGAGCGCGAGAGAGAGGCAGCGGCATGACCTGCAAACCGCCCAGCGGGTCCAGCAGCCAAGAAGCCGTCGGCGAGCCCCAGCCAGAGCCCCTGCCCGCAAGGCACAACAAGGGACAGGAAGGCCGAGGGACCCGACACAGCCAAGCACCGCCCGCGCGTCGGGGACACCGCAGAGGGCTGGAAGGGAGGAGGGAGGGCTACAAGCACACCACGCCGGGCAACCGCCCCGGCAGAGAAGCCAAGCATGGAGCAGGCCGTCCGAGGCGCCGCTCCCTAAGGACAAGAAATCCTGAAAAGACCTCCAGCCGCCCCACCGCAATGCCAGCTAAGGCCAGGAGACGCGTGGGGAAGAGGCAGGGGCCCCAGGTCCCACAGACCGCCCGCGAATACCGCATGGCCAAGAAAAGGCGCGCAGGGCCGAAGCACTGCTGTTTGCACACGACCCAGCAGGGGGGTGGAAATGGCCAAGCAACCGGTGAGCCCACTAGAGCAGGGCTGCCCACACACTGCGGAGCCCGCAACCACCAGGGCCTGCTAGTGCAGGGCCACAGGACATGGCCAGGACAGCCCGACATGTGCGGTTTGCCCCCAGGCCAGGGACTGGACCATGCGGGCCGGGAGCAGCCCAAACCCCACCTCGCCCTAGGCGGACAAGAACCTCAGCGATGGCTGGGTAAAGTCCTCAGCCTGGGGACGCCCAAACATGGGGATGGGGAGAGGGGCAAACTCACCGCGCAAACTGCTCCGGACACCCGACGATATCGGCACACAGCTCGGGACACATCCAGCAGACGGCGTGTCCGGCGCAAAGAGGATGCCAGGATGGCCGGGGGAGGCATAAATACCTCCCCACCTCCTCTGCGACCCGGAAGTGACGCGCCTGGTAAGGGGACTCCTCCTAGAGTCCCGCATTCGTAGTGGGGGTGGGGAAGTGCCCAAATGGGACTAAAGGGGCCGCCCGTTTAGGGTGGCCCCCTGCGGGGCCGCGGGCAGCCGCATTTCCCGCGATGGACTGCAATGTGAGAAGTAGCGGTAAGCTATTTTGGCGATGTTTATCGCACATTCTTGTGAATATACCCCTGAGTCTGTACCTCTGGGTGTAGACCCTACGCCTGTCAGTGCGCGCGGCACCTCTGACAGTCATTAAACAGAGTTTGCTGCAGCACGAGACCCCTGGCCTTCCGCCAATCGTACTGCAGACGCGATATAAATGCATCGATTATATAAACTATCCACGTGATCAGTGAATACGATTTGCTTTAAAATAATCTGGATTAATGTCTTCTGTCAGATGAAAACAGCGTAAAATTAGGATGTTAACCTGTGCTCGAGGGAGAGCGCCCTGTCTGAGGTGCCGGTGCGCTCTGTCAGGCCCTGGAGCGGGAGGGCTTTGTCAACGAGAAGGGCGCCTCGGGAGAAATGACGGATGGCTAATTTATTAACTTCATGTGAGCCTCGGAGCTGCGGAAGCAAATGAGACTGGTGTTCAAGTGTGTCCAGAGGTGCCTCACCTATTATATGCTTGAGGTTTGATGGAAATGTGGCATTGCTTCAGCTCAGGGGGGGCAGTGCGCATCAATCACAATGGCGCCATCTAGTGGCGGCCACTGAGTTTACACTGCAGTTAACTGATTGTTTTCTAGTTAATGACAACAATAATATATCAGCTTTTGTGTATGATAAATAGAGTAAATAATTAACTTCTGTTACTGAACACACTGCAAACGTGAAATTAAGCACGGTTTTTCACACTTTTCCTTATGCGAAGGCTTCCGGATTATCCCTAGGACCAAGAGTGATCAAAACTCGCCACAAATCACCGTAGAAATGGAATTATGACCTTCGGCCAAAGGATACACACTGAGAAACACTTTCTTAACTCAGACACACATTTTTACTCAAAAATCTCTCCCTTGAAATTTCAGGAATTCATTATATGTCATTGCTCTATTTTATTGTACCTTGTTTCTTTAAATGCTTTTGTTAGAATTATTTGTGTTTAAATGCCTGTTGTCTCCTGTTGTCATGGTGTGGATGTTATATCGTAGGTAAGTAGTTCCAGTAGTCTTGGTTAGGTTACAGATGATAAGTTTATTGATCTTAGATGTTCAGATAGGTTTTCCAGTATAGATGTAATAAAGCCCCACCAGGAGCAGCTTCTCTGCCGCTCAGCCCAGGATCCAACTGACAGTCCCACTCACAGCATACCCAACATTCCAATGACATCACATTCACACTAACATTCTACTCTCACTGGCTGAACAGCAGAGGCAGAGAAACAGGGAAGATGTAAGGTAGAAACCTAGATATAACACACCTTCCCTCTTTATAAAATGAACAAAGAGAAAGCAAATATAAATAGTAACATTGCAGTAACATCACAGTAATACTGAAGAAACTTGCCAGAAGAAGTATAGCAAATTGCACATAAGTTATGAAAAACATGCTAAAATAAGCAAGTAGAAAGGTGATGTAAAAGGAAGCAATAAGGAAAAGAAATTGCGAAATGTAAACGGTAATGCAATGAGTAAACACGAAGATAGAGTAAAGGAAATTGAAAACTAGAAAAGACACACATCTCCTTCCTTAGCAGAGCAAAAAATTGAAGCAAGAAGTTTCAAAAGGAAGGAAATAGTAAAAGAACGTACATACATGAACAAGAAAGAGGTATACCACGAAAAATTAACAAAGAAATAGTGCACCAATGTAACCACCACAACCACACCAACTGGCCAGACTGGCGAGGAGGATGGAAACACTGAACACAGCAGGAAGAAGGAAAACGACAAGAACAAATGTAAGCAAAAGGTGACCAGCACCCAAAACAGAAAGCAAGCAAAGGTGAATTCCAAAAGCAGGAAGAGAAAAACACCCAAACAGAAAGCAATCATAAGTAAATAACGGGTGACTTACACCCTACCAGAAATCAAGCAGAGGTGAAAACACAAAATAGTGAATCCCCAAGCAGTAAATGCAAGGAAAATGCGATCTGGGTGAGCTGCACCACACGTAAATCAAAAGTACAGTCACACCTCAAGTTAGACCATGCATGAAAGTGCAAGGAAAATGCGATCTGGGAGAGCTGCACAACATATAAAGCAAAAGTACAGTCACACCTCAAGTTAGACCACGCATGAAAGTGCAAAGAAAATGCGATCAGGGAGAGCTGCACAACATAAAAATTAAAAGTACAGTCACACCTCAAGTTAGACCACATATGAAAACCTGCGCACAATAAAACAAAATCATGTAAAGAATCAGAGGAAAAGAAAAATGCTCCAGGGAAAGTGCGATCTAAGTGAACTGAACTACACAGCAAATAAAATTCAGTCACACCTAAAGTAGACCACGTATGAAAGTGCAAGGTAAATGCGATAAGGGAGAGCTGCACCACTTAGAAAGCAAAAGTACAGTCACACCTCGAATTAGACCACACATGAAATTGCAAAGAAAATGCGATCTGGGGGAGCTGTACCAGGACACAGAAGAGAGAAAATAGTACGTGTTAAGTGGTAAGTAGACAAACCCTCAAGAAAAAACGCAGAAGCTGAAGTCTGTAATAGCTGAATTGTACGCCTACACACAACCCGCAAAGAAGAGGTAATTACGTAAAATATAAACTGCGCAGTAAGTCTGTAAAGACTGCAATGAGTAATGTAAACTCAATAAACAACAAGAGAAGTATAAACTAGGCCTTAAAACTGAAAAGGTAAAGCACCCCAGTCACAATAGAGTACACACATATTCATGCACGTGAACTGAATGAAAACAATGACTTAATAAGAGGAGTGCATAGGAAAGTATGTAAGCAGAAAGCAATAAGAGAGGTGGTAAACAGCCTCAAACACAGTATAAGGAGAATGGACAAGCAAATAACTCAATAGCGCAAAGGTACGCTGTACACCTGACAGGACGAGAAAAATCTCAGGCAAATCAAGAATACTTCAAAAATAAACTCTAGTGCAGTACAAGGAAAGAGAACACTCAGAATCAGGAATATAGAGAATAAAACCCAGAAACAACGAACTTAATGAACACAATACAATATAAAGAATACATTGCAAAGTATGAATTAGTCAAATACGAAAGCAGGAGACAGCAAACACCGGTGAGCGATATCTCACCCGGGTTCTACATCCAGTGAAGGAACAGAAATAATGGTGTCTGCCGAGCACAGTTCACTGCCAGAGTGGAGAACGCAGAAACTTGCAAACGAAGAAGAAAACACCTTTGAAAATGATTCCTCACGCGTAAAGTCAGCAAAGCGTCCACTGCCAGCTCAACGACAGTAACGACAAAACGTCAGCAAAGCCCAGGTACTGCATGACATCAACGCTTGAAATACTTTATTGGCACGCAAGAAAAGAAAAACGTGGTTGGCAAGATGCTGAAGTAAGTAGAATCCTGCGAGACACTTCATATGCTGAGAACAGCTTGATGAGTCCAACCGCAAGATGGCGGCACGTTCGGTGACGCAGTGCTGGGTGGTTGTAGGCAAGTGCGTGCACCCAACATTGCTGCACAGTAACACTGAGAAGGATTCCAAAGCGTCACTGAAGATCAGAGGATCCACGAGAAGGTAAGAGCGCGTGCTGAGCATGGCGCGCGTTGTGTTTCAAACCACGACAGGACGGTTGAACTGCCAAAAGTAGAGGGGAAACCGAGGCCCATAGTTAAATGAATAAAATTTACCTCAAAATGTTCACAATACTTGCCACCAAACAGGATTCATGTAAAGTGTCAGCGAGTAAGCAAAGCTCAGTCTCTGGGGTGTCCAAAGTTGATTCTTGGCATAGTTGATGCTAGTCACTGGTTCCACGAAAGCATCCCAAAATACACAACGGGTTTGGGAAGTGCTCGCAAAATGAAGAGAAGGTACACCTCTGATGTAGAGCCAGGGTACATCGGCAGTTTGTATGGATGGCGCTTGCTCAAATTGCTTGCTGGGTGCAAACGTTAGTGTTTCCCATGTAGAAAGAGTAGGTACACAGGATGAGGTACAGGCAGTATTTGGCAGACAAAGGCAGCAGGAATCAGGCAGGAAGAAGATGTAGCAGGAAACATGCGTCCTGTAAAATGGGTTCTTAGATATAGTGCCAATTTTTGAAGATGCCGGATCCACACAATGGTAGAAATTTTAAAGTAGCAGGAATCAGGTTGGAAAGACATGTAGCAGGAAACATGCCCAGTAAGAAGCAGGCAGTAGAAATCAGGCAGGAAGAAGCAGGTAGCAGGAAATTTACGCCTTGTCTATGGGCTGTCCGGTGAATATGGACACTGGTGGGGCGGGAGGGCGTAAGATCCTTAGGTAAGTTCTTTTTTTAAGTAAAATCTTGTATAAAAGTACCTTTTCAAGCTTGAAGTAAGTCCTCACGCATGGTTATGAATCCAACTCGTCGCCAATTTTGGATTCTAAATTCCATGCTCATTGGCTCTGGAGAGTTTGTTCTCAGCAGTTGCATGTACTGTGCTGAACTCAAATAAATATCTTTTTATATCCTGCGGTTCCAGTAACTCTATACTACAATGTTGGCGACGACTGAAGACTCATCTGCTGCACGTACGTCAGCACAGGGGCGATCTGTCTTCAAAGAAGAAAACCCACTTTTGGATTATTTTACTGGATTTATCCCTGGATTTGTGTGCCACTAACCCACTGGATTATATCTCGATACTACAAGTTAATTCCTGCGAACCCGGGGGCCTATTAGCAATAACCGGCGATAATTATCGCTAAGCGCACTTAGCGCTAGGATAATTATCGCCGGCTATCGCCGGTTTCTATCGTGGAGATAGCGTGCTATCAGCAACGCTTATCTCCAATGCGATAGAAACCCCTGCTGTCGCTGGAAAACAGTGCGATTATCGCTGGAAATCCAGCGATAATCGCACTGTGACCGGCGATAGCTTGCTGATAGGGCAAGGGGATTTAGCCATGTAATCCACCTCCCATTGGATTACATGGCTAAGTCAGGTTTGGACCAGGTGTAAAAAAGCAAGCGCTAATAGTGTTTAGCGCTGGTTTCTTTATCGCCTTGCTGGCCTCCCTAATAGGCGATAGCGATGTTAGCGACTATTTCCAGTCGCTGCCAGGTTGGGAACGCCTACTTTGCATGTCATTACCGATAAATATCGCTGGCATGCAAAGTGGCACCCAACACACTCGCTATCGCCTAAAAGCTGTCGCTAACAGCTGTTAGCGACAGCTTGCTAATAGGGCGATAAAAATATCGCCGCTTTAGCGGCAAAAAGTGCCGCTAAAGCGGCGATAAAGCCCTTGATAATGTGCCCCCCGGTTCGTTATCACAACCAGTTGTATATTGCTGGTTTATCATTTCATCACTGAACACGCTTCTACTGGATTATATGTGCGTGGATTAATGAGCATATATATCATACTCTGGATTGTTTTTTTTTCTCTTTTAAGCTACAAGTTTAATTGTTTTGGAATACAGATCGTTTTACAACCAATACGAACCACGGAATACGAATAAGGATCGTTTTACAACGAATTGTACGTTTGTCTCGTGTTCTTTTACTTTTCTGCCACCGCACTCGCTTCTGGATAAAACACATTGGGGGATATTCTCAAGAACGTGCGATAAACATCGCCAAAATAGGCTAACGCAATTTCTCATATCGCCATCTATCGCGGGAAAATAACTCCGTGTCAACGTCGTATTCCCAACACGGCGGTAACATGCGATAGTATTCCAATAACGCCTCAAATGTCCGCGATACAACCACCGGGACGGCAATAAAAAAGGAAACCCGAACGTGAAAAAAGTTGCGATGGGCCAAACCGCGATAGAAAAATCGGCGACAAACAGCGCCAGGCTTGCAATTCCCACGTCAGGCGGGAAAAATCACCATAAAAGCAGCAAAAAAAGAAAAAAAAAACACATAACAACTGCGAAGCACAATGGAGGTAGCAGGAGCAAGTACAGAGGACAACCCGGACCCCACAAGCCCCACAGAGGACCAGCCTGGGACCTCGGGGTCAGGGAAGGGCAAGGAGAAGAAGAAGAGGAAGACGCGGTTCAGTCTGCAGGAAAACAGGATCCTGATTATGGAGGTGACAGAACACCATCAACATCTGTTCATCACCTCCACTGTGTCATTGGCAACAAAAAATGGAATATGGCAGTCCATCGTGGACAAGGTGAATGCAGTCGGAGTGCTGAGGAGGACAATGGATGAGGTCAAGAGGCGCTGGAATGATGTGAAGCGCAAAACCAAGCAGAAACTCGCAGACAACCGCAAAGCAGTAGTGCAGACTGGGGGTGGGAGTCCTGCGCCACAGGAGGAGCTGGATGAGATGGAGGAATTGGTGTCCACAGTCATCAGTGTGGAGACGGTGGCAGGAGTCGGGGGACCGGACACTGCTCAACATGACCTGACACAACAGCAACAGGGTGAGTAACCACCAGGGACTGGGGGGACAGGGGGAGATGGGCACAATGGCACACATGCACAATGGAGTATAGCACACTGCACAACCACAATGACTCTGGATCATGTCCCTGATCTCCTTGCCATACTGCAGCACACATAGTAACAGCAAGTAGTCCCTCGTCCACAATGTGCCCAGAGGGGGCCCTCCCCACACATCACCAATTTCACAACAAACCCATGCACATGTGCTGAACCCAGCAAAGCTGCGGATCCATGATCCCCACGGACAATGCAAGTGACACTGCATGACGATGAGCATGTCTGCAGGCCACTCATCATGACATGTTGCACGCCACGACACCGAGGTGGCTGAGTGTGGTCCACATCCGGATAGGAGCAGGTCACACACTGACACATTCACGTGCACAAACAACGCCTGATGGCAACAAGACATCTGCGGACAAACCATGCCCAAGAGTACCAACTCCCACCAAGAGCCCAATTTACCCAAATATGCAACATCTCAGCACTGCATAAGCACAGAAGTCAAAGGCACACCGCCTGAAAGGGAGTAGGCCAAGCAAAGTCGGAGCTGCAGGGGTAACTCTCCCACAATGCAGCACACACACAAGAATTAGAGCACATCAACATTGACAACAATGAGGTACAAACTGCAACACTTTCACAACAGAACAGAGGACACAACTGCTGCCGCTTGTGTGTAGAAAATGGCCAATCACATTTGGCATAGCAGGAAACTGTGACATGATAATGGACAAGTACAACCCCACATCCCTGATGGTGCACATATGTCCACTGTCCCGCTTCAAATAGGCAGCACATCCTAAACAGTCACAATGTACATTGTCATGCAGTCTGTTTGGAAACTTGGCCAATGCGTGAACATACATGGAACACACTGTTAAACTGCATCTCCCCTTTACATTGCAGAGGGAGAATCATCTACTCCTGCAGAGCAGACCGAACACCTCCTCACTGATGACGAGGAGGACCACCCCACCTTCGACACCGACGCCCTCCAAGAGCTCATCGACAGCTTCAGCACCCCACGCCCAGGAGCAGGGCAGCCCAGCTGCATCGAGGAGACCCCACCTCCTGCACAGACCACACAGCAGGAGGCACCCACCAGGCCGGCTGTCTCCCAGGCCCCCCACGAACAACACATGGCCTTCCAACGCCATGTGTTAGAGGGCCAGAAGGAGATGGCTGATCAGGTGCGGGTGGGGTTCGAACTCATGGCAGCCAAACTAGATGCCATCCATGGGTGTCTACGTCCCATCAGGGACCACTTACAGTCTCTAACGGACACCCACAGTCCGCTCCATGGTCTCCAATGAGCCCTGGCTGACATCGCTGGAGTCCTGACTCGGAGACAAGAACACCTGTCTGGTCAGAGTGGCTCCAGCGATCTCAGTCGGGAGATGGGACACATGCGGAGGCTCATGGAGGACATGGTGCGGATGGAGGCAGAAAGGATGGCTGCCACGGCTGCACATCAGCAAGATGTAGCTGGGATCTACCATGCCCTGCAGATCCTCATCATGGCATTGCTGCCACAAGGCCTGGCGCAGATGAATGCTGCTGCTCCTACACCATCCACATCTCGACCCCTGATGTGTCAGTGCCCCACAGTGCGGCAGACATTCCACCTCTGGCACCTGATGTGTCACTGCCACACAGTGCGGCCGACAATCCACCTCCGGCCCCTGATGTGTCAGTGCCACACAGTGCTGCAGCCAAAACACCACCACCGCCAGGTGAGGCACATGAAACATCAGAGGACGAAGATGCGGATGAATCTGCCTTAGTGGTAAGGAGGAGGCGGTAGTATTCATCTCCGCCATATGGCCTGTTTCTGCTTGGTTCGGCCCTTTGCATCATCACCTTCCACTGTCCCCAGATACACTCTGCGGCACTCAACTTGGACCTCGACATGGACCGCCATATACTGTTTGGTTACCAATGACACAGCAATAAGACTGCGGACTGAACTCTTCCTCTTCCGATGAACTTGTCCGTCCCTAATGGACTCTGGCTGGCCCTCCACGGGGCAACAATGTCACGTGGGGTGTGCATGGCTCTGTACTGCTGCAGCTGCTACACTCCAATGAATGTGAATAAAACATTCAAATTCACACAGATGTGTCATGTCTATGAACCTTCAAGTATGACAGTATGGATGAATGTCGGGTCACTGATTCACCCTCACGTCCATTTTGCACATGTTGTGGGGCTTGGGTCACATGGTGCAACATTGCCGATTGCGGTACGGGTGGTGCAGACACTACAACGGAGACACATGCAATGGTTACTTCCTTGTCCAGGCCAGAACTGAACCACGCCCAGAGCCCCGGCCTCATTGTTCACACCCCTACGCTGGACTGGCATACGCCAGCCCAGCCCACTCCGCTTACGCTCACAGGGGGTGACGACACAGCTACATGTCCCAGGTCTTCCCCGTAGTGATCTGCTGGTCACTGGTCTAGTTGTCAGCATGCCACAGCCACTCCCTGAGGGCTGGTTTACACCCACACCACACCCATCCAGCACAGGCATCACAGGACATGTGACCCTGCCAATAAAAGGGGCCCACCACAGCACATCCCCACTGCCGGAGGTGACATGATGGTGCCCGCACCACGAGACTCAATCATGAGGGGGCCGTGACTTGCGTTGCACTGAGTTAGTGGCACCCGAGGGCCTGCGTCCGGCACGGGCCTTGGCAATGACTTGCGTTGCACTGAGTTAGTGGCACCCGATGGCCTGCGTCCGGCATGGGCCGTGGCGATGACTTGCGTTGCACAGAGTTAGTGGCACCCGATGGCCTGCGTCCGGCACGGGCCTACCGCCACGTGGCGATGACTTGCGTTGCACTGAGTTAGGCCCACCTGAAGAGCTGAGCGGGTGTGCAGTCTGCGATGATGCATTGGCCTCGATACGGCGTCCAGCGAATCAAGACTCGAATTGAACTGTGAGCCCTGCTGGACCGCAGTGTACGCGCAGGCAGCAGTCAGCACACACATGACTCTGCGGTGCGGTGCCGCAGGGTGCGCTGGGGGCCTGTGGCGCGGAAACCAGCGACCGGCTGAGGAGGTTGCACCCGCACGTGGAGGGCCCTCTTGGAGACACGCCGGTGGCTGCAGGTGAGAATTGAGGCCTGGGTGCGCAGGGGCGGGCAGTCATCGCTGGGTGGTGGACCGGTCTGGGGACCAGGGCTGGGGTGCAGCAGGCGCACAGGATCACGCAGGCACCACCGGTCATGGCGGCGGCCACGTGGCTGGGTGGGGGGCACCGCCCTGGCAGACACGAGCCTGCATGCGCTGACGAGATGTACGCGGGTTGGCTTGGGACATAGTCACCTCGTCTCCAGTGTGAATACGGCCGTTGAATGTGGTCGGGCACGTGTGTGTAGGCCTATGGTCACGATATGGCGGACACAGAGGCACACGCAGTAGTTACTGTGGTGGCCATCCCGGAAGTGGACCACGCCCAGGGCCCTGGGCTATTCATTCGCGACATACGCCGGCCACGGTCGCTCCGCTCAGGCTTACAGGGGGGACCACATGGCTACATGTCCAAGGTCTTCCACACTGCCTGGGGTAACCTGTTTGCGTCCACTGTCCACTACACTGCAAACACCAGCAGTAGATGTCCACATGGACCTGTCTGTGCTCTGCATACTGCAGTCTGTCCAGCACATCTCCGCCACACTTGGCATTGTGTCCTTTCTTATTGCTGAGTCACTTGCCTCCTTCACACATTCTTGGTTCCCACCTCTCCCCACATTCTGCAATTGTGTGGCAGAGGGGCTCTGCCTTTGTGGATGGTTTGTCTACATGTCTGTCCCCTGTTACCACGGTTATTTGTGTTGTCGTGTCCGGTAGTTGGGCCTGTTGGTTGGCATGTTGTATGTGATTTTGTTACGTGTGCTCTCCCACAGTTGTGAGTTGTGTGATTGTGGAGTTGAGTTGTGTGGTGTGTTCAGTTAGTACTTACCAATGGGCAGTGCATTGCCATGGGTGCCATCCTGGAAGCGCTGGTTGATGATGGACTGTCGGAAGATGTATGTATCATGCACACTGCCTGTGAAGTTGGCGACGACATTGGGGAGCTGTCCCTGGTGGTCCACTATCGCCTGCACATTGATGGAATGTGTGTGCTTTCTGTGGCGGTTATTGTGTGCAGGGTCGGCAGGGGGCACAAGTGGTACATGTGTACAGTCAATTGCCCCCGACACGTGCGGTAAGGCAGCTATGGCGTAATTCCCTTGCATGGTCTCCAGCTGTTCATGCACAGCGTGGGGGAAGTGAAGGTGCATGGGTATCAAGATGATACAAACCGTGATGTTTACAGGTATGATGAATCCTGCATGATGAGACAGTGACAGATGTTTGTGTGGTCGTCAGCTTCCTTTTCTTTCCTGCGGAGGTTACGAGCACACGGACTTCTGTTACAGTATGTTTGGACTAGATTCATCGTATCTGTATGCATTCCGGTTTGTCCAAGTGCAATACACTGTGCCAGATTACGTTTGTGACTATGAGGACGCTTGACCATTGTCATCATTTCTCCAACAGGTTTCTGACTACTGACTTCGGGATGTGGAATGGTATTGGGGAGTTCCCGCAGCATTTACAGTTTTTGGATCCACACGTTGCCCTGGTGAAGTTCCCCGTAGGGAATGGAACGCGTTGGCTGAGCTTTTCGTCTTGTTGTTTATGTATTTGTAATAAAGTTCTGTTTTTCCACTACCGTTGACTGCTGGACTTCATGACCTGGGGGGGGAGGATCCGGGGGGTGGTTGCGGTGGGTGTTGTGGCCCTCTTGGGTCTCCGACCTGCATGATCAGTAGCTCCATGACATGTGTTGGTCTTCAGATGTGGCTCTAGGCTGGGCTACCTTTCATGCTGCAGGTTGTCGTCCTGCTTAACACCAGTGAGAGGCAGGTGTTGAATACCTGCTGCTAACGCGCCTTATCGCCTGTTTTCGGATCGCATCGCTGATCTGGCTGCTCGGTGGGAATGTCGCGAAGTGGTGTTTACGTGTGTTTTTGCACGGGAACGCCTACTCTGCATATCATTAGCGTTAGTTGTCGCTCTCATCTGTGGCGATGTGTTTTGCGGCAGCTATCGCAGGAAAACTGGCGATGTCGGCAGTTTGCACCAGCTTGTGAATGGGCGATAAGTCTATCGCCACTTTTGCGGCGCTAAGTGCCGATAAATCGGCGATGGCTCCTTGAGAATATGCCCCATTGTATGTATTCAAATCTTACAGCGTGAAGGACAAAGACTGCATGTTCTTGAAGCTGCACGTTCTGTTTCCCCAGCATTAACAACAGCGTAAAACTACAGCGCAGCACGTCTCACACGCAAGACGTTAGCTGCGTGCAACGTTTCCTTCCGTTCCTTTCTCCGGCACGAATAACAAAGTAAACCTTGCAGCGCAACACGTATCATCTGCAAGACGTTATCTGCGTGCAACGTTTCTTTCCAGATCATTGTTTTCCAAAACTGGAACAGCATTTTCCAGATTACGGACTCTGCAATAAACTCATCCTCAAGAGCGTGTTTCAAAACAGGTGTTACCGCGCCTTGTTTAATTTACAAGCAAGCAAGTAAAGCAGTTTTCTTTGTTTTCATGTGCTGTGATTTGCATTTTCAAATGAGAAAACAGATGTGGGGAATAGACCTATAATATTCTTGTGGGCACTTACATTGGCACTACTTATTGTTCCGTTTATGTATTTACAATGCAATTTGATCCTCCATCCTAATTTCTTCAAACAAAAGGGGAACTTCCATTCCTTGGACTAGGTGGAAGAAGGAATTTTTGACATACCTTAAAGCCATAAACGGCAAGAGACTTTCTGCTGAAAGGAAAAAAACATTTTTTTTACATTGCCTAAGATCAGAGGGTCAAGTTGTTTTTAGAACGCTTCCAGAAACTGAAGGCAGTGGTGGCAGAAATGTATTTGAAGATGCTATGGCCCGTATAGAAGCCCGGTTCAAACCTACTTATAGTGTTGCCTTCAACAAGTTTAAATTCTACACAAGAGCTTAAGAAGATGGTGAGGCGTTTGAGGACTTTCTTACAGCTTTGCGTGCCTTATCAGTGAACTGCAATTTTGGTCCCATCACTGATGAGATGATGAGAGATCAGATTATTGTTCATGTCAAGAGCAGAAAAGTTCAGGAACAACTGTGGATCATGGGCGATCCGAATTAAAAGACGTCATCAGCACTGCCAAAGCCATGAAACAATCCGAGAAATGGATGAACTCTTTACATAGAGACAACAAGGGAGTTGTGGATGATGTGTGCACTGTAAAAAGTAGTAATCCACGCAGTGGTCAAAAGGTTTTCAAAAAATTTGACAAGGAGTTTAATTGTTTTAGGTGTGGGAGTGTTAGTCATGGGGCATTTTCCTAGATGTCCTGCCCTAGGTAAGGAGTGTAAGAAGTGTGGGCATCGTGGGCATTTTGCTGTTGTATGCAGGAACCTCAAAAGTACTGGTGGTGGAAGTTATATTAAAAGTAAAGTTTCCTACGTAAATGAAGAAGGAGATAATGACAGTGTGAATGGAGGTAACGCAGGAATACTGTTATCCATTACTGATGTCAATGATGGTAAAGACAGTGGTACTTGTCTTAAACCACCCAAGTGCTGGGTGCGAGTTTTAGGTTTAGAAGTAGAACTCATGGCTGATTCTAGCTACTCGGGCTACATTCCAGTCCATGGTGCGGCCAAGTAGTCAGAAAAAGGTGGACTAGATTGCAGCCTAGGCTGAAGCCAGTGGCTTAGATTTTTGCAAGCATTCCACCTATCACATTTTGTTATTTTAATCCAAATTAAATAAGCACAAGGTTAAGCACTATTTTGTAGCCAAAAAGTCTCACACTGAGCTCCACAACACTCCGCAGAGGTTTATTACGTTATCCGTAGGAAGTAAAATGGAGGATGCACATTTAGTTGGGAATTTTCAATAAAAACTAGGTCCAGAGATCTGTATGACCTCCCAGCTCTGAAGTTCACAACAATTTTATTCATCGGCTTGAAAATTTGTAAAGCATTGTATATGGGAAAGGTTAAGATGAGTTTAACAATTATGGGTGGGGAACAGTGGAGTTTAGCCAAAGGCTTCAGAAATGAACCGGGTCTTCAGCTGCAGTCGAAGGAGAGGAGGTGAGTGACGTCTCTGAGGTGTTATGGTAGGGAGTCCAGAGGATTGTTGCCTGCACCAAGATTCATCATTCTCTGAAGGGCGAGTGAATACATGTTCATGGGGGAGAATGGAGGTTGATCAGATTCATGTCAGTAACCCTTGGTCTCCCTGTATTGCACTGTATGAACCTTTAGTGCACAATCAGGTTGCTTCGCGCGATGCACGACCACACACCATGGGGCAGGGGCGATTGCTGCCCAAAGTAGGATTTGTGCTGGAAGCATGTGCTTCCAGAAAAAAAATTCCTTTCCATAAAGAAGTGAAGAAGGGTCAGATGCATTGGATGTGTGCTGTGCACTGCAGCACAGATGTAATGAGACAGTTTATGAGTGGAATCAATGAATCCCCCCTTGTTCGCGCGTGCTTCCAGTAAGCCTAAGGTTTTGATGTAATGTCCAGAGTACCTTAGTAGATCAGACTTTGTGTCAAAATCTATGGTTGCTTGCAATGATCTACCACAAGAAATGCAAAGTAGATTTGGCGCTTTGACTATGCCACCTTTGCAATACGAAAGGTGATTTGCAGGCACAAATCTTTAGTAAATCTGGGCCTAGGTTTCTCACAAGATATGTCCCTCTACAGATATAGTGAAGTTCCCCTACGTGAAGGCTCAACCTCGGAAGTGACAACCGTGTGTCCTATCAAGCCCTAAAGAGAGAGCGAGGCTGCATCGGATATCCCTGCTGTCCTGTTGACCATATCCAAGTTCCTTTGAAGTCAAACATATCATTGATGCCAGGTTACCAAGGCACTATTTTATAGAGCTCCTTCTCAGTGTTCTCACGACTAGACTTTTTGTAATCTGTAAATGTAGACCTCATTCACCCGGACAACCTTTGATGTTGTCCTGAACAGGGACATGGTTATCAATAGTGCAGTAGGTGTAGTGGCTTGGGAACAAAGTGTTGAAACATCCTGGTGCACAGCAATTATCGCTGTTTTTTTTATACCAAGCCAAGGTATGGGGGACCATTTTCCTTATTTGCATTATGGGTCATGGCACCTTTGTTACGGCACTGGTCTTGTTTCATGCCACTCCTATTTTCATTACTATCATGTGAAGGTTTGAAAAAGTGGTCCCCTTTTTGAACCCAATTATATCAAGAAAAAGGGTACCCCCCAAAAATACAATTCCAGGTTTGAGAGAGGGGGAACAACCACAATAAATAGTAACACTTCCTGCTAAACCTACCTACATTTTTCAGTGGAATAATCCAATGTGGAGAGACCAAGAAGTTTTTTTTTCATTTACATTTTTATTTCACTTTGCATGATTCGTTTTCTAACAATATTTCTTGTTCTCATGTGTATCATTTTAACATAAGCTTTTTTAGCTATATAAATTCATGCTTAAAATTCATACATAGTTTTATAAACAACATTACACAAAATACAAGAACCAAACCACACGATACTTCACAATGCAATGTCATAATCACCCCACTAGCCGATCACTCACTCATACCCTGCTCCCAAACACTCCATATATACAAGTCACGAAGAATTGCGTGGTTTTGTTCTTGTATTGTATAATGTTGTTTATGAAACTAATATATGAATTTTAAGCACTGTATTTATATAAATAAACAATTTATTTGAAAATTATATACGAGAGAAGAAGAAATATTGTTAGAAAACGAATCATGCAAAGTGAAATAAAAATGTGATTGTAAACTTTTTTTCAGGTCTTTCAACATTGGATTAATTCCACTGATAAATGTAGATAGGCTTAGTGAGAAGTCCCCTTTTTGAACCCTTCATAAGTGAAGCTAGTACTTGGTTATTTTTGATTAAATACACATTACATAATTTGATTGTAAATACGGTATAAATGGTATTGTCTTTAGTTCAGTATATTCTATATAATTTATGATGGATACATTAAAGTTCTTTTCATCACTTAAATACAACTTAAAGTGCACATAATATAGGACATTGGTCCCTAATAAGACAGTTGCTAAATAGTCATGATGCATTGAAGCTTTTATGCTCCAGTCCTATAATATAGCCTTATAGCCCGCTGCCGAGTGCTATACCGGCTGTTAAAGGCCCTGATCCCGAGTTATAGGCCCGAGGCGAGGGCCTATAACGAGGGAGAGGGCCTTTAACAACCGGTATAGCCTGAGGCAGAAGGGCTATAAGGCTATAAGAACATTCCACCCACTAAGGGAAGAATGTTCTAAATTAAAAATGGAGAAACAAAAGACAAACATTGGAATGTTGGAGCGCTGGGCTTATACCAGCCATTATAAGCCCAGAGCAACTCCATTGTCTTCAATGGAGCTCCCAACATTCCAATGTTCAAATAGACATTTATAACATCGTTCTAAATATGCAATGCGAGTGTGCGGATTGATATTAATTTAATAATACTTGTCTGAGTGGATTTGATTAGCCACTATATCCTAAATATGTGATTATAAGCAAGCGTTGAATCTGCAAATTTTTTTAATGACCTTAATGCAGATTAGTCTTTAGAATCAAATTGTTTGAATTTTAGATTGTCATTAAGCAGAATGATTTTACGTCAAGGACATTGCCGTAACATGAAAGATTTTGTCGTGAATTAAAGAACTTTGCTGTAAAACCATTTGCATGTAACGGTAAAAAACACAAAAAACTGATTGTAGAGAAAAGTCTAACAGGAATACATGACACAGTGACTTGACCGTGAAGCAGATGAGGTAAAGAAGGAAGCACCTTTATCAGTACTTTGAGTTGAAAGAAGCAAGACGGAACCATTGCCTTGATTTGGGGCCCCATACAGCGTAGGGAGTCAAGGTTGACCCAAGAGATTTCTTCGTGATTGACGGCATTGGTGCACAGCCCAAAGATGTTGGCCGAAGAGAGTTATGCCATCTATCTGAATTTCCGCTCAGTGCTAGGAGTCCAGTCATGTCAGCTTTAAGATGTAAGAAGTAGCAACATCCATAATTGAACAGATCTGACAATCTAATAAGTGCACGTCAGAGCAAGGCGAATGCAGATACAACCGAATCTGTGTAATGTTTGAGTATGAGAGGGCAGATCAGCAGTAGCATTTAACAAGCGCAATCACAGAATGGATGTAAACGATAGAGCATAGGAGAGAGGGATGGACCTTGAGGGCCACCACAGGACATCCCCTGAACTCCCTGTACATGAAACAAAACAAATTCACCAATCCGTAATACACGATTTGTATCAGATAGCACATTCTAAGGTACGTGTCTTTCAAGTAAACAAGTTCAACCACTTGTAACAAAAAAACAAGTTCACAATGCCGCTAGTCCAGCGATTGATTCAGAACCAACTGGTTCTCCATACCAACTCCATGATTTACTCCAGCGAGGATATCGAAGATTGCAAGGAAGTGTACATGAAGGGGCATATTATCAAGGATCTGCGATAATTATCGCAAAGCGCGCTTAGCGCTGTTTTTTTTATCGCCGGCCATCGCTGGAGTTCCTCGCCGTGATAGCGCTGTATTATCAACGCGTATCGCAAAGGCGATAGGAAATCCAGCGATAGCGAGTAAAACCAGCAATAGCGTGAGAATTCCAGCGCTAAATTAACTGCGCTAATGAAAAGCTTGCCAATAGGCAAGTGTGTACTTAACCTAACAATCCACCCCCCATCGACAAGATGGTTAAGGCAAGTTTTTTTCAGGCGATAAATTCCAGCGATAAGCGCGGTTAGCGCGACTTTTCTTATCGCTTCGCGGGCATTGATAATAGAGGGAAGTTGTGTTTGCGACTGTTTCAATGGAGTTTAAGTCAGGAACGCCTACTTTGCATGTCATTAGCGATATATATCGCTGACATGCTTAGAGATAAAAAAAAGGCCGCTATCGCCAAAACCTCACGCTAAGGCCCGTTAGCTGCAGCTTGTTAATAGTGTGATAAAAATATCGCCGCATTAGCGGCAGAAAAGTGCCGCTAACGCGGCGATAAAGGGCTTGATAATATGCCCCGAAGAGTTTTGGGAAGCATGTGGATGTTCAACTTCCCAGTTCCTATGTGAAAACTTCAAGGTGGCGGCTGCCACCATATGTCTCATGAAACTCATGCAATTCCGCGAGCTGGGAGTTTGCACTTTTGCATTGTTCGGTGGCTCAGATTACTTCCCATATTGATGTGATGCACCAATTTGTCCCGAATTTCAGCCGAGTGTTGTTAGAGTTTTGCCTCGGTTAGCACTTTTTAAAGTAGAGGTATGTATCAAAATAAAGCACATGAACACAACATGCAGTTTTGACAGATTGCACTGCATGACTTTTGTAGACATGATGTTTCTTGGAGAGCATAAGGACTTTCTTTATCTGATGAAGTAGCCTGTTTCTTAAATAAGTGCCCAGAGTCTATTTGGTCCTCTGAAGGAAGTTCTACAATAATTAAAGGTTTATCTGCAGGTGCTACGAAAAATACTTGGTTGCAAAGCAGGGTTAGTTAAAGAAGCAGTTATGTCTTCAGGACTGATTCCACTTAACACCATCCACCTAGGACACTCCCGTGGGGTCACCAGATGGCGCTGTGTTAACCCCAAAGACATTCCTGTCCTTCAAAAAGGAAAGCAACTGCAATCCTTCTTAGCGGACTACAACATCTTCTGTCCAGAACCCTTCAGCCTCTGAGGCTGCCCGCGGCCCCCGCAGGGGGCCACCCTAAAAGGGCGGCCCCTTTAGTGGCATTTGGGCACGTCCCCACCCCCTACGTTGTGGTTTGCGGGACTCCTAGCGGAGTCCCCTTACATGACGTCCCAAGCACGTCACTTCCGGCTAGGATTGGGGAGGGGAGGGTATTTAGGCCTCCCCACTCCATTTTGTGCCCTCTTTACGCCTGGCACGCCGTTTCGCTGGACGTGTCCACGAGCTGTGTGCCGATCGCACCAGGGCCCGGAGCAGTTTGCGCGGTGAGTTTGCCCCTCTCCCCATCCCCATGGTTGGGCGTCCCCAGGCTGATGGCCTGACCCTGCCATCCCTGAGGTTATTGTCCGCCTAGGGCGAGGTGGGTTTGGGCTGCTACCGGCCCGCTTGGGCCCTGGCCAGGGGGCAACCCGCACACGTCGGGCTGTCCTGGCCACGTACGGTGCCCCTGCACTAGCAGGCCCTGGTGGTCGCGGGCTCCGCAGTGCTTGCCCAGCCCTGCCCTGTGGGCTCAGATGTTGCTCAGTCCCGGGTCGTGCTAACACAGCTGTGCCTCGGCCCTGCGCGCCTCTCTTGGCCTTGCAGCCCTCGCAGGCGGCCGGTTAGGACCTGTGGCCCGGCCACCTCCCCACGCGTCTGCTATCTGCGAGCACTGCGGTGGGGCGGCCGGTGGTGCCCGGTCGTAGTGTCCAGGTAGCGGCGCCCCAGTCTTCCTGCCTGGCGTATGTCGTGGGTGGGGGGGGGTGTTGCCTTTGTGTCGGTGTACTTGCAGCACCCCCTCCTCCCATCCCGGCCCCTGGGGTGCCCCCGACTCGCGGGCGGTGCTGGTCTGTGTCGGGCCCCTCGGCCTCCCTGTGCTTTGCTGGCAGGGGCCTTACTGGGTTTCGCCGACGGCCTCACGGCTGCGGGACCTGTGGGGGGGGGGGGTGCATTGCAGGCCGACACCTCTCTATCGCGCTCGATCGGTGCCGGGGGGTATTCTGCCATGCGGAGGGCGCGGTAGTGGGCTGAACGCTCGGCTCCGTATGGGGCATGGCGCGGCGGCGCTAGTTGCAGCGAGCGGGCCCGTATGCGTGGTACAGGGGGGGGGGTCTTTGCCCTGTGCCCGATCTAGATTTCCTTGCGCTCCGGGCAGGTCATTCTCGGGTTTGGACCCCTTCCGTGCCTCAACCCACGGTCGTGGATACAGACCACCTTTGGGGCTGTTCAAGGTCTCCTGCCCCTGACGCGCCAGCGGGAGGGTGATCTGTCGCCACTGCCCCGTTGTCCGGTCCTGCTCCTGGCCACCTCCCCTTCTCTGGGGCAGCCCCGGTGGGCCCAGCAGGCCACGGCGCGACTTGCCTGGGGGAGGGGCGGGCAACTTTGTGTGGCCTACCGCCAGCGGCGGTGGGCAGGGTAGGTCAAGCATGGCATGGGGTCGCCCAGGGTGTGGGAGTCTTGCATAGCCGTGTTTTGCCAGCGTTCGGCTGGGGCAGCATGCGTGGCTCTCGCCCCCTCTCTCCAACCGTGCCCCGAGCCACGGGATGTATGCGTCCCCGGTCTTTGGGCTAGCTAGCTGGGCAGCCCAGGGCCAGGCCGTCTGTCGGGGGGGGTCATGGGCCGGCGCAGCTGCACCGGGCACGCCCGCCGAGTCTCCTGCAACCGGAGCAGTGCCTACCCCCCCCCCCTGTTTGCCCGGCATCCCCTCCCTCACGACGACTGCAGCGCCGGTGAGTGTAGCGTCCGGCTCGGGCCACCACCGCTAGTGCTTAGGCGATGATTACTGCTTGGCACCTTGGGGGGTTGGCGGCTCCTCCGTCCGGGGCGGAGCACCTGGCTGGAAGCGGTATGCTGCTCAGTGGTGAGGACACGCGTCGCATGTCTAGGCCCCGGGTTCAACCCGACACCTCCGGGAGCCTCATTTCCCTCTCTCTGCCCCTGAGCCGGTTCTGCGTCCCCTCGGTGGGCTGCCGGATCAGGTCTCTCCGCACCGGGTGGGGAGGAAGCTGTCCACGGGCGGCGCAGGGCATGAGGCTGGAGGCAGTCTCTCGGGCGGCTTGCCGATTCGGAGTCATGCCGCCCGCCGCTGGTGCCCAACGCCCGACTCTGGGGTCTTTGGCAGCGTGGCAAATTTTGGTTTCTGGACAGCCGCCTCTCCTGCTCTGCAGCTGGGGTCCGTGCAGCACCCTCTTTGTCGTAACCCCCAGCATTATTCTAGGATAGGATGTGGTTTGACCTGCGCTGGGGGGAGAGCACTTTACCTCATCTCAGCCCTCAGAGTTACCTTGTATCCATGTCTGGCTATGCCCATACAGGGTACCTCGCAGTGCACGAGTCTATCATCCACAATGACAAGCATTACAATGGAGTGCCTGACGGTAGTGGCATAACGGCCGATTACGCAAGGCCATCTCCAAGCAGGGATGTGATCGACTGGGGGCAATACCTTTATGTTTTATCGTCACTTTTTCACTGGTCCGCCATGCATTTAACGTCCACTGTCTTTCCCCCCCCAGAGAGAATAAGAAAGCTCGACGCGTGAGACGACAGGTTCAGGCGCCCGAGGGCTAAGCCGTAGCAGGATTGCGCGGCTGCTGCACAGAGGTAGGCGTGGGGGAGCAAGTTGGGATGGGGGGCCCGTTGGAGAGGGGGTATCCAAGGGAGCATGACCACGGACTTGAGTTAAGGTAGGAGCACGCAGCGGTGGGTTGGTGGCTTATTGGAACTATGCTGCCCCGCTAAGCCGGTGCTCGTCCGCATGCTCTCTGGTTCACTTCCCCTGTGGGTCCACTCAGCCTCTCCTTCCATCTTAGGTCAATATCTGTACAGTTGAGTTGGGCAACAACAAGCATCTGTTATTATGCGCCAAGACACCTGCGGGTATTCTTGCGTTTTGCTAACACACCTGTTTTGTCAGGTCATGCAGGGTTAACCTCTGAAGGGACATAACCATTGTTATTTATATCACCAAGGTTTCGAACATTCCCCCACGCACCGAGCAAGAGGACCAAGGGAGGCCACCGAGGCGCACATTTCGTCAGAATCAGTGAGTTTCCAGGTGGACCCTCCCCACCCTGTGTTGGTGGGGGGGGGGGTGGCAGGCGGGAGGGGTGCTAGCCGCTAATTCTTGCCCCGTGCTAACTGCTCTTCTTTCAGGATGTGGAGCTGGCGCCCCGTTGACAGTCGTTCCACGCAAGAGCAAGTCCCCGGCGGACTCGGCGTAGGTAAACTTGAGCTACACCCACCCTTCCATCACCCGACCCCCTCCGCTGCGAGGGCCTCCGCTCCGCAACTCAGTCTAACCGTAGTTTTTATCCACAGCAAAGTGAGACACCCACCCCCCTGCTGGCCGGCTTTCTCGGATACCCGCCCCCCCCCCCCCCACTGGGTTCCCTCTCGAAGCGTGCGAACAGCAGACCCACTTCAGGGGTTAGGGGAGACGAGAAGCTAAGAAGGAAGTAAGTACAGCAGACGCAAGGGGGGGAGGGACTGCGGCCTAGCTGAACGAGGGAGGGGAGCCGTTCTTCAGCCTTGGCTTCTTGTGTAGATACTCACGTGCTTTTATCCCTGCAGGACCTGCGTAGAGGTTGCTGCACGACAAGCCTGAGGCATGGATAGCCAAGGATCCCCTTCCCTACTCTTCTCCCAAATCACCACAGTGGAAGAGTCTCAGGCCGGCACTTCGCAGGAGGACATTTGGGCCGACTTCATGGATATGGCGAAGGCCAGAGGGGTGTCCTGGGCCAAAGGGATGCTAGACGCCCGAGACCAAGCAGACTCTGGCGTAGTTGAGGATGTGCCCACTGGGCCTACAGCAAGGCCAGAAGAGGCAACTCTCGGACGGGCGAAAAGGGCCCGCCGCGCGACAAACAAGGAGTTCCCTCCTGAGCCCACAGTGCAGAGAGTCAGGGTGACCTCCCCTCCTCGGACAGCGGTGCCCGCAGTCCCGGCCGTCCCGTCCCTCCCTACCGCAGGGAGCGACACGAACACTGACAAAATGGGTAAGATGATGGACTCTATGTTGGGCATCTTGGAGGACTTTAAATCTCGCCTTGGCAGCACTGTAATATCACCCATGCCCGTGGCTGCTGCACCTAGCGTTGGGGGGCCTCCATCCATTGCTCAAGTCTGGGGGGAAGCGGCCAGCAGCGCGAGTGCTCTGAGTGCACCGGGTCCTTCAGTGGCCGGGGCTCCGGCTGGGGCACAGCAGGGTTGCTTAGCGAAAAAGTAATAGAGCGCGACACCAGGGACCCCTCTGGCGGAGGCGGCCTTACAGTTAGTGCGCAGTTGCTGGCGACTCCCATCCCACAGTTATCGGCTGGGGCCTCCCCCAACAGTCCCGGCGTAGCAGACAAGGTGGCCCTCCCAGCGGGCGGGGCCACAGGGGCTCCCAATCCCGCCACAGCAGCAAAGGCAGGCCTGTCGGACCCAGCAGCACCTCCGGCGCTCGTCACAGTGGCACCACTAGCATCTGGGCGCTGCTCGCTGGCTTGGGAAGTACCTTTGGCTGTGAAAGAAGGGATCTGGAGAAGGGAATTTGTAGACATCTTTACTTTACTAATGCATGGGGCAGACGGTCTTGACACCAGGAAGATGGGGTTAAAAGATGACGAGAAAAAGGTAAAATTCCAGACCTGGCCAGAAAAGACCATTAAGAACTGGGGGATGCTTTCGCAATACTGGCAGCAGTGGTGACGGAGAAATACCCAGAACAGGGTCCAGCCATGTGGCAGTACTCCCGTCTTATCCATAATGAGGCTGAAAAAACTGGGGGCATCGGTTGGTACAATTACGATCGTGACTTCCGCAAAAGAATGGCTATGTGTCCAGACTTATGTTGGGACCAAAAGGAAATTCAGCTCTGGGTAGAACACATGGGGAAGTTCACTGTAGATATCAAGGGGACCACGAAAAGTCAGAAGGGGCAGGACAACCAGAAGGGACAGAAGCAGTCAGGGAAACGTCAGTTCAAGCAGTCCTTTCGGAAAGGCCAGGGAGGCGGCAACCAGGGGAAAGGGGGCAAGCGATTCTACTCTGGCTCGTGCAGATTGTACAACGCAGGGTCTTGTTCTTGGGGGAAGGCCTGCAAGTTTGGGCACATTTGCAGCAAGTGCGGCGCCAGCCACCCGGCGGTGTCATGCAACACCAAGCCAGCCGCCATCAAGCAAGACAATTAACATGCCTATAGCGACAGACCTTTTTCCGCCTGCCTGCCTGCCTCCAGCCTCACCCAGGAGCATCCCCCCCTTCAGACTCCACCGATTTCAAGGTTTCCGCTTCTAAGGGCCCCTCACCCATCATTATTGGTAACCTCCTCCCTCTGCTTAGGATCTACCCCAACACAAAGGACAGTATGACGCTGGCGGGGGGTTTTCTGGAGGGTTTCAAGATCCCATATCAAGGGCCACTAGTTTGCAGGGATGCAGACAACCTGCGGTCTGCCAGAGAGCTCCCACGCGTAGTGCAAGAAAAACTCCTGAAGGAGACGGTTCTGGGGAGGATAGCAGGGCCTTTTGACCACCCCCCTGGACAATTTCCTGGTATCTCCCCTTGGAGTAGTTCCAAAGAAACAACCTGGGTCTTTCCGCCTGATACATCACTTGTCTTACCCGGAGGGCGACTCTGTCAACCACTGGTTGGAGGACGGAACGTGTTCCGTTTCCTACTGTTCCTATGACTTGGCAGTGGACTTGGTCCGGAGAGCAGGGAGGGAGGCCTGGTTGGCCAAGGCTGACATTGAGTCAGCCTTCCGCCTGCTCCCGGTCCACCCAGATAGTCACCACCTACTAGGCTTCAAGTGGGAGGGCAAACTTTACTTTGACAAGTGTATGCCGATGGGTTGCGCGGTGTCCTGCGCTTACTTTGAGGCGTTCAGCAGCTTCTTGCAGTGGGCGCTCACTTGGTCTTACAACACAAGTGGAGTCACGCATTACCTGGATGATTTCCTCTTCATAGGGGAGGCAGGGACTCAGGACTGCAGCAGGGCACTGGGTCACTTTCAGGAACTGACAGGTCACTTGGGGGTCCCTTTGGCACCAGGGAAGACCGAGGGTCCGGCGCAGGTCCTCACGTTTCTGGGCATCGAGATGGACACCATCAAAGGTGTGTCCAGGCTCCCTGCGGAGAAGGTGCAGGCACTGCAGCGGGATATCCAGGCACTCCTGGGCAAGGACAAGGCCCCTTTGTCTGTGGTTCAGAGCCTCTTAGGGAAGCTGAACTTTGCCGCCAGGATTATACCAGCGGGCAGAGTCTTTGCAAGAAGACTAGCTAGGGCCACAGCCAATGTGCAAAGGAAACATCACATGGTCAGACTAGCGAAGGGTTTGAAAGAGGACCTCCTCATGTGGCACGAGTTTCTGCTGAGTTTTAATGGCACAGTCTTTTGGAGATCCCCCTGGGCTGGGAGCCCCGACATCTGCCTATTCACAGACGCGTCAGGCAGGGAGGGCTTTGGTGCTATTATGGACTGCTATTGGTGCGCGCAAAAATGGCCTAATGCTTGGCGTAAAAAGAAAATTACAGCAAACATAACTGTACTGGAGCTGTTCCCCATCGTAGTTGCCCTTCATCTGTGGCCGGACACGTTGTCAGCCAGAAGGGTGGTTTTCTGGTCTGACAACATGGCAGTGGTGCAAGCCATAAACGGGCAGACAGCCAAATGCCCCCTGGTGCTGTGTCTGCTGAGGGAACTTATCAGGGTGTGCATGCGCTGCAATGTCGAGTTTAGGGCTAGACACGTCGAGGGGGTAAAGAATGTAGCTGCTGACGCTCTCTCTCGTTTTCAGTGGCTCCGGTTCCGGGAGGCCTGGCCACGGGCGAGAGCGGCAATGACCCCTTTCCCAGCGCAGCTTTGGAGACTTCTGCAATGGAACAGCAGCTGAGAGCGATGGGTGAACGGGCACTCGCTTCAGGGACCAGGAAAAGATACAGGACTCAGCTCACCACGTTCCAGAACGTCTCCACGGCACTGGGCCTAGCATCTCACCCCCTAGAACAACAGGTGCAGGGTTTCGTACTCTGGGCAAAAAGACAGGAGAGAAGCCTTTCCTGGGTGCGCGGCCATTTGGCGGCGTTTAGCCACGACGCCAAACTAAGAGGAGAACAGGACCCGACCAAAGCGTTCTTAATCAGGGCGGCGCTAAAAGCGTGGGCCAGGGAAGAAGTCAGAGTTCCAGATAACAGGGCGCCTATTGATTTCCACACGCTGCAGGGCATGCTAGATGTGGTAGGTCAGGTTACCCTCTCACAGTTTGAGGCTCGTCTCTTTGCAGCTGCCTTTTGCCTGGCATTCTTTGGGGCTCTACGCATTAGCGAACTAGTGGCCAGGTCTAAAACCGACCAGTCAGGAGATGCCTTATGCAGCCCGGACGTAAGAGTGACGGATAGATTAGTAATCCATCTCAGGAGGTCCAAAACTGACCAAGCAGGGCGGGGGGCTGACATAGTACTGATGCCTCTGGGGGATCAGAGGTACTGCCCAGTGGGTAGAGTCAAAGAGTACTTAGCTGTTCGCCCCTTGGTCCCCGGGTACTTCCTCATTCATGCAGACCAGGTGCCTCTCTCGAAGTTCCAAATAGATAAGGTCATGGGTGCGTGCCTTGAGCGGGCGGGTTTCACCCGGGCTGGCAAGAGGTATTCTAGCCACTCATTTCGGATCGGAGCGGCCACTGCAGCGTTTAAGGCAGGCATGGGGCAAGAAAGCATAAAGAAGGTGGGACGCTGGGAGTCCCGTTGCTTTGCGCGCTACATTCGACCTTGAGTGGGACAGGTAGCGGCGTGCTGTGCCGGCGTCCCCTGGGGACAACGCATCTATGGGGAGGGCAGTGAAGTCTGGCAACAGAATCAAGCATTTGTTCCTATATTACGTGTGCAGTGAAGTGCGTTTCCGGATCCTAGTATCCGTTTTGTATATTGTGTGCAGTGAATACCAGTAGCATAACATGTAGTGCATTGTGTAAAACCAAGTTTATTAAATCAAGTGAGTAAATACGGCATCCGTTTATTTTGCCAGGTTTTCAAGTGTGGGTGATCGGCCATTCGCTCGTCGCCAGACTGGCTCAGTGGGCTGCACGCAGGAGGTGGATGCAAGGGTTCACAAACACTAAGCTTGTCTGGTGGGGTTTTCCTGGCATGACCTGGAACAGTCTCCTGAACAGGCTAGAGCAGGGCCTGGCTGGGCAGAAAGGTTTCCCCAACATCTTGATAATTCACTTAGGGGGCAATGATCTCACTACCAGGGGCAGGGGTGCCCTACTACAGGCAATGAAGGCTGACCTAGGGGAGATCAGCAAGTACTTGGGGCAATGTGAGCTCTTCTGGTCGGAAATGGTGCCGCGCCTGGCCTGGCACGGGGCCAAGTCTATTGAAGCAGTAGAACATTCGCGCAAGAGGGTGAATAGCGCAATGCGCAAGTTTACAGTCCAGCGAGGCTTTGGGTTTATCAGACATGAGCTGATCCAAATGAAGGTGAGAGGCTATTTTGAGGCTGATGGAGTGCACTTGTCCCAAGTTGGTATGGACCTGTTTCTCTTGGACATACAAGAGGTCCTGGAAACAGCAGGTTGCAAATGAATGAGAGTGCTGTGTGGTGGGGGGCTCTTTAGGCGACGGGGGCCGCCTCCTGAGCTGTGGCGGAGTTACAGGGCGATCTGGACGCAGGACGGGTACAGAAGGGAGCCTCTGCAAGAGCACAATAGGGGTGCCAGAGCCAAACCCCAGGAACCTCATGGGAGGGTCCTGGAACAATTACGTCGGCGCCCCGTTAGTCCTCCGGGCGGTTGTGGGCCTGAACAACCGGGGGTTTGCCTTGCTACGCTCCGCCCTGAAAGGGGCGTGAGTAGTTCGGACCAATGTGTCACGTGATCCAGTAAGGGGATCACCCCCATAAGGGTAGCGCCGATTGGATTCTCCACGGTGCTTGGCTCAGCAGGCGGGCGGGCAGCATAGGTTGGTTTTAGCTGCCTGCCCTTGGATCGCCCGTAAGATAACCCACCATGTTTTGCATACTTTGTATGGAATAAACCTGCAGCATTATTTTCTCCAAACAAAAGGTGTGTGGCGTATTTATTTATGCATGCCTACTCTATTGTGGGGGTGGGGGTCCTGTGCCAATAATGGAACTATGAGGCTGCCCGCGGCCCCGCAGGGGGCCACCCTAAAGGGCGGCCCCTTTAGTGGCATTTGGGCACGTCCCCACCCCCTACGTTGTGGTTTGCGGGACTCCTAGCGGAGTCCCCTTACATGACGTCCCAAGCACGTCACTTCCGGCTAGGATTGGGGAGGGGAGGGTATTTAGGCCTCCCCACTCCATTTTGTGCCCTCTTTTACGCCTGGCACGCCGTTTCCCACCCTACCTCTTACCCGGCGTGGGGGCTGTCAGGCTAATTACAGAGGACGTGGTAATGTTTTCTTTGTCGTTGCAGGCGGAGTTACAGGGCGATCTGGACGCAGGACGGGTACAGAAGGGTACCTCTGCAAGAGCACAATAGGGGTGCCAGAGCCAAACCCCAGGAACCTCATGGGAGGGTCCTGGAACAATTACGTCGGCGCCCCGTTAGTCCTCCGGGCGGTTGTGGGCCTGAACAACCGGGGGTTTGCCTTGCTACGCTCCGCCCTGAAAGGGGCGTGAGTAGTCGGACCAATGTGTCACGTGATCCAGTAAGGGGATCACCCCCATAAGGGTAGCGCCGATTGGATTCTCCACGGTGCTTGGCTCAGCAGGCGGGCGGGCAGCATAGGTTGGTTTTAGCTGCCTGCCCTTGGATCGCCCGTAAGATAACCCACCATGTTTTGCATACTTTGTATGGAATAAACCTGCAGCATTATTTTCTCCAAACAAAAGGTGTGTGGCGTATTTATTTATGCATGCCTACTCTATTGTGGGGGTGGGGGTCCTGTGCCAATAATGGAACTATAAGCATTTCCAGACTCGGATTGCAGACTGTTCAGTAATATTTAGACATCCAAACAGACAGACCGAAGGTCGCATTAGGATGGGAATAGCGATGTTGGAAAAAATGGGAAAAACATTTTAGGGAAAAAGTAGGGTGATAAGAAGCAACAAATAATTAAAAGTGACATGTGGGTAGAAAAGTGATAATGGCAAGGCTTAGATATAAAAAAAAAGAACAGCGGAAGGAGGAGGGGGTGATGAGTTTCTCTACATAAATAAATCTTTAAAGGGCACAGAGCTCCATTAAACAAACAAAATGAGATTAAATCAGCTTAAAATGATTGATGTAATTAGTCTAATGTTAATGCAAAGAATATTACATTTTAGGCATACAAAATTAATGACCACAAGATACATCTCCTTCAATTAATCCAGGAGTAATGAATCACCCATGTATCAGATGGAATCCTAGGAGGCTATCTTCTATCTTCCTTAGTCCCTCTCTGAAGTTCTTAGTCCTGCTCTCAAGTCCTTTGTGAAACAGAGAATCAAGCACAGATCAGGGCAGGTTTTATTGTATTTCTACCTCAAGAGTGAGCAAGTTATCTCCTCTTCCTTCTATTCTAAGCTGATATTGCTTCTATGTAATTCCACTTGGTGTAATAATGAGAACAGACTTGAATGTCTTTGGACGTGGTTGGTGGGTACCCATGCACCAATCCCAGGTGATCCCTAAAGTGTCCCACACCCACTTTTACTCAAGATTGATGTAATCACAAGCCAGCTAGACTTGACCACTGGTCAAGGAATTCTCACAGCTCTATTCTTGTCCTAACAAGGTGACTAGGTGACAGATATTAGTATTGCAGAACAAGACTCCTTGGTAAGTCAAAGCCTACAATTGGATTTCAAAGACATTCCATATGTGTTAGGCCCCAAGACAGGTTTGGACACAGACGACTGGCAACTAGGGGTGGGTGAAACTCGTGGAGTTTCACTATGCGGCTTTACGCAGAGTTACATGAAAACACTGCGTGATTCTGTGGAGTTCCACGAGTGGGAAGAAATTGGCACATCCTGCTACTCACGCTGATTTTTAGCACCGCAAGCTTGTTCCGTGCTGCAAAATCAGTGAAACCGGCACCATGCAGTGCTCCAGAGGGCGCTGCTTCTTTGCTGCCTCTTGAGTAGATTTTCTCCTTGTGCGGCAGCTTTCTCACCACAAATGGTCACGACCGCCCACTACCGTTCACTACCGCCCGTGTTGAGAAAATCTCGCTGGGTGCCCTCCTAGCACTTGAAAATGACGCTACAGGACACCGATTTTCGCTCATGCTCGCCAACTTACTGTTGGTGAGTCGCGCGTGAGAAAAACCTCCACCACGCGGCGGTTGGCAGAGTTTGGCGGGAAGTTTGTTATGAGCGTAACACAGAGTGGTGAAAACTCTGCGAACTCTGCCGGTGTAGCGGAATTTATCACCCACTAATGCAGGTAAATTGGAAGAGATGGCATGAGGAACAATGGAAAATACATGCTCACACTTGAAAGACCACATTTCCCAGACTCACATGCTCAACCCCAGCTATTAGAGGACCAGCACAGCCAGGCACACTTGCGGGTCAATAGTGGCATACCAGGTATTTCAACCCCACGTTTATAGAATTCCCTGACTGGCAACAGTGGTTGTTGTGACTATGCTCTTCGCTAAAGTTCTCACTTCGCTTGTTCATTCCTTTACCTTTATTTTCCCCTTTCTCTTGTTCCCTTTTGTCCTCTAGTTCCTGTACGCTTTGTCTATGGTTCCTGCCTCATTACCTTCTTGTCAGTGTGCCTGTTTGTCCATGCCTCCTCTCTCCCACTGCACTATGGGCATTCCATCTTCGGCTCCTGTGGTACAACAGGAGCTTGTGAGAGAATCCTATCTGCTTGCAACGGGAAAGTCCAAACCCTTGTTACCCTTACATCTAATTACTATCCTATGTTTTCGACCCCATAGTAATTCTGCTCTCTCATCCTTGGGCGGAGACATTGATGTTCCTAATTTTGTGAGGAGCTGTGCCCTTGAAATCCATTCCATGTTTTCTGAACACCAGCCGCCAAAAATGCATTTCTCTCTCCTTAACCCCTTTTGGTCCAGTGCAAGGGGTTAAGTCGACCTCTAGGGTGAGATGGAGGGATTGGCCTAGACATTCACACTCTTGAAACACTGTATTCATGACAATTTGTCCCTGGAAATAAACTCCCTGCAACTCATGGATCCACCAACAGATCTAGCAGGCATCCAGAGAAAAATGGAGAGTGGCATGAGTTGGCACCCCAGACCTTGTATTCATGTCCTTTGAGGGACCCTGTTTTCATGTCCTTTGAGAACCGAGAACCTTCCCCACCCCCGTCTGTCCTGGTATAGGAATTCTCAAAAAGTGGCATAAAGCAAACTACTAGATGCCAAAAAGACAAGTTTCGGGAGCTTTCCTGAATTGAAATAGAGAGGGGATTTTCTGCAGACGATAAGGAAACTCATTCCACCGTTTTGCTGCATAACTGCAGAAAGCTTTGCCTCCTGTACGGCATCCCGTGACCCATGATAGAACCAGCAGATGTGCGTAAGAGAACTGCAGTAGATGAGAGGGAGTGTACCTCTTAAATTTACTAGCCAGCTAGACAGGGCCCATTTTATGGGCTGCTTAGTATACGATACAAAAGGGGATGATGGACTGGGGGTGAGTGTTTGATTGGCTCAAACGTTCCGTCCATCATCCCCTTTTGTATCGCTTAGTATACGAGGCAGAGAGATTTAAATTTCACTTGTTTTTCCACCGGAAGCCAGTACAGATGTTTTAGGGCCTCCGAAGAGGATGACCCACGAGGAAGGTCTAATATCATTTTGGCTGCCACATTCTGAATCCCTTGCAGTTTCTTTAGCAGTCCCTTGTCTGCCCCAAAGTAGAGGGAATTGCAGTAATCCAAGCAGCTGAGAATAGTCGCCTGGACCTGTGTCCAGACTTGTTCGGGAAGGAAGAGATGGATCTACTTCAAGACCTTAAGTAAACAAAATGACTAGTTGAAGCCACATGAGTGACCTGAGCCTGCAATTGGAGGTTGGGTTTAAGGTAGATGATAGATTTTCTACAGTCTTTACAGGAGCAGGGTGTACCATCCAGGAGGAGGCCAAAAATTGAGAGGTAACATACTCGGGGTCTGCCGATGTTGCAGCAACAGAACATCTGTTTTTCAGAGTTAAATTATTAGGAATTCTGATGAAACCAACTGGAGACCACTGTCATGTATCTGAGAAAAGGGCCAAAAGGATCCATTGCTAACACTAGCTGCAGTGATAATGAGCTGAGTGTCATCAGCATAATTCATGCATCGTACTCCAAATGATTTAGTGAGTTTCAGAAGAGGGCAGATGTACAAATTAAACAGAGTAGGGCTAATTGGAAAGCCCTTTGGCACACCTTGATACAAAGTCTTAAAGTCAGAGGAAAGGAGGCAAATAGACCACGTGTCCTACCCGTCAGGTAAGATCTACACCAGTCAAGGGCAGTCTCTTTAATCCCAGCTTCCTTTAACCTGTCCAGCACAATGCTATAGGAGACCTCATCGAAAGCCGCTGACAGATTCAAGAGAACCCGTGCAAATGGTTCAGCCTGGTCCGACAGCATTCACAGGTTATCCACCACGGCCAATACAGCAGTTTCAGTGCTGTGTAGGGGACAAAAGCCTGGCTGGACAGTGACCAGCACCTGACTCTGCGCCAGCCTCTCCATTGACAATCCATTCACGCACTTTCCTGAGATCTTAACGGCAAACAGAAATAACAATATAAGACGATAGTTGGAGAGAACCGAAGAATCAACATTATGGGTTTTTTTAATAGAGGGTCATGTAAAAGCTGTGTTCCAATGTTAGAGACCTGCCCAAGGGCCAGCGATCTATTACACACCTCTATCACAAGGGGGGCCCAGAGTGCCAGCCATCTTCTGCCACTGAGATGGCAATATGGAATCTAGTAGGGACCCAGAATTCAGTGTCACTGAGATGGTGGAATACTCTGTTCCTGACATCGGTGCCACCTGGTCTAGAATCACAGCCTGATTAGGGTTGGTGGGACCGGGGGCCTTCAGCTCTGTCCCTATGTCTGTGTCCAGGGTGGGCAGTACAGGTTTGGACTTGCTAGTATTTCTGTCTGGCTCCTGGGTATCAAGGATTGTCCTATTCTTGCTCTCAAAAATATTTGACATCTTATCTGTGAGCTCTTGTGTGTGTAAGATGGCATTAGATACACACTTAGGAACCGAAACATCTTTCACGATCTGGAACACTTCCTTGGCAGCACCGACTGCATTCAGGATTTTAGAGGTATAACACACAGATCATCAGTTGTTTTATATTTCCTATGTTCTGCTCTTAGGGTTACTCTTGCTGAGTCAGCTTTCTTAACTCTCCACATGCATTTCAGTATCTTGCATCTTAGTTCTGCATCTTTAAGAGTCGGGCAGCATTAAGGAGCAGAAGGAGTAGACCGGGCCTTGTGCCTGGATTTTGGTGGTAAAACCATATCCACCTCTGATTTCACACAGTTTACATAGTTATCGTATCCTACCTTTACAAGTACAGGGCTTCCAGTGTGTCCCCCTGGGTGACATGCATGACAGAGCTCTTACAAGCACAGAGGTGTTTAATTTCGACTAAGGGCGTTATTTATTCTGAGAGACCATATGCCTCCCCACGTTCTTTCCTTTCCCTGACCTAAGTTACTGTAAGAGGACCTGGAAAGAGATTAATGAGTGGTCCGTCCATACCTGTGGGATGCCTTCATCACAATAGTTAAGGTTGGCTGCCCCAATAATCAAATCTAGCGTGTGCCCCTTGATATGAGTAGGACCAGCGACTAGCATCTCCAACCCAAAAGGTGACATCTCCTCCAAAAGCCTGCTCACTTCCGGGCAGGTAGGTGTAGCTGCCCAGAGATTAAAATCATCCAGCACCACCAAGATGTTATAGGTCAGGGAGCTAGATAAGACCAGGTCCAGAGATGGATCGATGAAAGCATCAGCCGGGCCTGGAGAGTGATAGTGCAGTAAACCAGGTCTGGAAGATGATAGTAAGACCTAGGGTCTCCACCATGGTCAAGTCAATAGGAACCCATTCACGTATTGTAAGCCGTTCCTGTGCTATGATCGCTACCTTCCCTTTCCGTGAACTAGGCCTCGCCCTGTGCGTGATGTTATAACCAGCTGGACCAATGTTAGCCAGTGCAAGATTACATGACTCCGTGAAACACGTCTCTGTGACCCACAGGACCGCAAGAGTTCCCACACTCAACAGCTCGTGTAGTTCAAGGCGTGGCACTCTGCCAACCATGTTTTTATGCTGGTAAGAGGGGTTGCCCCCATACCAAGGTGTAATAATGCATTTAATTGCTCATTGGATGGGTGTAACTATAAAACTGTATATGAGTTTACAGTTTGATCTAAATGAGGTCATCATATTCTGATTTCAGCTCCAGACCTACAATCCTACATTCCAAAAATCATCCCAAAGACTGACATCAGTTCAGAAATATCAACTTATTGGAATCCAAGTTAGAGAGAGGCCCAGCTAGAAATGATAGTCACCTACCTGCTTGTAAATACTATAGCATAAGTAGGTAAATGATTCGTGACTAGCTATGGAAGAAAATGTCACACTCTACCCAGCCTCATAAGCAAAGCCCACAGATGACAGGGGCAAGCCTATGCTCTTTTACTGTAAAGTGTCCTGCTCATTCATATTTGACACTTTAATTGTCTCAGGGTATCAGGCCAGACAGTCTAGACAGGCAAGACCCATATTCAGCAGCAGCAGCCTGTGCAGGTAAGAGCGGTTGGGCAAAGTTGGGAGGGGTGGGGGGTATTCGACAGACAACCACGAGGGAACATTTATTAAATAATTAATTTTCCCTCGTCGCCGTCTGTCGAAATACCCCCCACTCGGCCCCACCGTCTCACCTCTCCTACCTGCACGGGCCGCTGCTGCCCATATTAACAGAGACTACACTGGAAGAGAATTAATGTCATTTTAGAGATCATAGGGGTTAGTACTCAGTAGAAAAACCTATGGAGGTACACATTGGACAGTTGGAATTCCTTACAAACAGTTTATCTTATGCTAATTCTCAGTGGCGTAGCTAGGCACTCTGACGCCCGTGGCGGTCCCTGCCGTACCGCCCCCTCCGCCCCCCCCTTGCTACGCCAGTGCTAATTCTTCAGCATCTCAGAGGGCGTGGCGGAAAGAAGATCACCTCAGTGCAGCATCATCCACTGGGGCCTAGTCTTGCAACCTTCCAAGCTCTGTGTGTATGTTCTCAAACTGACTGCAAGGAGTTCTCTCTTTCTTTGTCAGTATCTCACTGTTTACATTACCCATCTGATTCCTAAGGACAATGCGTTCTGATCCTCACTGTTCAGGGGCTCCATTTTCCCGTGGCTGTTTCAGTGCTTAATTTGTAAAAAAAAACGAAGTGCCAGGGCTCTCCTCAGGAGGCCACTGCAGCTCGCACCACAAATTATCCCTGCCATGCTGCCAGTGATAGTAACAACACAACTTCTAACCATCACACTCCTTCAAGTGTGACAATTCAGACTGTTTCAGGGCCCCAAAGCTATAAGAATGGCTTGGGCGGCAGGTAATAGTAATTTTTCATGTATATTGAATTAATAATTAACGGTTGTTGTGGTCATCTCGAAATTAGCCCCCTTGTGGCAAACTGTCACAAGCGCCGGTGTTGACAATTAAGTGCCGGTGCCGAGCAACGGAAACCACCGGCTCAAATTAAGCACTGGGCTTTTGCCTGCTGGTTGAATGTTTACCCAGTGGATGTGTCAATTGGGAGTGGAAGGGGAAGCATCGGGCCTACTCCCTGCAGAAGTGGTCGGTGAATCTTGCATATGAATTATGGTGTGCAGTCCAGTGTCACCTAGTGGTGGAAGTAGATGTTGCTGTGAGGGTCCATGCATGTCAGAGCAGTGTCACTTTGTCAGAAAGTGTGAGTTAAATTAGTTCTAGTTTCAAGTCTTCCTCCTTCCTGGGATCGACTCCTTTTGAACTTGGTGAGTGGTGAGATTAGAGACAGAGTCGAGTAGTGTGAGGTATGAGGGTATTTCGGGTTGGTCTGGAGGGTGGGCGGGGAGCCCGGTGGTAGAGATGGTGGGTATGATGGTAGCATGAGGTGAGAGAGAATGGAGGATCACAGATGGGAGTGAACCTGGGGCCAGTGGGAACAGATTTGAGAGGGGAATGTTGGAGTACCGAGGTGAGCAGGGGCGTGACACAGGACCCCGCAGCCCCCGCGGTGCGGGGGGGCCCCCAAGCTCCAAGGGGCCCCCTCAGCACAGCACTTTGGCCGGAGAACTCCTGATAGAGTCCGGAGGGGGCCCCTTCAAGTACCTTGCAGAAGGGCCCCCTCAATTTTCATTACGCCACTGGAGGTGAGATGATGTATCAGAGGAATGGGATGAAATGGGAGAGAGCAGACAGCTGAGTTGGAAATAGGCAAGTGGCGGTGTGAGTGAGTGGTGATGACGAGAAAACAAAAAGGGCACGCAAATAGACAACAGATAGGGCGCCTTCAGGTTGTCTGCCTATTGGGCATCCTTCCTTGTGATTAAATGCTGGATGGACCATATTCTTACAGAGAAAATATGTATCTAAGTTGAACACCAGGGGGCAGATGTACTAATGTACTACTATTTGGCGCAGCACAATGCAGCAAAACAACTTACTGCGCTCCGTCAAATGGAGACGGCAGTTATGCGCTATATCTAGTTAGATTTAGTGGATTCCTGCTCTCCCTCTGCGCTGGCACACTTGTGGCTGCCTAGCACCAACACACGCACACTTCCACCATGGTGCAAGGGTGGCAACATTACAGGCGTGACATACCTTGCATGACATAAATGCAAGCCAAGCCCTTGATAAATCTAGCCCCTGATGCATCATGCAGCGGATGCATTAATGATATAAAAATGAACTAATTAATACTATCACTGATATGGCACAGTTCTGTGAACCGCGTTACCTTTTGAGTTGCCTAATAGGAAGCGTGTAGACAGATGGCTGAGAAGAAATGCACTTTGAGCTCTTCACTGTCCTTGCATTAATGGGCGGCTTCTGTTGTTAACTTTGTTATCTTTCACATTAAAGGAGACATCAAGTCCAGAAGAAGATGTGCTAATTAACAATAAAATGTTATTTAGGACCATTTTTACCAATATAGGATTATAGTCAACTGCTAAAGGCTTTAACAACTGTTAAAGGCCCTCTTGCTAAGTTATATTCCTGAGCCGGAGGCGACGGCCTACAACGAACAGAAGGGCCTTTAGCAACTGGTATATTCCAAAGCTGAAGGGCTATGATGCTGTTAGAACATTCCACCCACTAAGGGGAGAATGTTCTAAAATTGAAACTAAAAGGGAAGCATTGAAACACTGGAGCGGAAGGTCTGTACCAGCAATTGTTGCAGAGGGCTATACCGGTTCTTAAAGGCTTTGAACCCAAGTTATCCCTATAACGAAGGAGAGGGCCTTTAACAACCGGTATTGCCCGAAGCAGAAGGGCTATAAGGCTATTAGAACATTCCACCCACTGAGGGTAGAATGTTCTAAATTCAAACGGGAGAAACATGAAGACAAAAATTGGAATGTAGGAGCTCCGGGCTTATACCAGCCATTATAAGCCCGGAGCCACTCTATAGTCTTCAATGGAGCACTCAACATTCCAATGTTCTAATCAAAATTGAAACCCTTTCCTCCACCAAGAGTGGAGGAAACTAAGGGGCGTATTTACAATGCCCCTGCGCTACTTTTACTCTGCCAGAGCATTACTTTAGTGACACTCCGGAGCCGCTGTGTGCAGGCCCATATTTACAAGTCCACGCAAAGCCACCCTGCGTGGCTTTTTCATGGCCTTGTAAATATGGAGTAAGGCAATGCCTTACTCTGCATGCAAGGGGCGTTCCATGGGTGTTGCTGTGCGTGTTCCCATGCAACACCCATGGTTTTTTATAGTGACCCAGATTTTTAGCATAGCGTAAATCTGGGGCAGCGCCAAAACTAACGCCTTCCCAAAGCAGGCAAAACAAGGAGAAATGTTTACATTTCGCCTCGTTTTTTCCTCTTTCCACGTGTGCTGCGTTCTGCAGCACACATAGAACGAGGAAAACGCCTCCTTTGATTCTTTTTGTGCAGGAAGGTATCCCTTCCTGCACCAAACTAATCCTGCCAACAGCACAGACACCCTTGCACCATAGTGCACGAGTGCCTGCGTTGGCGCTCGCCTGCAGTTTGTGCACCAGCGCTGGCAGAAAGGACAGGAATGTGCCATATCTTGTAGATATGCACATTCCTCCCGTTTTCTTTTGACGTAGGGCAGAGCAGCTAGAAGGCTTCTTTTTTAGGTCTCGCCTACGCAGCGCGCATGCGTTGCTTAGGCAAAAAGACCTTTTGGAATCGCTTCGGCTTTTCAGCCAAAAACGTGCACGCGTTCCATTGCCTTCAATGGCAACGCGTGCACGTTTGGCGATTCACTTGCGGGAGCGAGCGGCGCCATATGGTAGCAATTATCGCTCCTGGCGCCGCTCGCTCCCGCAAGGGAATCACGCAGGCCCCCCTCCTCTCTCCCCCTGCTGCCGCGCGAGGCGCCCGCGCTTGTTTTATTTATTGTCAAAAGCAAATAAAATGTACTTAAATATACAAAGTAACAAAATGTTATCTGTGTCAAAAGCAGTAACTCACTAACCCATCTACATTAAATACGGTACACAATGTGCTTTACAGCAGCCACATTAATCCTCTATTCAACTTTATTAGTCAAACTGTGTCTGGAGAGATCATCTCTCCAGGAAGTGCATTAACCGTCAGTTTTATCTTACCATTATAATTATATGGGGACTGGGACATAGCATTTAAAAATAAGATGGCCATTCAAATCTGCATCTTGCCTCCATCTCATCGCAACACAAGACCCTGAACTCCACGTATCTCCCGGTTGTTTGCCGAAGTCAAAGCCCATGAACTTCAGGATCATGTCCCATTTCCGTTCAGGTGCTCAACACCGCAGGCTCCTTTGGATCTGTCTGAGTTTGTGCAGTTTAGATGTTCACAAATATTTAGTGACCCTCACTACTGAAGAGACACAAAGTAATCCATTTCGGAAGCAAGCTTGAGTCCCCTGTTTATGATACAGTGTTTGTTTAATGTTTGCATATATTAGTAAATTGTGATCTGTGCGTTTCAGTATCCATAACGTCTTTGTATTGATTCTATATGCTTCCATTCGCGGCATCTTCCAAATGTTGTGAGCATTTCAGCTTCATAAACGTTGTGTTGTTTCTAGCCAATGGTCCTGGTTTTATTTTTGAATGGGATGAATACTATCGTGTTCATCCATTGGCTGGTTCCCTCGTGAGATTACCGTTCTCACTGCGAGATTACCAGTGACTGCATCATTATTGTCTACATAGGAGTATGGTGTTTCTGGTTATACTGTAAATATATTTAATATAGATTAGATATTAAGGGTTCTATAACATAAAACCTTGTCTGAACATTCATACTGTGCTGCAGCTGTGAAAACGGAGGTCCCCAGGTCCAGCTCAGAGGCCTCGCCTGATACAACTGTACTGTTTTGTTTCCTTCTCTCGTGTGTTTCCAATCCTTTTTCGTTGGTTTGTGGCTTCTTCATTTGCGACGTTTTCAGGTGGTTTCCAGTGAGATGGTTTTAAATTGTAGGATATAAAGTCCTTTTACTGTGTAGTGTTATACCCAATATGATAAATATTGTATATTGATATGATCTTGAAGACTGTCTTAAAGGCACGCCATTAACACTCTGTGCAATGTTTCCATCTTGGTGCTACTCGCTTTGAAGGCAGGTGACAAATGTGATTGAGTATGTGCTGTTTGAGTGACTGGGATTTGACGCACTGAATGATGTGCGGTGACACACAGGTTCTCCAAGGGAAGATAGTCAGTCTGCTGCTCACCTGAGGTGAGCCTTGCTGCTGCCCGAATCTACCCGTAGAGCCCAACACATCCAGGCCAGGACCACTTTCTGTCCTAGACTTGGGCCCTTGAGCACAGATGGCCAGGGACCCTCAGCTCTGTCTCGGTAATGGAACTCACTGGTGCATGCAGACAGACCTTTGAAGAACTTGCGCAAGCTTGGAGTGATAAAGTGGCCGATCAAAGAGGGAGAGAGAATGGCTGACTTATGGTAAATTCCTTCATTCGGAGGTAGTGGGAAGCCACTGACTGGTCCTGCATTTACTGCTCAAAGTATCCGGAATGGATACTGCGCCGTCTGAATTGCAGCAGGGTCGGCCAATCAGCCGTATCTGAATGAAACCATGACCTTCTTACAGGAGGAGTGAGAAAATAAAGTGCCTTATTGTGAACAGCTCTGCACACAGGGATGGAGGCCTGCAAGGACAGCACACCCCCCTCTCTCTATTCACCAGCCAAACGCGCCTATACAGCAACACCGGGTGTAGAAATAAAAACCTTCTTAGGGGTTCACTGATACATCTGGTCCTTAAGACCAACAAAGAAGAGATTGGCACAGAAGCTGTAATATCAAAAAACATGTTTTATTAACCTCAGATGAGGAGATTGCATCTTACGGTACCCGCAGGCCACTGTAGGAGGCATTCTAATGAGTGCAGAGAACAGGGTCCTTATATATGTATTTGTTACATAGTCAGCATAAAATCAAGGGGAGGTCCTAGCACATACAAGCATGCTTATTGACTAATATGGGTATACAAAATTTGCTTGCTCCACAAAGTGGGAGGGGAGACTAAACTGCTTACATGAGTAAGAATAGCCTGACAGTTCTATACTAGGAGCAGGTGCATTCTACCAGCTAGGCCTCTCTGAGCATGTGCAAGACTCTGGAAGAGGGAGAAAGCACATGGCGAGCACATGGCTAACTAAAATGGCTGCCAAGTACAAAATGGCTTTCAGCTCATGCTAACAGCGATTCCTGCAATCTTTAACAGATGATCCTTTTAGCATGAGCTAAAGACATTCCCATGATCTAGTAGAGACATAGAAAATATTTTGCACATTTTCTTCTCATAAATTCATCAATATCCTATGCTAGGTGGGCATTTACATTCTAAACATTTCATTAAGCAGGTATATACAAGGTATAAGCAGGAGTACAAAGTGAACAGAGCATTGGGTCATACAGGTAGCAAGAGAGAATAATGACTATTATCTCAAACAGAAATCTCAATATTTTCCAATCCTAAGCAGAAAGCAAATACCAAAACCATCTAGTCTAATTTTAAGTTTCAGGGCTCTGATGTATTTCAATGACTATTTATGTCAATTTCAAAATAGCCAACAGCACATACCTAATAAAAACATTTTCAATAGACTTTCTCAGTATTTTTTATGAGGGCTAAATTATCAATTAATATACTTAAGGAAAGAGTAAAGTAACATGCTCAGATGAACTTTTCTCGTGCAGAATAAACATTACTCTTAAAAAATATTAAAGCAATCAGACATATTATTACAAAAACAATCCTGGCTCCGGGGGACCAGGAGGACCACACAGGGCCATAGGAATTAGGACAAGGAGCCCCAAAGGGCTGCTCCTCCAAAAAAAATGGGACGACCAAAGGGGTACATTACTAACAAAAAAAAGAGTCCTTGGGAATTTCTAGAACCAACCAGCCAGAGGGGAGTCTTCTCCCTGTGTCCGTTTGAGCCTCACAGGCAGGCTCTTGTTGTTCCCACGGTGGAGCTGCACAACTCGCAACTCAAGAATCACAGAGAAGGAAAAGTCTTTCTTTCAGGATAGGGCAATCACCCCCCAGGGCAAATACCCTCAATGATCCTGTCCAGTGTCTCAGGCAGTGCACCAGTTTTCTTCACTTTAATCTAACAGGCACCAAGGGCACAGCACCTGTACCCTAAACTCAAGTCCTTCCCTAACTCCTGTATTGCACCTCTGGCGCACTGCTCTTTTGTTAGGGCCACAAATTGTACCCAGTGTGCTCGGGCATCTCTTGATCAACAAACAAAGGCGTAGACTTGCATTCACTTGGGACCAGGACTCAAAGGCCTGAAGCAACCCTTGTTTCAAAGGGGGTCACCTCAAGCAAAAGCCTCCTTGCCGTCCTTGTCGTTCTGTGACTCTCTCAGCTGGGCATCAAAAACTGGATCCACACAAAGATTTCTCCATCCTGATTTGTAACCCCGTCTTTCGCCCAAGACAGTGGCAGGGGTACACACTTCACGTCCCAGTGCTTCCGCCTTCACTGAGGTCCTAGTTGCCAGCAAGGCCTATGCTGGTTCCTTTAGTTTTGACTGTAGGCTGGACTGGTGCTGACTCCCAGGCTGGATCTGATGTCCGGGCCCCTCTGGCAATGGTTGTAAGGCAGCAAATATCTATTGGTGGACAGAACAAGAGGTCTTTAGACAAGGCACAGAAATAATCTAACAACAGAGAGGATAGTCTCAGAATACTCTCTTAGTCCTGGGGCGCCCCATACATTAGCAAGGCACCCAAGAGCCACTTCATCTATCTGAGAGTAGAAAACCCTGGACCTATTGGCAAGTATAAAAGGAACGTTTTGGTGAACTGACAAGAGTAATACATCACCCAATCCCAAACAGCCAAGGAAGTCTGTGTTCATTTACTAAATTCGGAGGAAAAGAGAAAAACAATACAGACATACTCCAAATACTTACATTGGTGTATTCCTATATTACCAATCTGAAGAACCCTTAAGAAAAAGGAAATGTTCTACACTTTTACTCATAGATTTTACATTACTTGTACAGGACTGCAGACACTTGTAAAATAATTTCTCTTACATGTTATGCTTAGGACCATGCTCTCATGTTATAGGTGCAGCAGGAAAATCTAAAACTGCTAATTTAACAGGGATTCTTATTGCAAAAAGAACTAAACTTCAACATAGTGAGTACATTTTCTCCAGCAGAACATGTTATGACAAACAAATTCCTATAAAACAATATTTTCCTTCAAAATGTTTGCTAAGGATCACATGAGCGTCTTTCCTGCATTGTACTTTTCACGATCTGGACTATGCAACATCATTTTCAAAAGGAAAAAAAACCCTATCTCCAGCTCTAATAAGGGCTGTCAGCTTATTGACAGAGACTAGCTAATAAAAAACTAGCAATGCCCTTGCAAAACCGTATAGAACATGAGAATAACATAAACAATAATAGTGTTGCCACCTGAGATTTTTTGAACAGAAACCGCCACTATACAGTTCTCCTTAAAGATCAAATAAGGGAACATCAATCTGTTCTACTCATTCTTTCATACAGGATGGGCAGTAACATAGCATAGATTTTATCATTTTATTAATGCTAACAATTTTTAAAACAGTATTACTGAATAGCCAATAACTATCACATGGCCATTTCCTAGACAGCTTAGACAGACTCAAAAAAAAGTGAGAAAAAGAAGAGAGAAAACATAATTTTGCCTACCCTTAATTTGTAGAGGAGCTAGCCTCCTTCCCCCATTTTGACAGTAGGAAAACCTGAAACAGGTTTTACTTCTGTCAACACTTTCAACCCCTATTTGTAGCAACTGGGCACAAACAAACCAATGTGTCAATTTCTTGAGCAATTGTACTAGATTAACATGAGGGCGCATCAATGCAAACTAAAATCCATTTCCTCCTTATCGTAGCCCCTACACAGTATTCTTTAAACTAAAACCATTATTTTATATACCTGGCAGATCAATGCCCAACTGAGGGCTGTTTTCCTTCGTTTTATATGACTGCGTAAAACGTGTGTTTGCCAAAAATAGGAAGCAAAGCTTCTCCTTCTCTCTTTGCGCTATCATCTCGTCTTTCAAAAACTTTTCGAAGGTCGAAGTGTCCCAGCAAACATTACCCTTCACCCTGCTAAGTTGCTAAATGCAGAACTCCGACCTTTGACCCGTTCAGCAGCTGTTAATTTTGTTTGTGCAAGGCTTGCCATGCGGTTTTCGTAATGCAAAGCAACTCTGGAGAATCACAGCTAAAAGGCAGTCCTGTCCGGTGTGTTTGCCAGCAATTTAAAGGTAGGATAATAACGTCTGCTGGTTTCTGTATACTTATTTTCATTTATGTACAGTGTGTGGTGTGCAATCTAGTAATACAGAGGTCAGCTCTGTTTGTTTTATACTTGCATATACTTTATGGAAGCCTGAGAGCACGTTAAAACTGCCTTGAGTGGTAGAACTGCTTGTAAAATTGTGAATTTAGCTCAATTTCGACTTTGGTGGTAGGGGCACTTAAAAATGAATATCCTACAATATTTTTGCATAATAGGAACCCCCAGAGTGTTCTCTAGATAGCCCAGGAATGGGAAATCAGAAATGTATAAGATATACCTTTATAAAAATGAGTTTTGTACGGCTGGGTAAAGTGACATTTCACATTTAAGTTCCCTTCTTATTGCGGTACAGCACTGCTTAAATTCAACTTTGATACTAGGAATTCACAGTATGATGATTAGGCTTTATAAAGATGAAAAAACGAATTTAAAGCATTTATGTTTAACAATATATTTTTTTTCATATAATTATTTTTTTAATTTTTTTAATCAAAACCAACCATTTTGATGATTCCACATTTGAAAAGCAAGCTTCATTCCTAGCCTATCATATTTAAACATATTCATTCATAACCCTAAGCACAGAAGCCTTACTTGAAACAGGAAAAGTCTGCGCCACTTTTTAAAAGGACAGTTATCATTTAACATCAGAACCACAGATGTACTTATGTAAAAAGGCATTAAGAAAGGAAATCCCTACTTTCAATTTTGTTCTCTGTTATCCAAAATAATGAAACTGGTTTTTTGAAACTTTTAAAATAATGCAGGCCCTTATACCAGTTTTACACTGACTTAAAATTTCGCTGACTCAGCATTCCTGTCTGTGGCCGTGATCAGGAATAGCCATATGCTATTTATGCAGCTGTTGTTTGTCAGCAGGCGTCGAATTTTTTCAATGCAGTCAAATCTATCTTTCTATAATGTGTATTTAGTTCAGCAACGACCAAATTCACTCATATGATGTGCATGCCTTTTAATGTCTAATACAATGTATTTAAGGAAAATGCTGTAACATGTATTTTAGTCTATTGATTACAAAACACACAATTTCGTTTTTATTCCTCTGTATGAGGCCTATTTTAATCCTATTGAATATGAATTCTAATTTTATCTTTAGCATTGTGGCAATTTGCACACATGTATAGTATCTTACTCTGTCAATTTAAATAGTAACATGCAGCTGTTTAGCATATGTCATATAATTCATTTCTGGATTTTTATTTAATATGTAAGTAACTAAATGACATTTTGCATAACAGAATGATGACAGCAAAAAAAACATAAACAAACTCATTGAGCTCATTCAGATATTTACAGAAGGGGGGTCATATACGCAGAGCACACAACACAGCGCGCTTAAAGCTAGACATTCTTTCACAAAGAGTACTCACACAAGTATTACCAATGTCAAACCACAAACCCCACATAGACATTTAAACACACATTTAACCCACAAATCAACACTTAGGACTGCTTACAAAGTGTACGCAAGACCAACCTATTTGTAAATACTAATTGTAAGTCATATTTACAAGAAGAGCTCTCAAAAGTAGCCCAAAAAACTGTTCCATGGTCAAGAAGCCAAAATACACCAAATTCGCCAGTTTTGGCTGGTAGAACACTCAAAAAGCGCTCTGCATATCACCACTTATGAATGTTACTAAGTGCGCAGATCCGGATCCTTTTATGTACATATTTAGTTCCATGGGGTACTTAGTCACCAAGGAAGAAATATCTTTTTACTATACGTAAACCTATTTAGGTATCCCCTCTGAGGGGAGTCAGCTGAGTACTTACTAAATCCATATCGGTACCTCCAAAACAGCAACACTTTCTACGAAGTGTGCTAGAAGCAGGCATGTCAAGAATATTATAGCATATATAATATTATACTCCAAGTGACACTTAACACAATGTGTGCCGTTCAAGTTTTCAAAGTTAGAGAAAAATCTCCTCATTACCTGCCTATATGAATTGCAATGCATATAGAACTTACAAAACAAATTCCAAAATTGGCCAATCATACAAACAAAGCCACAGTAAGTGTTACTAAAACTACCTTACCAATCAAAGGCATCAAACCAACAGCAAGTGCCGCAAAACGGCTCTTACCAATCAAATGGTGTCCAGATTCCAACTGCCAAGTTCTGAGTGACCTAACGGTCGTTTTAAAATACTCACGCCAAAGAAGTTCTCAGTCGGGAGCGGCAAACACTTGGAGGATCAGATCAGGAAGTCCAGAAATATACTGGGCTGGAAGACAAACAATCTCCGTGCGCAGGGTACCTCCTCAGTAGATTCCTGTCCTGTACTCCTCAGTAGATTCCTGTCTCCCTTCAAGACCACTCCCTTGGATAGCCGCTGCACCGATGAGGTCCACTTTCGGGCGCCATTTGTAGAAATAAAAACCTTCTTAGGGGTTCACTGATACATCTGGTCCTTAAGACCAACAAAGAAGAGATTGGCACAGAAGCTGTAATATCAAAAAAACATGTTTTATTAACCTCAGATGAGGGAGATTGCATCTTACGGTACCCGCAGGCCACTGTAGGAGGCATTCTAATGAGTGCAGAGAACAGGGTCCTTATATATGTATTTGTTACATAGTCAGCATAAAATCAAGGGGAGGTCCTAGCACATACAAGCATGCTTATTGACTAATATGGGTATACAAAATTTGCTTGCTCCACAAAGTGGGAGGGGAGACTAAACTGCTTACATGAGTAAGAATAGCCTGACAGTTCTATACTAGGAGCAGGTGCATTCTACCAGCTAGGCCTCTCTGAGCATGTGCAAGACTCTGGAAGAGGGAGAAAGCACATGGCGAGCACATGGCTAACTAAAATGGCTGCCAAGTACAAAATGGCTTTCAGCTCATGCTAACAGCGATTCCTGCAATCTTTAACACAGGTTGTTAAAGAGATGGGAGTGACAATATTAAAATAAAACAAAAACAAGTTGGAAGCAATTTATGGGCTAATCTCTGCTCCCAGATGCTGCCACAAGTGAAGTGCATGGACAGCTTGCACTAGGCGAATGGCTAGCAAAGATGCCTCAACCATCAGTGACCATTCAATGCTTGCCAATGCAGAAGGAGCTGCAAACTATTCATACATTTACATGGGGGCTGCAGCGAGGTGCAGCGAGGGGAAGGGGAGTAGGAGGAAGGCCCCATACCCTTACCTTTCCCTTGGAATTCGCAATGACTATTTTGTGCATCGCAGTTTGGGATTAATTGTGCGCCCAGCACTTTGTGCAGTGCAGGACTTGCACGTGTAAAATTACCATGACCATACGAGCCAGAGGCCTTGTTAAGGGGTCACCATTTACCCAAATTCACTTTACTTCGGAGCCATCCCTCATAAACCAAGTGAGTTCCAAAGTGCACATTGGTCCCATCAAAAGGGGAGTGAGTAGTCCCTATTGGTTGCAAGTCCATGCGAAGCCTTCTCCTGCCCCAGGCAGCCGGGCAGTGAACAGATGCCTCTTAGGGTATGGGACCCCTACAGCTGTCTGAAGGGCCTATATGCTCCCCTCATCAACTCGTGGTGCCTACCCTAGGCAGCTCCCTCGCTCTCGAACCCCCTACAGCTGACAAAGTAAACATTGCCCTCTTCAAGCAGACACTAGATGGTCTCTTAGTTATTTCAATTCCTGCCCCCTTTTAAAATGAAATCTTAGCTGTGCATTTAAGTGAGGCAACGGCTTCAGTTCTTCCCAGCAAGGCCTTTTATTGGTGGGGGGGTGAGCCAGGGCTGTGGAATAAATGGGGTCTACTGTACCGGAAAGGCCCCGATCCCCGGTAACGTTCACCGAAGAAGCGTCCCTGCGGCAGCCGCGGGTTTCAGGGGCCCTTCCGGCGTGGTGCGGCTCGGCCGGATTTCAGAGTCTTGACTCACTAACCTTTGTACAGACAGCAGCAGGCTGGCGTGCTCGGGCCACAGTGAGTCAGTGCTGACACAAAGAAACCAGACATCACTCAGACACATGCCAGCCTTCAAGGCCGGAGTGCGGTCTCCGCTTCCATTCAAAAACAAGCATTGGCATAGCCAATAGGTCGCGCCTTTGGGACCTTATAAGTGTTTAGTTATCCAGCACAATATCCTTGGTGCAACAACATCAAGTGTTGCATGGCTAAACACTTATAAGGTCCCAAAAGGCGAGACCTATTGGCTATGCCAATGCTTGTTTAGGACTTGTGCCCTGACTTTAATGAGAGGGGGATTTGGGAACTGACAGATTTTTTCAGACTTATGAAACACTAAGAATAGGCAGAAAATGTGGCACCAACTGCCGGATTAACTGCAGTACATGTCCAATCGTATGCACAGCAGTTTATTTATATTTTAATAATATTTAAGAAAATGCGGCTGCCCGCGGCCCCCGCAGGGGGCCACCCTAAACGGGCGGCCCCTTTAGTCCCATTTGGGCACTTCCCCACCCCCACTACGAATGCGGGACTCTAGGAGGAGTCCCCTTACCAGGCGCGTCACTTCCGGGTCGCAGAGGAGGTGGGGAGGTATTTATGCCTCCCCCGGCCATCCTGGCATCCTCTTTGCGCCGGACACGCCGTCGTCCGGTTCTTCGGGACTGAAGTGAGTGCGGCCTGAGCCCCACCGAGCCTGGGCCCCCCCTCCCTCTTGGGTCTCACCCCGCTTTATGCACTACCGGTGTTGACTTCCCCCCCGCCAGCTAATATTGTGCCCGGCCACCACAGATGGCACGCGCGGGCCCCACGAGGAGGGGTAGTGGCGGGGGTCAGGGTCGGGGCCTGGGTGGGTGAGGATTAATGCTCGGCCGCACGCAGCGTTGGCGCCGGGCATTCCAATCAACACCTCTGGTCTTGCTGTAGTGCGCTGTCACATGCATTCCACAAGTTTTATAACCGTGCGGAACATCGGTTCCATTCCCCGATGTTCTCCCGCCCAATGCACACTTCTTACAGGTTTGCGTGTTTGCAATTGGAGGCCAGTGTTGAGACGCGCGGCCTGTGTTTGTGCGGGGGGGGGGCTTGGTATTGCGGCCTGAGTTGCCGACTTGAAGTCGGGTGAGCTGGGTTTCCGGTCGCGGTGTCCGCAACGCCCTGTGATTTACCAGTGATTTACCTGTGGTTTACCAGCTGCGTTTTGGGATACAGCCTTCCAATGGAAACTTATGAAATAGGCTTGCAGTAGGTGCAGTCTGACTGCGTTAAAAATATATATTTCTCCCCGAGGCCGGAAGGTGTGTTGGGTCGTGTGGGGGGACGGCATGGGGAGGGCCCGCGATACGGTCCTACGACCTTTGTGTGCCATGGGGCCGTGGTGGCTCCGACCTCCTGGTGTTGTGGCACCCTGGCCTTTTTAAGCGCGTCCCCACTGCAAACGCTTACCAGTCTGGCAGCCTGCGGCTGTCCTGGGTGCCCGGGTACCGGTGCTTTGTGAAAGGGGGGCGGTGTTTTGGCAGCGTGGGTTGTGCCGCGTTGTTCGCGGCGATGTTTGTGCTGTTTAAAACGTTTACAAAGTCCGGCACCTCTCGTTGGCACCTCGGTGCTTCCTCTGTACTGAAGTGGTTGAGAAATGGCTGCGTTTGTCTCTCTTCTCACTAATGTCTTGTTAATTGTGCCATAGTCGGAGACATAGTGAGTATCCCTTTAATGGAGGTGAGCTGGGCAGAGGGCGTGGCGTAATTTAAGTGCCTCCAAAGCAAAAGCGACCAAGATGCTGAGACTGTCATGAGGAAGTTGAGGAACAAAGATGGCACGTGTTCATAGGGATGATAGGCGTTATACGCAAACAGATTTATATTGGGACGCCTATGATCGAGCGATGTATCAGGCACGTAGGACAAAAGGGCATTCATTGTTCGTTGTACTGTAGATATGGTTGTGGTGTCGTGGACTGGTTTCTGCGTATTGTAATTTCCCGCTCTTTTAAGTCACCTCATACATATGCATCGGAGCATATCGATGCCTCTGAAAACATCAACAGAAATAACGGAGTCACAGAGCTTTTCAGGTCGCAAATGGGCATGTGCCCATCCAAAATATTAAGTTTGTCGTGTGTAAATTGTCCAAGACTCGCCCCGGGTTCCGCTGGTCGGGAGCCTGCATTGTCTGGGAGGTGAGTCATCGAGGGGGTCAAGCACCCCCAGACCCCAACCACGGTACGCTGCTCCTGCTAGCAGCATCATAGGTGTAAAGACGTGGTCCTGCACTGCATCTGTACTTTCTCCATGGCCAACCTTACAGACTTACATTGTAGTCACTTGAAATATATAAAGAGTAATGGAAAAATAATTCCATATGGGCATTTTATGGCTTGAAATAAATACTGCAACTATCCTGGATCTGTGAGCAGGGTTGCTGCCTCACGGCCGGCTGCTTATAGCCCACTTCACTCGGCGGATGTGAAGCGGGTGAGTTCTGTCGACACTAGCACCCTCCGCTGCTCCCCCCTCTTTTCTTAAGGATCTATTGGGGGGGCAGTCTAAGCATATTGTTTATTGCAGCATTTTACCGTGTCGTCCCCCTGTGTGCAGCACCTTCCTGCCAGATGCTGTAGCTCCGCGGAAGAGTGTTATTCCCTAGTGAAATGGTGTCGCTCTCGCAGAGCGGTGGGTGGCCTGGAAAATATTTGCGGATATTGAAAGGAAACCGACATTGAGACGTAACGCTGTTATTTTATTAACAGCCTCTTGGGACTCTTGTGCTAATTGTTTCCATTGTGTCCAGAAGTGGATTACATTGACGGGATCGAAGCGTTGTTACTCACTGATTATTGCACAAGGGCATAAGTTCTCAACACATATTGTCCTGCCATGCTTCAGATGTTGGTACACAGACAGGGGCCCTTAGGGGGAGCGGGATAAGTGTCCACCGCCTTAGCGGACCTCCTCTCGGGGCCCGAGTCGGACTATCACATAGCGTGGAGGGTCCATTTTGTTTGTGTCCAGCAATGTCTCTTGGCCATGGAGGGAGGTGTGTTTTCTCTGTTATTGCCTGCGCGTGTTCAGGTCAGGCTGACCTATGGTGTCAGTCCCTTGTGTGGCCATGGGGCACAGCCTTGTGGCCAGGCCCTGGGCTCTCCAGGAAGCCTTCTGTCCATCTGGGAGGGACGCTCCTGGATTGGTGAGCGTAGCTCATTTCCACTGAAGGCCTTGCTTTTCATTCGCTGTGAGCATAAGGATAGTTGTGCTGAATATGTATGTAACTGGCGCTCAAGTATAGCGTTTTTTATACCTTGGCGTAGCTTCATTGCCCAACAGTTTAAAGGAGTGTGGTGCCAAACCTGTGCAAGGTACTTGCGCTGGTTGATTGTCTACAGCCTCTTCTAAACTAGGAGGCCTCCACCCCCACGGTTTGGTCAAGTGTAAAGGATTTCAAGGGCCCGTCCATGATCCGCATCAGCGTGCTTGCTCCTCAATCCGGGTTAGCAAGCTGCTTGCCCCTGATGGAAGCATTGTTAACTGTGCCCGCTGCACTATCCCTCTCCCAGTTTGAAAGCAGGGACTTAGTTTAAAAAGCAGTAAGTTGCACAAGAGTAATTCATCTCTGGTGTCTAGTCTGCTCTTCTATGTATGTACGGAGCAGGGAGTGCACTGCAGTTTGCTAGTCCCCTGTGGTGAACCCCCTCGATGATTGTCATGGCGGACTTGTAGATTGTGTAATAATTGGCGGGGCCTACTGCCACGTAGAGCTATCTGTGGCTTGAGTATGTGCTATATAGCTGCATGAGCTGTAGCGCAGAAGCACATTGTAGGTGCGCGTGCGGTGCACTTTGCCTTTTAAGTTGAGTACAGGAGCCATTCCTTTTGCGGGATGGTGCACATGCGGCAGGGTTAGTGATGCATGAGCGGTAGCGCAGAGGCGCATTGAGCAAATACTTCGCTGGGTGGCAATCAAGGTTGCAATCATCAAAGCATTTCATCCTCCTGAGGTCGATAAAACGAGTACCATGGAGCTGAGTAACAATAAACATGTTACAACGTTTCATTAGTGCCGCATGTGCAGTGGCATTGGGGCCCCAGGAGAGTAACTAGCCCACTAGATTCCTGTTTATGTACGGTGCAACCCAATCTGTTAGGAAAGGGGTTTGATCATATTTGATCATATTTTCTACTTGATTTGCATTTTGCAAATTGTTTGCTTTTACACGATTGTTGATGGAGGGGACAACTTACATGGAAATCCACCTGTATAATACGAGCACGTAGCATTGTTAGCAATCGCTAACTTCGCTGGGCGCTTTTGCTGTCGGTGTTGACAGATGACCTCTGGTGTGTTCTTGTTGATGGCGATTCCGCGCCTTTGAGTGGGCCGGGGATCTTGGCTCAATTTGGCCCATGGGCACGGTTGCCGCGTGCTCTCCCGGGCACAGGGGCGGTACGGTTAGGAGAACGGCGGGATGTGGGTCCTTCCTGTTTTGCATTGCTTGGGCAACAGAGGTTTTTGGTGCTCCGCATTGCGGTGGGCATTACATGGAAGTAAGTGTTCGGGGCAACGTGGTGTTCTTTCTCGTTTCACCAGTTTCATGTTTTCATTGTGATTTGTACTGACATTTTGGGCAAACCTGTGTTGGCATGTTGGTGGACTTAGGGTCACGCAACAACTGCAACGGGAAGTACGGTAAAGGGGCCGAGGTGGCTGGTAGTGTTTGCTTGGCCAGGCGTTGGCTGGAGGTGTCGTGCGATTTCTTTGTGGGCTTAGCTGTGCAGGCTACCCTGCGGCCTGGAAATTTGTGGCAGGCAGGCAACGAGAGGGGTCTTCCGATACATTATACATGGTTTAGTATCTTGGCCACGGAGTGGCTGCGTGACACTCTGGTGTTGGAAGTGGTCAGCCGGTTGGCAGGCCGTCTAGATCTGGGTTCCTAGTTCGGGCCTGTCCAAGTAAGGGTTCAAGTGCCAGATGTCGGCCCTGGGATATGATATCACAGGCCTGCAGAACAGAAAGTGGCTGGTTTCAACCTCTTGGTCACAGGTTCCGATCCTGGTAGGTCCACTCAGCATTTCATCCTTCTGAGGTCAACAGAACAAGTACCATGGAGTGGAGTAACAATAAATGTTATGCAGCGCCAAGATACCATGGGGCGAACATGTTCCCATTACAGTCAGAGGTAGGAATTGTGAAGGAATCTGGTGAATACAGTGGGCTCACTCCGCAGGGTAGTAAGCTAGAGCTCAGCACTTTTCCATGGGGCTGTAGGGTGGCACAGGCAACAACGTTGTCAGTGCCAAAACAACAAAGTTTTCATTAACGCCGCAAGTGCAGGGGCATGGGGCCCGCAGGAAAGTAACTAGCCCACTGCACCCTTACAAGGTACTGTGTAACCCAACTTGATGGGAGGGGGTACCTGTGCACTTTCAACCATGAAGCCAAGTTTACTTCGCGGGGCTCTGCTCACACTAAAGTGGGCCAAGATCACACAAAGCATAGGATGAGTGCGGGGTCAGTCATATATGGCGATTTATGAGAATATGCCAGAGGTAGCGAATATAACCTCACAGACTTGATCAGTGATAATATCATGTTTCATCTTTTGTCCCAATAGAGACAATAGTTGCGGACAGGCCGTGTTTTGCAAAGAAAAGTACTTTGTCTCATTCGAGTACAGCACTTGCCTCTTTCGCAGTATAACGAGGTCAAGTTGTCTCCAATGCGGGATTGTGCGCCGCCATTCCGTTTGCAAAAGGGCTGCTGCTTTCTGGTTTCGGCACCTGGCATGCGCGCAGGTGGCCTGTCTGGCTGTTGCGGGAGTACGGAGGGTGCGGAGGGACTCCGGTGGTCTCTACAGTTCCCTGATAAACTGCTTCTAGTGGTTTCGTTTGGCTACGGCTGGGTTTTACACACGTCGACATGTTTATTGGCTGGCGCAGCACTTGGTCATCAGTCCGTACCCTCGTACTGGGGATCATCCAGGGAAAAGGGCACATTAGTGCTTAGTCACCCCAGAATGATATGTACAAACTGGCACGTGGTGCGTTAGGGTTTGTGCCACACAGATCTGGGGGCGTCTGTGGGCACCCGGTTTGTTTAATCTTTTCATAGGGAAGAGATATGCGGGGTACCTAATCGCTCACAGCATGGCACATTAAGGGACGCAAACCGGGTTGTTACCCATTAAATGTTTATCATAAATGCTTTGGGGCACCTGCAGCAGTGAGGGATGCTTCCTGAGTGCCTAGGACTGGAGGTTTGGTAGCACTCCCTCCCCCAGGCCCACAGGGCTTGCAGCAGAATGGCCACAGGCTAGAGCAGGTCAAGGGGGATTCCTGCGCGGTGCTGGTAGAATGTCACGTACCGTTAAGGGCATGTTACTACCAAAGTCGTCCCAAAGTTTTGGGGTCATACTGGGTGGAGCAGTAAGACTACAGGCCTTGGGAAGCATTTAGCATTCCCTCATTCTAAGTAAGGGCAGCCATCTGTACAGAATTATCAGCGAGTGGGGTAACATACACCGGTTATTCAGCGCCATCATGCCTCCGCCCCTTGACACAGCTCAAATCCTTCATGCCCACCGTGAGGAAGGTTACTGACAGTGCCTTAATTGGCACCAATGCTTTAGACCTCCATTCCATCCGACGAGTCCTAGTAGTGCTCCCACCAAGTTGGACGCTATAGAGAAGTGGGAAACATGGCGACTAGCATTGGCACGATCACCGAACCTCACATGTGCCTTACAAATCCAGTTTCAGCATCATAGGTACTAGTGGAGAAATCCCGGCATATGGGATTTGGTTGACCACAAAGGAGAGAACTGGTTAACATGTTGGTTATGTCATTGAATTGGACGATATCTACACAGCAACAGGTGGATAGGGCATGGGTGCATGCGGCACATTTGTTAATGGTGCAGGATAATTATTGTTTTACTCTAGGTAACTGGGATCTCGTGCCCAGGTTCTGTCCTTTTTGGCCGTCGGTTACGAGCCAAATGGTGGGAGAGTACAATTTTACATTTACTCTGTGCTGTGTTATGCTAAGTACAGTTCCTACCAGCAACTTCGGGGTTGTGCTAACTGAGCTGTAGGACGGTGGCCCGATTGACCTACTGAGTTATGTAATCCCTGTGATGTCATGATGAGGTTTGGTAGCACAGGGTAATAGCGGCAGATGGAACTAAGTTTCTCCTGTATGGTCGATACAAAGGGTAATTAAAATAACCTGGTATGGAGTCTCTTCTGTAATGTGCCACTATGGGAGTGCGGTTGGCACATTAAAATTACACTGCCTCTGGGATAAGCCAAAGTCCCTGCCTAGCCACCTAAGGGGTGGGCAGGTGTCCGCTTAAGTGTGTACTCCCTTCTCCTGACTAGAGAGGTGGGTTTGGCCAGGCTTAGGCGCTTACCCTGGCCAACCAGAAACTCCACTTACAACATGGTAGAGAATGCATAGGAGGAGTTTGCAGTCCATTCACAACCGCCCCACTGGGCGAATGCTTTAGGGCACAAGGTTTGTGGAGGGCTCCTGTGTGGGAGCCTGGTGAAGAGCTAAGGTCAGGCTAGGATGTCTCGTGCTTTCGCCGCACGGCTGAGTCCCAGTCACGAGCGGATTGTATCAGGGTGAGCTGGCCGTGGGTCAGGAAGGCGCCAAGGCATCAGTAGCACTGAGAGGCTTTCAGCCAGATGCTGTATCCTATGCAAGGGGCATCTGTTATATCAGAGGTACCGCCTTAAGTGCTTGGAGGTCTGTGGCACCGTCTTTCAATGGAAGCCATTATCTAGCGGGCTGCTCTGAGCAGAACATTTCCAGCTACCTTTACACATGGATTTTGGTGGAGGGCAATTAAGTCCGGGGGTAACCAGGTGTATCTGGTCTAGTGCTTTGCATCTTGGGTCAAAGCGGGTTGGCACACAGGGGGTGTCTAGAATCGTCCAGGCACACTCTGCAGTGTGGAATGCAAAAGAACTGCACGTTGCCACTATTTTGAGTGTGGCAGATGCAACAATTGATCCATGCCAAGCAATCCAAGGTTCTTATGTTTGGATGCACAACATACAACCGTTCACTCCAGCTTCACTGAAGGTAGCCTGTTAGCAGAGGTATAGAATGGGACGTCTTGCGCCCGGGTGCGGATATTGCACGGGCAGCACAGCAGATAGTCTGCTGTCAGACGAGGGTGCTTGCGGGCTAGGAGGCCAGGCTATGCAGCAGAACCAATTCTAAGGACCTCTCTCCCCCACCGGACTGCCCGAGAATGTGAGTGCAGTGGGATTTGCAATGTTACAGGTATTTTCCCGCCCACACAGGGGCAGAAGGGTACATTGCAAGTACCTGCATAAATCGAGTGGGGGCAAGACCTATAGACGATGTGCACCGGTAACCGCAAGAGGGTGGTGCTAAGAGCAAATCTTGCAGCGGTAAGTTAGCCAGGTGGCATGTGTCAGTTGGTTAGGCCAGAATGTGTGCCGTGGCTCCAAGAGCAGCTTGGAATGTGTCTGGAGCACCATCGCTGACAAATCCAGAGCACACACTGCACCTCAGCCCAGTAGGTGAAGGCCATGTGCTCAGGTGAGGCTTGATCTTGTGGAAGGAAATATCCCCTGCGATAAAGTACTAGGTCATTAGCTGGGTTGGGCATCAAGGGTCACAGCTGGTTAGCAGGTATGTGTGTATCTGTGATCGAGCTTTAGTTAAGCAAGCCTGGTAGGCGGCGTAAGTTGTCACTCAAATGGTTGCTATGACTGCAATGGTGTGCGCTATGCGAACAGTCGTGTTCGCCAGGGTATTAATCGCAAAGGTCTGTGCACATGTCTGGTCAACTTCAACAAAGTAGGTGCACTCTGCTCCCTGGGCAGGTCATGGGTTGCTTCAGTGATGCATGAAATGCCCCGTCCGCATAGCCATAGTGTATAGCCTGGTTGTGGAAGCGGTCTTCAAAGCAAGTGTGCTGCTGTTCCATAAATTGGGGAAACAGGTCTTAGGGAGCACGAAATGCTAGAAGGACTGCAACTACAGGGTGCAGGAGGTGGGAGCCACATCAGCTTGAAGGGTAATATAGCGATGTTTAAACGTAGAGCTCCCTCCAGGGAGGCCATCACACTCTTGCAGGTAATGCGAGGCACTGGTACATTCCCAGAGAAGGATAAACCGCTCCATGCGCAAGTCGCAGAGCAAGGGGCTTTGGCTTCATCAGGCATGGGCTATGCCGGGCGAACACCAAAGGTTATTTTGACAAAGTTGGGTGCACTTTGCACAGCTGGGCTTGGATCTGTTCCTACTGGACATGAATGAGGCCCGGGAAATTGCAGGTTGCAGTGAGAAAGGAACTGTTTTGGTGGGGGGGCTCTTTAGGCGATGGGGGCCGCCTCCAGAGCTTTGGCGGAGTTACAGGGCGATCTGGAAGCAGATGGGTACAGAAGGGTACCTCTGCGTGGGCACAATAGGGGTGCCAGAGCCAAATCCCAGGAGCCTCATGGGAGGGTCCTGGAACAATTACGTCGGCGCCCCGTTAGTCCTTCGGGCGGTTGTGGGCCTGAACAACCGGGGGCTTGCCTTGCTACGCTCCGCCCTGAAAGGGGCGTGAGTAATAAGGGACCAATGTGTCACGTGATCCAGTAAGGGGATCACCCCCATAAGGGTAGCGCTGATTGGATTCTCCACAGTGCTTGGCTCATCAGGCGGGCAGGGCAGCATAGAGTGGTACAGCTGCCTGCCCTTGGATCGCCCGTAAGATAACCCACCATATTTGCATACTTTTGTATGGAATAAACCTGCAGCAATATTTTCCCAAACAAAAGTTGTGTTGTGTATTTATTTATGCATGCATACTCTGTTGTGGTGTGGGTGGGGTGTGTTGCCAATAATGGGACTATGCGGCTGCCCGCGGCCCCGCAGGGGCCACCCTAAACGGGCGGCCCCTTTAGTCCCATTTGGGCACTTCCCCACCCCCACTACGAATGCGGGACTCTAGGAGGAGTCCCCTTACCAGGCGCGTCACTTCCGGGTCGCAGAGGAGGTGGGGAGGTATTTATGCCTCCCCGGCCATCCTGGCATCCTCTTTGCGCCGGACACGCCGTCTCCCACCCTACCGCTTACCCGGCGTGGGGTTGGCAGGCGAAGTACGTAGAACGTTGTAATGTTTTCTTTTGTCGTTGCAGGCGGAGTTACAGGGCGATCTGGAAGCAGATGGGTACGGAAGGGTACCTCTGCGTGGGCACAATAGGGGTGCCAGAGCCAAATCCCAGGAGCCTCATGGGAGGGTCCTGGAACAATTACGTCGGCGCCCGTTAGTCCTTCGGGCGGTTGTGGGCCTGAACAACCGGGGCTTGCCTTGCTACGCTCCGCCCTGAAAGGGGCGTGAGTAATAAGGGACCAATGTGTCACGTGATCCAGTAAGGGGATCACCCCCATAAGGGTAGCGCTGATTGGATTCTCCACAGTGCTTGGCTCATCAGGCGGGCAGGGCAGCATAGAGTGGTACAGCTGCCTGCCCTTGGATCGCCCGTAAGATAACCCACCATATTTGCATACTTTTGTATGGAATAAACCTGCAGCAATATTTTCCCAAACAAAAGTTGTGTTGTGTATTTATTTATGCATGCATACTCTGTTGTGGTGTGGGTGGGGTGTGTTGCCAATAATGGGACTATGCGGCTGCCCGCGGCCCCCGCAGGGGGCCACCCTAAACGGGCGGCCCCTTTAGTCCCATTTGGGCACTTCCCCACCCCCACTACGAATGCGGGACTCTAGGAGGAGTCCCCTTACCAGGCGCGTCACTTCCGGGTCGCAGAGGAGGTGGGGAGGTATTTATGCCTCCCCCGGCCATCCTGGCATCCTCTTTGCGCCGGACACGCCGTCTCCCACCCTACCGCTTACCCGGCGTGGGGTTGGCAGGCGAAGTACGTAGAACGTTGTAATGTTTTCTTTTGTCGTTGCAGGCGGAGTTACAGGGCGATCTGGAAGCAGATGGGTACGGAAGGGTACCTCTGCGTGGGCACAATAGGGGTGCCAGAGCCAAATCCCAGGAGCCTCATGGGAGGGTCCTGGAACAATTACGTCGGCGCCCCGTTAGTCCTTCGGGCGGTTGTGGGCCTGAACAACCGGGGGCTTGCCTTGCTACGCTCCGCCCTGAAAGGGGCGTGAGTAATAAGGGACCAATGTGTCACGTGATCCAGTAAGGGGATCACCCCCATAAGGGTAGCGCTGATTGGATTCTCCACAGTGCTTGGCTCATCAGGCGGGCAGGGCAGCATAGAGTGGTACAGCTGCCTGCCCTTGGATCGCCCGTAAGATAACCCACCATATTTGCATACTTTTGTATGGAATAAACCTGCAGCAATATTTTCCCAAACAAAAGTTGTGTTGTGTATTTATTTATGCATGCATACTCTGTTGTGGTGTGGGTGGGGTGTGTTGCCAATAATGGGACTATAAGAGGTGCAGCACTTTCATATTCATAGCGACAGTCTCAAGGGTCATGAAGTTGTGGAAAAAAAATAAAAGCACAATCCCGATGACTGTGGTAAACTGTGAAAGTGGTTGCACTCTCCCTCGCCTCCCCCAAGCTTGTAAAAATGCAGACTCAGCGGACCCGGCAGTTGTCGCGCACACAGCCTGTCTGCTTCCGGTGTCTTTGTCTCATTGTTTCGTCCCTTCTTTGAACTCAAGGACACATTGTTGCCAGGCCATCTCGACTTCCCAAAGGAGGACGTCATTATCACCCCATTGGCAAGAACAAAGGACGAGTGGAAAGCGATGCCCTTATTGAATCTAAGTGGCGTGATGTCGGAAGGATGACAGACTCTGGATCAGATCTCTTTGGTTTTTGTTTTCTGCATTGATTTTCGCATGCATAGGATGGGACTGCTTGTTAGATGTATTTGTGCTGTTGAAATTGGAATTTAGTTACCCTGACTACCGTGCATAGGTAGTGATCGCGTTGATATACCGGCTCAGGGCTACATGCATGGGGCAAAAGGTCGTTTGTTGCCCAGGATCTCAAGGTGCTTAAAGTGGGCTGTGTTATTTCCCCATAGGATTAGAAGGCGAAAGGGGTGGGAAGTGCTGAGCGGATGTGAACTGAGTTTGTAGGCATTGTCAGAGGGCTGAGATTTACTTCCTGGTGCAAATAAGTGCCTCTGGTGCAATGGCGTAGCATAGGTGCCATTTGCCCTAATACAAGAAAGGAGCACTTCTTTGGGAGCACAAATATCTATTTTAGGATTTATTGGGCCCCTTAGGCTCCTGGGCACTAGTGCCACTGCACCTGCTGTACTATTGATAGCTACGCCAATAAGTGTTTTCCTGTGTATGTTTCAGGCATGTGTCTCACACAGGATATAGTGGCACAGCTGGGTGAGAATGATGGATAATAGTGTCACTATGTGCACAGTAGTGCTGCAGCCTCTTCACTGCGAGTAGTGATGAATCGTACCTGGGAGGCCCTACTATCAGTTTTTACCTTCACTCTGGGGAAAATGGCTTTCATCTGCATTAACATCCCAGAAAAGTTTGCTCCTTTGCATCATGGTACATGCAGTGCACAATTTGCGCTCCCCTCAGTGTTGACTGTAGGTTACACCAAAGTTTCCTTTTCTGGGATGTGATGTAGTATTTGCAACACCCTTTTTTCCGTGCCCAAACTTATTTTCATGACCTCCTCTACAATTTATCTCACGTTTCTAATGTTCCTTTTTGTAAAAATTGCGTTCCGGCCCATTGATTAGGCTTCATCCGTCCCGGAGCTGGAGATTCTGCCCCGGATGCGGAGATTCCAGCCCGGGTGTGGAGATTCTGGCCCGAGCTGGAGAATCCGGCCCGATTGCGGATGCAAAGATACGACTCGTAAATGACCTCTGTGAATACCAAAAGTCGTAAAGTTAGACTTTTGTCTCAGATTGCCTTTGTGAATTGGGCCCAAATTGTCTGGCTGTTTATTGCTATCTGGCTTCACCACTGGTGGTGCCCCAATGCTGCCACCTTACCTCCCTTTAGTTAAATGCCAGTCCTACAGGTGTGGAACCTGATGATATCTGTTGGAACTGCTTAGAGATGTGGTTCCTCTTCTGACAATATAGTCAACATTTAGTCTGGTTCTCTCATAAGGTTGAATTAGGAAGTGCGGTTGTACATCACCACTGAGCTGTGCCTTTTAATGTCTTTGTTCGGTTGAGGAAGAGATGTATTGCATCTGGTGCTGCAATATTGAATCTCCGAAAATCTCCTTGAATGGATGGCATAACTATTGATTTTGTTTAAAACATTTACTGATTAGTTGATTCCCATAATGGTGGTATTGTGTGCTAATCTGAGTGCTTCTGGAAGCGGTGGTTAGGGCTTCTTGGAGGCTATGACTGTGCTAAGAGAGAAAGCACAAAAGAGCCAGTGGTAAACAGTGTGTATCATAGAGTTTCTATAGCTACCAAAGAATTTAAGATGTTTGCCAAAATATTTACTAAAAGAACTGTGAAGCTTCTCTCAAATACAAGTGGTGCAGATGTGGATCATCTATGATCACTCAGCTAATGAGTGATACTGTACAGTTACTGAATAGTAATGAAAAAGAAATGCAAGAATTGATTGTGGTAGCTCCTTATTGCAAAAAGGACGTTTGACAGGGTAGAATGGTCATCGTATGTAGCTTGGTTAGATCACACTTCTTTAATTCGATTTTGATATGTTTAGTGACTTGCTAATGGAGAGTGCCCACTTTTTTCTGCTGTGTGTTACAAAAGTAACAAAACAAACATGGGCCAATCTCCTTTGTTGCTTTTATTGACTCCAAAATCTCGGGGTGAAAAAAGTAGAGGGTTTGGGAAGATTGTACTTAAGGCTGTGGCATATGACACTAAAAAAATTGGAAATTGACCGAAATGGAGTTTGACCAGCCTGCCTGCTGACATTCTCCCTTTTGTCTTTTTTCTTTGATATCCGGTGGAGCCCAACCATAGATAAACTAATTTTGAACAAGCACTGGCAAAACTAATAGGTCAGACATGCAATTTTTATAAGCCGGACCAATAGGCTCTGCCACTCCTTGTACGTTTAATGTACATGTTGCAGTTTATAACCAAGCGACTATGTACACATAGTTTAACATACAGTTTGTCTAACAATATGTGCGTTTTGACAGAAGCCACCTGCGTTATTTGTGACTTTTTAATGCACTAAAATAAATCCTAAACCAACCAGGAAAATAAATAAAAACGGTCTTTGACTGCACTACCGTCTCTATATCTAGACGCCTAAAGGCACATATAATGCATCTGTTTGCTGCAGAAGCGTGTGTAACTGAACGACTGTCAGTCCTTCCGTGATGTAACTCGTATTATGTTTATCATGTCTATCATGCTTCCAGCCTTGAGCTAACTGAGCCATCCTCCCTAGGGCGTACATCTGTGTTTCTTCATAAAAAGAGGGCTGGGGATACAATTTGCCCCCAACGAGCATAGACATCAAGTTAAGATGAGGAAGGAGTGTGACTGTGGCGAAGAGAGGCCTTGGGATGATTAGGCATAAGAGGGGCAGGAAGTCAGAGGATGCAATTGCAGATGAGAGCAAGCAGGTAGGAGTGGCTGAATGCAACATTCAGACACAACTGATGCAGTCAGATATTTCTGCAGGTAGTCAGCAGGTCAGTCAGACTTGTGTGCAGTGGCATGTAGCAGTGGGATGTTCAAAGCAGATACTCGTAAGTGGGTGAAGCTGCAGAGTGCACACAGCTGGAGAGGCAGATCGTAGAGGAAGTCAGGCAGTGCAAAAGGAAGTAGAAAGGCATAAGGTAGATTTATGGAGAAGAATAACGTTAATGGAGGCACTGATAAGATGACAATACTCATTGGCTCTGGTGGCCAGGCACTCCCATGACACAGGATGTCAGAGGGTGCAGGCACTGGTGGGTGTAAGCTGTTGAATTGTGCAGCTAGAAGTTGTGTGTAGTTTTCTTTGATATTATGCGCGCCAGGACCCTCGCGGTTATGGGTGGACTCTACAGAGGAATTACATAGTCTGCTGGGAGGTATTAAGGTGTGGTTATGAAAGTTATGACGCAATGCGTGCAGAGTGTAATCGTATGCTGAGGAATAAAGAAGTCTGTTACAGAGCTTCGTGTGTGGCATGTTCATTTACATGCTCCTGGGCTAGGGAAGATGCTACAGTGTACATGGATGTAGGCGGAGGTGCAGGCAGGCAGGAGTAATGATTGTCCTGTGCTCCAGCCTGTCAGAGTCTGAATGGAGCCAGCCTCGTAGAAATGAGTCACTCGCGGGTTCGGCCAGCCAGTGCCATCGCAGCTTGATGTAGGCAGCCAGGCATGAAGTGCAGACAAGTGATGCAGTTAGAGGTGTGGGTAGACAGACACAATATTCAGGCACAGAGTCTAGTCACAGATCGGTGCAGACAAGGGCTGAACTCACAGGATGCTGCAGGCTGGCAGAAGGTGCTGTCACAGATGAGTGATGGTGGGCAAGGTGGAACAACTGAGGGCACACATGAAGATAGACAGTATGCCATGGGTATATGGTACTTCACCCACATGGAAGCCCAATTTGGTGGTGCCAGCCTGAGACTGGAAGAAGTTGCACCTCAAATGGCTCAATGCCTGCTGCTCCTCAAAGTCTGGATTGGGGTCGCCAAACTGTGTGAAGAAGGCTCAAGGTGTTTCTTGGAGAAATGGCAGACGGATGTACATTTCTCTGTAGCACGTGGTATGGGGGCTGGGACACCTAGGCTACCGATGGCCTGTGCTTAATTTGTAAAAGAATAAGTGTCTGGGCCCAAAGTTTTGCCCAGAAGCCCATGGCCAGTGCTATCGAATGTCGAGGGTGTCAAATACCAAGGCTGTGCAGTTGTGATTCCGTCTCATGTCCCTTTCCTCCACAACCAGACTCTCCCTGCCCTTTTATTTCAGTCTTTCATGTTTTTTCATCCTTCCTTTCTTTGTCACTGTTTTCCATCATTCTCTTTGTCCTTCATATTCCCCTTTTGTGTTTCTCTCTCTGCTGCTCTATGTTAAAGTCTTATTAGGAAAAATAACTGTCGCTCCCCATAAATGAGTGCCGATGGGCCTCACCTGCAACCCCCATCTCAAACCAAGTACTGGTTTTGATGCAAATCTATATCTAGCAAAGTCCTGCAGACAGGGATTTGCGCAAAAATTCTGCACCTCCTCGAGGTAAACTTAACAAGGAGAATTTCTTAATTTCTCCTCGTTTTTACTTCAATGCCAACACCGGCACTTATGACAGTCTGCCAAATGGTGGCACTGTTTGACTAATTTAGAGATGGGTAGACAAACAGTGGATTATTAATTCAATATACATTATACTGACTAATACCTGCCTCACAAGCCACTCTTGTAGCTTTCAGGCCACAATAGTCTGAATTGTCACACTTGTAGGAGTGTGATGGTTACTAGTTGTGTTAGTACTGTCATTGGCAGCACTAAGGGCAGTGGCTGGTTCAAGCTGCAATGGCCGCCTGACGAGAGCCCTGGCACTTAACTTTTTACAAGTTAAGCACTGCTTCCAGCACAAAACCTATGCTTCCCACAATGCAGACATTCTTGCACTATGGTGCAAGGGTGTGTATCAGCTCATGGCAGCCAAAAGTGCACCGGTGCAGGGAGAGAACACAACAGTGACACACCTTAGTAGATATGATGCTGTTCTGCTCTCTCCCTTTCACAACACAGTGCAGTGCAGCTACTTTACTGGCCCAACAACTATACATCAAATATATAACTCTGCCTTGGTGGGTTTGTCTTCTATTTGACTCTCAACTGTACTGTACTGAATGCTCTTATTCGATGACTGAAGCTGTCTGGCTTTTTACCCAGGTCTTGCTGTCATAGGGACAACCAAGCACCATCAAAGGGGAGAGTGCTCCTGTTCCCCAGTAACCGGGGCACTGGGTACTCAGACTGCGAAGGAAAGTTGGCCTCCTTGACTCTCTAGGTAGACATGAACGAGCAGGTCAGGCCTAGCACAAAGTTAGTGTAGGGTACTGTAAAGTTCAACACAAATATCAGAGTTTCAGTGAAATCTGGATGTCAAGCTGTGGTAGCGAGTATGTGTTGATTTAATATTAAGCTACCAGGCAACAGTGTGCAAGTCCACAGCCACGGCACAAAGGGCCCGGACTGGACCATGGCGGCTCCAGCTAGCATAGAGGTCAAGTGGGTGCTTTGTCTCCATACAAGCAGCAGTGTCAATCAATCAGGATTTATAAAGCGCTGCAAATCACCCGTGAGGGTCTCAAGGCACTGGAGGAATATATGATGTTACAACGCAAACAATTACAACGCATGCCTTTACAACGCGGTTTTTACATCACAACTACCATTACAACGCATGATTTTACAACGCATGCCATTACACCGCATTTTTAGAAACTACCATTACAACGCATACCATTACAACGCATACCATTACAACGCATAATACTTTTGGGGCAACATTGGGGTAAGTGTTGTATAGTGTAGGGGTAAAAATTACTATTCCCACTCCAGTGAGTGCAACAGTAGGGTAAGTGTTGGATAGTGTTGGGGTAAAAATTACTATTCCCACTCCAGTGAGTGCAACAGTTGGGTAAGTGTTGGATAGTGTATGGGTAAAAATACTATCCCCATGTACCCCAAAACCCATACCCACCCTAAAACTAAAAAATCCCCATTACTTACCTTATAATGTGTTGTAATGGCATGCGTTGTAATGGTATGCGCTGTAATGGCATGCAGTGTAGTGGCTTGCGTTGTAATGGCATGCGTTGTAATGGCATGCAATGTAAAGGCAGTTGCGTTGTAACGGCATGCGTTGTAAAGGTAGTGCGTTGTAATGACTGCGCTGTAATGGTTGTTTCCCCACTGGAGTTGCTATGCGCTTCATGGTGATCTGTTCAGTTGAACAGCCAGGTCTTGAGTCCTTTCCTGAATTCCCAGAGTACCAATGAAGAACAGCACAATAAACATTGGAGTAGGGTGGGAGTGTAATCACCACTCAGCTCGACTCCAAGAACTTCCTTGAGACAGCCCTCCTGTAATCTGTGGTGATAGTGTGTACACATCATGAGGCTCATTGGCTGGCTGGAGGCTTTCACTCAAGGAAGATCAGTAGCTCCAGCCCTGCAGACCCTTAACAGAGCCTTCAGGCCTTTTAATAACAAGGAGGAAGGAGGCTGCCCCAACTCCACATTCTGGAAGCACCACAACCGCAAGGGTCCACACAGGTTTGTGTCCAAAGAGGCACTCAGAAGGTAGAGGGAAGCTCCAGTTTATAATTAAGTGTCCTGGCAGCTGGGTGGCAACCTACTGCCTGGAAGCATTGGGGACTCTTATTTACATTTCCCTCCACAGGGGAGTTTCTTCACATAATGAATTGTGGTGATCACTTCCTACATGCAGCTTACCAAGAAGAAGCTCCAAGGGCCTGCTCAGGTAGGAAACCCTGTGATTCCCCAAACTACTGGTTCTGGAGACAAAGGACGAGGATAGAAAGAAGTGGTAGAACTGGGCTGTTTTTCTCCTCTTCGGGGCATCCCTCCATCTTGCAAATGCCATTCTTAAAACTTACAGAGGTTCACAGTTTTTCAAGAGTAACCCCAATAACTTGTTCACCTTTTTCTCAAGTGTGCACTCATTCCAAAATTCGCAATGATTATTCCACATGATATTGGCTAACATTACAAACTCAAAAAGAGCATGAAGAGCCTGCTTTTCTGATCCAGCCCCCTGTGCTTAGTTCACATGACAAGGACAATAGGTATCTCCTCTACATTAAGCTACTGCATCTCAACACTTATAATTACTGCCACCAACCAGGATCTGTGCAGAGAGCGTGAGGAGGGATACCCCTTCGAGACTACAGAGCCGGCTGGCCATTGATGAGTCTCCCTATATCATAGCACACCAAAGGGTGTCCTCAATGTGCTCCAGATGTGCAGTGTGATAGGTTAAGGGCCAGGGCCGCACAGAAAGACAATGGAGCTTGCACGAACAAAGTAAAAAATGGTGGAGATGGCACAGTTATACGGATGGTGAGTGACTTACGTTCTTGCAGACGTTTTTCACTTACCACTGGCACTGTTTGACTCATAACGAACATCTAAAACATTTCAAAAATATATCATTGTCCCTAAACTTTTGAAAGTGCATTGCAAGGTACTTTGGGTAAGAGTTGTAAGCTGTCAGATTCAAGAATACCATGCTAATTCTGTCATCTGCAGGTGTCGATTCCATGCAGCACTGGTCAAATCACGAAAAAAGATCTCAGAGGACCAGTTGTTAATGGTGCAATTACATAAGGTCAGCAATGGAGCAATCTGGCATGAGAAGCAGCAGAGTTGAGCATCTTGCAAGCTTTTGATCACTGAGTAAGTCATCCATCCCTCCATTATGTATGGGCTGATAACACATATGGGTTGGATAATGCACTCAGACATCACTTATGGAAATTGTGTATACCCACCTTATTACGAGTGCATTAGGAGGGAATTCACTTCTAAAAAGGTGGACGGGTATCCGCCATGTTTGTGACAGAGTACCCGTTCATCACACTCCAGCTCAGGCCCTTAATCCAACCGGGTGTACCGTTCTACTGAAAACATTTGGAGAAGAAAAATCTGCATTCATATATATAGAATTTTATGCAAAAACGATTTGTCAATGAATCTCAATCATTTTCGGGATTTTAATACATAATGCTGCAATGTACTCAGTCAACTCTTCCCTCTAAAACTCAAATCATTTCTATAAATTGTGCATATCCCTATGTGCCTTTGTGCCTCCAATCCTAATATTTTAGCAAAAAGAGTTTGTGAGAGAGTGGGAGGTAGCTAGTAGTTTCTGTTGCTTCCTTTTATAAGCATATAAAAGACCTTCAAGTGGTAGCAATGCTGTAGATAATTACTTGGATGTGCACCCAGAGGAAAAGAGCCGATACATCAGCTGTGAAACAGCTTAAGAAACTTTGAAAATGCATTTATTGGTGTGTACTGGGTCACACACTACTGCCAATCTGCTTACCTAGAGATACCCCCCTACTATTAGCATACTTGTTAAGTAGGAAGGGGTCCAGTGTTGAGGAACAGGATCAGGAGATGGAACACTCTTAGCCAGGGGATATTGTTAATCCCCCTTAAATGAGGAATTACATGGTTGATAAAACTGACCGTTCAGTTAAAAAAGCAACCTGGGGCCCAATAAACACACGTTTATGCCAACCTGTGTACCTCATCTTACTACAGAGGCTTTAGCCTGCTGCTAGAGAACAGTTTCACTCAGTCTCACTCATCATTAAAGTTGCAAATGTTGAGTGTTTTCATTTTCCTTTTGCTCCTGTTGGTTATTTGCTGTAGTGCTTAATTTGTGCAGGCTTTTGCAGTGGTGTGGCATTCATTTTGGGCAGGACTTTCATCATCTAGCTTTGACCCGGCACAAGAGAGAAAAATCCAGAAACGGGAGACTGAAAAAGAAAGATAGGAAAACAATGATAAAGGGAGAAAGAGGTGCCAAATAACCTTTAAAGTGAGATAAAAACACAGCAATTGCAAGGTGATGGAAGAAAGAGGCTGTAGGCGGACTCAACAGTGGATAACCATTTCATTTAGCCGCTTTGGCGATGGGCTCCTAAACAAAAACTGTAGAACCCAGCACTTACTTTTAGGTGGCGCCTACCAGACAGTGAAAACTATCTGGTTACAAAAGACCTTTTGCAGGCTTAACAAGAACTTACAGGGGTTTACATCGCACCCATTGTTTAGCATTGATTGGCTTTATTGTCACTCATCTCGTTGCTTCTTACTCAGTGGCTGTCCTTGTCCATATTGTGCTCGTCCCTCCCCTGCAACATAGCCTCATTGCCATCTTTTTGACTGACCCACTTGGGTCCTTCCACTGCTCACTTTTAGTGAACTATTTTTTTCTTTTTGGTTAAGTACTCCATCAAAGTGCATGTCTTGCAGCTCTTACCCCACCGTCTTTGTGTTGCTTTCCTGCCCCCCCACCAAATACTCGCCCAACCCATGCTCTGCGTTTGCTTTCTCTCGTGGCTGCTCGCTCTGTGTCCCATGTACGTCTTCCCTACACACTACCCCTCTATGATGCTGTCTCCCTTGTGTGCTTCTCCGACGCCCCCCCATATGTTGCACCTCTGTTGTGTGTTTCTCCCCCACCCCCGTGCTGGTCTCTCCCTTGTGCCCTTGCCCAGTTACTGTTGCTTCCCCCCCAACCAGCTCCCCCCACCCTGCTTTTTTTTTTTCTTTTTTATTAATTTTGGCAGGCCAGGCAGCAAATTACTGCCAGCCCGTCACATAAGAACTTTTGCGTACTTACAGATTTCTATTATTGACCAGTCTAAGTGGTGCGCTCCATATTGTGTCAGTCAATAAAACATAATAATAAATGATTCTCATTTCATTTTGTAAGCATGCGCATGCGTGGTTAAGCATGCACATGCCTATAGAATGACGCGACCGCCAACAGTGGGACGTCATTGCGCCTTTTTTTGCCAAACCTAAATAGTATTGGTTTCAGCAATGCTTTTCATTATAGCCGAAAGCACGGCTGAAAGACAAGACCTAATGGTTTTTACAGTGTTCTTTCTTACACATGAAGCACTGACTTGTCTTCTGTGACTGGGTACCTCTCTTTTCTGATATCTTTCTCACGTTCCCTTTTTAGGTCTCGCGCCTAGCGTTGCAGTGCGTAGCCCTGCTCGCGCAGCGCGAGACCTCTTGAATGGGCTTCTGAAAGCTAACCACACGCTCGTGCGTGTGGTTTTGCTTTCGGAAGCCCACATTGGCTGTAGCGTGCTTTTTTTTTTTAAATAACAGAAAAACAAAAAACAGGAGTAAACCCGTTAACCCAGTTGAGACCGGGTAAGTATTACATCAATAAAACAGCGTCTCAACAGGTATATCAAGCGGGGGGACTGTTCAAAAAGGTGTATCAATCACACAGCACAGGAAAGAAATAAGGGAGACCAATGAGATAGAAAAGGTTGTTATTTGCATATAGAAGCACAGAAATCAACTAAATTGCAGTAACCATAACAACCAGATGTGCACTGGAAGTGTTGTAGTGAATAAACGGCGCAGTGACACACGTGATTAAAAACAACGTGAGGCGGCGAAAAATTATAATAATAATCAGTGTAGGTCAAACAAAAATATTTACAATCACAAACATAATTCCATTATTTGTGAATGACCCTTTGGTTGCCGCAATTGGCGTTGTAGAGTCGACGGCGTTTCGACCTCTCTAACTCAAGGTCATCATCAGGAAGATGGTTACACGATTCATTTAAAGTGCTCTGGTGGCACTAGGTGGGGAGGGGGAAATCCAGAAGGTGAGTCCTACACGTCTGGAACTGCAAGCGGGGTGATTTGGGGAAGCCTTCAATGGCTGGGATGTCGTCAATTATGGAAAGTCCTGCGTCAAGGGGGAGAGCGTGCGGAAAGCTGGGCAGCGCTCGGAGAAAAATTCCGATGGGCATCGGGTGGTTGGGTCCACTGATTCGTCGCGTTTGGAGGAGTATGGGATCAAGATGCCGGGATAAATCCAAAGTGTGGTAGTGACTAGTGATTTTTCGCCGCCTCACGTTGTTTTTAATCACGTGTGTCACTGCGCCGTTTATTCACTACAACACTTCCAGTGCACATCTGGTTGTTATGGTTACTGCAATTTAGTTGATTTCTGTGCTTCTATATGCAAATAACAACCTTTTCTATCTCATTGGTCTCCCTTATTTCTTTCCTGTGCTGTGTGATTGATACACCTTTTTGAACAGTCCCCCCGCTTGATATACCTGTTGAGACGCTGTTTTATTGATGTTTTTTTTAAATAACGGCACGCAATTGGGCAAAGGCGGGCGCATGTCCCGCCTTTGCTCCGCCCATTCCAGTCTGTGTCTAGGACGCGCATCAGCGCGCGGCACAGACGGCAGGCTCCCTCGTCCCCCCCCGCTCCTCTGTGGTGCGCGCGCACCACTGGTATCGATTCCCACGTTGGGCTCCTCTGTGGTGCGCGCGCACCACAGGTTTCGATTCTGTGCTTGTTTGATTTTTCTGCAACCAAGCAGTCGTTATCAACAAGGAAACTCTGCCGAATCCTCACCCCCGTCAGAGGTGCTTCAAAATGATGATGATAAAGATGCTACCAGTCCTGCCCGCTTTGATGTAACTTCCTTAAAAGTTATCCTTCTTGGGTCTTGGTTTCTATTAGTTATTGTGCTGCAATTTCGCTAGTTACTCAGACATGTTAGGTACTACTTGATCATGAATTATTAGTCCTGGGTATCGCTTATTTTTCAACAATTGCATCTCAGTGCATGCCTGCTTGCCTTGCTCTTCATCTTCGCTACCTACTGGAGAACAGCGGTAAGTTATTCGTGCCAACCAAAGATCTTGCACTACCTATGAAAAACTCCCTGCCTGTGGGCTCAGTAGCAGCTCATTAGCCGTGGGTACAGTAGCAGCACCAGCAGCTCACTGCCTGGGGCTCTATGAGGGGTTTGGTCTCTGTGAGTAACGGAGAGACTGACCAGTTATACGAGGCGCTAGCTTCCTGTGTGCACAAGAGGTCCTCACTAGCTGCGAGTGCAACAGAGGGTCATTAGACATCAGTGCAAGGTGCGCTCACTGTCTATGTGAGCACAGGGGCACGGGAGGAGCTCACTGTCTCTTGATTCACCGCTTCACTGTACAATTGGAGCTCACTCCCTGATGGTGCAGGTAGAGGAGAGTGGTGCAGGAGACGTTGACTAGCTAAAGATAGAAGGGTAGCTCACTCCCTAGCAGTAACAGAAGCCCTGGCCACCTCGGGGTTAGGAGGATGTCACGTCTCCTCGATACAAGAAGAGGTGCTCGTGGCCTGCCTGCTGCACACAAGGTTACAGCTCCCTCAGGGAACAGCGTGATTTCATTGCTATGAACTGCGACGAGTGCAGAATCTTGGTACAGAAAGTGCCTGTGTCCGCACGTAGATAACTGCTATAGTAGAAGAGGTGTTTGCTGCTTATGGGTGGGAGGTGCTCACTCTCTGTTGGTACAGCGAGAGACCGTCTTTAGAGACATTTTACACCAAAAGGGAATCTCTTAGTACAGCCAGTAATTGTCCGCGCCTCTGACGTGTATCTAACACAGCCGATCCCTCAGCAGTATTACACCAGAAGGTGTGGGGCCTGAGGACACAACATCCGCGCGCCTCCACCACTGGCATGGCCGCCTAGCGCTTCCGCACCTTGGTACCCGATCCGCGCACTTCTCCAGTGGCCCCAGAGAGCGGGCACCAACCTGCTCGTTAGCGAAGCCGAGCCCGGCACCTGCCGCAGGCTGGAGAGAGCAGCAGACTCTTCCAGGCATCAGTCTTCATTAAGGAAATACCGCGGGACATCTGACAGTTGTGTGCTGAGAGGCAGCCAACTGTGGGAGTTGTACAAACTGAGCAACAACATGGCCCGGTAGCTGTCATCCCGCCTTGGACTCAACTACAGACAGACGCGCAGCAGAGCTCCGACAGTCACCCTCGCAGAGACTAAGTCGTTGGTAGTGGGGGAAGTGGCGGCTTGCTAAAAACACAGACAAACGAAAGCACTTACAGGCAAGAACCACTGGATGGCAAAGATACTTAGAGGACCCAGGACGTGTCAGAAAGGGAGAAACAGGAGTGTGCTACTCGCCGGAAAAGCGCTTCAACACCTCATCAGGGGTAGCAAGCGCTATATAAATGCAAACCTTTTTCCCTATTCTATCCCTCCACTATCCTTCTCAATCCAAATAATTGACTAACATATCCACCACTCAAAATACTTTCATATTTCCCTATACTAATTCACCACTAATCCTTTGTTTCCGAAGTAGCATGCTACTCACCGAAAAAGCGATTTGACGCCTCATCAGGGTTAGTAAGCGCTGTATAAATGCAATTACAATACAATACAATACAGGGAGAACGACTCCTCAACCTGAAAGGGAGAGCCGAGAGGCAGGGCTATGATTAGGTTCACCTACCTAGAAACATAAGGACATGACATGTAGAGTTCTGAGGCTTGCTAAATTTTGCAACACCAATTGCTCAAACTTTAATAATGTGAGACCTATTGCATTGCAAATGCTTGTTTTTATTGCACTTTTACCGATTTTCTCTCTAGCTTTTTGTCCTGCATTTGAACTCAGCTGTTCATGCTATCTTCACCATGGCACTGTTTCTTGTTTCTGAAGTCTCAGTTTGTTTCTATTTTTCTTCACAGTGATCATTCTCTGTACTTCCTTTGTCTCTGTTTTCCATCTCTATGCATTGCATCACATTGCTCCCTGAATCGCTATGGTTCGCTTTTCCTTCACTCGTCTTCCTCTACTATATTTTTATCGTTGTGGTATTCTTTCATTTGATGAATATAAATGTGTGCTGCTCTGTTTTCCCGCTTTGCTCCTTTGCATTGCTCTTTTCTGTATTCTCTATCTCAGTTGCGCTCCTATTGTTTAATGAGTTCCTCTGTATGCCCCTTTCTCCACAGCCGCCTCCTTCTCTTTGACTCTCTCTATCTTCTCCCTATTCATGGGATTTTCTTTTGTTGCATGTCCCTTTTTGTTACTCTCTTTCTCCATTCACCTATTTCTCTGTCTTTATCTCTTTGGTTTCTTCTCTGAATTCTAGGACTGCTTTGTCAATATCAAAGCTCTCTATGAGTCCTTTTTCCCAGCATCTTTATTTCTTCATGCTCCATTGTTACTTTCTCTAGGGCATTGCTACTTGTTTGTTGAACCCTCTTGTGCTTCTTCTTTACCAAGACTCATTTTTAGGTTTCGTTTGCGCTGCGCTTGCGAAATGTCTTGTAAACAAAAAAAGAATTAAAATGGGTTTAGACCCCGCCCCTTACTAACCATTAATTACCATCGGCTGGCTCTGACATCACTCTTGTTTCCTTGCATCTTCTTGATCAGAGCCTCTGCCTCGCCTTCCTCCAGTCCCTGCTGTGGAGCATGGACCAAGTACAGCTTCCTATTTGCCGCCAGTGCCCTTCCACTGGCCACAGGTTCCTGCAGGTACTCTTTTTCTTACTTTTTACATGCACTCTTAGACTGCATGCCTCTGCAGTCCCTCTCCTTCAGCCCTGCCCCCCTCCCACTCTTGCTGCTCCCCTTATGTTGCTTTCCCCCACCCTCCTCCCAATAATAAACATTTATAAAGCGTGCAGCTACCTCACCTGAGGTGTCCCGGCGCTAACGCACCAATGTCCGTTGTTGCTTTGAACCTCCAACTGTATGTGCTTTCCCAGCCCTGCCCTCCTCCCGCTGTCCATGCTTGCTTTCTCACCTCCCACCCTCCTCCCGCTGACCGAGCTTGCTTTACCACCAGCCCACTCTCCTCCCTGTCCAGGAATTATTTCCAACCCCTGCCATCCTCCTCCTGGCTGTGCTTTATTTCCCACACTCACTCCTCCCTCTGCCGGCTTGCCCCGTGCTGTTTTTACACATATTGCAAAGCACCATATGCCGCTGTACAACATGGCAAACAAAAATAATTGACAAAGCCAATAGATGTTGCATAGGTAAAACCTATTGGCTTTTCCAATAGTTGTTATATAATGAACTGCTGTGTATTGTGTTTTATGTGACATCTCTCTATTTCTAGGCCCGGTCTCATATATACTGTTTGAAGCAGTCTTAGCAAGTTATTTTGTAGCTGTAGCAAAAGTAAGGAACACAGGAGCACCAGGCTTTGTGATTGGGTGGACCTGAAAGAAATTCACAAGCTATGCTTCAGGAGCGCAGTTTAGCTTGTGCACAATGTAATTTTTCATCAGCAATTTTCATTAGTTGTGCTGGTCTAAAGAAGTCCCATTAGATAACTATGCATTGAAATAAGGAAGATGTACCACAGACCACAGGCATTTGGGTTTCCATATTAATGCACTGACTGCACTGACTGACTGAAAGCATCTCTTTCGTCAATCAGCAATTTCTAATTGCTCTTTAGACCAATAGACATATTTTTGCGGGTTTTTTCAAGTGATCAATCAAGTCTCTTCTGAAATGTAAACATAAAGTTTTAAAGACAGGAACATGAAAATTAAAATAAGACTTTCATATCATATGTAGCATGCTACAAAGTGCTAGCCAATAGGAAAAATATTTTAGGAATGAAAATGTTATTTTACATTCTAAACACACAAATGTTCGTATGCATACAGACTGTATTGTGCAGCTGGGGTTGTCATATCTGTACATTTATATTAAATAATAAGTTACTAGCCATGGACTTTAACTTTATAAATAAATGCATTCTGAGAATTGTAATCTTTGTTTGCTTCCCTTGACCTAATCGGACTGATGAACATTTCTAAAAAGGAAGCCCAATGCTGGGTGCATGTGGTGCAGTGCACACGAGACAGTCTTGACACCTGTGAGAAATTGGGTTGTTGGTTGACTAGGGTGTGAACCCCGGTCAAGCAACAACCAAAATCCCATGAAGGATGAACCACAAAGAGTCACTAAATTAACCTGTGGTAGGTTGGCACACAAGCAGTCAGGCTTTAAATAGAGGCAATGTGTAAAGGATTTATGCAGCACACAGACAGTAATAAAGTGAAAACACAACACAAGAAAAATCGCAAACCAATTTAGAAAAATAGATTATATTTTAATAAATTATTTGACACTAAAACAACAAAAATCCAATGAGCAAAACCGGAGATATTGATTTTTAAAGATTTAAGTGAAAATAGCACCAAAAAGCACCAAGCACCAACAAGGGATATCTGGTAGCACCGGCCTAGGATGAAGTCAAAAGTTCAGGCCCACTGTGATGGCTACAGTGACCAGGCTTGGCCCACTGAGCAAAAGTACCTTAGTCCGGGTTGCGTCGACGTCGAGGATCCTGTCGACGGCGAAGGTGGGGGTGCAGACAAGGCGATGCACCGGCTCTGATCCACGCAGGAGAGGTGATGCATCAGACCCGATGAGCGCAGAGGCTGCAATGCGGATTTCTCTGCGGCAATGTCGAGGATGTCATCGACGGAGATGCGAGGACTTTGCACCAGGAAGCAGCGTTGCGCAGTGGTGGTTCCGAAGGCGATGCGTAGACTACGATCCACGGAGCCGTGGGAATGCACTGGTTCCAATCCACGCTACAGTGGCAATGTGTCGGTGCTGACCCACACAGTGATGGCGATGCACCGGTTCTGATCCATGCAATGGTGGCAATGCATCGATTCAATCGAGGATGTGTGGGTTTTGCTGCAGCAAGCATCTTAGACCTACTTCCAAGAGTCCACGACTGGGGTGCACCACTTGGCAGGGCAGACTTACAGACGGCAGAGTCCAGATTCAGAAGCAGGATAGCTGGAAGTCTTTTATGTCCCCGGGACTTCAGATCAGGAGGCCAGCCAACTAGCTCTTGGAGTCATTCTGGGTTCTGGGGGTAAGTGATGCAGGCCCAGTCCTTCTCACCCAGGCAAGGAGGTCAGCAGGTCAGCACAGCAAGGCAGCAGTTCGTCCACAGCAGCAGTCCAGTAGAGTGACAGTTCTTTCAGCAACACAGCAGTCCTTCTTCCTGGCAGAGTATCCACAGGTCCAGAACTGTACTGAAGTGGCAGGGTCTGAGGTCCAGTTCCTATACCCAGTGGTGCCTTTGAAGTGGGGGAGACTTCATAGAAGGGCCTTTCAAGTGCACAGAGGTCCTCCCTTTGTGCCCTGGCTCCAGACTCACTACAGGGATGTGGGGTATGCAGTCCTTTGTGTGTGGACAGGACACGGCCTATTGGGTGTGTGAGGCTTTGCCCAGGACCTCTCTCCCATCCTCCCAGGATGGCACATCAAGTCACATCTAAGCTCCCATTGTGTGTGGCTATCCAGAGGGAAGTCACAAAGCCCAGCTGTCACCCAACCCAGACATACAATCAGAGACAGGCTGCAGGCATACAGGGCTAAGAGCAGTAAAATGTCAACTTTCTAAAAGTGGCATGTTCAAAATTATAATGAAAAATCCGAAATTGCCATAAAAGCAGATTTATCTTTACAACTCCATGGGTACTAAACATTACAGATCCACCTCCTCTCACTGAGGAATTACAGCTTATTCAATGTAATATGGAATCCCCAATGTTATCCTATGAGAGTGCTATGCCTCGCCGTAGTGAAAAACGAATTGGAGAGTTTTTCACTAACAGGACATGTAAAACTTAAAAATACATGTCATAGCTGTTGGACTTGGCCCTTTTGGCAGGTTCACCCCTAAACTTTTTGCCTGTCTCCTAGCCTTTTTTCTGTGTAGTGTTGGTGGTTTTAGGCCTCTGCGCACTTTAGCACTGGGTCCCAGTGTAAAGTGCGTGCGCACTCTGAGTGCGTGTGGTGAGATTGGCCTGCCCTCCCATAGGAATGCATGGGGGATATGTGTGTCCATGGTAATTCCTGGTGTGAGAGGAGGGCAGGGGCGAGTTTAGTATGTGCGAACTCGTGAGAATAAATGCTGCGCAATGGTGTGCGCAGATTTATTGTGACTAGTGGAGAAGTGCCACTTTTAGAAGTTGGCATTTATGTGTGCTCTGTGTCTGCCTGCCTGATGTGAATTGCATGTCTGGCTTTGTGAGTGACAGGGGCTGGGAGGTGTGTGTGGCTCCAGGAGGGGCAGGGTGAGTCAGCGCAGTGGTGAATAGGGAGATCTGCATCTAGATGGGAGGGAGGAGTTGCACCTGGGACCTGAATAGGGCTGGGCCTTCCCTCCACAATGCTGGCTCCACCCCCTGTGGTGCGTCTGATGTCCCTAGCCTGTCCTGTGAAAGGAGAGAGGAGCTGAGCAAAACAAAGTGCTCCAAAGCTCCTCCAAACCAGTTCTAACTGGTATCCCCAGCCCTGTGCTGTGTCACAGAGGAAAATGTCCTATAAATGAAGGGGCTGTGACCCCATGATTGTTCAGTTCTGTTCTGTGCTTTCTGGTGCCTACTTGCGGCCGGCAGGCTGCCAGCCTGCCAGGAGGAACCGCCGCTGGGGATTGACCTGCTGCCCTGCTTGGCAGCGGGGGGTCTGCTGACCAAGGAGCCCCCAGCGTGCTGGCCTGCCTGCTGTTACTTTGCCCAGCTTTGCTTTTTGGGGTTCTGGACTGAGCGCCTCGTGGGTACTACGTTTTCCAGGTTGAGTGAGGAGTGCTGCTTTGCTGTACTCCAGTGCCCCTAAGGAAAGAGGCTCCTGCGTGCCCAAAGCGCTTCGTGGGCGATTCACAAATTGTGACCCCTGATGCCCTGAAAAGAGGAGGGGATCTTGCCCACTCAAAGCGCACCGTGCGCGCTGCCCATGGAAGCCAGAGAAGGGGGCTCCGGTGGCAGAAACGGCGAGAGCAGCCGCCTCGTGAAAACCGGAAGTCAGGCCAGTCCGGAGGAGCCTGACCAGAGGTGGGGCCAGCGGGAGCAACCAATCGCCCCAAGCGGCGGCAGGAAGTCAGGCAAGCTTATGCCTGCTTGTAGGCGGGCTCCCGTGTGCCGGTGGGAGCCCCGCGAGTCGTGTCCTAAGGAAGCCGAGGTCGGCGGAGACTTTGCTCCGGGCGCATTACCAGGGGTGAAGAGCGGAGCCTCGCAGGCCCCTTTCTGCTGCTCTCTGCCTAATTCTGAGGGAGTGGCTCGACGGAGACCGGAGAAGTCCACGGAGAGCCCCGGTGAGTGGGGCTCAAATTGCACATTGTTGGTGCCAGTGCTTTCTTGGAACACAGCTGCACTGCTGATTGCGGGCAGCTGCAGCGTGGGGGTGTTACCTCTGAGGAGTCCCGGTGAGAGGGGCTTGTGTGGCCCTGCAGGGCCGGTGTTCAATTTGCACACAGCTGCACCGCTGGGGCAATTTGGTTCCCTGAGTCCCGGAGTGGGACTTGAGAGGCACGGTAGTGCCAGTGCTTGTTTTCCCAGCTGCACCGCGAGAGCGCGGGCAGCTGCAACGAAGGGGGCACTTTGAAGGCCAGAGGAGCCCCGGCGAGAGGGGCCGAGTGGAGCAGTGTGGACGCTCCCTGAAGCGGCACGGTGGTGCCGGTGCTGATTACTTTTTGGGGGCAATTTGGTGATAGAAGTCCCTGAGTGGGGCTCCAGAGGCACCATAGGTGCCAGTGCTCATTTTGTTCGCCACAGCTGCACCGCGAGAGAGAGCGGGCAGCTGCAACTTGGGGACAGTTTCAGTTTCATTTTAAATTGCGAGTCCCAGACCTTGTTCACTTTCACAGCTGCCCAACAATTAGTGGGCAGCTGCCACGTTTAGGTTGTGCAACTGCGCACTTGGCTTTGCTGCTGTTGCAGCCCGGCCTGACATTCTGGACGTTGGGCATTTGAGCCCCTGTGAGAGGCCAGTTGGCCTGGGGCCAGTTTTAGTGCGCTGTGCCCCCGATTGGGGCACACTGTTTGTATGCCAATTATTTCCTAAGGTGTTCATGCTTGTGATGCCTACTGTAATGCCTATTGCGTAATGTATGATGCTAATGAGGTTTGGGCCTAATGTAGTTTTATGCGCAAGGTGATTTATGCATCCTATGTTTTACATTGCAGGTTCTCAGGCTTAGTTCCTAACTGTACCAGTAATTACTGGTTGTGCGCTACATTTACAATTGGTGATTTGGGATGGTTATGACAGTGGCCCCATTGGCCCTGTCGTGTGTAAATAGTCCCCTGTGAATATTGCCTAGTGCCAGTTGGCACACTGTATATTATGTGGTTATGTTTCTAATGTATTTGTGACAATACAAAGGCTATTTTTTATATAACCTTGTGTGGAGTTCCTTTTGTGGTGTGCCTAGTGTGTTGCTGCTGTGTGAGTGTGCTGCGCAAACGCTTTACACATTGCCTCCGGGATAAGCCTGACTGCTCGTGCCAAGCTACCAAGGGGGTGAGCAGGGGTTATCTTTGGCGTGTAACTCCCTTGCCCTGACTAGAGTGGTGGTCTCTGCCTGGCTTTGGCGCAAGCCTTAGCCAACCAGAGATCCCATTTCTAACATTGGTTGTCAGCGGTGAGGATTTGGACTTGCGTTTGCGCAGTACCACAGCGACAACTGGTTGCACTACAAACTCTACATTTAGATAATCACGTGTGTGGGGATTATTGTTTCTGGAGTTTTAGTTATTTAATTCTTCTCCTAAAAGTGTCATTGGTAAATTGTATACTCTTGCTTCAGCTCAGACACCGAGGTCTCCTGTGTTGCACGTGTCCCTGAGCGTCCTGCCAAAATGGAGTCTGCTTTTAATTTTTGTGGTCTGTTTAGATACAGCATGTGGGAGTTGGTGGACTTCTGTAAGGAGAGAGACATAGCAGTGAGTGGGTCAGACACCCAGTCAAAACTGAGGGACAACCTGATCCAATGGCAAAAGGATGAATGGGACTGTGAGCGCAATGAGGAGAAGAGGGCCCTGGCCGCACGCCAAGAGGGTGGTGGGTCTGAGGGGGTCCTGAGGAGTCTGAAGAGGAGGAAGAAAGTGACAGGACCGGGACGCCAGTAGATAGTGAGGACCCCATGGATAGGGAGTCCCTTGCTGGGTCCAGTGTCGGGGGCAGTGCCCCATCCCTTTCCCTGTCCCCAGAGGAGTGGGTGGATAGGAGGGAAGAAAGGGAGCATCAGCTGGCTTTGGAGAAGCTCAGGTTAGAGCATACCAAGGAGATAGCGCAGCTGAGTGTGGAGGAGAAAAAGCTAGAGACCGAGAGGGTCCTAGCACAGGAGAGGATGGCGGAGGCTGAGAGGGCCTTCACCAAGGAGAAATTAGCTCTTGGTACGTCCTCTGAGTGTAGTTTTAGTTGTCTGGATTCACCAGTGAGGGTGGGATCCAGTGGTGGCAGCAATATGGAGTCCAGTGCAGGAAGTCCCATTCCCAGTTCCCAAAGTATGGTACCTTGTTCCCGAGAAGAGGAGTACAGGTTGAAGTTCAGGGGCAGTAGGAAACGGTCTCACCAGTCTTGGGCGGATTTTTCGGATGAATGTAATGATGCACTGGCTGATTGGGTAACGGTTAACACGGAACAGGATTTTGAAGGACTGTTCGATCTGGTTATCAGAGAGCACCTGCTCAGTTGTTGTTTGCCGGGGTTGCGCCAACACCTGTTGGAGGGTGGGTTTTCTGATCTATGGGAGTTTACACGAGAGGCAGACCTCTGGGTGGAGGCCCAAGGTTCTGATGAGGCATTGGGGAGTGATTCCGAAAGTAATGGTTCAGGTATCTTCCAGTCCTGTATTGGGGAAGAGGTTCAGTGTAGCCCAGCTAGGTCCCAGTGTAGTGGGAGGGGTGTAGGGGCTCACGTCCTGTCTCAGTGGAGTAGGAGTGAGAGTGGGACTGAGTGTCCCCAGGTGCCCGAAACCCAGTCTCAGAACCTGGATGGTTTCTTCAGGGAACACCAGGTTGGGAGCCTAGGCTGTCCTGTTAGTCTATTTGAGGAGGATCTCCTAGTGTCTGGAGAACCTGGAGCGTCTGTAAATAGAGCTCCAGTGGTTCTGGTGTCTGGCAGTGCCGCTCCAGTTGGGAGGGTACAGAAGTCCGGATTGAGGGGTGAGAGGGGGATGTGTTCCCCAGTGGAAGAACCAGTGGGTCAGGGGCCAGCCAGAAGGGCTGAGTCTCCTAGAAGTGACCATGGTGACACCACTTCTGTCGTGGGGGATCTCTGCGCACTGTCAGATGGACAGGGGTCGGGAGGTCTGCGCCACGCAGACTGTCACGCAACACATGAGTCATGTGTTACCCTCGGGGGGCTGCTGTGTGCGCCCCGGAAGTCCTGGTGGGCCAGGCAAATGCTCAGCCGTGGGGTTCAGCCCCAAGGTTGGGAGGCCAGGTTCAGGATCCGCCTGATCTGGAGGAAAGGACATCTGTAATCAGTGTCCTGACCGGTTCATCTTCTAGGGGTACCGCTCCAGTTGGGAGGGTGCAGAACTCTGGAAGGGGGTGCAGAGGGAGGGAGTCCTCGCCTCTGACCCCGGTGCAACCTGAGGGTTTAGACCCTAGGTTGGGAGACCAGTTTTTGGAGAGAGGTCCTGAACTGGTGGGAGAGTTGTGTTCTGAGGGTGCTTCTCCCAGGAGGAGAGGGCGGAACCCTAGAAGGAGAGGTAGGGGAGGAGAGCCTCACCCGTGACTTCTGGTCCGCCTGAGGGTGCAGACCCTAGGCTGGAGGATCAGTGGCAGTCTAGACCTGCCCTGATGAGGGGAAGAGTGGAGAATGGCTACTATGTGCCAGGGGTTACTACCCCCACTCTGTGAATGGGCAAGGACCAGTGGCATCTGGGTGGCCTAGGGCCTGGTCCTGGCCGCGGACAGCTAGGGAGTACCAGTGGGGTAGCCCAGTTGGTCCAGACAGCTTTTTCAGAAGGAACCACATGGGTTCACCGTGGCGTAGAACAGGAGGGTGTCCCTGCAGTTGCGGGCCCGCGTCCGTGTTCTATCGCCCCAAGCAGGGAAGCCCATCACGGTGGTGATTGGTCTGCCCTGCGTTTTGGCTGGAAGGGGGTTGTGTTGGACTTGGCCCTTTTGGCAGGTTCACCCCTAAACTTTTTGCCTGTCTCCTAGCCTTTTTTCTGTGTAGTGTTGGTGGTTTTAGGCCTCTGCGCACTTTAGCACTGGGTCCCAGTGTAAAGTGCGTGCGCACTCTGAATGCGTGTGGTGAGATTGGCCTGCCCTCCCATAGGAATGCATGGGGGATATGTGTGTCCATGGTAATTCCTGGTGTGAGAGGAGGGCAGGGGCGAGTTTAGTATGTGCGAACTCGTGAGAATAAATGCTGCGCAATGGTGTGCGCAGATTTATTGTGACTAGTGGAGAAGTGCCACTTTTAGAAGTTGGCATTTATGTGTGCTCTGTGTCTGCCTGCCTGATGTGAATTGCATGTCTGGCTTTGTGAGTGACAGGGGCTGGGAGGTGTGTGTGGCTCCAGGAGGGGCAGGGTGAGTCAGCGCAGTGGTGAATAGGGAGATCTGCATCTAGATGGGAGGGAGGAGTTGCACCTGGGACCTGAATAGGGCTGGGCCTTCCCTCCACAATGCTGGCTCCACCCCCTGTGGTGCATCTGATGTCCCTAGCCTGTCCTGTGAAAGGAGAGAGGAGCTGAGCAAAACAAAGTGCTCCAAAGCTCCCCCAAACCAGTTCTAACTGGTATCCCCAGCCCTGTGCTGTGTCACAGAGGAAAATGTCCTATAAATGAAGGGGCTGTGACCCCATGATTGTTCAGTTCTGTTCTGTGCTTTCTGGTGCCTACTTGCGGCCGGCAGGCTGCCAGCCTGCCAGGAGGAACCGCCGCTGGGGATTGACCTGCTGCCCTGCTTGGCAGCGGGGGGTCTGCTGACCAAGGAGCCCCCAGCGTGCTGGCCTGCCTGCTGTTACTTTGCCCAGCTTTGCTTTTTGGGGTTCTGGACTGAGCGCCTCGCGGGTACTACGTTTTCCAGGTTGAGTGAGGAGTGCTGCTTTGCTGTACTCCAGTGCCCCTAAGGAAAGAGGCTCCTGCGTGCCCAAAGCGCTTCGTGGGCGATTCACAAATTGTGACCCCTGATGCCCTGAAAAGAGGAGGGGATCTTGCCCACTCAAAGCGCACCGTGCGCGCTGCCCATGGAAGCCAGAGAAGGGGGCTCCGGTGGCAGAAACGGCGAGAGCAGCCGCCTCGTGAAAACCGGAAGTCAGGCCAGTCCGGAGGAGCCTGACCAGAGGTGGGGCCAGCGGGAGCAACCAATCGCCCCAAGCGGCGGCAGGAAGTCAGGCAAGCTTATGCCTGCTTGTAGGCGGGGCTCCCGTGTGCCGGTGGGAGCCCCGCGAGTCGTGTCCTAAGGAAGCCGAGGTCGGCGGAGACTTTGCTCCGGGCGCATTACCAGGGGTGAAGAGCGGAGCCTCGCAGGCCCCTTTCTGCTGCTCTCTGCCTAATTCTGAGGGAGTGGCTCGACGGAGACCGGAGGAGTCCACGGAGAGCCCCGGTGAGTGGGGCTCAAATTGCACATTGTTGGTGCCAGTGCATTCTTGGAACACAGCTGCACTGCTGATTGCGGGCAGCTGCAGCGTGGGGGTGTTACCTCTGAGGAGTCCCGGTGAGAGGGGCTTGTGTGGCCCTGCAGGGCCGGTGTTCAATTTGCACACAGCTGCACCGCTGGGGCAATTTGGTTCCCTGAGTCCCGGAGTGGGACTTGAGAGGCACGGTAGTGCCAGTGCTTGTTTTCCCAGCTGCACCGCGAGAGCGCGGGCAGCTGCAACGAAGGGGCACTTTGAAGGCCAGAGGAGCCCCGGCGAGAGGGGCCGAGTGGAGCAGTGTGGACGCTCCCTGAAGCGGCACGGTGGTGCCGGTGCTGATTCCTTTTTGGGGGCAATTTGGTGATAGAAGTCCCTGAGTGGGGCTCCAGAGGCACCATAGGTGCCAGTGCTCATTTTGTTCGCCACAGCTGCACCGCGAGAGAGAGCGGGCAGCTGCAACTTGGGGACAGTTTCAGTTTCATTTTAAATTGCGAGTCCCAGATCGTGTTCACTTTCACAGCTGCCCAACAATTAGTGGGCAGCTGCCACGTTTAGGTTGTGCAACTGCGCACTTGGCTTTGCTGCTGTTGCAGCCCGGCCTGACATTCTGGACGTTGGGCATTTGAGCCCCTGTGAGAGGCCAGTTGGCCTGGGGCCAGTTTTAGTGCGTTGTGACCCCGATTGGGGCACACTGTTTGTATGCCAATTATTTCCTAAGGTGTTCATGCTTGTGATGCCTACTGTAATGCCTATTGCGTAATGTATGATGCTAATGAGGTTTGGGCCTAATGTAGTTTTATGCGCAAAGTGATTTATGCATCCTATGTTTTACATTGCAGGTTCTCAGGCTTAGTTCCTAACTGTACCAGTAATTACTGGTTGTGCGCTACATTTACAATTGGTGATTTGTGATGGTTATGACAGTGGCCCCATTGGCCCTGTCGTGTGTAAATAGTCCCCTGTGAATATTGCCTAGTGCCAGTTGGCACACTGTATATTATGTGGTTATGTTTCTAATGTATTTGTGACAATACAAAGGCTATTTTTTTATATAACCTTGTGTGGAGTTCCTTTTGTGGTGTGCCTAGTGTGTTGCTGCTGTGTGAGTGTGCTGCGCAAACGCTTTACACATTGCCTCCGGGATAAGCCTGACTGCTCGTGCCAAGCTACCAAGGGGGTGAGCAGGGGTTATCTTTGGCGTGTAACTCCCTTGCCCTGACTAGAGTGGTGGTCTCTGCCTGGCTTTGGCGCAAGCCTTAGCCAACCAGAGATCCCATTTCTAACATTGGTTGTCAGCGGTGAGGATTTGGACTTGCGTTTGCGCAGTACCACAGCGACAACTGGTTGCACTACAAACTCTACATTTAGATAATCACGTGTGTGGGGATTATTGTTTCTGGAGTTTTAGTTATTTAATTCTTCTCCTAAAAGTGTCATTGGTAAATTGTATACTCTTGCTTCAGCTCAGACACCGAGGTCTCCTGTGTTGCACGTGTCCCTGAGCGTCCTGCCAAAATGGAGTCTGCTTTTAATTTTTGTGGTCTGTTTAGATACAGCATGTGGGAGTTGGTGGACTTCTGTAAGGAGAGAGACATAGCAGTGAGTGGGTCAGACACCCAGTCAAAACTGAGGGACAACCTGATCCAATGGCAAAAGGATGAATGGGACTGTGAGCGCAATGAGGAGAAGAGGGCCCTGGCCGCACGCCAAGAGGGTGGTGGGTCTGAGGGGGTCCTGAGGAGTCTGAAGAGGAGGAAGAAAGTGACAGGACCGGGACGCCAGTAGATAGTGAGGACCCCATGGATAGGGAGTCCCTTGCTGGGTCCAGTGTCGGGGGCAGTGCCCCATCCCTTTCCCTGTCCCCAGAGGAGTGGGTGGATAGGAGGGAAGAAAGGGAGCATCAGCTGGCTTTGGAGAAGCTCAGGTTAGAGCATACCAAGGAGATAGCGCAGCTGAGTGTGGAGGAGAAAAAGCTAGAGACCGAGAGGGTCCTAGCACAGGAGAGGATGGCGGAGGCTGAGAGGGCCTTCACCAAGGAGAAATTAGCTCTTGGTACGTCCTCTGAGTGTAGTTTTAGTTGTCTGGATTCACCAGTGAGGGTGGGATCCAGTGGTGGCAACAATATGGAGTCCAGTGCAGGAAGTCCCATTCCCAGTTCCCAAAGTATGGTACCTTGTTCCCGAGAAGAGGAGTACAGGTTGAAGTTCAGGGGCAGTAGGAAACGGTCTCACCAGTCTTGGGCGGATTTTTCGGATGAATGTAATGATGCACTGGCTGATTGGGTAACGGTTAACACGGAACAGGATTTTGAAGGACTGTTCGATCTGGTTATCAGAGAGCACCTGCTCAGTTGTTGTTTGCCGGGGTTGCGCCAACACCTGTTGGAGGGTGGGTTTTCTGATCTATGGGAGTTTACACGAGAGGCAGACCTCTGGGTGGAGGCCCAAGGTTCTGATGAGGCATTGGGGAGTGATTCCGAAAGTAATGGTTCAGGTATCTTCCAGTCCTGTATTGGGGAAGAGGTTCAGTGTAGCCCAGCTAGGTCCCAGTGTAGTGGGAGGGGTGTAGGGGCTCACGTCCTGTCTCAGTGGAGTAGGAGTGAGAGTGGGACTGAGTGTCCCCAGGTGCCCGAAACCCAGTCTCAGAACCTGGATGGTTTCTTCAGGGAACACCAGGTTGGGAGCCTAGGCTGTCCTGTTAGTCTATTTGAGGAGGATCTCCTAGTGTCTGGAGAACCTGGAGCGTCTGTAAATAGAGCTCCAGTGGTTCTGGTGTCTGGCAGTGCCGCTCCAGTTGGGAGGGTACAGAAGTCCGGATTGAGGGGTGAGAGGGGGATGTGTTCCCCAGTGGAAGAACCAGTGGGTCAGGGGCCAGCCAGAAGGGCTGAGTCTCCTAGAAGTGACCATGGTGACACCACTTCTGTCGTGGGGGATCTCTGCGCACTGTCAGATGGACAGGGGTCGGGAGGTCTGCGCCACGCAGACTGTCACGCAACACATGAGTCATGTGTTACCCTCGGGGGCTGCTGTGTGCGCCCCGAAAGTCCTGGTGGGCCAGGCAAATGCTCAGCCGTGGGGTTCAGCCCCAAGGTTGGGAGGCCAGGTTCAGGATCCGCCTGATCTGGAGGAAAGGACATCTGTAATCAGTGTCCTGACCGGTTCATCTTCCAGGGGTACCGCTCCAGTTGGGAGGGTGCAGAACTCTGGAAGGGGGTGCAGAGGAGGGAGTCCTCGCCTCTGACCCCGGTGCAACCTGAGGGTTTAGACCCTAGGTTGGGAGACCAGTTTTTGGAGAGAGGTCCTGAACTGGTGGGAGAGTTGTGTTCTGAGGGTGCTTCTCCCAGGAGGAGAGGGCGGAACCCTAGAAGGAGAGGTAGGGGGAGGAGAGCCTCACCCGTGACTTCTGGTCCGCCTGAGGGTGCAGACCCTAGGCTGGAGGATCAGTGGCAGTCTAGACCTGGCCTGATGAGGGGAAGAGTGGAGAATGGCTACTATGTGCCAGGGGTTACTACCCCCACTCTGTGAATGGGCAAGGACCAGTGGCATCTGGGTGGCCTAGGGCCTGGTCCTGGCCGCGGACAGCTAGGGAGTACCAGTGGGGTAGCCCAGTTGGTCCAGACAGCTTTTTCAGAAGGAACCACATGGGTTCACCGTGGCGTAGAACAGGAGGGTGTCCCTGCAGTTGCGGGCCCGCGTCCGTGTTCTATCGCCCCAAGCAGGGAAGCCCATCACGGTGGTGATTGGTCTGCCCTGCGTTTTGGCTGGAAGGGGGTTGTGTTGGACTTGGCCCTTTTGGCAGGTTCACCCCTAAACTTTTTGCCTGTCTCCTAGCCTTTTTTCTGTGTAGTGTTGGTGGTTTTAGGCCTCTGCGCACTTTAGCACTGGGTCCCAGTGTAAAGTGCGTGCGCACTCTGAATGCGTGTGGTGAGATTGGCCTGCCCTCCCATAGGAATGCATGGGGGATATGTGTGTCCATGGTAATTCCTGGTGTGAGAGGAGGGCAGGGGCGAGTTTAGTATGTGCGAACTCGTGAGAATAAATGCTGCGCAATGGTGTGCGCAGATTTATTGTGACTAGTGGAGAAGTGCCACTTTTAGAAGTTGGCATTTATGTGTGCTCTGTGTCTGCCTGCCTGATGTGAATTGCATGTCTGGCTTTGTGAGTGACAGGGGCTGGGAGGTGTGTGTGGCTCCAGGAGGGGCAGGGTGAGTCAGCGCAGTGGTGAATAGGGAGATCTGCATCTAGATGGGAGGGAGGAGTTGCACCTGGGACCTGAATAGGGCTGGGCCTTCCCTCCACAATGCTGGCTCCACCCCCTGTGGTGCATCTGATGTCCCTAGCCTGTCCTGTGAAAGGAGAGAGGAGCTGAGCAAAACAAAGTGCTCCAAAGCTCCCCCAAACCAGTTCTAACTGGTATCCCCAGCCCTGTGCTGTGTCACAGAGGAAAATGTCCTATAAATGAAGGGGCTGTGACCCCATGATTGTTCAGTTCTGTTCTGTGCTTTCTGGTGCCTACTTGCGGCCGGCAGGCTGCCAGCCTGCCAGGAGGAACCGCCGCTGGGGATTGACCTGCTGCCCTGCTTGGCAGCGGGGGGTCTGCTGACCAAGGAGCCCCCAGCGTGCTGGCCTGCCTGCTGTTACTTTGCCCAGCTTTGCTTTTTGGGGTTCTGGACTGAGCGCCTCGCGGGTACTACGTTTTCCAGGTTGAGTGAGGAGTGCTGCTTTGCTGTACTCCAGTGCCCCTAAGGAAAGAGGCTCCTGCGTGCCCAAAGCGCTTCGTGGGCGATTCACAAATTGTGACCCCTGATGCCCTGAAAAGAGGAGGGGATCTTGCCCACTCAAAGCGCACCGTGCGCGCTGCCCATGGAAGCCAGAGAAGGGGGCTCCGGTGGCAGAAACGGCGAGAGCAGCCGCCTCGTGAAAACCGGAAGTCAGGCCAGTCCGGAGGAGCCTGACCAGAGGTGGGGCCAGCGGGAGCAACCAATCGCCCCAAGCGGCGGCAGGAAGTCAGGCAAGCTTATGCCTGCTTGTAGGCGGGGCTCCCGTGTGCCGGTGGGAGCCCCGCGAGTCGTGTCCTAAGGAAGCCGAGGTCGGCGGAGACTTTGCTCCGGGCGCATTACCAGGGGTGAAGAGCGGAGCCTCGCAGGCCCCTTTCTGCTGCTCTCTGCCTAATTCTGAGGGAGTGGCTCGACGGAGACCGGAGGAGTCCACGGAGAGCCCCGGTGAGTGGGGCTCAAATTGCACATTGTTGGTGCCAGTGCATTCTTGGAACACAGCTGCACTGCTGATTGCGGGCAGCTGCAGCGTGGGGGTGTTACCTCTGAGGAGTCCCGGTGAGAGGGGCTTGTGTGGCCCTGCAGGGCCGGTGTTCAATTTGCACACAGCTGCACCGCTGGGGCAATTTGGTTCTCTGAGTCCCGGAGTGGGACTTGAGAGGCACGGTAGTGCCAGTGCTTGTTTTCCCAGCTGCACCGCGAGAGCGCGGGCAGCTGCAACGAAGGGGGCACTTTGAAGGCCAGAGGAGCCCCGGCGAGAGGGGCCGAGTGGAGCAGTGTGGACGCTCCCTGAAGCGGCACGGTGGTGCCGGTGCTGATTCCTTTTTGGGGGCAATTTGGTGATAGAAGTCCCTGAGTGGGGCTCCAGAGGCACCATAGGTGCCAGTGCTCATTTTGTTCGCCACAGCTGCACCGCGAGAGAGAGCGGGCAGCTGCAACTTGGGGACAGTTTCAGTTTCATTTTAAATTGCGAGTCCCAGATCGTGTTCACTTTCACAGCTGCCCAACAATTAGTGGGCAGCTGCCACGTTTAGGTTGTGCAACTGCGCACTTGGCTTTGCTGCTGTTGCAGCCCGGCCTGACATTCTGGACGTTGGGCATTTGAGCCCCTGTGAGAGGCCAGTTGGCCTGGGGCCAGTTTTAGTGCGTTGTGACCCCGATTGGGGCACACTGTTTGTATGCCAATTATTTCCTAAGGTGTTCATGCTTGTGATGCCTACTGTAATGCCTATTGCGTAATGTATGATGCTAATGAGGTTTGGGCCTAATGTAGTTTTATGCGCAAAGTGATTTATGCATCCTATGTTTTACATTGCAGGTTCTCAGGCTTAGTTCCTAACTGTACCAGTAATTACTGGTTGTGCGCTACATTTACAATTGGTGATTTGTGATGGTTATGACAGTGGCCCCATTGGCCCTGTCGTGTGTAAATAGTCCCCTGTGAATATTGCCTAGTGCCAGTTGGCACACTGTATATTATGTGGTTATGTTTCTAATGTATTTGTGACAATACAAAGGCTATTTTTTTATATAACCTTGTGTGGAGTTCCTTTTGTGGTGTGCCTAGTGTGTTGCTGCTGTGTGAGTGTGCTGCGCAAACGCTTTACACATTGCCTCCGGGATAAGCCTGACTGCTCGTGCCAAGCTACCAAGGGGGTGAGCAGGGGTTATCTTTGGCGTGTAACTCCCTTGCCCTGACTAGAGTGGTGGTCTCTGCCTGGCTTTGGCGCAAGCCTTAGCCAACCAGAGATCCCATTTCTAACATTGGTTGTCAGCGGTGAGGATTTGGACTTGCGTTTGCGCAGTACCACAGCGACAACTGGTTGCACTACAAACTCTACATTTAGATAATCACGTGTGTGGGGATTATTGTTTCTGGAGTTTTAGTTATTTAATTCTTCTCCTAAAAGTGTCATTGGTAAATTGTATACTCTTGCTTCAGCTCAGACACCGAGGTCTCCTGTGTTGCACGTGTCCCTGAGCGTCCTGCCAAAATGGAGTCTGCTTTTAATTTTTGTGGTCTGTTTAGATACAGCATGTGGGAGTTGGTGGACTTCTGTAAGGAGAGAGACATAGCAGTGAGTGGGTCAGACACCCAGTCAAAACTGAGGGACAACCTGATCCAATGGCAAAAGGATGAATGGGACTGTGAGCGCAATGAGGAGAAGAGGGCCCTGGCCGCACGCCAAGAGGGTGGTGGGTCTGAGGGGGTCCTGAGGAGTCTGAAGAGGAGGAAGAAAGTGACAGGACCGGGACGCCAGTAGATAGTGAGGACCCCATGGATAGGGAGTCCCTTGCTGGGTCCAGTGTCGGGGGCAGTGCCCCATCCCTTTCCCTGTCCCCAGAGGAGTGGGTGGATAGGAGGGAAGAAAGGGAGCATCAGCTGTCTTTGGAGAAGCTCAGGTTAGAGCATACCAAGGAGATAGCGCAGCTGAGTGTGGAGGAGAAAAAGCTAGAGACCGAGAGGGTCCTAGCACAAGAGAGGATGGCGGAGGCTGAGAGGGCCTTCACCAAGGAGAAATTAGCTCTTGGTACGTCCTCTGAGTGTAGTTTTAGTTGTCTGGATTCACCAGTGAGGGTGGGATCCAGTGGTGGCAGCAATATGGAGTCCAGTGCAGGAAGTCCCATTCCCAGTTCCCAAAGTATGGTACCTTGTTCCCGAGAAGAGGAGTACAGGTTGAAGTTCAGGGGCAGTAGGAAACTGTCTCACCAGTCTTGGGCGGATTTTTCGGATGAATGTAATGATGCACTGGCTGATTGGGTAACGGTTAACACGGAACAGGATTTTGAAGGACTGTTCGATCTGGTTATCAGAGAGCACCTGCTCAGTTGTTGTTTGCCGGGGTTGCGCCAACACCTGTTGGAGGGTGGGTTTTCTGATCTATGGGAGTTTACACGAGAGGCAGACCTCTGGGTGGAGGCCCAAGGTTCTGATGAGGCATTGGGGAGTGATTCCGAAAGTAATGGTTCAGGTATCTTCCAGTCCTTTATTGGGGAAGAGGTTCAGTGTAGCCCAGCTAGGTCCCAGTGTAGTGGGAGGGGTGTAGGGGCTCACGTCCTGTCTCAGTGGAGTAGGAGTGAGAGTGGGACTGAGTGTCCCCAGGTGCCCGAAACCCAGTCTCAGAACCTGGATGGTTTCTTCAGGGAACACCAGGTTGGGAGCCTAGGCTGTCCTGTTAGTCCATTTGAGGAGGATCTCCTAGTGTCTGGAGAACCTGGAGCGTCTGTAAATAGAGCTCCAGTGGTTCTGGTGTCTGGCAGTGCCGCTCCAGTTGGGAGGGTACAGAAGTCCGGATTGAGGGGTGAGAGGGGGATGTCTTCCCCAGTGGAAGAACCAGTGGGTCAGGGGCCAGCCAGAAGGGCTGAGTCTCCTAGAAGTGACCATGGTGACACCACTTCTGTCGTGGGGATCTCTGCGCACTGTCAGATGGACAGGGGTCGGGAGGTCTGCGCCACGCAGACTGTCACGCAACACATGAGTCATGTGTTACCCTCGGGGGGCTGTGTGCGCCCCGGAAGTCCTGGTGTGCCAGGCAAATGCTCAGCCGTGGGGTTCAGCCCCAAGGTTGGGAGGCCAGGTTCAGGATCCGCCTGATCTGGAGGAAAGGACATCTGTAATCAGTGTCCTGACCGGTTCATCTTCCAGGGGTACCGCTCCAGTTGGGAGGGTGCAGAACTCTGGAAGGGGGTGCAGAGGGAGGGAGTCCTCGCCTCTGACCCCGGTGCAACCTGAGGGTTTAGACCCTAGGTTGGGAGACCAGTTTTTGGAGAGAGGTCCTGAACTGGTGGGAGAGTTGTGTTCTGAGGGTGCTTCTCCCAGGAGGAGAGGGCGGAACCCTAGAAGGAGAGGTAGGGGAGGAGAGCCTCACCCGTGACTTCTGGTCCGCCTGAGGGTGCAGACCCTAGGCTGGAGGATCAGTGGCAGTCTAGACCTGCCCTGATGAGGGGAAGAGTGGAGAATGGCTACTATGTGCCAGGGGTTACTACCCCCCACTCTGTGAATGGGCAAGGACCAGTGGCATCTGGGTGGCCTAGGGCCTGGTCCTGGCCGCGGACAGCTAGGGAGTACCAGTGGGGTAGCCCAGTTGGTCCAGGCAGCTTTTTCAGAAGGAACCACATGGGTTCACCGTAGCGCAGAACAGGAGGGTGTCCCTGCAGTTGCGGGCCCGCGTCCGTGTTCTATCGCCCCAAGCAGGGAAGCCCATCACGGTGGTGATTGGTCTGCCCTGCGTTTTGGCTGGAAGGGGGTTGTGTTGGACTTGGCCCTTTTGGCAGGTTCACCCCTAAACTTTTTGCCTGTCTCCTAGCCTTTTTTCTGTGTAGTGTTGGTGGTTTTAGGCCTCTGCGCACTTTAGCACTGGGTCCCAGTGTAAAGTGTGTGCGCACTCTGAGTGCGTGTGGTGAGATTGGCCTGCCCTCCCATAGGAATGCATGGGGGATATGTGTGTCCATGGTAATTCCTGGTGTGAGAGGAGGGCAGGGGCGAGTTTAGTATGTGCGAACTCGTGAGAATAAATGCTGCGCAATGGTGTGCGCAGATTTATTGTGACTAGTGGAGAAGTGCCACTTTTAGAAGTTGGCATTTATGTGTGCTCTGTGTCTGCCTGCCTGATGTGAATTGCATGTCTGGCTTTGTGAGTGACAGGGGCTGGGAGGTGTGTGTGGCTCCAGGAGGGGCAGGGTGAGTCAGCGCAGTGGTGAATAGGGAGATCTGCATCTAGATGGGAGGGAGGAGTTGCACCTGGGACCTGAATAGGGCTGGGCCTTCCCTCCACAATGCTGGCTCCACCCCTGTGGTGCGTCTGATGTCCCTAGCCTGTCCTGTGAAAGGAGAGAGGAGCTGAGCAAAACAAAGTGCTCCAAAGCTCCCCCAAACCAGTTCTAACTGGTATCCCCAGCCCTGTGCTGTGTCACAGAGGAAAATGTCCTATAAATCAAGGGGCTGTGACCCCATGATTGTTCAGTTGTGTTCTGTGCTTTCTGGTGCCTACTTGCGGCCGGCAGGCTGCCAGCCTGCCAGGAGGAACCGCCGCTGGGGATTGACCTGCTGCCCTGCTTGGCTACGGGGGGGTCTGCTGACCAAGGAGCCCCCAGCGTGCTGGCCTGCCTGCTGTTACTTTGCCCAGCTTTGCTTTTTGGGGTTCTGGACTGAGCGCCTCGTGGGTACTACGTTTTCCAGGTTGAGTGAGGAGTGCTGCTTTGCTGTACTCCAGTGCCCCTAAGGAAAGAGGCTCCTGCGTGCCCAAAGCGCTTCGTGGGCGATTCACAAATTGTGACCCCTGATGCCCTGAAAGAGGAGGGGCTCTTGCCCACTCAAAGCGCACCGTGCGCGCTGCCCATGGAAGCCAGAGAAGGGGGCTCCGGTGGCAGAAACGGCGAGAGCAGCCGCCTCGTGAAAACCGGAAGTCAGGCCAGTCCGGAGGAGCCTGACCAGAGGTGGGGCCAGCGGGAGCAACCAATCGCCCCAAGCGGCGGCAGGAATTCAGGCAAGCTTATGCCTGCTTGTAGGCGGGGCTCCCGTGTGCCGGTGGGAGCCCCGCGAGTCGTGTCCTAAGGAAGCCGAGGTCGGCGGAGACTTTGCTCCGGGCGCATTACCAGGGGTGAAGAGCGGAGCCTCGCAGGCCCCTTTCTGCTGCTCTCTGCCTAATTCTGAGGGAGTGGCTCGACGGAGACCGGAGGAGTCCACGGAGAGCCCCGGTGAGTGGGGCTCAAATTGCACATTGTTGGTGCCAGTGCTTTCTTGGAACACAGCTGCACTGCTGATTGCGGGCAGCTGCAGCGTGGGGGTGTTACCTCTGAGGAGTCCCGGTGAGAGGGGCTTGTGTGGCCCTGCAGGGCCGGTGTTCAATTTGCACACAGCTGCACCGCTGGGGCAATTTGGTTCCCTGAGTCCCGGAGTGGGACTTGAGAGGCACGGTAGTGCCAGTGCTTGTTTTCCCAGCTGCACCGCGAGAGCGCGGGCAGCTGCAACGAAGGGGCACTTTGAAGGCCAGAGGAGCCCCGGCGAGAGGGGCCGAGTGGAGCAGTGTGGACGCTCCCTGAAGCGGCACGGTGGTGCCGGTGCTGATTCCTTTTTGGGGGCAATTTGGTGATAGAAGTCCCTGAGTGGGGCTCCAGAGGCACCATAGGTGCCAGTGCTCATTTTGTTCGCCACAGCTGCACCGCGAGAGAGAGCGGGCAGCTGCAACTTGGGGACAGTTTCAGTTTCATTTTAAATTGCGAGTCCCAGATCGTGTTCACTTTCACAGCTGCCCAACAATTAGTGGGCAGCTGCCACGTTTAGGTTGTGCAACTGCGCACTTGGCTTTGCTGCTGTTGCAGCCCGGCCTGACATTCTGGACGTTGGGCATTTGAGCCCCTGTGAGAGGCCAGTTGGCCTGGGGCCAGTTTTAGTTCGTTGTGCCCCCGATTGGGGCACACTGTTTGTATGCCAATTATTTCCTAAGGTGTTCATGCTTGTGATGCCTACTGTAATGCCTATTGCGTAATGTATGATGCTAATGAGGTTTGGGCCTAATGTAGTTTTATGCGCAAGGTGATTTATGCATCCTATGTTTTACATTGCAGGTTCTCAGGCTTAGTTCCTAACTGTACCAGTAATTACTGGTTGTGCGCTACATTTACAATTGGTGATTTGTGATGGTTATGACAGTGGCCCCATTGGCCCTGTCGTGTGTAAATAGTCCCCTGTGAATATTGCCTAGTGCCAGTTGGCACACTGTATATTATGTGGTTATGTTTCTAATGTATTTGTGACAATACAAAGGCTATTTTTTTATATAACCTTGTGTGGAGTTCCTTTTGTGGTGTGCCTAGTGTGTTGCTGCTGTGTGAGTGTGCTGCGCAAACGCTTTACACATTGCCTCCGGGATAAGCCTGACTGCTCGTGCCAAGCTACCAAGGGGGTGAGCAGGGGTTATCTTTGGCGTGTAACTCCCTTGCCCTGACTAGAGTGGTGGTCTCTGCCTGGCTTTGGCGCAAGCCTTAGCCAACCAGAGATCCCATTTCTAACAATAGCTTTTACTTAAATAGCACCCTGCCATATGGGCTACCTAGGGACGACGTTAGGGGTAACTTATATGTAATAAAAGGTGAGTTTAAGTCTTGGCAATGGCTTTTAAATTCCCAGTCGACATGGCAGTGCAACACTGCATTCAGGCTGAAATGGCAGGCCTGAGACATGTCTTAGGGTACTACTCAAGGAGGTGGCACAATAAGTGCTGCAGGCTCCCTGGTAGCATTTAATGTAAAGGCCCTGAGTATACGGTATACCACTCTAGAAGGGACTTACACATAAATTAATATGTCAATTGGGTATAAACCAATTTGACCATGTTTTAGGGAGAGAGCACAAGCACTTATGCACTGGTTAGTGTGGTAAAGTGTCCAGAGTCCTAAGGCCAACAAAACGAACTCAGCAAAAAGTAGGAGGAGGAAGACAAAAGGTTTGGGGGCGATCCTGCAGAAAGGGCCATTTCCAACAACACCCTACTTTGCACATATGCTTATTGGATGAAGATGAAGATTCTGAATGCCAGTATTGGGTAGGCATGAGTATACCAGATAGTCAACGACTGGAATGGACACGCTGAGTGAACTGTCTGTTGGATTAAGGCATTTATTGTAAAGAAGGCATTGATTGTCTGGGCATGAAAGCTGAAGTTTGACATTCTCCACCAGAAGTGAGTTTTTTCCAAGTAGACTACGGATTAAACAGCTACCGACATTCTGTGACTTTCTCCTCTTTGGAAAGGGGTAATTAATAGGTGAGCATGGACACTGACTTTTCAACACAAATTAAGCATCCACCTATCTGCCCATTTGTCCCCTGGTTCCTCTGTGTGCACCTGACTGCTGTGTGTCTGTGTACGCCTGCTTTTCGTTGCCTGACTTGTGTGTTGTGTGAACTGAAGGTGTGCTGTTACGTGTGAGCTTCTATTTGTTGCTCTGTTTGCATATCACACACATATACACACTTTGATGAAGAAATGCAAACATATAAGACTATGCAACAGGCCTACTCCATCTATGCTCCCAGGATCTGGACTGACATTCCCATATCCATCAGGACTGTCCCAACCCTGCTCCAATTTAGGAAAGAGCTGAAGACACATTTCTTTAAAGAACACTACATTATGATGCAAGAACAGTCCAGTTTTGCTGTTACAAACCAGCCGCCCATCTAATTAAACAAATTCTGTGTCATTGCCTTCCACGCAGTACAGCGCTCCCCTTCCTTTTTGCTAGGTTTACTATATATAAATATCACATGGGTACCTGTAGATCTGTTGGTGTATGTGTTGTGGCGGCTACTTGTCTTTGGATCTCTGTATAAGGGTACACAAAAGTATGTATCTGTAGCAGCTACAACAGTTTTTTCCTGTACTATCAGATTTTTTGCTTAGCTAGATCACGTGAGAAAGTATGCCTGTGCATTTTTGTCCAATTTTGCTCCACGTATTTCAAGCTTAAAATTCCCACCAGAGCTGGCTTCCATTAATATCAAAAGGCAGCAGGTGCTCCAAGCTGACCCCAGCCTCAGTGTAACTTTCCAAATGCACCCGAGGGAAGCTCTAACCTTTTGCTAATGCCACAATGGGTTTTTCCCTCGCCTCATCACTCAAACCTGCTGGTTGGCTGCAGGCCCTCCTGGCAAACAGTGGCTGTTGCATCAGCCAGAATCTTTCATCCACACTCTGGCAGTTCACAAGTTCATAATTAAATTCTTCTGATTAAGCTGGCATTTTTCAAAACTACTCTCGAAAACTGAGTTTTCATAGATATGAGAAATGTGTCAACTGCTGTACAGAGGGGTTAGGGAAAATTCTGTATAAATGCAAAAGTGGCATTTCATTTTATGTTATATGCTAAACTTAAGACGCCCATAGCCATATGGGAGCTCAGCAAACATAATGACCAATCTCCTTCTAGATGGTGCTTGGAAGAGTGTTCCACAGTAAGCTGCTTGGTAAACGATGATCCTGCATCTATGAACAAAGTACTTAATAGTCAGAGGTGATTGCCAATGGTCTCCCAAGGAAATAATGGTGGAGGCCATGACTGGGGATTTACGTATCTGCATATATAGGGCCTGTTTTACAAAGGTAAACGTACACTTTTGTGTAAGGTTACTATTTTTTTGGTATTCACAAACTACAAGTTAAAATTTACTACTAAAAATGTTATGACTGCGAAGACTCCGCACTCGTGGATTAAACTCGTAGTCTGTGAACACTTAAAAAATATTAAACTTACTTATGTTTACCTTTCTGAATAAGGCCCATCCTGTGGACACTTGCCATCAGCACCTAAGCAAACACGTGAATGCGGTATCACTGTGAGGCATTCTGCATATCACACAGGCCTGTTATACATTGGTCAATACCAATGCTGCATACTGCTGGAAGTTAAAGCTGTATCTTGCATGGTGATTGGCCAATGCTTGGCAGGGCCCATCCTGCCCCCTGTGCTGTGGCTCACAACAGAGGCGCTCTTACCTGCCGCCTCAGGGAGGCAATCGCCAGCACCCCCCGCTCTTCAATTGGCTGCCGCAGGGCCTCAAGCACGGGGACCGCCACGGGCGGCCAAAGGGCTAGCTACGTCATTGGCTCACAATGCCGGAAGCATGCTGCCTGCTAGGTAAGACGTTGCTGTCCCTGCTATTCCTTTCTGGCTGCACCAGCGTTTTGAGTGGGATGAAAAAGGGAGCCTCTAAAAGGGGAGTAGGAATCCTTTCTGAGATGAGTGGCCCACGTAATGAAGGGCGTGGCTTAAAACATACGAACTAAAAACCCTGTGCCTCACAGTATGCCACCTGACCAGTATTTGGATGCCTCTGTGAGTTCTCTGTTAATGCAGCTAGACATATTACACAACAAACATATTCCTAAAACAATCCAGACCTATTGGCTTTGCCAATACTTGTTAGCAGTATCAGAAAAATAGTAACACCAATGACTTTCCTATAATTAAAATTGAAAATACTTTAATTCTGATTTGACTATGACTGTGAATAAAAACATTAAATGTCAGTGGAAAGAGTAGTGGTCTTCAGAGTGTCTCCCCTTCACACCCCTTTCCTCTGCAGTCTCTCACTCTGTAAGTCACGTATGCCCCTATTCTCCTCACATCTTTCCAACTCCTCCATCTGCATATCTCACACATCATCTCCTTCCACCTCACCACTGCCTTTTCACTCCGTCCTTTTGCATGTACTTCCAAGCGCCCAATTCCCTTCACCATGCCCCTTCTCTATCACTCTCTTGGCACATACATGATCATGGCTTTGTGTATTCTGCAGAGAGGCCAAAAATTGGATGAACATGTATTATGACCAGTGCTTAAAAAAAAGTGGCAGGGCCAAAGGTCCGTCTGAGAAAGTCACAGAAGCTGGCACCCTCACAGTTCCCGCCAGTGCTGCCGAATGCCAACGCCAGCATAACCTACTAACCATCACACTTATATAACTAACATTTTGGATTATTTCACATTACCTCAAACTGTAGGGATGCCTTATAAGTGCTAGTTTTATATATTATTTAAAGTATATTGAATAGTTAAACACTCAACTTCTCTATACAAACCTAGACAGACAGCGCGACTACAGAGAGGACGCTCATAAATAGGCACTGGTGTTTAGAAATATGTACCTATTATCAAGACCTACACGTATAGATTTGTCATCCTGCCTTGAGAGAAGCATTTGTGCTATTTTATGGACCCTCACACACCCTATTGATGTCATGCTTCATCATCGGGTCACAGCCTGGTCCCTAAAAGGTGTCAGATTGAATACTAAATCTACGCGTGTTGCTTGTGCTTGGTTTGGGTTGTTGTTCCCGAGGTTTGCTCCAGGTTAATATTCCTTCCTGTGTGACGGTCCTTAACAAAGGCCCAAAAAAGAGAGCAGACAAATTCACATTACAATGTGAAGTGGCCGAATGTTTCAGAAAAATTCACCTGAAAACTTTCTTTACAGTCACTAGGGACACCACAGAGGATACAAGACACTCTCTGAAAGAAAAATAGTTTGCAATCCTCCAACCAACACTATACCACCAGAGGTCATAACCTTTGAGCAAGCAGTTAACTAAAATGTGGAATATTTAAAATGTCAATGAAATTCAGTTTCATAACCCAACCTCCCAAGAACAAAAAGCTCTTTCTGACCTGCAATCCAGGGAAGATATAGTAATCAAGCCAGCTGACAAGGGAAGGGCAATAGTAATCAACGCTGTGGAAGACTATAGGGCAGCATGTGTGACTCTCGTCAGATAAGAGGAATTATAGAACCCTAAATTCAGGCTCAACAAGGCATTACAATTGGAAATTGGAAAGATAGTTAATGTTGGTGAACCTCAGGCTTCCCTCGCTCACTTTTCCATACAAGGCAGATATTTATCGTGCCTTACCACTTTAATGGTTTGCTAACTATCACTACCTAGCACTGAAGACACTAGGTGATACCCATGATGCTAAAGGGTCCTACGAGTGGGAGAAGTGAGCAGTCCGGGCAATGGGAGGTACCCTACTAGGGAACATTTTTGGGCCTTTACACTTTTTTTTACATATGAAATACTCACAGCTTTTCAATCTTAGAATGAGAACAAATAAAAGCAACTGATTGCTGAAGGCAGCGTTCAACAATCAGCTGCTCATGGCCAATGGAACTGGATCCAGTCTCAACGATGGTTCAATTTTATGTAGTTACTCACTTTAAGCTAGGGAGACAGTGGTTAACTTATTACGGGTGATCAAGTATTTCCTGTCCAAGAAGAAGGGATACAGTTGAGATCCTTGCCCTTTGTATATTTTACAGAATTTGCTCAGCGGGCCAGCTAAGCAGCATTGTCATAATCCATCTCAGGGCCACAAAGACATTGGTTGTAGCAACATAGTACCAAAAAGCATAAGACAAAACATGGAGTATGCAGATTTGAAGAAAATAAACACCCAAGTGACAGCTTTTATTTGAGGGGCCATAATGTGTGGTAGAACTGAATGTTTGGCATCATCAGTTTTCCCATGCTCTAAATGATAAATGCCAGCATAGGAAAGCTGCTCATGGAGACAGGTCAAGAAGAGGAATACCAAATAGGTGATAGGATTGATTCACCCAGTGTCCAGGCAAGAGATCAGGCAGGATCTGGCACCAACACAATAGTAGTGTCTCCCTGCTGCTCCAGAACTGCAGTAACCCAAACCGCTGGAAAAACAAAGCAGTTATGCTGGAAGTTTTTGATTAACTATTTTTGAAAAACAGGCTATGTGGCATGACAGTGTGGATGCCAGAAGGAGAAATACCGATGTGAGATCCTCAAACCACACTTCTGCAGCACATCTGTGGGGTGTTCAACACAGTTTAGATTTGGGGTTTCAAATAACTAGCAATAGTGAGTCCGACTTTTCCTACAAAAAGCCAAGAACAGGTCTACTATTGAAAATCTCAGAGTAAGCTTAGCTGTCTTCCAATATTTCTCCTTGCCTGGCTCCTTGCTGGAGTAAACATAAGCTCTAGGACTGTTCTGTAGTCTTTAGATGTGTCAATAGGAGCTGTGAAACAATCAAGTCTTACTGCAAGACCAAGGGCCTGGAATTACAGTCTCTGTAATATACAACGTATTTTGAAAATCACTGATTGAATCAAATCTCAAACATCACAAGCACAGCAATTGAATGAGTGTTGAGAGAGGGACTAGTCTCACCATAGCACAAACAACCCTCACTGTGCCATAGTGGGTTGGTATTGTGAAAATGTACAATAGTTGTCAGATATAGGGAATATTGGGGACTAGATAATTCTGTGTTTTAGCCTGTCCATTATCCACACCTAAATTTAGATGCTACCGCAGCTCATTCCTCATTTTTTTTGAACCCACCTCCTGACTAAGTCTTTTGTTGAGCAGCCTATGTGGCTATTCCAAAAATATGGTTTAAAAAATATCGATTTACACAAATATTGTAATAAGTATTTTGTATCTTTTTCAAAATATATTGTACATAATATCGCTTTTAATTATTTTGTTGTGTTTTATTAGTTTTTGTGTTATAAGTTGTTATTCTTTTGTATGTGAAATTATTTTATTTATAGTCAAGCCTTCCAAACGACAACATTTTTCCAACTGTATTTTTGGTTGTAAGGGCAATAGTAATTATGTCCTATCCAAAGTCCAACACTTTCCCTAATGTTGCTTAGGTTAGAGTGAGAATAGTAAATATGACCTCTCTAGAGTCCAACACTTTCCCTACTGTTGCTCCGGATGAAGTGGGTCTAATAAACCTGACCCCTTTAAAGTCCAACACTTCTACTGCTGCTTAGGTTGGAGTGGCAATAATAAATATGGCCCCTTCAAAGTCCAACACTCTCCCTAGAGTTGCTCTGGTTGGAGTACGAATAGTAAATCTGACCCCTCCAAAGTCCAACACTTTCCCTAATGTTGCTTAGGTTAGAGTGAGAATAGTAAATATGACCTCTCTAGAGTCCAACACTTTCCCTACTGTTGCTCCGGATGAAGTGGGTCTAATAAACCTGACCCCTTTAAAGTCCAACACTTCTACTGCTGCTTAGGTTGGAGTGGCAATAATAAATATGGCCCCTTCAAAGTCCAACACTCTCCCTAGAGTTGCTCTGGTTGGAGTGCGAATAGTAAACCTGACCCCTCCAAAGTATAACACTTTCCCTACTGTTGCTTACATTGCAGTGGGAATGGTAAATCCAACCCCTCTAAGTCAAATGTTTTAAAATTAAAATAATGTTTAATAGTTAAAATTCAATATGCTTAAGTATTTCATGATGATATTGTGATCTTCTATACTTTTGAAGTCAATATTTTTTACTTTACATACAAAGTATGTAAAGTCAATGTCTGTGTCTTCGATATTTTTTTGGTGATATTGTCACACAACCATCAAGATGATAGCTTAGAATTAAAAAACATTGCAGGGGGAATACCATAACTTCTTTTAAAATCTTCTGATTTTCCCATTGCTCTCAATATTATGTTGTTTGAATCACAAAAGTAAAACTACTACATTCATCTATTCATCAAGAAATTCACTTACAGGTGTCAGCAGAAGGGAGCCCTGTGTGTCTAGGCCTTTCAGCCTTTTTGATCTGGCTAATTACACTTTAGATATCTGCAAGAGAGTTTGTAGGAACAAGAAACAAAATACACAGAAAGGCCCTTTCTGTCAGCCCCTTCAGCCATTGCTTGAAGTAAGTGTCATTAAAATGTGGCATCAGCCATGAGCATTTCCTCCTCACCAGTCTCCGGGCACTTTATCGGTGGATTAGAGGGGAGGCGAGGCTAGCAGCCCAAGATGGTGGTCGCATAAGCGACGTGCTCTGGGCCCGGGGCGTCTAATCCGAGCAATCATCCGATATACCTGCCATCTCGAATGCCAGCCGGGATGCCAGATGACGCCTGAAACGGAAACATATTGAGAGTGGCCTCGATGAGTGGTGCCCGGCGATGCTGTTGACGGCCGAAGACTCGGAGATCTCCCGCACCGAGGCGGGCCTACGGCTGTTGGAGGGAACTGTGAGGCAGCGGACTTGCCTGAGGCCCCTCGCCGGGCTGGTGCTACCTCCTGGGCGTGCACACACACGCGAGGGCCCCGGATGTGGGCTTAGCTGAGCAATAGAGGGGGACGACTCCCGCAACGAGCACCAGAGGCCCCAGCCTGGTCGGGGGTGCTGACCGCCTCCCTCCATGACCCCCGTCTACCGGGAGTGGACACCGCGACCTGACTGCTGTGGGGGCGGCGGCCCCGAGGAGTGCCCGGGACTCCCCGGATCCCAATACTGCGCCGCACACTGCTCTGTTTGGAGCAATCCAGTTTTGATGCTGTGGACGGCTGGAGTCCTGGAGCTCTCCCGCAGCGAGGCGAGCCTACGGCTGTGGGTGCAAACTGTGGTGCAGCGGTCTTGCCTGTGGCCCCCCGCCGGGCTGGTACCATCCTTCTGGGCATGCAGGCAATCGCGAGGGCCCTGGATGCGGGCCTAGCTGATCACCAGAGGGCGAAGACTCCCGCAAGGAGCACTGGAGGCCCCGACTGTCCAGAGGTGCTGGCCGCCCTCCACCCCCCTGACCCCCGTCTACTGGGAGCTGACACTGCGGCCATCGGCGGAGGAGGCGACGGTCCTGAGGGGTGCCCGGGACTCCGCAACTCCCGATACTGCGCCCCCCCAAGGCTCTGGTTGGGGCAGCACAGGAGCCCCCACTGCAGTGTGGGACCTACAATACGGTCTGGGCGCCCTGAAGACCTTGCCGGTGAGTGCGACTGGCTGGTTCCCCTCTCCCCCAGAGAGCGGGCCCGCAGCTGTGTGTGGCGCTGTGCACTGGATGGGGGTGGACTGAGTGGCCCCCACGAGACATAATTTGGAGCCGTCTGGGCCCGATCCTTCCCTGTATCTACACCCTCCTCTCCCCTGCAGTGCGGCAGAGACGGGGGTGTTGAATCGTGCATGGTACTCCGGGGGCCTTGACATTGCGAACCTGGCAGCTTCGGCTGGAGCAGCCCAGGAGCCCCCTCTGCTATTTGTAGCCACTGGCACACCTTCAGTCCACAAAGGCCCCGGTAGTGAGCGCAGCTGATTCCTCCCCTCTCCCCCCCTGGGAACCAGACAGGGGAGGACTGAGAGGACCCACGAGTACCATTCCGGAGCCCTCCTGGGCCCTGCCTTTCCCTCCACCTCCACCCTCTTCTCCATTGTAACCAGGGCCTGGTAGGGTCCAGAGGGTTGGATCGAACGCTGTCTGAGTGGTTGGTGCATGCGGGGCGTGGGCTTGCCAGGGGGGACCCGTACCACGGAGTCTGAGATAGGCGGGAAGTGGTGGGAAGTGGGGGCCCCCCCACCTGGTGCTGGAGACGTGTACGGGGGTGACAAACTACATCCTATAACAGTCCAGGTGCTGGCGACGATGGGCAGAGGAAAGACAAAAACAGCGTGGGGGCCGGGAGGGCTGGATCTCGCTCGCCGCCCTTGGAAACCTCGTCTGTGCGCTCTCGACCAGCAGAAGATGGGGCCTCAACTACCCCTCCCACTTATAAACAGGACATGATCTTTCAGGAGATTCGGGACTCCAGATCTAAAATTGCACAGCAACTGGGCACTATCTCGGTGGAGCTTAACTTGCTAAAAGATCATAGAAAACTGGCTGATAAAGTTAAGTCATCTGAGCAGACGCTGGACACTGTAGTACCGCAGGTGAAAGACCATGACGAGCAAATACGACACATGCGCCAACAAATTGAATCCTTACAGGCCCATGCAGACGATGCGGAAGGGAGGGCCCGATGCAACAACCTCAGAATAGTGGGTCTCCCTGAGGGGTCGGAGGGCCCACACCCAACGAAATTCATTGAGGAGTGGCTCAAAACCAGTGTGGCCCCTACGGGCCTGTCTGCGCTTTTTACCCCCCATCGGGTACCCACGCGGTGGCCCATACCTGGTGCAAAACCAAGACCGATCCTGGCTAGGATTTTGAATTATAGGGACCGGGATCATTTGTTACAAGCAGCTCGTGACAATGGCCCGATACAGTTTGACAATGCGAAAATTTAAATTTTCTCTGATTACACTTTGGCAGTCCAACACAAACGCTTTTCATTTATGGAGGTCAAGGCTCGGGCCAGTGCAGCAGGACTCACATTTGTTCTTCTATTCCCAGCCAAGTTGAAAGTTATTCACAACCAACGCTCCTTCTTCTTTGACACGCCGGAGAGTGCATGGGACTGGCTGGAAAGGAATTTCCCGGAAACCTTGAACACCGAGCGGCCTGAAAGATCGCAACGGAAATCGCAGCGGCTTCCACGAAGACGGAGGAAAGGACCTAGGACACAGCACATCGACTGGTCCCCCTTCTCGAAAGGTGGTATTGGAGGGCAGACGAGAGGCCCTCTGGTCTGCATCTGCTCTGCGGACCCCCTGCCCGCCTATTAGCTCTAGTCCTTCAGAGGAGGTGTATTCTGACTCAGACTCGGGGGTAGCATAGCGTTGTTTCCCTCAGTGTGTACACAGCTAAGTAACGACCCGCTGGGCTGAGAATGGTTTATTTGGGATGGGAAGGGCTCCTCAGCTTTCAGGTACTGTATGCATGCCTTACGAAAAGAGCTAATCTGTTTCTTAGTGTTGATCCCCGGCTAGTGTACAATATTCCGTGACTGGGATACATACCGAGAGACAGTATGGTAAGGTCAATTGGAAAGTTCTGTGGCCCGGCCCGTCCTGGACTAATCCACCCTTTGGGAATGGTATATACATATCTCACATTAACAGCCTACCCTACAAGCGAAAGCACTTGTTTCCGTACAGTTTATCATGTTTTTGTTTAACATGCAGTTTGGTCGACCGAAGTTCAGTCCTTTGATCCAGTATTGGGACTATGTTATTTTGTTTGATTTGCTGCTAGTCTGTTTGCTAACATCCAGGGGTGTGGGGGTCTGGGGGGGGGGGGGTTGAAGATGCTCCGGTGTCATATAAATGATGTCTGTAGCTAAATCATACACTATCATCTCCTGGAATATACGGGGGATGGGCTCGATTCAAAAGCGGCATAGAATTGCAGCTCAGTTACATTGTCGTTGTACTCAAATAGTATACTTAATGGAGACACATTTAATATCTTCTGAAACCTGCAAGTTGCAGAGAAGATGGAGGGGTCAGCTTTATGCGGCTGCCTATTCTGCCTTTTCACGAGGGGCAGCAATCTGGTTACGTGCTGGGGTTCCTTTTTCTCTCAATGAGAGTAAAATAGACCACCAGGGTAGATATGTGTGTCGTGTAGTTCCTATAGCGCCCCTGCAGGACGTGCGCGTTTAGATAACAAACTGTGGGCTTGGTGGCAGACTGGCTCTGTGCACCCCCACCGCGTATGTTAGCCTGTTTTGCATTAGCTAGCTCACAGTGCCACTAGAATCTCCTCTTATCGGGGAGAGATTAGTTTCTGGCAACCTTAGATCATGACAACCCTGATCCCTCAGAATCGTGGAAACAATCCAGTGGGAGGGTAACACACAGCTACCTGAATTACCTTTACACAATATGATAGAGCCGGTTGCTTATCATACACCGGCTCTGCAGGATGTAATCCATGTGGTGTATTCACTTCGGGATGAAATAGGGACCATGAGGGCATTGATTGAGAACCTAACTACTATGGTTAGGCTCTTGTCACAGGGAGGGGTTCCAAGTGTAGATTGTGCAACCTATGGAGTTGTTATTCCCCCTCCATCTAGCCAACCTACTGTTCAGGTAAAAGCATCTGCCTCCCAAAACAATGTCGGTCAATCTAAAGCCACCCACTTGTTTAGTGAGGTGGTCAAGCAGAAAAGGTTTTCACCATCGCTCCCTACCACAGATAATGTTCCTCCTATTATTTTAAACACTCCCATTTCCGAAATGCGGAAACACCATTAAGGCACTCATTGCACGATAGGAGAACTAATACTTCTATACCCACACACAAACAGTATAGCATTCAGGAAGGGAGAGGGGACCAAATCACTGCCAAGGCATATAATACCCATAGAATATATATGGTGAATGTTCCGAAGTTAGATCCTAGCAAAAGTATGGAAAGTGTAGATTCACTCACCAACAAGGCGATCCACTGGATACGACATGTTAGGGGGTGTCGCTCTGTGATCAGGGAAGAAATCGCCAAGGCGCGTAGGCTCACCTCCCACACTAATCGCTGGGATTGTATTGAACTAACTTTACAGAGGGAGGAATTGGATGAAAAATTATGCGCCCTTGAATTCAGAACCTGCTCTCCCGATTCTTCATCTATCCAGCTAAGGAGGCTCCCGCCTACTCTCCAGCCCAGTTACCATCTAGGGCAACCCCTTGCGGGAAGGATGGGTAGCTCTACACTAGAATGCAACGATTGACTGGAGGGAGAGCCCAGTCTACACTTTAGTAGGGTTGGCAACGTAACAGTCCCCAAGGGTAGCCAATCAGTTGTGAACTTTAACTGTACTAATAGGCCTGTAAAGTCTATCCAAATCTTATCCCCGCTTACATACCAACTAGCGTGTCAACGTGAGTCCAGTCATATTCCCGCAGAGAACCCAAACAAATCATCGTATATTTGCCATACTTCCACAAGGGGTGCATTGATATCATGGAATATTGCAGGGATGAGCTCAAAAATCATGTCTCCGGAATGGCTTGCTTTCATTAATTGTTTCGATATTTGTCTCTTCCGACATGGCTCTTGACATCACAACATTGTGCAGGTTTTCTAAACTATCATGTTCCAGCGGTGAAAGGAGCAAAAGGTTGCCCCTCAGGTGGTTTGACTATATGGGTTCGACAAGAAATAGATATCAGCATTAAGGAACTTTCCTCCAAGAGCAATGATATCCAGGTGCTAAGGCTAAAGCTAGGCCCGCTAGAGAAAGTTGATATCTATAACATTTATGTGAGGGGAACTAGAGGGGGTAAGTCTCAAGTTGTAGTGGCTTTGGACGACCTACTCGGGCTATACTTAATGGACACCAATGTTATTATAGCGGGTGATTTCAATGCAACCTTTGAGCCACTTGCTACTGATGAATGGCACCTCACTGATGAAGAAGATGCTCAGTGGGGAATCCCGAAACTGGAACTTGATACAGTAAAGAAATGGACGGAGGAGGTGATGCAGCGCGTACAATAAAACTATTCTCCTCCTAGGTCACTTATCGGTCATCCAGGGGCAAACTATATTTTCTTACATCCACATGACAATGGGGCCCATAAACATCGCCTATCACACACACACATACACCTGGATTTCCTTTATACCTTTACGAAATTCTGTACTCCTAGGAGAAACATGAGAATTTAATGGAAAACACCATTTATGTACCGCTGGAAGGAGCCGGGATATTTTATTACCTTAACCTATTGCTTTCTTTTAGTTATTTCTTAAGATATTCCTGCTCATTGTTTTGTCGATGAATCATTCATGTAAGAAATTAGTTCATAGTGATTAAGACCAGCTAAATCACAATAACCAATTACTGGTGTCACAATCATTTAGTAAAATAACCACTGAGTCGTTTGATTTAAAGAATCTTAAATTTTTATATAATTTTAAAACATGAGGAAAATTTAGACTTTTTATTCAATTATTCATTCATTGTTAATTCAAATATTTATTACGCAAAATCAATTTTATTGCAGAAAGGAAATTTTATCATGAAGCAGAACCCTAATTACCTGCCTATCTTCCCTAATTTAGCCTAAGGATTTCTAACCTAAGTTTATGAATTAAAAATATCTTGATTCTCATACTCAACTGAAAAATAAGACTGCAACAGAAACTTCAGCTCGTCAGCATCAGCTACCTGCAACCCGTCTCATCTAACAGTCTTTCAGCATCTCCCGCTCAGTAAATGGATCGATCAGGACCACCAAGCACTGGAAGCCACCAACATCAACACGACTGACTGCGACTCTCCAACTCCGACCGTGACTGTGAACCCCTCCCACTAAGAGTAGGCCCTCTTATACCCTAATTCTAACTTTGCTAACTAATTGTTGCAACATTAATAACACGCTTTCCTTTCATTGGTCCATTCATTTCATCTATTCTTTCTTTAATCAAGTTCTCTCGGATCCAACTGGTCCTTGGAATGTATATGATCACTTCCTTTCTCACAGTTCAAGACATGTTTCCATCCGCTTAGATCAGTACATTTGTAACTTCTTTCGATACATTCGAGAACTCTGCAGGCATTGTCCTTTCTCTTAAAATGGTTTCCCACGGTTCCTTGCTGATCACCACGGCACACTATCAGTTCAATTAGGTCACATCAGCCTTGACCATTCTCGCATCCTAGCCTCTCAGCAACATCACGAGGTTAGCTTTTCTCCAACTTTCTCCCTTGTCACGTGTTTCCCCGCACTTGCGCACTTCATTAACCGGCAGCCATTTTATATCGCCACTCGTTTATACTTAGAAGCACTATTTTAAAATAAACAAAACATAATTAAAATAGAGAAACATAGCCTTTTCGTTTCCCTCCCGTCATCTACGTACCCCAATTAGTTATTACCTAGCAGAAAGCAACATTTAAGCTGTTCCTTACTTACCATCGCTATTGTTTTTGCAACGACACTTTTATATTCTATGAAGCACAAATCATGCATCTATTATAAAATTAGTACGCAATTATTTTTATGTTATAATTAGACACACAAACATTAGTTAATAGATTATTCAGCACATATACTTGCGTATTACCCTTCCCCCACGTACAGTGTTGATTAATACGTTTAAACAAACATTTTATTAATTATTTATAAAATTTGTTAGGGGTTAAAAATTTTTATTTTCTCTGCTCCATCAACTCCCCCCTTTGGTGATTTTTAAATCACCACATAAAACCCAAGTCATACTTCTTTTTCAGGCAGCATATGTCTTTCATCCTTTTGCTTTTTGTTAGTTACACATCTGTTTCCCTTTCATCTTGTCTTCTTGTCTCTTTATACATGCTTTCTTTCATTTTCTCTAACTCAATTTCACCCATTTCTCTCTCTCTCTCTTTCATTATTCTGTTATTTCTTATTATCTTATTTTGTCTTACTTTTCTTTTTATACACGTTATTACAATTTTCAACACCATGGCTAACAATATTACTACAGTTGCTATTATTATAACTTTCCCTATCATTAGTCTACTCATTCTGGTTAACCAATTTGCTACGGAAGAAAACCCTCTACCAAGTTTTCCCAAGACACTTTCAACCTCCAGTGGAACTAGTTCTTTGTGCAAATTTGTAATATTTGTAATATACTTTTGTATATTTTCACTTTTATCAGGAATGTAAGTGCAACAATGTTGGACTTTCAGCATTCCACAGACTCCACCCTCTTTTGCCAAAAGAATATCAAGGGCAAGCCGATTTTGCATCACCATAGCTCTCATGGCAACCATTTCGGTATTTACCATCAAGAACCCTCCCGCAGTATCTGTAGACAAACTATCTACTACTGTGGATAACTTCCGAATTTTAAATGCATTCAAAGATATTCCCACTGCTGGTATTAATGCTCCAAAATATCACCTACAATTTCTGAAAAACTTTCCCTCTTTCTACGTGTAAAGCTATTAATCATCTTGTATGTTCCTTTTTCTTCTCTGTCCATATGAAAGATTTTTGGAAAGACCAGGCCTACATAGCAAGTTCCATACCAATGGTCCGGTAACCTGTAATAAGCTCTATTCCCACAAATATAATAGATACCTGGAAATATTGGATCTTTTCCACCTTTGAATCCCCAACTTCCCAAAATTTGATAATTGTCATGGCAGATACTGGAACCTACAAAGTAATTGTCATAGACTGTCTTATTTCTCCTAATACACAACTTTCCTGTTTGCGGCCAACCTAATGTCATTGCTGCATTTATCTTTTCCCTTCATGATTTCCTTCCTCAAACGTCCATAGATGTGTTCCTTCCTCTTGTATTGCTTCTTTTGAAATTTCATTCTTCTTTCTTCAACCATTTCTAAAAATACCTTTTCTTCTTTCTTTAATTCACAGGTAAGGTTGTTCTTAGCTATTTCTTCTAAGGTTAATTTTCTATGTTCTAGAAAGAATTCTCCTAAAACTTTTGCTTGTTTTACTTTGTTAAGTTCTGGTACTACCGGAACGTTTGCAAAAATGTTATCTATATCAGTATAATAAGACTCTAATCTACCTGTTTTATAAAATAAACTTGCTATTACACTACAGGTTATTCCATAAGTTAGAGGTAGGTGATGATAAGTCACACCTTCTGACACTGATGCAGGCAACTGCATACAAACATAACAATCTCTCACATCCATTGTCTCTACATATTCGTACAACAATTTTGTAAAAACATTTTTAGAAAAGTCTGTTACTGACTTATCTTTATGTAATTCTGCACTACTTCTTAAAATAACTGGTTCTTTAATATTAGTTTCTTTTTCTGGTTTAGTATCATTCTTCGCTTCTATTACAGCTAAACTAATAGGAATTGTGATTGCTAAAACTATCCATACGGTCATTAATAAACCTGTACAAAAGCAGCACATTTTACACCATCTTTTTACAAACTCACATTTATCTCTTCTATCCCTAGTATTTTCCATTTTGCTTTTATCTTTTTGTTAAGTTTCAGAAAATTGTGTCACTACACCTCAGAAATGACTTAGATGCCACTCTGCTTTCAAAGAGTCTTTGCTTGGTACTTTCTTTTAATTCTCTCCAGAATTCTTTCGTTGTCACATCCGGTGATTTGTCATATCCAGTAAAATTGTCATGTCCGGCAGAAGCACTATGAGTCTTCACTTCAGGTTTGTTGCATCTCACCTTTACCCATTCGATTTCTTAGTCTCGGGTTCTCGTGAGTGTTTCCTTCTTCTTTGTAATCCGTCAGTGCGATATATAGCCACTCAGGTGACTTGTACTTTGCATTCACTTTCTTCGTTCTTTTAGACTTTTGCAGTCGTTTTCCACTTGGCTTTTCTTGTCCCTTTTGACTTGTTATTTCATTCACTTGTTCAGCACTTTTTTCTCCTGTTCTTATTATTCTATATCTCAATTTTCTTATATAGTTGCTGGGCCAATTATCTCCTTTTCTTGGCCTTTCGGCTTCACCTTCTTTTTCTTCTCTTTCTGATCTCCAATTTCTTTTTCTTGATTCAGTTTTTGTTTTCTCCTCTTCTCCACTCTCTTCAGATTCGGTTTCAACTTTTTCACTATTATCTCTTATTTTGAAGCTTATGATCTCGTCGTCCCTTACTGGTTGATCTGTTTTCTCCTTCTTGTGTTCCCTTATTACTGTCCCTCCTTGGTGTTCTTCCGATTTGGTGTTTTCCTCACTCTTTACTTCTAAATTTCCCTGTTCTTTTGTTTCTCTATCTGTCCCTATTGCTCCTCGGGGTTCTTCTTGATTCTCTAACTTTTCGTGTACTTCTTTCCCTGCTTCGTCTATTAATATTATTTCTGAAGGATTTCCACCATAACTTGTACTTTGTTGCTCATCTAGATCATTTTCTTGTTCATTTTCTTCTCTAATTGGTTTATAACCCCAAGTTCTCCTTCGAAATTCTTCACAGTTTGCAACTGAATCATCAGATCCTGAACTTGTGTCAGATATTTCCAGATGTCGACTTACAGGTCGATCTTCAGGTTCTGGAATTTCTGAATTTCTTCCTTCTTCTTCTTCCTCCTCTTCTTCTCTAGAGGTGCTCGCAGTTGGGGTTTCCAGATGTCGACTTTCAGGTCGATCTTCAAGTTCTGGCACCCTTTCTCTTAGTCCGTTATCCCAGTCGTTAAACTTTTATCCCACACTTCCAGACGTCGACTCACATGTCGATCAGTAGGTTCTTGAACTCTGATTGTGTGGCTGGCATGGGCCCAGTTCTTTACTCCTGCACACTTGACTGCAGTCGTTGTCACTAGGATTACCTGTCGTGGCTCGTCCCAGCGAGGAACTAGACAGTTTCTTCTCCTGTGGATTTTTATGCGGACCCAGTCTCCTGGATTCAAGTCGTGGGCTGGTTTTCTTTCAAGAGTGGTCGCATCCGGTCCAACCTGATGAAACACAGAACGCACCACATCAGCCAGTCCCTTGCAATAATCCAGTACTAGATCATCAGTTATAGTCAATAACTTGTTGACAGGTACTTGTGCTTGTCTCATTGCTCGTCCCATGATCATCTCATGAGGACTAAGTCCAGTTTTCTTTTCAGGGATGCTTCTGATGGTCATCAGAACAAGGGGCAGTGCATCTGGCCATTTGAGTCCTGTAGCTTGACACATTTTTCCTAATCTGTTCTTAATTGTTCCATTAATTTGCTCTACTACCCCAGAAGCCTCTGGTCTGTATGCACAATATAGTTTTTGTTTAATACTCAATGCTTCACAAATCAATTGGATCAACTCATTTTGAAAATGTGTTCCTCTATCTGTCTCAACCGTGACTGGAAAACCATACCTTGGAATGAACTCTCGCAGCATAAGTTTTGCTACCGTTGTTCCATCATTCCTTCTAGTGGGGTAGGCCTCCACCCAACGAGAAAACAAACAGACGACCACTAGAACATATTTTAGTCTGTTACAAGGGGGCATTTTGATAAAGTCCAATTGCATTCTAGTGAACGGACCTCCTTCTCGTCCTATTGTTCCTAGACTCACTATTGTCTTTCTTCCTGGATTAAACTGCTGACAAATAAGACATCTTTGACAAAGACTTTCAGCTATCGCTCTGAATTTTGGGTTATACCAGGTTTGTCTGAAAAGTCTGATCATTGCATCTCTCCCAATATGAGCTTGTCCATGGTACATCCGTGCCATGTCTGCAATCATGCTATCAGGCATAACTGGTCTTTCATCTCTGTATACCCACACACCATTATTTTCCTGTCTTCTACATCCTGCTTTTATCCAGTAATCTTTTTCCTCATCATTTGCAGCTTCCTGTAACTGTCTCACCTCATCCCATGTCTCGACAGTGTTAGTAAAAAGCAAAGGAGAAGAGATATGCTCCCTTTCTCTATTCTTATTTAGGAATACCATGTTCTCTGCACAATATCTGGCAATCTCGTCAGCATAATTATTTCCAACATCTATGTAATCTTCGTTTTTCTTATGTGCCTTGCACTTCACTACAGCTATTTGTTTAGGCAGCTGTATCGCCTCAAGCAGCTTTTTAACAAAATCTCCATTTCTAATAGGTGTTCCTGCAGACGTCAAGAAACCTCTTTGTGACCAAATCTGACCGAAGTCATGCACAATACCGAAACCATACTGGCTATCGGTCACAATCGTAACTCGCACATTTCTTCCCAATTTACATGCTTGAATCAAAGCAATCAGTTCCGCAACTTGTGCAGACCTTATTCCTTTCAGACAAGACGCTTCCATCACAGTTGCCACTGTGCACACTGCGTAAGCTGCGCTTAAAACTCCTTCTTTCGTTCTCAAACATGAGCCGTCCACAAACATGACATAATCTGATTCCTTTAACGGTTCATCTTTTATGTCAGCTCTTGGTTTTGTGCAATATTCCAGCACATTCAGACAATCATGATCTACTTCGTCTTGTTCAATTATACTCTCTTCATCTGGCAATGATGTTGAAGGATTCACATTCATGCATCTATCTATGGTCACATTTTCAGCACTCAAGATTACTTTTTCGTACTTAGTCAGCCGACTATGTGTCATGTACTGTGTTTTTGTTCTTGTCAAAAGAATTTCTACTGGGGGGGCGTGGCTAGCAGCCGATGCAAATGGCCGCAGCCTAGAGAGGCTCCGTGACCGAGGCGGCATATAATTAATCCGACAGGAGATCCGGCGGCAGCAAACACCAACGAAACGCGGACCTGGATGTCAGCAACGCCCGGGACCTGAAATTTGAGCCCCCGAGTGCCGAGCGGCTGACCTGGACGGGTGGCATCATAAGATCGGGACGCGGCCTGCGGAACTCGGCGGAGCCGGGACGTCGGGTGGAAGCGATCCCCGCCTGGCCCGGAGCGGAGACGGGTGCCGCGATCGCGCGTGCACAGGCATCGAGTGGCTTCACAGCGGCGGCCCGGTGGGCAAAACCCGGAAAGACCGCCTACAACACCGGTGAAACGCAAGTAAGGAGGAGCAGGGACAGGCTCGAAGAGGGTGCGAGAGGCGGCCCCCGGCGCAAGATGGCGAGCATGTAACGGCAAATCCGGACGCTACAACGGATTGGGAGGCATCGACCGCCACTGAACTGTGAGGCTGGGCAAGGGCACCACCGGGACTAACATACCCCCCGACGCACATGCGGATGTGAGGAGCGCTCGACCCCCACCTAACAGCTTACTGAGGGGACGAATAAGTTGGGAAGGCTCGGGGACCCCTGGAGAGCGGTGCAGGTGACGAGTGAGCAAGGGGCACTACACGGTATAGATACGGGCGCGCACGAGTGAAGTAAACAGACCCTACGGGGGTATTCTGCCTCAGATACGGCGAGGTGGTGGGAACAAGAACACTGACCACCCTCCCCTCCCTCCCCCATCGGGAACAGCACGCAAAACAGAATAAAATGGGGGGTAGAGGCCAGCGTGCGACGCAGCAACCCAAATTAGACAAGTATTCCTTCACTAAAGAAACGACGGATCATACTACACCGCAGGCAGGACGAGAGGACAAGCGGACGGTAGCTGCGCCGGCCGAGGTCACCCTGCACGACATTATGGCCTCCCTGACCCAGCTCCAGACCACGGTGGGGTCGATATCGACCGACACTACATTGCTGCAGGCGGACTTCCAGAAGATGGCCGGGCGCATCGCGGACGTAGAGACTACAACATCGGCCCTCTCAACAGATTCGGCCGAATTGCAGTGCCAGGTCAAAAAACTTGAAGCCGTAAATAAATTGATCATGGCCAAGCTGGACGACCAGGAGGGCCGCTCTAGACGGAATAATATCCGCATAATTGGGGTGCCCGAAAAGGCAGGGGGCCCCGCGCTAGACCTATTTGTGGAGGACCTCGTCAAAAATCAACTACAACCAAGAGGTCTATCCAGCTTCTTCTCCGTTGAAAGGGCCCATCGGGTCCCGGGGGGGAGGCCTCGACCGGGGGCCCCCCCGCGGCCCATACTTGCTCGACTTTTCAATTTCAGAGACCGAGATGCAATTCTCCAAACGGCGCGCATAACACCCCCGATCCGCGTTGAAAACTCACCGTGGCTTTCTTTCCGGATTATACAGCAGCAGTGACCAAGCAGCGCCGGAGCTTCTTGGAGGTCAAGAAAGAAATGAGGGCCCGCGAATTAAAGTACTCAATGCTATTCCCTGCAAAGCTACGAGTGGAGGCCGAGGGAAAGATTTGGTTTTTCACGACCCCGGATGAGGCATACGACTGGCTTGAGGGGTGGCGACGGGCTCCTGGAACAGGACGACCGGCCAAGAACCAACAGCAGAGACGACAGGAGCCAACCTGCCTGGCAGCGGACAAACCGGACCCGTCAGAGGAGTAGCGACAGGGTGATAGACATACTATGAACCCGGGGAATGAAGTGAGAGCGTCCAACCCTGGCGCTGGCCGACAGACCTGAAGCGCAACACACAGGAAACGGGCCCTGCCGGGTGCCGGGGGGGGAGGTAGGACACCGCCGCCCTGCACGGCCAGGCCTCCCGGGACTAATGCAGCTGCCGCATTCTGACTGTCAGCTGAGATGGCGTGCCGAGGTCATGGGGGACTCTCCCCCCTGCACGCAAGTACAAGTTCTGGGGACTAAGCACTCTGCAGAGTTTGGGGGGCGGGTAGTTTTAAGTCCGCCGAGCAGGGAAGCAGGGAGGGGGGTGGAGGGCGAGGGAATGTTTAACGTTGGGGATTGTTTTCTTTTACAGGTACGCTGGGGCATAAACGAATATATACTGGTACTGTGTGGGGGATGTGCACGGCAGTGCTCTTGTTGCTTATCCATTACTGACACTGAATACGCTACAAACAGAGGGTCGAGATAGCTCCCTGGAGACACCTCCTCTGACTGCAAACAAACAAAACCTACCTCTCTCGATCATATCCTGGAACGTCAACGGTCTTGGTGACGAGATAAAACGAGGGCTGGTCCTGCAGTACCTCAAGCGCAGGGCACCAGCGGTGGCCCTGATTCAGGAATCTCATTTGGTGGGCACGACATGTAAGGCCTTAGACCGATGGGGCTTTAAGATGGCGGTGCATTCTGAGTTCTCCTCTGGATCCCGGGGGGTGGGCATCCTTATAAATAAACGTTTTCCGCTAATCATAACGGGGACATGGTCGGATGCACAGGGATGTTTTGCAGCGGTGGCATGCCAATGGGAGGGAAGACCATACAATATAGTATCAGTGTACATACCACCGGCACTTCATCGGGCTACACTACCTGCCCTGGGCAGCTTCCTGCTTACACTCCCGCAAGGGGAATTGATAGTGGGGGGAGACTTCAATTCCACAGCAGATGACACCGTGGATCGACAACCCCCTGGGGGGCGTGGTGGGAATAACTCCCGGCTCACTGAATTTCTCAATGCATATGGCCTAGTGGACGCTTGGCGTTCACGATTTCCTCATGAACGACAGTACATTTCGATCAGGGGTGCATGATAGTCAGTCACGAATAGATTACATCCTCACTCTGGCAACGGGCTTAGAAAGAATAGTGGAGATAACTCACCTGCCCAGGGGCATATCAGATCACTCCCCGGTTTTGCTAAGATACGCATCACACACCCAAGGGCGCCGGCGCATTTTTCCGATATACCCTGGATTCTTGCAAATTCCTAAAATATGGAAAGGGCTACTCCAAACGACAAAACATTATTTCGAGGATAATAAGAGCTCGGTGACGTCCCCCTCAATGCTATGGGAGGCATACAAAACAGTACTGCGGGGACAAGCTATCTCACAGATCACGGGCCACAAATTGGAACAACGGCGCCACATAGAGGCACTGGAGAGGGAGGTGGAACAAACTGAAGCAATACACGTAGCGGGACCCACTGATGACACGACCCACAAGCTCGAACTAGCCAGGGAGGAATATAGGCGTTATCTTTGGGAGGAGGAGAAGGCCAGACAGACCAAAACACAGCACACCATTTATGAGGTTGGAGATAAGGCGGGCAAACTCATAGCATGGTTAGACAAGCGGGAGACTGAGGCTAGGTGGGTGGCGCAACTGCGACTGGAAAATGGGACTACCACGACGGATCCACAAGAAATAGTAGACGCATTGGCCCGCCATTATGAGTTAGTATACACACCGGAAGCTACAGCCACATTTGATGATAACCTAGCCTTCCTAAAAGATATCCAACTCCCGACACTCACTCCTGATGAACAACAAACACTGGAGGTAGACCTGTCAACAGAGGAATTGGCACAGGCAATAGGGGCGGTGAACTCGGGGAAGGCTATGGGGCCAAATGGGATACCAATAGAAATGTATAAAAAGGCAGCGAGACACCTAACACCACACCTGCTAGCAATGTACACGGACAGCCTAGACAAGGGGGAGCTCCCCAGAGACCAACGATTGGCAACAATAGTGGCAATACACAAACCAGACAAACCACTGCAGGATTGCACATCGTACCGGCCTATCTCATTGTTGAATACAGAGGCCAAAATACTGGCTAAAGCGCTGGCCACCAGACTCTTGCCCCATCTTACAAAACTGGTACACCCGGACCAATCGGGGTTTATGCCGGGCAGGAATACGGCGCTCAATCTGAGGCGCCTGCATGGCGTCCTGGCCCGTACATCGCACATAGCAGAGGACGCAGTTATCCTCTCTTTGGATGCACGTATGGCATTCGACAGGGTCGAATGGCCCTTCTTATTCGCAGTCCTCCGACGCCTGGGAGTTGGCCCTCGGTTCTGTGCCTGGGTCCAGCTGCTCTATACGAATCCCTTGGCACAAGTGGTAGTAAACGGCCGACTGTCGGCGGAGTTCCCCCTGGGCAGAGGGACGAGACAGGGATGTCCTTTGTCGCCGTTACTCTTTGCTCTGGTATTGGAGCCGCTGGCTACCTGGATACGGCAGTCACCTGTAATCAGGGGACTCAAATGGGAGGAGGGTTGGGAAGATCGCGTCTCCTTGTATGCAGACGACATACTGCTCTACATGGCCTCTCCGGCACGATCCATTAATTGTCTGCTGGATATTTGTGAGCGTTTGGTAAAGTGTCAGGATATACCATCAACTGGGGAAAATCGCTGTTATATGTCCTTCATGGGGCTCCCCCGCGGCTGCACAGAGGCTGCGAGCTACAGGTCACGAAGAGCGGGTTTAAATACTTAGGTCTACACATAACACCGCGGCCCGAGCAGTTCCGGGAACAAAATCTCATGGAGCCCCTGAGACGATTCAGGCGTGATGTGAAACACTGGCGTAACCTGCCACTCACATTACTGGGCAGAGCAGCCCTTTTTAAAATGAAGGCACTCCCCAGGTTCCTATACGCCCTACAAAATACGCCCTTCATGGTTCCCCCCAACTATTTCAAGGCAGTCGATGCCGAGGTTGGTAATCTCCTCTGGGACGGGAAACCCGCGCGAATTGCCAGACAAAAACTGGTAAGGAGCTGGTATGATGGAGGAATAGCCCTTCCAGATATAAAAATTTATTACTGGGCAGCGCAGCTCGCAGTGATAAACCAGTGGCTCCATGTCTCGCAGGGAGAGCCGGCTTTTCGCATGGATAGATATGTCCTCGGGAGGGGAGGAATCATGGGAGCACTCTATAACAAACAAGGAGGGCCCCTGCTCACAGGACCGACGGCAATCACAATACAAATATGGTGGGCAGCACAGAGAGCGCTGGGCTGGGAGGGAGTGCTGACACGGGCTACTCCACTATGGGAGACCCGACGTCTGGGCAAATTGGGAAACACTAAGGGCTTTAAGCAATGGGACCTCATTGGTATATCAACGATAGGCGATCTATGGAAAGGAGATAGAGTGATCCCATTCACCCAGCTCCGTGAAACACATGGGATGGCCCTTACGGAAACGTTCCGCTACATACAGGTTAGTCATGCACTGGCGAAAATACTCCCGCCCGACACTGAGCTCCCAGAGGCCTCACCATTAGAGGACAGACTCCTGACAGAGCACATGACGAAGAAGGCGATCTCGCAGACATACACCAAGATTGTAAACAACCAACCTGACCCCACAAAAACTCTTAGGGACAGATGGCAGGCCGACATCGGGGAATTAGATGAATCAGACTGGCAGGAGGCGTTGTCCTCTCCGAGAGAGGTGGCAATACCATCAAAATTAAAACTTGTGCAGCTTAAAATTCTACACCGAACATACTGCACACGAACCACGATGCATAAGATAGGGCATGCAGACACACCCCTCTGCTTACGGCGATGTGGGGGATTGGGCACTTTTCATCATATACTGTGGAGCTGTCCGGCGGTCCAATCCTACTGGGGGAGGTCATGAGCACTATTTCACGGGTGGGTGGAGTGGAGGTGAAGTCGGATCCCAAACTATGCCTTTTAAACATCTGGGAACCTACTGACCTCAACCAAAAGGGTCAAGACTGGGCGACGCTAGGCATGGCAATAGCCAAACGCAACATTGCCCAACAGTGGGGATCGAGACTGCCCCCGACGCACCGCCGTTGGTGCGGCGATATGGATAGAGCAATGGTGGCAGAGAAGGCAGTGTATACACGCAGGGGGTGCCCCAAAAAATGGTTGAAGATCTGGGAAAAGTGGAATACCTTTAGGGGAAACATCTGTACACCGCCTAGACTGGGGTCGATATCGGACGAGAGCGATTGACAAAGTGGGCAGGCCTGAGAACATTTGTATTGTAGGCAATGATGTATCATATACGAAGAGGAGGGAGGGGAGAATGGAGACAACATTAAAGAAGAGCATGACGTAACATGATGTAATATAATGGTTTAAATGCAAGTATTATATTGTTGTGCACTATCCACACACTGTGAACTGTTGTAAAAATAAGTACCAAGTTATAAAACAAAAATGAATAAAAAGAGTTTAAAAAAAAAAAAAATGAATTTCTACTGAATGGGGAACATATACTCTCAGTGGATACCCCATCACTATACCTTCACTTTGTTCCAGACTTACACAAGTAGCAGCAACTGCTTTCAGACATCCGGGCAACGCTTTCGCTATAGGATCTAAGACAGCTGAAAAATAAGCAATTGGTCTCTTCATTGTTCCATGTTTTTGTACCAGTACTGAAAACGCACATCCATCTCTTTCACTGCAGTACAGTTCAAAATCCTTATCATAATCAGGCATGCCTAAAGCAGTGGCCTCACACAATTTCTTTTTCAACTCTTTGAAAGATTTCATTTCTTCGTTATTTAACTCAAAAGGGTCTCTTACATCTTTCTTGGTCAATTTTTGTAATGGTTTAGCAATCAAGGAGAAACCACTTATCCATTGTCGACAATATCCAACCATTCCCAGAAACATTCTTACCTCTCTTTGCGTCATTGGTGCTCTCATTCCTTGAATCATTCTTACTCTTCCTGTCGCTATCTTTCGCACTCCTTTCTCTATTTTATGCCCTAAATATTGAACTTCTTTTTGGCAAAATTGCAACTTTGAAGGGGACACTTTATGTCCTCTTTTCTCTAGATGGTTCAGTAAAGCAATTGTATCACTTACACATGCTTCTTTTGTTTTCGATGCCACCAACAGGTCATCGATATACTGCACCATCACTGATTTTTCTGGCATTTTCAAATCTTCCAGAGATTTCTTTAAAATCTGATTAAAGATTGAGGGGCTTTCTGTATACCCCTGAGGAATTCGGCACCATGCCAAAATACGCTCTCCGAACCGGAAAGCTAATAATGGCTGGCTATCTGGATGCAAAGGAATAGAGAAAAATGCATGACACAAATCTATCACTGTGTACCACTCAGCTTCGTGTGGAATTTGATATAGAATTACTGCAGGGTTTGGCACTATTGGACAACAAGGCACAACTATTTTGTTGATCTTTCTCAAATCCTGTACTATTCTATATGTTCCGTTTGGCTTTTTCAGTCCCATTATAGGTGAATTACATGGACTGCTCATTATTTCTTTTAGAATTCCCTGTTCGATCATTTTATTTATTACAGGAGTTATTCCTTCAATTATTTCTGGAGTTAACTTGTACTGTGGCGTATTCGGGTAAGTTGTTCCTTCTTTTACTGTTATTTTTACTGGATCAACTTCTTTCATTAATCCAATATCTTCTCCTGTAAAATCCCACACATTTTCTTTCACTGCAATTTTTAGTTCTTCTGGAAGTTTTTCTGCATCAAATGCAGGAAACAAACCATTCATTTCAGGTTCCTGATTCATCAAAGTTACTTTATACAATACATCTTCGTCTGAGGTCTGAAATCCAATTCCATCTGGTGTACAATAAATTGTACAATTCATCTTGCACAAGAGGTCACGACCTAAAATATTTACAGGACTACAATCGCACACTACAAATCTATGCATTTTGCTAAAAGAACCAATTTTTACTTCCACTAATTCTGTAAGTGGTGTTTTAATCTGCTGATTTGCTACTCCTACCACTTGGATGTATTCACCTGAGAGAGGAAGGTTTGGAATTTCCACTGATCTAACAGTAGAACGGATAGCTCCAGTATCGACAAGGAATGTTACATTTGCACCATTCACTTCTCCATCCACAAAGGGACCAGACTGATCTACCTCTAGAGTTGCGCCAAGTACGCACTCTTTTCCCTCTCCTGGGCACCGTCATAAACTTTCATCCCACGTCTCATCCTCACTTTGTCGCAACCAATACTGAGAAATGTTGGCTGCTCGCGGCAACTGTGTTACCTGCTCTCCTCCGTAGAATCCTGTTTCTGTACTGTATCTTTGCTGGTTAACAGTGTTGGGAAGTGGTGGTTGCGGCACCTGACTTTGTTGAACAACTACCTCATTCTGCACCTGTGTAGTTAATGATTGATTTTCCGGATTAGGTTTAGGTGGGAACTTACACTCGTTTCTCCAATGCCCTAATTTTCCGCAATTATGACAGGGCCATTTCTTCTTTGCCTCTTCTAGACTCACTTGACCTTTCCCTTTACCTATGTTAGGTCGCGTTTCATTCTGTCCTGTTTCATTCCCACTATTATTATCCAATTGAGCTTCCTGTTTTTCTGCCACTTTCACCTGTGCCCACATTGCCTTCTCTTTCAATTTACGCTGTCTACTCTCAATATCATCACTGCAATACTTAGCATACCTCAATACCTCGTCTACTGTGCCATTCTGCCAATTAATCATATGCTGTTTAATCATTTCACTAATCTCTGGTTTCAACCCAAACACAAATCTGTACACAAAATGACTCATATCCTTTTCACTTAATTCCTCATATCCACTATACTGCTTGAAAACCAACAACAACCTCTCATAATAGGCGTGTACAGACTCCTTACTTTCCTGTGTAGTTCTATCGATTTTTACCCAATCTGTTTCTTTAGGAGGAATCTTATTTTTCAAAAAGGTAATCACCTTATCATACTTCTTTATTACCTCAGGACCTGGAGCTCATGTCTTAGGATCTCTTGGATATTCTGTAGTTGGCCAGTCAACTGTAATTTTACACTCTGACCATAAATCAGTTGGTACCACTATGTCAAATAATCCATCTAAATCTATCCACAACACTTTTGAAACCTTTACAAACCTCTCTACTTGTCGGTACCATTCAACTGGTTTCTCTCTTAGCTTCGGAAAGTCATTTGTGAATGACAGTATATCCTGCCTAGTCCAGGGAACATGCACATAACTACCACCTGGAGTTTCTCTCATAGGGTATTCTCTGGCAACAGGTTCTTTTTCAGTTATCATAAAAGCCAAAGAAGCTTTGTCTGTAGTTTTCTCATTCTTCTTTGTCCATCTAACCTTCCATCTGTCCACATCACCCCATTTTCTCAGTAACACAATTAACTCTTTTATCTGTGTCAGCCTTCCTGCCGTGTTCAAATTTTCAATATCTTTTTCACAAAAGTCTACTCTATAGGGTTTCTGCAATGTTTTCACTTTCGCAAAGTCTATTCCAATTTCACTGGCTACCTCTTCTAGTTTGTCATGTAAATTCTTTGCTCTCCATGTAATACTTTTGCACAGAAACATTATTTCATCATCCTGGTAATTTTTTATCTTTTCTGTACCAATCGTTCCTAGAATTAATTCTTCCATGTCAATTTTTAACCTAATTACATCTAATGGTTTTTCTTCTGGTTCTTTTATTTTAAATGCCTTCATCCACTCATTTAACTCATCAGGAGTCGGACCTATGGGTGTATTATTTAGTTCTATCCAATTACCACTCTTTTCAGGAGTCTCTGTTGCAGATTCTGTTACCATATGCATTTTCCTACCATTGCACTCATTCACAGTCAAATTTGTAGGTGGACTTGGTCTGTAAGTACTAGCCAAATTACTTGTACTTGCACTTGGTTCCATCCTTTCTTTTTCTCTCTGAAATTGTGAACTCATGGGAATCACTAAAGATCGTTCATCAATTTTCTGATTCTCAAAAACTGGTATTACTGGACCTATTGTTACAGGCACAGTAACTGCTTCCATATTTTTCGTTAATTCTCTAATCTTCTCAGTTAGTTCTTTTGTTGTCCTTGCTAATTCGCTTGCATTGTCGCTTTCTATTCCTTCATTTTGTGAAGTTCTCATTTGATCTGGTGACCTATTTATTTCAATTCTTTTTACCGGACTTTTATTTCGCATAGTCTCTATTAGTGGCGCATTTGGTGTCACCACTGTAGAACTCTGCTGATACGGAGGTGGATTTCTATTTAAAATATCTTCCAGCAATTCATCATCCATTTCGCTCTCATGCATATATTTCTCCCTCTCCATATGTTTCTTTTTCTCAGTACGTTTTCTCTTAGTCTCTTCCTCAACTGTAAAAGCCGGAAACAAACCTCCTGTCATGTTAGCACATCTCCATAGTTTTATTCTATCCTCATGATTTATTCCCCACATTCTTCCAGGCATAAACTCATGATCTCTTAAACCTCTGAATCTCTCTCGCTCATACATCTCATCCTCCCATTCTGTCAACGCTTCAAATTGTGTCGGTCTAGGTCTAGGTTCTAGATTTGTCATCTTTTCTCGCAAATTTCGCAAAACCGCTACACTAAATGAACCATTCTCAGGGAAAGCTAATGCGCCATCATTCTTCGTATACTTTGCCCAATTTTCCAACCATATGCATGTATGATATCCATATTTCAGCATCATATGTGAAGCTGCTGATTTCGGCGGAGGAATTACTTGTCCCTCTCTAGTCACCACCTTTTTGTCTTTCTTAAAGAAATTCTTTATTTTTGTCGTCCATGACGTTCTCTCCCTTTCATACTCGTAATACGGCATGTTTTCGATTTGTTTTTCTCTTCAAACCAGCACTGTTCCGTGTACGGAACTTCAACCAATTACAGCGCGACTCACACTAACGCACCAATCAGAACAATTCCCTTCGTCCGCGAACCAACCAATCCTAGCGCGGCACTTTTCTACGTCACTCTTGACTCTGTGTTCACGTGACTAGCGCACTATCCAATCCTAGCGCGGCACTGTCGATGTCCCTCCTGCTCTTTTACCCCTCCTTTACAAAAGTTTATCGGCAATTTTTCTTTTCACTGTTTTCTTCGTTAGTTACAACAATTAAAACAATTCCATAGTCTGATTCGCTAAACAAAAGTGCCAGCTTTGTCCTTTTACACAAGAATCCTGTATTTCCAGTAGGCAGCGCTTACCTCTACCCTACCACAGAATTATTAACTCTCGCCGATAAAGTAGCACTTCCCTCTACCTTACCCTTCTTTCAAGCAAACAATTAACTCGTTTCTCTGGGGATAAGACACATGTGGAGACTAGGCTCCTGCGAATTAAGGCCAAAGTTTCACAAGAAAACGTGATTTGCTATCTCAGTTATACACCTTTTGTACAGAAAATCCCTAACATAACACAACCTGTGTTATTACCAAAATGAATTCAGACCATGTACCAAATTCCATGTGACTTCTCTTGCCACACGTGTTCCACTTCCTACATCCCAGAAGCGTGAAAACTCACATATAACATAACACGACTCAACATATAGTATTAGTCATAATAAAAAATAATCAATAATCAATAATCACTAAACTAATCTATAGAAAACCATAACTCTGCTACCAAGAAATCTGATGCAGCGCGTACAATAAAACTATTCTCCTCCTAGGTCACTTATCGGTCATCCAGGGGCAAACTATATTTTCTTACATCCACATGACGATGGGGCCCATAAACATCGCCTATCACACACACACATACACCTGGATTTCCTTTATACCTTTACGAAATTCTGTACTCCTAGGAGAAACATGAGAATTTAATGGAAAACACCATTTATGTACCGCTGGAAGGAGCCGGGATATCTTATTACCTTAACCTATTGCTTTCTTTTAGTTATTTCTTAAGATATTCCTGCTCATTGTTTTGTCGATGAATCATTCATGTAAGAAATTAGTTCATAGTGATTAAGACCAGCTAAATCACAATAACCAATTACTGGTGTCACAATCATTTAGTAAAATAACCACTGAGTCGTTTGATTTAAAGAATCTTAAATTTTTATATAATTTTAAAACATGAGGAAAATTTAGACTTTTTATTCAATTATTCATTCATTGTTAATTCAAATATTTATTACACAAAATCAATTTTATTGCAGAAAGGAAATTTTATCATGAAGCAAAACCCTAATTACCTGCCTATCTTCCCTAATTTAGCCTAAGGATTTCTAACCTAAGTTTATGAATTAAAAATATCTTGATTCTCATACTCAACTGAAAAATAAGACTGCAACAGAAACTTCAGCTCGTCAGCATCAGCTACCTGCAACCCATCTCATCTAACAGTCTTTCAGCATCTCCCGCTCAGTAAATGGATCGATCAGGACCACCAAGCACTGGAAGCCACCAACATCAACACGACTCTGACTGCGACTCTCCAACTCCGACCGTGACTGTGAACCCCTCCCACTAAGAGTAGGCCCTCTTATACCCTAATTCTAACTTTGCTAACTAATTGTTGCAACATTAATAACACGCTTTCCTTTCATTGGTCCATTCATTTCATCTATTCTTTCTTTAATCAAGTTCTCTCGGATCCAACTGGTCCTTGGAATGTATATGATCACTTCCTTTCTCACAGTTCAAGACATGTTTCCATCCGCTTAGATCAGTACATTTGTAACTTCTTTCGATACATTCGAGAACTCTGCAGGCATTGTCCTTTCTCTTAAAATGGTTTCCCACGGTTCCTTGCTGATCACCACGGCACACTATCAGTTCAATTAGGTCACATCAGCCTTGACCATTCTCGCATCCTAGCCTCTCAGCAACATCACGAGGTTAGCTTTTCTCCAACTTTCTCCCTTGTCACGTGTTTCCCCGCACTTGTGCAATTCATTAACCGGCAGCCATTTTATATCGCCACTCGTTTATACTTAGAAGCACTATTTTAAAATAAACAAAACATAATTAAAATAGAGAAACATAGCCTTTTCGTTTCCCTCCCGTCATCTACGTACCCCAATTAGTTATTACCTAGCAGAAAGCAACATTTAAGCTGTTCCTTACTTACCATCGCTATTGTTTTTGCAACGACACTTTTATATTCTATGAAGCACAAATCATGCATTTATTATAAAATTAGTACGCAATTATTTTTATGTTATAATTAGACACACAAACATTAGTTAATAGATTATTCAGCACATATACTTGCGTATTACCCTTCCCCCACGTACAGTGTTGATTAATACGTTTAAACAAACATTTTATTAATTATTTATAAAATTTGTTAGGGGTTAAAAAAAATTATTTTCTCTGCTCCATCAGTGGTTATCCAGATTAATTCCATCTGTCTAGACAAGGGGCTAAGGGTGCTAAATGGTAGGATGCCGCAAGACAGACTGGGGGTGAATACATTTAATAATGGTTATAGCAAGAGCAGAATAGATTATATTCTTATGAGCTTGAAATTTTGGCATACAATCGATGACATGGTAGTAAGGGATCGTTCTGAAAGTGATCACAATCCCCTGTGTGTAACCTTTAGGATGTGGTGGCACGAACCTTTGCATGGTAGGGAGGCTGAATTGTATTCCCATGATGTAGCCCCGCCAATGATATGAGACGACTCAAATGGTTAAAATTAGCTGAAAATCCTGAGACCTTGGATAGTATTTCCAAGGATGTTGACAGTGCCCTACAAGAGATAGAGAATATTCTGTCCACTATTGTGAAATTGGAGTGCGTTATTCAGTTTCATGAAAGATTCTTTACGCGCATGAGAACTCATTTTTTCAAGCGCTGCACGCTAAAGAAACCAATAGTTCAGAAGCCTTGTCGCTGGTATTTCCTTAAACCAGAGGCAATGAAAAGTAATATAGTCCCCTCTGCCACACTCTGTGAGGATCTCTCGGTCTTCTTCCAGGAGAAGATCCAAGACGTCTATGCAGCTTTTCCTGAGACGGAACCATCTAACACGCCACTGCCTCGCCCCCTCCCGACTAAAACTTGGTCTGAATTTAGCCCCTTAGATTTGGCTACATCCCTCAAGCAGTTGGAAAAAACCAAATCCGGGTCCCCACTTGATCCTTGCCCGGCCAGGTTTTTTAAAATATTAGCACCACTGCTCAACCCTGCCTTAAACCAGCTCTGGAACACTGGCATTTATCCATCTAGTTGGAAAATCGCTGTTGTTCAACCAATCCTCAAAAAGGAGAATGCAGACCCTACAATACTGAAAAATTTTAGACCTATCTCCCTTCTGCCAGCACCTGCTAAGATTCTCGAAAAAGAAGTGCAAAAGCAATTATCCACATTCCTTGAATCCAATAAACTACTCCACGACACTCAGTCGGGATTCAGAGCAGGATACAGCATGGAGACAGCACTACTCGAAGTAGCAGAAACTGTCCGGGAGACAATGGATAAAGGGAACTGTGCAATGCTGGTGCTATTGGACCTGTCGGCAGCATTTGACACAGTGTCTCATAAGATCCTCTTAGACAGGCTTCAACAGTTGGGAGTGACGGGGACTACTTTAGCTTGGTTCAGCTCCATCCTAGAAGGCCGCTCCCAGAGAATCCGGCTGCATCCTTACACTTCCAACTCTCGCCCTTTGATCTGTGGAGTGCCTCAGGGTTCAGCCCTTAGCCCGACCCTTTTCAATGTCTACCTCGCCCCTCTGGCCCCTCTGGTAAAGCAACGCGGTGTTGATGTTATCTCATATGCTGATGACACGCAGCTCGTGTTTTCCTTCCAAGATCGCTCTGAGGTCGTATTTTCAAACTTTAGGCAGTGTCTCATGGACATCTCAGCATGGATGACAGCTAACTGCCTAAAACTGAACACAGATAAAACAGAGGTGCTATTCTTCAACCAGCCCTCACCCCCACTATCAGATCTCTGGTGGCCCGCAGAACTCAACCCCCCTCCTCTCCCAGTCTCGTCTGCTAGGAATCTGGGGTTCAAACTAGATACTTCCTTGTCATGTAAGACCCAGATAGGCCATGTTTCCTCGTCCTGCTTTTGGAAAATGAAGGCCCTTCGGAGATTCCTTTACTTCCTACCAATGGACTGTAGGAAAACAATAATCCATGCGGTGATTACATCACAGCTTGACCAAGCAAACAGTCTGTATATGGGGCTGCCAGCATACCTGCTCAGGAAACTGCAAACTGTGCAGAACGCGGCAGCCAGGCTTATTAGGAACATCCCACTAAGACATCACATATCCCCTCATTTGCGTAGTCTCCACTGGCTGCCTGTCAAGAGAAGAACTGAATTTAAGGCACTAACTCTTGCATATAGAGCACTCAATGATATTGGCCCGCAATACCTAAAGAAGAGAGTTCGCAAATACCATCAGTCTAGGACCCTAAGATCTAATCATCGTGAGTGCCTTGTCATCTCCCATTTTTCTAAGTCCAGAATAGGAGGACGGTCCTTTTCCGTCAAAACCGCGACCTTGTGGAACTCCATGCCTGATCACATCAGAAAAGCCAAATCGGAATTCACCTTCCGGAAGGCTTTGAAGACTTGGCTCTTCAGCCTCCCTTAGCAAACTAGGGCTCGACAACTCTAACTTGCCCTCACCTTCCACTGTATCCGCAAGCGCCGGGACACCCCCGATGGGGGTAGCTGAGCGCTATATAAGCTTAAATACATACATATAATAAGGAATGTAGGCAGGCAAGAGTTCGTCTTGGGAAGGCGATTATAGATGGAGAGCCTGTCCTGGTACGTACAGCTAGGCAGACATATAAGAGTTCCATGCACAAAGCTAAACGCTCCTGGGATGAGAAAAGATGGCAGGACCTCAAAGAAGCTAGCACCCAGAATAACAGCAAACTATTCTGGAGCATTATAAAATGGGACCGAGGGGGCCAACCTGAACAACCGCAAAATTATGTCATGCAGGAAGACTGGGTTAAACATTTTAAACCACAATATGCTTGATGTTTAATTAAGAAACACACGGAGGAACCCAACCACGTGTTGTATGTAAAGAAGGCTTTTAATATTAGTGATGTTGAGTAAGCTCTTGAAGCAGTGGTAGGTGGCAGAGCGCCTGGTCCAGATGGTGTTCCTGCCGATGTGTTCCTATATGATAAAGCAAGATGGGGTAGGTACATTGTGATGTTGGCCAATGCAGTTGCTCAAGGTGCCCCCATACCGGACTCCTGGAAAGGAGCCGAAATAATCCCCGTATATAAAAAAGGAGACAAATCATTGCCAGGGAATTACCGACCCATCAGCTTGATAGACTCGCTGCAAAAGATTGTGGGTAGGTTGATCCTTAACAAAATCCAGGATTGGATAGAAGAATACAGCATATTGTCCCCCCTGCAGGCTGGTTTCTGGGCATACACAAGCACCATCGACCAGGTGTTTCGTTTCATCCTATTACACTGGAAGATAGTGGTCCTGGGTAAAGGCAGTCTATATGCTGCCTTTGTTGACTTAAAGTCAGCATTCGATCTTGTTCCCCGTTCCAGCTTGTGGGCGACGCTGCAGGAAATGGGATTGTCTAATGAACTCCTTTCACTTATAAGGAGACTGCACGAAGACAATTATGCTAGAATTTGTGGGGCTCTCAGGGCATGGTTACCAGTCCGTTTCCCGTAGAGCGAGGAGTGCGCCAGGGTTGTGCTATGGCCCCCACCTTATTTTCGTTGTTTATCAACGGAATAGGTGATTGTATGTCATCCGTGAATACTGACGCCCCGATTTTAGCAGGTGTAAAAATCCCTATTTTAATGTTCGCGGACGACACATTGATAATTTCAAAGACCCCTAGTGGGCTCCAGCGAGCCCTGCTTATTTTTGAAGAGTTTTGCTCTGCTCGTGGTCTTGAAGTCAATGTATCGAAAACGAAATTTATGACTTTTAACCCACATAGAGTTTTTAAAGGTAGCATTTTAATGAATAATCGACCCTTGGAACAAGTTAGAGCATTCACATATTTGGGGGTAAACCTACAGAGTGACCTTAAGTGGAATCAGCAAATTGACTTGGTCACACTTAAGCACCGGCAACTGTCGGGAGCATTATACTTGGAGCACAAAAAGTCATTTACAAAACCAATTAGACCTGCGCTCCAGGTTTATGATATGAAAGTGGTCAGCTCAGCCCTTTATGGTGTAGAAATATGGGGGTTTGAGAACACGGCTAAACTTAGTGTATCAGAAAATAGATTCCTACGTAGTATTACCAATCTCCCCCAAAGTACGCCATTGTGTCCGTTACTTTATGATCTTGGTAGAAAGTCTTTATCTGATATTGCAAAATTACGGCCAGTGTTTTACTGGCGCAGGCTGTGGACAACGCCAGAATTGATGCCATATGCCGCGGGTTTTATGGACGTAATAAAATCTGATAATTTTCACAAAATAAGTTGGTTACGCGGAATTAGAGATGTCCTAGCAGGCATTGGTATGAAAATGCTCTGGGAGGATCCAACTACGGCTTGCTTTCCCTCAAAAAAGATCCTAAAAGAAAAGTATTGGGAGATGGTCACCTACAACACCTTGAAATCTAGTGAATCATCTTCATTGACAGGAACCTTTTTGGACTTTAAACATATCCCGAGCTTAGAACCATACTGGGACATTATAACAAAACCACTTGATAGGAAATTGTATTTCCAGTTGAGGGTGGGTTCGCTGCCCTTAAGATCCTTTACATCTAGGTGGTCCAATTCATGTGATAATAAGTGTCCTACTTGCTTGTCCCATAAAGAATCGGTTGCTCACATGCTATTTGTCTGCCCAGCCTATGTTGCCCCTCGTCAGGTTTGGCTGAGGCCTATATACAAATTGTTAGGTACTAGAAGGAGTGCGGAAGCTGAAAGAATTATACGCACTAGTACTTCATCTTCCATCCTTATAGCAGTTGCAAAATATCTTGGGTGGATGTGGGCAATAAGGTCGAAAATAATATCTCTATGAAATGTGTATGCCAACTGTAATCAGTTCGCTTATTGATCTAGTGATGCAAATATCTTTATTCACCAAAATGTATTTAGTTTTATGTTCAGCCCTAGGTTTAATTACCTAAGATGAAGTTTCTCTCACTGTGTTCCTCTGATCGTGAACTCTGTACAAGTTTATTGTTATTTGTATATATGGAGTTTTTCTAAAACAATGTTCCTTTTTATTGAAAGTTGTTATACATATTTACTTATATCTTCTCAAACAGGCTTATTTTATAAACCATGTACGACATTTTTATATAAATATTGAATACTTTTGTAATGTGCTTTTATGACTACATGTCGAATAAAGCTTGTTTGGATGGGATTGAAAACAATGTACTACTTTTCGCTCAGCCACTCGTGCTTACTTGTTCGGTTTGTCTCAGAGAGTTACACAGAATAAACAGTCTGGGCGTTTCAATAAGTATTTATTGAACAGTTGTTATTCTAGTGTAAAATATATGTGCTGCAGCAACCAGCAGACAATAGCAGAGATATATTATCAGCAGTACGATAAAAGTGAAAGGGTAGTACAGTTCTACCATGTTGCAAGAATCATGAATACATACATGAATATATGAAGTTATAAAAGTGTGCGTACTCCTACGATGCCTAACTAGATGTACCTAAGTGTACCTAGCATGTCTGTAGGTCTAAAAGCCTAAGAGCCAAGAATCCTTCTAGGATTTAGTCGAACCCCATTACCTGAATAGAGAGTGTGTGGGACCCCGTCCTGGTCTCGAGTTGGACACCCCGCAAGGGCAGTGTTAGACCGCTGTCAGCTGGAGCGACTGCATGCATGAGCCTCAGCGTCTCTGGTCAGTGTGTCAGCATGGAAGTCTCGGTTCCCTCTATCTTACCGTGGCAAGATGTGGTGTATTTATACCCTAAAGTGTCTCGTCCCTCAGTATGGTTTGTATTGGTCTTTGTTAGACATGAGGAAGACGTCAGGGGTGAACTTTGTACATACATATTATGCGGGAGATGTAGCTGGTGAATGCTCATGCATAATTTATGGGTACATTGTAGGCCTGTGTTCGGGAAAAACCCTGCAGTGTTCAAACCACAGACTAGATAACGTTCAACCCTCAGAGTTCGTTGTGTACTGTAGGGAACTAATGTAGGTGAAAGATCATGCCTATATTAGGGCATAGGAGATCATGACTATAATAGGGCGTAGACGATTATGACCCTAATAGGGCATATACGAGTATGACCATAATAGGGCATATACGATTATGATCATAAACGGTATATATGAACGTGTCTATATTAGGGCCTCTATACGAAACATAACATGTGTTGTTGCAGGGGGCTCTGGATGGAAAACAGGTGGTACACTGGGGTCCATTTATGCACCTAATACAGATCAGGAGGCCTTTCTATCCCGCCTGTCGCGTACCCTCTCAGACTGGACGCAATATCCATGGGTGCTGGGGAGAGATTTTAATGCGGTATTTGACTTAGAGTTGGACCGCTCTCATCCTCCTTTGTCGAAAACAGTAGCAATAGTGTAGGCCAAGAGCTTGGCTAGATGGGCAAACGGATGGGGCCTGCTGGATGTATGGAGACTACAACACGACGGTATGCGTGAATACTCCTATTATTCCCACCCACACTGCTTGCATACCCGACTGGACCACTTCCTATGCACACCGGGCCTATTTCCATCTATTACAAAGAGCACTTATTTAGGAAAAAACATTTCAGACCATAATCCAATAGAATTGATGCTTAACTGGGGCGGGATCCCCACACCAATTCCAACCTGGCGCTTACAGCCCTTGCTATTAGAGGACCCAGTGTTTAGAAGCACATTAGCAAATGCCATCACTACATTCTTTGCGGATGAGGGAGCGGCCACAACTACATCCATAGAGTGGGAAGCCCTCAAAGTGACGAATCAGGGGGGTTTCTATGGGGACGTTAGTGGGTGACAGACGGGAGGTAGCTCGAGGCATCACAGAGATGTAAGGGACACTGCAGGCGCTGGAGGTGGCGGCCCAGACGGGTGTAAAGGGAGTGGAGAAACTACAAGAGGCTAGAATAAAATATGCAGAGTTGCTGGAACGACTGCGAGTAATTGATCTGAATGCATATACCCTACGCACACACGCAGAGGCAGACATTATTAGCTCATCTGATACGACCACAACCCTCACCTACACCAATCCTGGCGGTACATGATAGACATCACACATTGGTTACCACCCAGGCAGAAATTAATAGCGCGTTCCAGGATTATTACATGGATCTCTATGAAGCCCCTACTGTCTCAGACACAAGTATCGAAGACTTAGCGGCCCCACTGACCTCCGCTGAGATCCGTGGTGCAATAAAGGGACTTGCTCACAACAAAACACTGGGCTCTGATGGGCTACCCGTCGAGTTCTATTCCACATTTACGCCACACCTAGTTCCCAAATTATTGCAACTATATAATACCTCGCTCAAAGAGGGCACCCTACCGCCCACAACCAGGGAGGCGATAGTGACATCCTTATTGAAACCCGACAAGCCCCAGGCAGACTTCGCTTCCTACAGGCCCCTCTCTATTCTCAACATAGAATATAAAATTCTCAGTAAAATCTTAGCAACAAGAGTACTCCCCCTTCTCCCCAGATTAATACACACAGATCAATGTGGTTTCATACCCAAGAGTAGCACCTCACTGAACATTTGCCGTTTCTATGCCCTATTGCTTGCAGCTCATGAGCACTCTCCACGAGCGGGTTGCCTTTCATTAGATATTCGTCAAGCATTTGACACCCTCAGCTGGTCATATATGCTGGCTGCGCTTGCCAAGTTTGGGATCCCTCCAGAATTCTGCCGATGGGTTATGTTACTCTATACCAAACCAACGGCACGAGCAAAAACAAGATCCAGCATTTCCCCCGCATATCACATTTATCGAGACACGTCAGGGCTGCCCCCTTTCGCCCTTACTGTTTGTGCTAGCCTTAGAGCCTCTAGCACAGCATTTACGCCGTGTAATGATGCCATATGGTATCCCGATCGGCTCGACAAATCACTCTGTGTCGCTCTATGCCGGAGATATGTTATTATATTTTAAAGACTTGCATATGGACATGCACCCTATAGCCTCACTGTTCGCACAGTTTGGGTAAATATCCGGCCTCCATCTCAACGCCTCAAAGTCGGTGGCGTACTCCTTTTACGATAATTACAACTTGCCCAGTCTGTAGTTCGGTCTGCTACAATTTAGGCCAATTACTTTTAAATATCTAGGAATCCATATCTATAGGACCACTACTGATACAATAGACGGAAATGTGGTTTGAACGCTTAACTCCCTAAAATCTCAGGTGGCGTTCTGGAACAGCCTGCCAGTAACGACAGCTGGCCGACTGGCTGCATCTAAGATGGTCATGCTACCCAGGCTCCTGTACCAGTTTGTACACCTTCCTGTGGCCCTTCCAGTGTGGATCTTCAAGGCACTTGACACATTACTAACGACATTGCTCTGGGGGCTGGGTCGACATAGATTAGCCCTTGCCAAAATGCAGCTGCTGAGCACTGAAGGAGGCATGGGGGCACCGGATTTTAAGGCATACTGCATAGTCGGGCAGTTGCAGTGGTTGGCATACTGGCTGGCTGGCCATAACTTGTTCAAAATTGGTTACTCTCCCGAGCGGCTAAGACCTGGATCATTACAAGCATTGCTATGCCCCTGTGCCGGATGGATGAGAGACCCCCCCCCCCCTTCCTTCTCCAAATAGCACTCCACTACTGGAAACTGGCACTGAAATATGCCAAAATACCCACCCCATATGCCCCAAACGTTCCACTTTGTGGCCTGCCAACACTTGCGGGGGATACTGTCAGCTGGTAGGTTACGGAGTTGGGCAGAGGCTGGACTCGAGACAGTGGGCGATTTATTCTTAGATGGAAACCTGATGCCCCATGATGAGTTTGTACGAGCTAATGCTGTACCAGATACGCTGTTCTTGACCCACGCTGCAATTACACGTTTTATAAGCCGGCACTGGTTGGTGGACCACAAGGAGCCCCCTACCTTCCAATTATTGCAGGCACTTCACATAATGGGCCACAGAAGCCATCTGGTTCGATGGTTATACCGGGACAACTGGGCGCTTCACTATTGTCCCTTCGCCAGAAGTGGGAAACTGCTATAGCCAGAGAATTCACTAACAGAGAATAGGCGTAGGTCCTAGAACATCCCAGGCGAGTCTCCCGCAATGTCTGACTTAAATCCATACAGCTACTAATCCTACACAGGGTTTACCTAACACCACGGGCGATACAAGCCATGTACCCGACTGCTTCCTCAGACTGCCCTGTGTGTTGCCGACCGGATGCTGACTTCATTCACATGATGTGGGCTTGTCCCTCACTGAAGGGGTTTTGGACTGAAATCACGCTGGGCCTCACCCAAATATCTGAGCGCTTCTCTTGGACTACTATCGAGGCCTGCCTCCTGGGTCTTTCCCCTGTCTTCAAAAAGACGGTAGTACTGCACCGCTTTACAGGGCTTTCCTTAATACTGGCCAAGAGGTTAATCACACGGCGCAACACGAGGGAACGTGGACAGAAGAAGTACCCAAATGGGCTACTGCCGAGAGGGAGGCGCTACAGCGCGAGGAGTACAGGGGACTTAGGAAAGGCCAATTTCAATTGAATGGGCCCAATTGGTAGAGCAGTTCAGAATAAATACTGCAGCTGATCCAGACGATTGAGGGAATGTCAGAGCCCCCCCCTTGTGTTCTCAGCCTGAGACCAAATGTCAAGATACATGTTAAAAAATGGGGGTCATTTGCTGATTTGTTCGTGTGCCTCTTCCCGACCTGGACCCTCTCATTTCCTTCCCATTCCCCCCACCTCCCCCCCACCACCCCCTACTGCTCTAGCTCCATCACCCCATAAGGATGTACTAAACAACTCAGGCGTTCAGACCATAGCGGCCTCTTTTTAGTGGTTCTGTTTCTGTGGGAGGAGGGAGGGGGGGGGGGGAGTTGGACTTATAAAAGTTAGTTACCTTAAATGTATATCCAGACAATTGTATGCAAGTATCTCATCATGCAGACTGATGCAAGAAGTATACTGCAATGACTAAATCTGATGACATATACATGTAACATAAAAATTGGAACACTTGTCTACGAAAAATGTTATAATGAAGATGTATCCACAGTCAGATGTAATGTGCATATACATAACTTGAAAATGAATAAAATGGGTGTTAAAAAAAACAAAAACAAAAACGGTGGATTAGAGGATAAATCTAACTGAAATCCCGTTCAGGCTGAAAACATGCATTTATGGGCAAAACAGGATTACAAGTGGCTTGTTTTTACCACACCTATAATAACTGGATGGCTTAAAAAACAGGCAAAGTTCCACCTGCCAAATGAAGGTAGAATATGTGGCCAGTAAATGGCCTGGTAATGGGCGCAGGGGGGACATGAGGAGATAGGTCCAGGGTTGGATTGGGATAACAAATAGTCCGGGGCACCCCAAATACAAAGGTGGCCCACATATGCAGATTGTACCTTTTCGCAAAACACTGCTTCATGGTTATTATAAAAAGAAGCAGGGGGGTTTCTCTAGTTACAGAGCTGCGCAGATTATATCTGCATATTACTGGATTCACGGGCCGCAGGGCCTCCCCCATCTGCACCTGGCTGCAGCCCCACAGACACTCCCACGCTCCCTTCTCACCACGGCCCAACGCAAGCTCCGCGTAATAGACCCTATAGGCACCATGTGTTACCTTCTCCAAAAAACGGCCACAGGACAACAAACTTCCCTATTGTACTCGCCAAAACTACCTGTAGAATGGTGTACCTGGCTATCACTGAGTGCCGATGGAGCTGTAGTGCGCGCATTAAAACAAGCAGGTATCCAAAACATGGGAGATTTTTTCCAAAATAGATGCCTAAAGCCCTGGAGTGAGATTATAAAATTAATACCGGAGACTACACTGAACGCCACATACAATTGTCACAGAGCACTCCAATTGCTGTGTACAGATACTGACAGAACAGAACCACACGAAATAGCTCCTTTAACTTACCTGCTACAGGCAACATCCCCAACTCATGGGATCTCTGTACTTTATCAACAGATACGACACAAGGATGATGCAACCAGTAGGAAAGCACAGCTAGAATGGCAAACAAACCTGGGGGTAACAATCACTGACAAACAATGGACACACTGCTGCTCAACCATAAAGACCATATCGCAAAACGGCAGGCACCGACTGGTGCATTTCAAATACCTCAACAGAGTATACTACACCCCAGCACGCTTACACAGATACGGCTTGCGCGAAGACAGCAGATGTATGAGATGCGGCGTAGAGGGTGCTGGGTTTGGACACAGGATGGAAGAGGTGAGGCAGAGGGTCGGAGTGCGCATAAATCAATACCGGACTGCAGTATGCTAGAGGCCATGGGATAGGTATTGAATTGTTAAATGTTCTCAAACTTCGCTTCACGGAGCCAAAAGAAGAGGGCATAAATGACTGTACGGGCGGAGGGAGGTGCTGGAAAAATGTGGCTATATAATTAATACTGCACAGAGGTTTGCTTGTGTCACAACAGATGTACTAATTCCTCTATGTCATATGTATACGACTGCACTAAGTATATTTGTCAAGCTTGCCAACAGCTCCAAATGTTTTATTTCTGGAAAATGAACAATAAAGTTAAAAAAAAAAAAAAAAAAAAAAGAAGAGGCATGTTTTCTTAACTTCACTGGGATAAAAATAAAATGCATATCTTGCCAGGACTCTTTGTGCACGGATTAGTTCACAATGGTGACCCAACCTGAATATAAGTGAGGCCTCTTCTGCTCAGGCCCCCTGCCCCTACTCAATCTGCATACATTAATGGGCTAGCCAAGCGAGGGACCGGGAATGACACCTCCACCCTGCTGGTTAAAGGGAGGTAATAGAGGCCCATCTGCCTCTGTAAAGGCCATTCAGGCCCCAACTGGGTCACTGGCAGCATCTGAACAGCACAGACACAGACCAAATCGGCTGCCATGCTGGCCCAAAAGCGGCCTACAGCTGCAACTCAGATACCGGCCATCGCCCATTGCCCGCCTTACCAATCCGACCTTGGATAGGTCTTGTAATTCCGCATCCTGCATGTTATTTCACATAATGCATAATAATGGTGGGGGTGACACTGCATGTAAACAGTAATTTCAGGTGTGTATTTATCACCAGACCATTTCTGTGCAACTTGTAACCTGAAGCTAGGTGGACAAGCTCATCCTTATTATTCATTTTATTTGAGCATTACAGTCTGCTCACATCTCAGATGAGTGACTGAGGTCCTGCCTACCAGCAATAAATGTGAGACGTACAGATGCAGCTTCTGTACCAATAAAAAGGACATTACACATTGCATTAAATATATGGGCAACAACAAAGGTTCGGCATCTCGCTGGCGTGTGCTATCTGCTCAGTGCTGGCCTGCATCCTCTGTGCACCCAATGCTAAGGGCTATTATCATGCACCCATATATAGAAAGATCCATTTTATTTTTAGAGATTACATACAATAGGGGTCTTCAACCTTTTCTGTTATGAGAGCTACTTGTGATCAATAAAAATCATTGCGAGCTACTAATATCATTAGTGTTGTATGACTTTATGTGGGTAATACATAACAGCTATAGCTTAAATGCCCATGGAACCAAGGTAATATTAGTAATAAACCTCTCCAATGCCACATGACTTATCACTCAAATATCAGCCTTAAATATATTTTGGAAATTCAACCATCAGCTTATCAGTTCTGGAAGTACACATTTTTGTTTCGAATGCACATTTTTAAATTTTGGTATAATGTAATAATTTGGTCAAACAAAAGCTTTTAATCTAATAGGCTGGAATGGGTACAGGAGAGCTAGTTCTAGGTACCTGAAGAGCTACCAGTAGTTTACAAGATACTGGTGGGAGAAGCCTGACGTACGCTAAGAAGGACCACCACCTAAACTCAAATCTTAGATTGGGTCTAGTGTTGAAGATGCGTGGTAAAGAATATATTATAAAAACATTTTCTAATACCTATGTAGTTATTCATTTTTACAACAATTCTATATGTTAATGTTAGAGCATTTATGATAATTGGAAAATAATGTTTATTTTAATGTGTTTAAGGTAACATCACTAGGACACAATTACAATACCTAGGCCTCAGCCTACTCACACTGTCATCCATTTTTAAGCTGCAGAAGAGAATTGTGCATTGATTGTTTTGTGAAAAAGCTTTCATATGGGCATGTTTTCTCTACTGTGTTCCTAAATGTTAGAAAAATAAGAGAAATAGTATACATTTGCCTGGCAATATTTTCCTTGTGTTGTATAACATGTATTTACTTATGTGCATTAAGAAGGAGTAAGGCAGGATGTTCATTGGCCTGTTCATTGTGTGAGTTTCTTATTGTTTGGTGTTGCAAAGTTATTTCCTTATGACCGAATGCTTTATTGTCTTATATTCAGGGGTTACACCCGGTTATGGTGGCCAGATAGGGCGTGGAAAACGCTTTTTAAATAAAGAAATTCTGACCACCTTACTTCAGTTCCTGCTGTTTATTTAGCAGATTAGGGACCAATAGAAATTCTTTATCTTGGTCCTGGCTATTTCATTGCCAATAGTCAAACATTGTTTAAGCTGGTTTTAAACATTCAAATGCATGACAAAACATAAAACGATACACTTGATATTTATAATTAATCAATACATAAGAGAAAGCAAATAGAAAGTATATAAATCACATAGATAAAACAGTACATTAGTCACATTACACCTACAATTTGTCAAGATTGATATCTTGTTGGAACTCTATACAAAAGAGCTACTGTATCGTTTTATGTTTTGTCATGCCTTTGAATGTTTAAAACAAGCTTAAACAATGTTTGACTATTGGCAATGAAATAGCCAGGACCAAGATAAAGGATTTCTATTGGTCCCTAATCTGCTAAATAAACAGCAGGAACTGAAGTAAGGTGGTCAGAATTTCTTTATTTAAAAAGCTTATGCTTAATTGTGCATGCAAAGTGGGCGTTCATAAATGTTTCTTGTTTCATGTATCATGTTTATATGAATGATGATTTGTTGTTATTCCTATCCTCTCACTCAACACCATGTTGGGAGTGAGCCTTTCAGGGTTTGAAAACAAATAAAATGTGTAGGGGTGGACGGTAAACTCCGCTCCGCCGGTGAGTTTGCAGAGTTTTGCCACTACGCGCGGAGTTCGGCAAAATAGTTTCAAATCGGTCTTGTCAATCATACTAATTTTAGGGATGTGATTGGCTTCTAAAGAAACCTACTTCCATATATCCAGTTCCATTGCATATGGCATTCGTTTGCTGGGCGGGAGGGATGCTCTGGGTTGTGCCAGTGCATTTTCTGGAGTGCAAGGCTGCGTGATGGGTTTGGACATGGAGCTTTCTAACGCCACAAGTTTCAGCGGTGCGTCAAGCTTTGTAAAGAGGTTCTGGAGAGAATGACTACACAAGCTATCACCAGGTACAAGGGCAGTTTTGAGTTCACTAAACTCAGTTTAGAGGAGGGCACTCCGTAACCCCATGCACAACTAAGAGGGCTGCCTACGTTCAAGTACACGGATAGGTGCATTTAAGGTTTACATACCTGTCATTTTAGACCCATTCCAAACCTTCCTAGACAGGCTACAGCTAATTGATAATAGTGTAGGTAGTGGTACACTACTTCTGCGACTCTCAGCGAGAGCACATTACCTCGGGGTAGCATCCCTGCACTGGCTTCCTATTCCTGAATAAATGAACTTCAAGGTGCTATGTCCAGCTCATAAATCTCTTGAATCTCCAAATCTCTTTTTTCAGTTTTATATAGTGCTTTTATCCTCCCAAGGTCTATCCTAGCAGTCCCATTCAGTAATACTAACAAGCCACTGCTTTTTTGAGCACCAAGAGTCCATTGCGTTTGTGTGTGAACTATGCCAATGGGGAGGGTCAGCTTGTCTATGAATGTCTTGGTGGGAAGAGACGCTTTGGCTCCGCTGACACCACATTTCTTGTTCACACACGATAGCGCGGTGCCCTTGGTTTTACATAGCTTTGTCCCGTTGAACCAGTTTAGAATTTCCTGGGAAATGGCTTTGAAGAGACGAGCAAGATCAGTGTGTGGTGCGCACAGTAAAGTTGTATGTAGTTTAACCAAAAATATGTTTTTCTTGCACAGTCTCCAAGCGAGTCATACCTACCTGGTTGAACAGAGGGTTAAGAAAGATGTTACATAGATTTGCCTGGGGAAGTACAATTGCTCCGACAGACCAGTGCAAAAACATAATTTGCACCGACTCTCATCTTTCCGCACCTGTTAGTGTTTTTCTTTTTTGACAGTTCATCTGTGCAAGTGTTGGCTTTGTAAACATCAGTTGGTGCAATGTTGGGGTAATGCAAAGGCACTGCTATGGCCTTAATCTATGTATGGAAAATGTCAGCTCAGTCTCCGAACGCCTTCTGTATATGCCCGCCCAGCTGTGCCTCCCCCCCCCCGATGCATCACATTACATTGCTTATTTAGAGCTTACGCTTGAAGGCGCCCAGTCATGTGCTTGATAATCAGCGCTGCTTCTAGAGATATTTATGGGGGTCCTTACATTTCATGTTTTCATTCGCCCACCTGCCATGATCTGAATACATCCTCAGTAAGTAAAAAATAACCTTATTGTCAACATCTGCAGGAGCGTGCTGCTTTCTGTAAGCACTCTGATGTTCTTATTCATGTGGGACGAGGTACAGAGTTATCTCCGGAATGGTAATGTCCACACTCTACAGCTCTTCGAACCCTTAAGCTGTTACCCTGCTTCTTAGAGCGACCGGTCTAGGCAGACGTGGAACAGAGTCATGCGACTGAGCGATCTGCCCAGGAACACATATGTTGCAAGAGGAGTCCAGCACGTGCATTCAAATGTGGTGGGGACTCTGAAAGCTTTCCATGCGCATCACACGAGAGGCTCAATAAAACGTATATGAATGTAAGCAGTGAAAAGTGTGCATGAACGCATGTTCATATAGCGCACGAGGCACCTTGTTTTGTTGGTCTGGCTAATATAATGATTTTGGCAACTGGGCATTTATTACATGCATTCCACCGGTGCAATGCAAGGGGATGGGGTTTACCACCTTGAGTGGGAAATTCTGCACAGGGCGACAAGACTCATTGCACATGCTTATATCGGAATTCACTTGTTTGTCGATCTGTCAAGGGAACCTTTTATAGGTGATGGAACTGCATATTGGGACCACAAACATGCTTTGTTATTCACAGGAAAATGAGCGCAGTGTTTTTGCGGATGGAACTGGCAGTTAATTAGGGGTGGGTGGAACTCTATTGAATATCGCAGAGTTTCTATGTAACTCTGCAGAAATCCGCAGAGTAAAACGATGCGAGTTCCGCCCACCCTTAAAAATGGGCCCATTTTGGGATGTGGGCCAGACTTTTCGCTTACTTTCTCTAAGATAGACTCCATGCTTGTCTGTCAGTTGAAGTTATACTGAGACTTTTGTTTGCTTTTGAACTGAATTGACCATTCACTCATTTGGAGGTAGACCATATATTGATCTCGTCACATTTGCATTTGATTGATTATTGATGCTGCTTATGAATAACTAACCATTTTGGCTTCTGTAATGATTCCTAATTTTAAATAAACCTTTACAGTTTTGACTTTGGATTGTGTCCAGTGAAGGTTTCTATTTTAATTCTAGGGCCACTGCCCTGTGGGACTCACACAACCGTGATCCTGCGTATCAACCTTTTTACTTTTTAGTTAAAGCATAGACAATAATGAATTAATACATGAACTTAAAACCTTTTTTATGTATTACTTGCAAATTCTTTGTACAATACCAGATAGTATAACGAATGTTAAACCTCTTTAGCGGTTAAGAGATGAAGAAAGTTAACACTGGAGGGTTTGAGTTCTATGTGTGGTAGGTGAGTTCTTGGGCTCAGGACTCTTGGTAGGAGTGGTGGAAGGTAAACTGCCACCCTTCCTCACTCACTTCATGTTTCTAGTCTGTCCATTGACCATCTAGTATTCAGTTCTGACAGTTTTGGGCTCTAATTGCCAGGATTGTTTGGTGCTGCCAAATGGCCCCAATCATCAGTATGAGCATGTGGAGTCGCATCTGGGGGATGATGAAGGTCCAGCAAGTTATGGCGATCAGCAAGACAAGCTGCCACTATTCCTCAAAGCGCACAGGGAAGGAAGAACTGGGACCATGGGACGAGAGGAGGGGCTCCCAGGCGGAGAGACTTGCATCTCAGGAAGAAAGGACAAGAATTGTGAAGGAAAAACAAGTGTCACTAAAATGGATAGCAGCGAACCAAGAAAGGGAGACTGGCACAGTGGGAAGGAGGGGCAGGTGCCCTGACTGGATAGATATGCACCTTCGGAAGATAAAATTGGTCATTCAAAATGAGAAGCAGGTGTTTAGTGTAGTGAAAGCAGGGGCAAATAACCCAGCGCTCTGGTAGGGACAGGGCTCTGGGCAGCTACAAGTGGCCCGGTGGTATTAGACGCAGGATTACAGGTTCTGCATGTCTGGGCCGGTAGCTACAGGTGTGGAAACACCGGACTTGGCAGATCCTTATCTGGTAAAAGTGGGGGCTGTGGCTTTTGGCAGAGGTCGAGCTTGACTCCCGCCTGTCCTTCTTCTGCAGAGCAGGGGAACAGATAACTCTACCCCTAGCATTATCCAGCCTTGTTGTGCTCTCTTCCCGTCCCACACACCCATCTACTAACCCAGAGCACTTCTTCCAGTGTTGGCCCTTGATTCGATCTAGAAGGGTGAATTTGATGTTGAAAAGTGCCCGGTATATGAACGTCTTCTTGTTACTCCCTATGGTGAGTGAAATAACTTGTGATGCTCATCAGTTGTGGAGGGATACCAGCCAGAATCCGAAAATCCAGCCCCCAATATCCACACCCCAAAAATCAGCGAACGCGTAATGAGATCCTGTGTCTGGTCTAAGTGATTGATCGAAATTATTTCATTGTGATTGATACAGCTAGTACATAATGTGAAACACACAATACATAATGTGGACCAAATTCCTATTTTGTTTGATAGAACCATCTCATGGGCCTGTTGTGTGTGTGTGTGTGTGTGTATATATATGTATGTATGTGGGTGTGTGTGTTTGTGAGTGTGTGTTTGATGTGTTTTTCTTTCAACTCTATACTGTCTATTTCATACCATTCTCTCCTGTTGACTCAGTCAATATTCTGCAATCTCCAGGCACCTTAGTGTATTAAAACCAGACCTATTGACTTTGCCAATGCTTTTCAAAATACAGTTGCTTCAAGTCACCAGTGCTAAGAGCTCAACATTTCACTTGAACTTACCTTTTCAAATGGAAACTACTTGATTCTATACTTTTTTGCAGCCTAATCAATCGGAAGCAGCAGAAATACTTGGTTAACTTAGAATTTTTTCAGACAAAAACAATCTGTACTAAAGGTAATGTAAAGGACTTTATATGCTTACTTTATTTCAGAGATACCCATCAACACGTGCTTCTCACCAACAGGCGTATGGAAGGATATGCATTATATGATTGATGATAATTCTGCTTCCCAAATATCCAATAACATTTGATAAGCTGTAGATTGCAGTCAAACAAGCCCCATGATGTAGGATTCACAGATAAAATAAAAAGTTATATAGGGCATATAAAGAGCTTATATAACTGCCATGTTAACGTGAAATCTTGTGCTACGACTTTTAGCACACGAAGACACCAGCTCTCGACTTTCAATGTCTTACTTCCCAGTACCCTACAGGCACTCTTGAAAACGTAGGTGATTTGTTGAATGCGATTTTTCGGGTGTCGTACTGCATAGAGCCCACTTCTCTTTTTACACTTTTTTCTGCTTTCTGAGTTTTTTCATCTCTTTTTAGGGAGTAACTTCCATTGCTGAAGACCCTTACATAGGTCAAAAGAAGATAAGAAAGTCATTATTTAGCATACAGAGTATATAAAGTATGCATGAAAAGAATGAGCACCAAGCAATATATAATGACAATATTAAATTTAACACATATATCAGGGGATCCCCGATTATGAATCTGAGGGACGGATCACAGATGTGTGACATATGATTTCAAGCACAAGTAGAAATTACAATTAAGTTTTCAATAGAGCTACATATTTACTGCATCACATTTTTTGTTAATGCCGGACTTACATTACTATAGTCCTATTGCAGGTGAGGCGTATGATATTCATTGAACAAAAATTGACATTTTACAGCCATCAGCACAGTAGGACTCACTGCTCACAGAGGCAACTTAAGATCCATCCATTCATCCATCAATACATCCATCCATTCATCCTTCCTTCCTTCTTCCCTTTGAAGGACTGTTGGGACCCTACAATAGGATACAGTTCTCTTGACCGTGCACTCCCTGTTCCCAGTACTTGTAGAGTTTGCCAAATTCTCAAGACATATGCAGGATTGTTCCAAATGAAGAACATTTACTGCATTGATACCAATGCACTTTAAAAGATCACCCTCCTGATGCATGTATCTCAAGCAAAATATATCATCTGGTACAGCGCCTGCGTATGTCTGATTAAATCTTTCTCAATTGGTGGAAATGAAACAGCTATGAAATTTGGGAGTTGAATCAGTCATAGGTTCCTCAATGGCTGTTTTTCTGCCTTTTGCAAAACAATTGTTATTGAGAGCCATTCGACCAACCTCAGGGACATGCTAGAATGGCCTCTAGTTCTTTGCTAGTAACTATGCCCAACCACACATCCTATACCCACATCCAACATTTAGGCATGCTATCAGTTCACAACACTTACCCTCTTTCAATCCACAAATGATATGCTTGAATTGTAATAGAATATCGGTGCCTAAATATCATATCACTAAAATATATGGTGAGATGTACCAAGCCATTTGAGGTCGCAATTTACAGTGTTTGTAACAACAAATGGCTTTTTGCTATGTATTAACCCATTTTTCAAGTCAAAAAGCAATTCTGACTGACAAAACGGGCATAAAGACCTATTCTGATTTGCAATTAGTTAGGGGTGTGATATGGGTGTCCTCTCCATTTGCAATTTTCAATGCTATAGATCAATAGTTTGTGTGAGAAAATGAGCCTTTTTGCATGGTCATCCCAAATTTTGGATGAATTTAATTGCTGGTTTCTAGCCTTTGCACACTGGGGCACTGTTGTCCAGTGCCCAGTGTATGTTATCTCTGACCCGTAAAACAAGTAGAAATTGTCTAATCCCTGATTGGCGTATTTAACTCTCCTACAAAGCCACATTACATGGTGCAGAAACTGCACCTATGGCATGGAAAGTTACATGTCACCTGTGGAGTGCAGCACTTACTGTGCCGTCCACAAGTGTGACGAGAAAAACATGACTTCAAACCTACAGTTGAAGTCTTACTACTGCAGTCTAAACCTGCTGCTCGACCTGTTTAAATAATCCTTTTTGCCTGGTAAAAATCTCCTTTAAAATGTTAGTAAGTCATCCCTTTGCAAGTCTTGTAGTCCACAAAGTATGATGCATCGTATTCATAAGTTGGACATGTAGAAAATTAATTCTACCATGTCCCGCCACTTCAAGGCTCTGAAAGCTATTTTCACTGTGGCAGGCCTAGCTGTCCTATGCAGAAAATAAGAGGACAGATTAAAATACTAATATTGTATCTCTGGATTGGGACCACCTACAAAAATAATTAAACCACTATTTTTAATGTTTATTAATAATCCAATTTAATTGCGAAGTAGGATTTTTAATACATATTAACAAAAATGAACTTTCAGAAAGTTACGCTTTACTTATCTGAGGCTAGTTAGCTTCTTCTAACTCACAGTCTTTCCTCAGCCTTGAATGAGGTGTGAAATTCATCCAGGAGCTACTCAATAGGTTGACCTGCATAGGCAGGAATGACTTCTCTGAGCAGTGCAGAGTCTTCAAGATGGGGGTTGTTTCATCCTATTGACACCAGTGTCATATCCTGAGTGACAGATCTCTTGAGCCACATGTAACACTTTGGTGCACTTGAAAGGAAGAAAATAGGATGCCACTACATTATTTGTGTATCCCGTGTCTGGATGCTGCAGGGCCTTGCCTTTGTCCTACCAGACTTCTGTATCCAAGTTTGTTGTGGGCACAGGGCCTGCTTCAAACTTTATTTTTATGGTTAGATGTTGGAGGACACTAGTGATTACCATAGTGCATTCCTCTATACACCCACAACCCTCAGAACTAAAGTTTAGACTGGTTGAAGACTTTTGCTATCTTGAAAATGCCCATGGAATGTTGGGCCTGCGTGTACTAAGGCAAACAGGAAATACTGAAAAAGTGGGTAGGGTTGGCCCGGGAACTTTTAGTCCTTTGGTTAGGGAGTGTCCAGGAGTCATCCCCACTCACTAGCTAATGATAGGTCATTACCCCAGGCGCCCCATCAGAACACTTTCAGAACAGAAGAAGGATTGCACCTGCTGTATGAGACCTGTGAGGGGTTGGACGTGCTCCCACTTGTATACCCAGGACAAAGACGTGGAGTCCAAGGGTCAGTAGGCTGACCTTCTGGGTGACTACAGGGACACAAACTGCATATGGTATTTTTTGTATAGTTCCAATATGGCCCATAGCAAATGGACCTGTACTGGATCCTGCTGTTGGCCTTTTCCAGACACCCTGTGAGTGTCAAAGTGCCTCTCCTAAGGGCCTTAGCAGTGTACATCTGAGGTTGTTGGAGCAACAGACGAAAGTTTGGTAACTTTTGAAAACTTTTCATCCATACTAGTGGGAACTTAGCAACTTTTTCAAACTATTTGGCTCCACTCTTTCAACGGTATGACCACTTTTTTGTTCTTCTTGCCCGGTTTCCTAAATATAATTTACATAAATATTGCTCCATTAGTGTTGATAACAGAAAATAGAAGATCTACTGAAGCAAGCTTTTTGTAAACACTATTTGGGTCCCAATATTTATGTCAGACAATATCTTTTCTATCGATATTCTCACATACAACCCATAAAAGATGCAGTCAATGTTGTTATTGACAAACATAACGTCTTATTTTCCCCCCGAAGGGAGGATAGACTATATGCACAACTGGAGTCAAAGGAAACCATGGAAGCATCCAACATAATCCCAATCAGAAGCATTGCTGCTCATCTACCTGATGACCCATTCCTGCAATCGATCTATAACCACATGATAAATGCATAATGAACTAGTAATTTGACCAGGTCACCAGAGGGTGGTGCCAGACTAAAATATCAGTATTAATGTGGCTGGTTAACTACTCCAATGGTGTTTTTTGTCATAGCTTGCTAGAGTCTGACATCAAAAACATAGAGGAATGTAGATATTATTGTGATTAGTGTATCAAGTTCCTTTGACTCGTTTTCCATATTTTCAAGCAGAATATCTGGTTATCACTTTTTGATCTTTGTTGTACAAATTGCTAAACTATTCAGAGATTGGCTGCTCCCCATCTTCTGCATTGGTGTTCCAAGTTATTTATTTGCAACATTAGCAAAGGTTTATGCAAACTTGCAACTGCTATGTTTCTTGAAAAAATTGGCATTAAGGCATACTGTGTCAGATTTGAGTCACTTAATATTGTGTTTGACCTTAAACACTAGCTGGGAACCTCCACTTTTACCAGAAGTCACACCATCCAACTCAGTGAAAACACCTACAAAAGCTTTTAAATCCAATCAAACATGTCAAAATAAAAGGATCAGTTCCTGTTCTAACGAAGGCCTGTTAGAATCAGTGATACTGGCCAAAACATGTTGATCAGAACAAGCAGATAAGAAGACTTAAGAAGCTTGCCACTACTGCACCTGTGCAAAGAAAACAAATAAAACAAGTGACACTAAAATGGAAATAGTCACATAAGACCAGATGTACGAAATTCAAATTTTACATTTCCTAAATAGCGAATCCTAAGAAATAGCTATTTAGAAAATGCAAAATGGAATGTACAAAAATAGCGATTTCCTAATAGCTATTCATACAGAGTAGGAAACGCTAGTAGGAAATCGCTATTTAGGAAGTACCAAACCATTCGTTCCTATGGGCCTAAAGGCCAATACGTATAAATGTTTTTGCATTTCCTAATTTGCGATTTCCTAAATTGCCAATTAAGAAATGCTAAAGGGTGACTATCGGCCTATGGCCCCCCTTTATGCACCCCGAAAAAAGTGGTGCACATGTAAAACACACACATGCCCCTGGGGCCTATAGCACTTTAAAAAAAGCATTTTGGAGTGCTTTTTTAAAATTGCACATGGTTACCATCAACTTGGAGTTGATGGTAATTGCATTTCCTAAATACCAATTTCGCATTTAGGAAATGCTTTGTACATATGCTTAGGAAATCGCAAATAGGAAATCCTAATTTGCAATTTCCTATTTGGTTATCGCAAAATGCGATGTCTACTGGGTAGAAATCGCATTTTGCGATTCCCAAACAGCCTGGGGACACAAGGAAAGGCCATTTAGCATTTCTTAACAGCCCGAAATATCGATTCAGTCCGTTAAGAAATGCTAAATGCTTTCGTACGTCTGGCCCATAGTGATTAGTCTGTTTTCAGAATACACAGACATCTTTGACCCTGCCTTTGTATCAAATAATATACACTTGAAAGGATAGCATAACAGGTTATGAACAATGGTATTATTTTTGTACATATACTCACTGAGACGCACAAATCAATAACTACTGAAATATTTTTCAACAATGATATGCCCATCAAATTGGAACACAATATTTACTGTGAACCTTACTTGCTATAAATAAACTTATGGTAATTGTTTTGCTTATAAATATATGGAGTGTGTACTGAATGAGTCGAAATAAGAAATCTGTATCCTTTTGACATGCGCGTAAAATCTCAGATCAGCAAAACAGATCAATTTGAAAAACAACACCAGAAGCGACCATAAGGCACGTATCTCTCTGAATATATTATGTTATATTTATTCCTTCGAAGGAACAATTATACATATATTAATTTGTCCAGTTCCCACAGAACCACAGTGATCCCCCCTACATTTAAATATGTGTCTCTCTCTGAAGACAGACCATCTTATGATGACTCCTGAGCGGGTGAGCTTTCTTCCAACATCTCGATGACAGGATCCTGGAGAACATGTCAACTCCATTGTTGGTTAGATCATCAAGAGCAAACTGGAAATGACGATGAAATGTGATAGAGTGGAAATCCATTCCAAATTAATGTGTGTGCAAAGAGCTGACGTATGAAACAGTTCTGACTGCCTCAAGAAATTTGACTAGGCAGCATTGAGTCACCTCTCCTTTAAACATTGCCTTTGAACTGAATGCAGATTACTAAGAAATACATTAAAAACAGAACAAGTACAGTAAACTGCTGAAGGAGCACAAAAGGAGCAGGGGCTTACATTGTATGTTGATTATCTAATGATATATTTTTCGTAATTTTACAATTCAGATCCTAGGTTGCATTATATAATATTGGATTTCGGGTCATGAACATGCTAGAAAGCTATCTTTCTATAACAAGTAGAGGGCACGAGATCCACGAAGGCTACCCCCTGGTTCTGGCAAATTATCTACTTATTTCAAGCTTGCAATTTACACCTAAAAATCTAAAATTGACAGGAACACTGAAAGAAGAGCAGAAACCAACAAAGGCTTCAGCCATCTCTGCTTGCATTCTATCTTACATTGAGTAGAGAATGGCATAGCTGATGAGCTTTGAAGATTAGCACACATAAGGGCCATTTGCCTCTCAGTTATGGGTACTCACAAACCTTTTCTCAGCGGCCATAATGTACATAGTGGCTGTGACCAAAAACCACAAATTCCTCGCCGGGGGATAGTGTTTACAAAAGTATATGTACAAAAGTGTACCTTGGTTATTCAATTGGAATGCAGCATCTACCACGTACACTGCCCAGTAACAACCTGGGGCCCAGGGACAGACTGGGAACACAAAGCAGCCCTGGCAATTTTGTCAGACCAGCCTCCCAGGATGGGGCTTGCAAATCTGAAACACTGCGGCTTCTGTTACTAGGAGCCGATATTGCAGCACAGCCAAAAAACTGACCCTCAGTAACAAAACCAGCCCCAGCTGCCGCAAAACTGGCCCTCACCCTTCCAGCCTACCGGGGAAACGCCTGATGCCTACTACGACCAGTGCGGTCCTGTTAGGGCCCCAGGATCCATGGAACATGCCTCACAGTGTCTTTCTATAGTTATATACTTATCAGCAGTGATTGCTTTTGCATAGAAACAGGGTCAATTAAATCAGTGAGCGCTACTGAAAATACTTGACAAGACCATCAATAAGGTGGGCAATTCACTGTGGTGTGTAGACACCATTGCCACAGTGCATGACTAGATGTGGTCCACTGGGTAGATTAACCCACGGCCCAAGGAGACTTGAGATCTAATCTTATTTTCACAGCTTTACCAAAATATGTTGGCTGTAAACACTGTATGAAATATCTGGGATGGCCCCCAACAGAAGGGCATTTTCCTACAGATGGCAGTAGAGTGTACTGACAATTGCCATTTGAACCACCAATGTTGCCTTGTAGTGATATTATAAATAATATGGTAATAATGCACTATGCTGCTTAGAATAAATGAGGAGTTTGTACATTAAACTGAAAATATCTATGATATAAAGCATTTTGTGTTGAATGGAATTCATGCAATTTAAGTGATGGCTAAACATTACAAGATGGCGCCCAAAATGTAAAAAAAGGCAGTATGTTTTTTATGTTCACTACGACATATATAAGCTAAACTAAAAATGGAGGCTGGTGTTGTGACCAATGCAGTTACAGCCGAAACACATTGACCTCAGCACTGCTTTAATAAATCTTTGTAACCAAGCTTTGGAGTGCTGATTCCTCATTTAAGACAAGTGAGGAGAAGGAGTGGAGATATCAGAGCGCCATTTGTTATGCTCCACTGGTATTCAAGTGCCCGCCAGCAGCCGCCGATTGGATGAAAATATAGAGGATGATGGGTCCCTCACACTACAGTGGAAACAAATCCCCTCGCCATGCACTGCTTGTACCCTCACATATTTCATCACTCGTGACATGGTCAATGACTGCATTAATAAAATCCCTAACGACATCTGAAATTACATCATTGATAACAACACTGTGCAGTGCGGGGGCGCAAGTTACAGTTACTTTAGGGCATGAGTTATAGTTACTTGAAATAACTATAGTTGGTCATTTCAGTGGTTTTGTTAGTTTAAAAGGTTTTGTTTTAACTGGCATTTTCATCTAACTATAATGTCCCTTTAACCTTTGTATTTTTACAGTACATTTACTGTGTGTGCGTGTTGAATGCAGCTTTATTTTTATTTTTAAATACCTACATTATTTAATATCACTTCTATACATAAAACATACATATAAATATTTTACCTTACATTTTACCTTGAGTTGGATTTTTAAAAAAAAAAAACTAAAAAATTATTTTAATTTAAGAAACTTAAAATAATTAAATATTTATTTTAAAATTAGGTTAATAGTGCTGTACAATTGTATTTTTTTATTAGGTTCAATATAATTAACATAAATATATAAATTAGTTTACATCAATTTGTAACAAATATATTTTTAGTAATTTCTACATTGGGGTGGAGGGTTTCCTTTTGGTATTTACACAAGTAAAAAAGTTTATTAAACTTGAGAAATATTGGTAAAAATATTTTTATGTTAAATAATAATGTAAATAATGTTATTTTCAAAGGGGGCGCTAGGTGGCGCACACGCAAGATGGCCGCACAAGTGTGAGGCTCCTGCAGCCCGATGAATATATCCTATCACTTATCCTGCTCAATGGCCTCTTAAACGTCCGAAAAGCTGCCAGCCAGAAGACATCACCTCCCGGCAGACTCGCTGAAAATTGTAGGAGAATCGGAGCAAGCCTGCCCCAGAAACGGCGACGACAAATACTGGCCGAGATACAATGCGGAGTAAAAGGGGTACGTAGAGCGGTGGCCGAGACTAACTGAGGCCGCGGCTGCGCTGGAAGCACCCAGGCCACGAAACGAGGCGGGAGCGGCGAAGTCGGAACTTGCGCCCTGGAGCTCCATGCACCGTTCGTGAATACAAGGCACCTGGCGGTGACGGAGCCCGAAGTGCAGCGAATGCGGATGAACTCGGCTGGCAGGGGACGGATGGAAAGCTGAGCGGCGAATCGTGGGCAGCGGCCAACCCGAGGCTGACCGGGAACAGAGGCCTACGCTCAGACCACAGTCTCCGCAGGAAAAACATGGCACACGGACGCTGATCGGGGGCCTTCATCTGCCCACGCTGTCCATCTGCAAAGGCAGGCACCGCTGCGCTGCAAGCGGAGGACTACTGCTGGGCGCTGATGAGACTGTGCAACCGGGGACCCCTATGAGAACGCTGCTGTGGGTCCCCGCTACCCGCCTAGGGATCTGGGAGGCTGCGCCTGCCTCGACTGCCATGCTGAGGTGAGAAGGGGAACCTAGCGCTGCCCCGCTGGGAGGTTATACACTGCTTGGCGCCATTTTACAGCAGGGGATCCGCCATGTTGTGCTGAGACGAAGAGGGTCGTATGCGCGGAGGCTCTACAGACACCCTGGGAGATAGTGGCTAGGGGGACCCCCTCAAAATGCGGCATTGATATTGGAGGAGAACTCTGTGGGCGCAATAGATTCCTTGCGGCAGATGACCAGATCCTGCCTCCGAGGTACTGCCACGAGACAGTGTGAACTCCGCACCGTGTGGGTCTGAATCGGCGCCACTGAGTCGCTGAGAAGTGAGATTGCTGTGTGTGGTGTGTCCGGGTGCAACGCCCTGAGGCTGGCCCTGCTGAATTTGCTCTGGTACCACTGGCGGTGCCCCCCCTGCATTGCGCTGCCTTGGAGGTGTATGGACCTTAAAACTGGGCGCTGACTGCTAACAGCCGTGAGCCTGGAGGCACCAACCCCACTAAGACGACAGACGGGGACACGACTGGCTGCGCCATACATAGGTGCCATAATGGGGAAACCAGACACCAGGCAACCGAAGCTGACATTCGAGACGGGGAAAAAAGTAACCCGAGCCGCCCAGGAAGACCGCGACCCTGAGGGAAGCGGGGAGGCACGGGGAGACACTGCCACACACAATGCGGATGTGCAGAGCATCCTACAAGAGGTCAGGCAAGGGTTTGCCACTATTGTGGACAAAGTTGACCGCATGTCGACACGCATGGACGCCATAGCACACAAACTGGAAGGCCATGAGGACCGTATCAAAGAAACGGAGCGGCGCATTTCGGACACAGAGGACACAACAGCTAGGAATGTCACGCAACTTGCCCACATGGACAAACTCCTAAAACTGATCGCAGCCAAAAACGAAGATTTAGAAGCGCGCAGTAGGCGCAATAACGTACGTGTACTTGGCATTCCAGAATCGACCAACATTGGAAAGATGGAAGAATATGTGGAAAAAATGCTGGTGGCTGCTCTGGGTGCTGAATCCTTCTCAACGCAGTTTATTGTAGAGCGGGCTCACAGATCTCTTGGGCCGCGCCCGCCACCGGGTGGCACTCCACGTCCCATAATAGCGAGACTTTTGAATTACAGGGACCGGGATGTGGCCTTGAGCGCAGCAAGGCGCAAGCAGACTCTATCATATGACGGGAATACTTTTGCCATCTACCCAGACTTCACGCCTACAGTCCAGGAAGAGAGACGGAAATTTATGGACGTCAAAGCCAAATTGAGAAAGGCACAAATTGACTATGCGTTGTTATACCCGGCGCGTCTCAGGGTTACACATCAGGGCCGGCAACGATTCTTTGTCAAACCGCAGCAAGTGGAGGAATTCCTCAAACATATACGGCGCACGAACTGTACTGATGGGGAAGTGGCGGCAGCACAATCCTCTGAGTTGCCTGGGGCGGAGGACGACACACACTGAGACCAACCTCACCGTCATTACAAACTCTCATGCTGATTTATGTCATGTTACTGTTGGGAGGTAGGCCATGCACCAAAGAACACAAGAGGTAACTGTAGGTTGGGCTACATTGAGCCGTATATAATAGACATCGGGCGCCCTCTGCCCCCCCGGAACCCGATTGTCTCACCTAAGAGGGTTTCTGGGGGTGAGGGATCACTGTGTAGCCACCTAAGGATGGCCCCCGAAGGGAATCCCCCCGATTTCGTGTACTGCCTGTTACATACAGGGACTACGGGTTTGTTCTTGTCCAGGTTGGGGTCTGGGGGGGGGGCGGGCGGGTGTCTAGTTCTGGCAAGTTGGGGTTGCTTCAGTGGGTGGGGGAGGGAATACGAGGGGAATGTTGCGGTTTGTACATGACCTTCACACGACAAGATGACCACACTGACAGTTTAATGTGGGCAGCTGGCAAGTTAGCGTTTGAGCATTCCAATTGGAATAAAACATTATATCGTGTTCAGGCACATAGACTGAACTGCATCCCTTGGATGCAGAGCAAGTTGAGGGCAGATATCCAGATGCATGGCTGACGCGGACTCCGAGCAACTGAATATTCTTACGTGGAATGTTAGGGGTTTGGGGGACCCGAGGAAGAAGAGACACATATTAGCCTACTTGGACAGGCATAGAGTGCACATAGCTATGTTACAGGAAACACATTTTGCATCTCAGAAACCAAATAACTTTGCAAGCAAATGGGCGGACCACAGAATCTTTTCCTCTTATTCCTCCTATGCGAGGGGAGTGGCCATACTCATAAAGAAACGGATACCCTTCCGCCTGGCGGGAGCCACCTGGGACTCACAGGGACGATACTGTCTGGCATGGGGGCAACTGGGGACTGTCACAGTGACTTTGGCCTGTTGCTATGGACCGAACGTAGATGCCCCGGAGTTTTACACCACATTGTGGGCTAAAATATTTGACATAGGCTCCAGTCACATTATTTGGGGGGGGATTTTAATGTCACATACAACCCGCAGTTGGATAGGTCACACCCCGCTCCTCACCACTATACGAAAGGACGTGCGATTATAAAAGACACCATAGCCACCTACCAGTTAATAGATGCCTGGAGATATACACATCCCGCAACACAGGAGGGAACACATTACACAGCACAGGCAGCGTCGTGGGCGCGATTGGACTATTGGCTTCTGTCCCGGGGGCTGGGCCCAGCTATATCTCGGGTACAGCACTTAGCCAGAACTTACTCAGATCATGCCCCAGTAATACTCACATTATCCTCCTCAGAATTCGACGCACCGCGCAGTCCTTGGCGACTACATGCTCCTATTTTACTAGACACGGTCTTTCAGGAAGAGCTGCGGGAGGAGATACTTTTTTTTTTTTAGAGGAATAAGGGGTCGGTGGACAATGTAGAAACCATTTGGGAAGTATTCAAAGTTACACTCCGAGGGTTCTGCATCTCCAAGGGATCGGGTGTCCTTAAAGACATAACAAATACACTACACAAGTTAGAAGTAGAGCTTAAGACTCTGGAGGCAAGGTTGGCCGCAGGCCCGGACAACCCCGCTCAAATCAAATTTAGAGAGACGCTTACGGATTATATGGACACAGCGCAGAGGGAAACGAGATTTCGAGGTAGATTCTGGGTGGCCCGCGCCTACGGAGAGGGAGAGAGGCCTGGTAGGGCGCTAGCGAACACGATTGGGAAGCCTCGCCACTCAAACTATGTATTGGAACTCGAGGACTCGGATGGGGTGGTCTACCGTGATACTACCAATATCCTAAATGCCTTTACACGCCACTACGCTAGCCTGTATACCACAAATAGAACAGACGCCCTTGACCTAGAGAGCTATCTGGGGGATGTGACATTAGGCTGGCTAAGCGACGCCCAACGAGAATTTTTATGTGCCCCATTCGAGTTGGACGAGGTCAGGGAAGCTATTATGAGCATGCAATCAGGGAAAGCCACGGGCACAGACGGCATCCCTATAGAATTCTACAAAACATATATAGACCTTATGGCCCCCATCTTACGCGAGGTGTATGAAGAATCGCTAGAGGTTGGCTGCCTACCGGCATCCATGAGAGAGGCTCTCATTATCTCGCTCTTGAAGCCAGGGAAGTCGCCTCAACATTGCGATTCCTATAGGCCGCTGTCCCTCCTTAATTGTGATGCCAAAATATTAGCTAAACTTATCGCTAATCGACTGAGCCTGTTGCTGGAAAAGCTGATCCTCCCTGATCAGTCTGGATTTGTGCCTGGGAGAGCTACCTCTCATAATCTGAGAACCCCGTTTGCTATTCTGAATAATGTCTCACCCGACCTACCCCTAGCTGCCATCTTCTTGGATGCCACCAAGGCCTTTGATTCAATTGAATGGGACTATATCTTTGGGGTCATGTTGCGGATGGGCTTCCCACCCCTTTTCCTTTCCTGGATTAAATTATTATACCAAGTACCAGTGGCCAAGGTGCTCATGAATGGACACACATCTCAGACATTTCAGATCACCAGGGGCACCCGGCAGGGATGCCCGCTGTCCCCCTTGATCTTCGCTCTTGCAGTGGAGCCATTGGCGGCGAAACTGCGGCAACACCACAATGACAAGGCCCTACGGTGCAATATGCGGCAAATACTTATATCCCTATAAGCCGATGATATCACTCTGTATATCCGTGACCCACAACATAATTTAAATCCAGTACTCCGAGAATTTATTGTTTTTGGGAAACTATCGGGGATTCAGATTAACTGGGGGAAGTCTTGTATTTTCCCTCTGACAACAGCAACAACCCGCTTTCCGTTGGATTATCCATTAGAATGGTGCGAGGAGGAGCTGCGGTACCTGGGAATCCGCGTCACTAGGGACAGAGACGAATTGATGCGCCTAAATTATGGAAACGCAATGACTCGCATAACTGACTACGTGACCCGCTGGATTACATTACCCCTCTCCATAGCGGGACGAGCATCCTTAATTAAAATGGTGATACTTCCCCAATTGCTTTATCTGTTTTTAAACATACCATACTATCCAGGGGCATTCTTCTTTAAGACGCTCAGATCTGAGCTGACGCGACTGGTATGGGGGGGTAAACAACCGAGATTGCAGTGGAACGTGCTTACCAGACCATACTCCCAGGGGGGGTTCGGCATACCAAATTTCGAATTATATTACATAAGCGCACAAGCTCACTTTGCATGGTTCTGGGTGAAGCAGCCACGATATATGCCACAGGTTGCGGCGGAACAATGGCTTGCACACCCCATCCCCATAGACAGAGCATTGTACGACATAGCCGGCACTAGGGGTAAGACGCTGACCACTATCAACTGCACCACTAAAGCATGGCAACGCATGGGAGGCATGCTGAACGTCCCCATGCTTTACTCCCCATTACTACCCCTCACTTATCATCCAAGTATGCCTCTCCTCCAAGAAATAATATTCCATAACTTTAGAGAACGCACGCACATTAATACCTGGGGGGATTTATATCAAAACGGCCAATTCCGCACAGCTGACCATGTTTTCCAGGGCTTGCAACAGACTCCACTCGACGTTTTTTTATATATTCGACTAAGACAGGGAGTCCGGTCTCTTACCCCGGAATTCCCCGCGGAACCACGGGTGCTTGCACCACTACAAATAATGCTCAAAAGCACAACGACAAAACGCCTTGTATCCCTTATATATCGAGCGGTGCATATACAGAGGGAATTGCCGGTCACACTGTCCCGCACAAGATGGAGTGAAGAGCTGGGTCTTGCCCTGACGGATGACCAATGGGAGCATTGTTGCTTGCAGACTGAGCGAGTTTCGGCCAGCAGCAGGCTGCGTATCATACACTATAAATTCCTTCACAGACTGTATTACACCCCAGCCAAAATGCACAGACACCATCTACGAGACTCGGACAGATGTGAAAGATGTAGAGCTCCAGGAGCAGACTTTTTGCACCTGGCTTGGGAGTGCCCCGGGGTGCATGAATTCTGGGGGCAAGTCTTTGACGCTCTAGATCTGATGACGAACACACACATTGAACCAACACCGCTGACGGCCTTGCTGGGCTACGTCCAGCCAATACAGGCGACGCATCGTAAATATGTGGCCCTTGCACTACTCATGGCTAAGAGGCGAGTGGCCTGCAGATGGGGCAGGGGGAGGGCACCCAAATTCAAGGTCTGGCTTGATGACTTGGTGTATTGCCAGGACCAACTCACCACATATGCGGAACTGCTGCCTAGGGCCTCTAGGCCCAGGGATATCTGGGCCCCCTTGACATGTTATCTGCTGCAGCGCCCAAATGAGACCCCAAAAACCAGCACGGCAGCGATTTCCCCTTAAGGAGCACAGAGCGCGCACCACAAATAAAAGGGCCCACCCATGCGAGAGACAGAGATGCTAACTGTGTAATAGACATAATGCATTCTGGTACGGGTTAGCTTAATACCAACATAGGCAGTGGCACACTAACGCTGTAAGGTAATCATGACCAACATTTCGTGCATATTGTATACTGCATAGATGCAATGTCCTCTGCCTATATGACGTTCTGTAAATACTGTATTATGTCTTGCTGTGCCAAGCGAACTGGAATACTGTACTAATTGCCTGTTAAGATAACATGCTGGAAATGTATCAACTGCTGCATATATGGATGCTTTTTGATATAATGTTTGTTTGAAAAACAATAAAAAAAAGAAAGTTAAAAAAAAAAAAAAAAAAAATGTTATTTTCAATGTAGAACAAAATAGGAAAATGCTACAACACTATTAATCTTAATTTACATTTTAATTATGTTGAAAATACTAAATGTATTAAAATGATTTTTCTGAAGTTTAAATAAACTAAATGTCACCTAAAGTAAAATAAATATTGTTTTTATTATGTATTGCAAATTATTACACGTGAAGTACAGACTTACAATTAATTTCTTTCATTTTAATAAAAATGAATCACATTATTTTTTAAATTAAAATGGTTACTATAAACTTTTAAAATTAAATAATAAATCTTTTATTTTTAGATACACATTAAACTACATTAATTTATATCTTTAACTAGTTTAAATAATTTAATGCATATTATTTCATATGGGTTTTTATTTTAAGACCCTACTCCAGTATTTTCTATGAAAGATTGTTGCAGTATCAGCGGTTGGCAATGTGTAGTGCTGGACTTACCTATCCTTGACCCCATTTATTACTGTTTTGTGTTTGTAGTGGCCATAGAAACTTTCGAAGTACAGTTTGTGAATAGCAATGGCCTACTCTTTTGTAGGTGGATGTATGTCCACCCCAAAAAACCCTTCCTAAATCTCTCCCATTTAGTAGTAAATATGCCACTTTATTTTGCCACTCCCCAGGTCTCTCCCACATTTACTACGAAGTAGTAAACTAACATGTGTGATGATCTCCCCTCAGAAAATTCATTAGAGGTGGAGATTTACACTTGTAGGTTTGTGAATTGCATTTTGTAGTAAGAGATACTACTGCTTTACATACTACAAAATGCAGTTTGTGATTCGACCCCAGTGTTTATATTCACACTCTTTCCCTTCAACAAATTGTGTGTTCTTTTGCAATCACAGTTTAACATGGGATTCTACTCCTTCTCATTTGCAAAAAATGGAAGCACTGAGAACCAGTCTATACTTTGAGTATAAGAAGTTTGTAAAAAGAAGACAATACTGGACCGCTACACATATTAGATAGTACCCTGGTGGGAACAGTGGCCAGTGTCATAGACTGGTCAATAAATGTACTATACTGGGAAAGTTATGGACAGAGAAACAGACAGTGCTGCATTTCTACCTTAGTTTGCCTAGTTGAATTGTTTGACCTTGGGCAAATTCTGCTCTCTGTATGCTTTTTTATACCCTTATCTCTTTTATGTGAGAACTTGTAAACAGGCTCAATGCAGGAAATGAACAAGATGTACACATCTCTAGAACAGGCCCCAAGCACAGTTTTCATTCATACACAATTATGATTTCATCATATTTTTGAGTAAATGGGGATAGTTGACAAGTAATGACCACCTGGGCGGCCACTGTAACAACTTAGACCAGTACCATAGCCGGTTAATAAAACAGAATATTGCACTGTTAAGTGTCGAGTTCTGTTGATGCTCTTGCATTGTGGTTGCAATAACCCTGCGTGGAAATACCAAACTTCCAGCACATTCCGTATAGGTGGAAAGAGATTCCTACAAACACAACGCTGCACTTTCCTTTTTCAGACTGAAAAAATGGTCAACATCTTAACTCCCCCCTTAACATGGAGGTTCAGACAGTTTCCATCACTAGTCGCACAGCAGGCAATTAACCAAATTTACAAGTGCAAAGGACTTCGAGCAGTCCCAGGCGAGGCCCCCCCTGCTGCTGGGCAGTTTTACTGTAGTGTTTGTATCCCTAACAGAGGACATGATTCACAAAGGGCCTCTGCACTCGTGGTGTAGGCCCCGTAGCTCTGGGGGAGTCTCCGCCCTCGTGGCGAAAGCCCCACAGTTGTGGCAGAGTCTCCGCACTCGTGGTGGAGGCCCCGTAGCCGTGGGGGTGTCTCCGCACTCGAGGCGGAGGCCCTGCAGCCGTTGGGGAGTCTCTGCACTTGTGGCGGAGGCCCTGCAGCCATGGGGGAGTCTCTGCACTCGGGGCGGAGGCCCTGCAGTCTTGGGGGGGGGGGGAGTCTCTGCACTCGGGGCGGAGGCCCTGCAGTCTTGGGGGAGTCTCTGCACTTGTCTCAGAGGCCCTGCAGTCTTGGGCGGAGTCTCTGCACTCGTGGCGGAGGCCCTGCAGTCTTGGGGGGGGGGGGGAGTCTCTGCACTCGTGGCGGAGGCCCTGCAGTCTTGGGCGGAGTCTCTGCACTCGTGGCGGAGGCCCTGCAGTCTTGGGGGAGTCTCTGCACTCGTGGCGGAGGCCCTGCAGTCTTGGGGGAGTCTCTGCACTCGTGGCGGAGGCCCTGCAGTCTTGGGGGGAAGTCTCTGCACTCGTGGCGGAGGCCCTGCAGTCTTGGGGGGAGTCTCTGCACTCGTGGCGGAGGCCCTGCAGTCTTGGGGGGGGAGGGGAGGAGTCTCTGCACTCGTGGCGGAGGCCCTGCAGTCTTGGGCGGAGTCTCTGCACTCGTGGCGGAGGCCCTGCAGTCTTGGGGGGGGAGGGAGGGAGTCTCTGCACTTGTTGCAGAGGCCCTGCCGTCTTAGGCTCAGACTCCGCACTCGAGGCGGAGGCCCTGCAGCCGTTGGGGAGTCTCTGCACTCGTGGCGGAGGCCCTGGCAGCCATGGGGGAGTCTCTGCACTCGGGGCGGAGGCCCTGGCAGCCATGGGGGAGTCTCTGCACTCGGGGCGGAGGCCCTGCAGTCTTGGGGGGAGTCTCTGCACTCGTGGTGGAGGCCCCGCAGTCATGGGGAAGCCTCCGCATACGGGGTGGAATCTCTGCAATAAGAATTCTCATTGCGGAGATTCCCACGACTGCGGGCCTCCACCATAAGTGCGGAGGCCCTTGGTAAATCAGGCCCAGAGTATCTAAAGATAGACGTGCCCTAGAAGCTGTATGCAGAGCTGTAGGGGGCTTCTGAAATCTTGCTAGCCTGGCTGCCGAGAGGTACTCTTTACCAGGGGGCTGTATGAAATGGGCAGAGTGGCTGCAAGTGGCCTGTAGTCCACATAAACAGAAACCCTGTTCTAGGTCCTTCTTGATATGTCAGCATCATTCAGAGTCACAGATCATCAAATGCTTTTTGTGCACCTCCAGCAGACATGATCTCTGGTTTAGCACAGGTACGTTTTTTTGATAACTGTACCAAAGAAATTTTTTGTCGCTTTTTATCTCCAGTGTTGACTTTAGACTGGGCAATCCCAGTGCTCTTTCCTTTTCCATGTTCTTTCTACCATATACCTTTGGAATTTGGCTTCAGTCATTGCATCTTTTACCAATGTTTCCGCAGCTTTACGGATGATATGGGACTCATGCTGTGTATAGAAGCCAAATATGGTTACAGGGCCTACGAATTGCATCCATGTCTGTCCTTGGTCACACCTAAGTAACTCAAGCCAAATGCTGTGAAAACCAAACTGAGGTCAAACTCTTCGGTCTGAGGACACAATAATTTGTTCAACAGCAACACTTATTTGGAGTGATTTTAAGCTCTCATCAGACAGAAAGTTCACACTGGTAACACAAATGATCACCATTGAGGAATTATTGCTTTCCCATTTCATAATCTTTATGAAGACTTTTTTCTTTGTTCTACTCCTATTGTATTGCAGTGGTCGACTTCATTAACTTGCTTGTAACCAAGTAACCCTACATACAGTGTCCGATCAACTGATTACATCATACATGAAATGCTGTGGGCCTGCCGGCTCAACCACAGCGAGTGTGGCGTGATGGTTGGCCTACCCGATGGCCCACATGCTGGTGAGATTCCAATGAGCTCTGCGCAAATGTGAAAACAGGAGCAATATATAGAGAAGAAAAAGACCTGATCAGGTACTGAATCTGACGACAACAGTTTCCTACGGAAATGTCAAGTTCACATGCCCTGGATCATGAAAAAGGGGTTCTTGTATTGGAGGGCATTTCAACACTGAAGGTCATGTCATTTACACCTAGAACGAGGCCATATGTTTTCTGGCTCATTATGCAGGAGATGGTCCTTTCAGATTAATCATTATCTCACATAGGCCAGTCAGAAGCAGTGACTCTCCCACCTGATTTTCTGTATCTCTGTTGTGAATGTTCTTTGTAGTGATACAGTGGGAAAGACACGTATTGACAACACAAAGATCCCCTGGGTTTGTTCATAGTGCGCTTAATCCAGAAATCCCGTAAAATTCAATTTTCAGGGCACATTGTCCTCGGGTGTATATTCCGTACTATTGCCACTTTTAGAATACAGAACATGATGAATGCAATTTGAATGCTTCAACCCTGTCAATTTACAATCACACTGTTATTATTTTTTTATCTGTCCATGCAAAAATCAGTAAGGTTTCCAGGGGTCACTTTCTTTTTCAAATGTTTAAGCTGAAATTTAAAATAAAATGTAGGAAGGCTGATTACTGTTTGGGATGGACATGTGTCCACCTCAAATGATACAACCGCCATTCGATAGATTTCAAACAAATTTGCTGCTTACAACGTCAGTTTCTGCTTCTCCAGTGTTGGTTCCTTTTGTTCCAGGGCTATGGTCAGTCTCTTCTTCAGAAGGGTCATGAGAAGCATTTCCTTTTCAAAGGGCAGCCTCAACTTCTCCGGCTGGGCTTTATGCTGTCTTTCTACTTGAACTCCAGCTGGTGGAGTGCCAGCTCTGAGGGGCTCACGCTGCTAGGGGATCTCACACTGCTCCCTGTCTGGAAACGTGCTCTAGTGATTTCATGTTGGGACCAGTTGCCACCTGTCTGCTCTTCTTCTGGAGCATTTTCATTATCTCCTTCATTCTCCTATGGCGTGATCTGTGCCTGGCGGGCCCTTTCCCAGGCCTGGAGGGCTTTCAGGTAGTCATCCCTCTTAGCCTTGTGGCTCCACTTCAACTCTCCTTCCCTACACACGGCCTTCATCTCTCCCACAGTTAGGTCAGCCAGGGTTGTCAGACAAAAGCTCCATGTTCACCAAGGAAAAAGGTGCTAAAATTGTAGCCAAAAATGAATTGTTGAAAAAAATCAAAAGTGACAAAATTCAAAACCTAAAAACCAATGTAAGGTCAAAAACTAACTTTTTGCCCCAAAATAAGTTGATGTACTTTTAAAACTATGCAACACTGCAAAAACACCACTGAACATCAATGTAGGAAAATGGGTTATTGTTTGGGGGTGACAAGTGTCCACCTCAAAAGATGAAGCCACCATCTGTTAGATATCTTACAAATTAAATAAAATAAACCTGTGCTCAATCCATGGTATCGTGACAGTTAGCAGTCAGGATTAAATCAAAGGCAATGTGTAAAGTATTTTACTCAGTGCATACACATTAGGAAAAGTCATTTAAAACACAATATAACTCCACAACCATTTTTAGAATGAGAGAAACACTTTATAAGTAAAATAAGTTAAAAATGGCAAAACGTCAATAAGGGAAACTGTAGATATGAATTTTTAATAATTTAAGAGAATATAGTGTGCAAGAAAAGCATAAAGCACCAATGATAGTCAACGGGCATGGTAGACCGGGACCTACAAGCACTTCGAGACTGACCATGAAGGAGCCATGGTCAGATACATCATGTGGATTGGTTCCAGTGAAAGTCTGGAAGTCAAAGCGTTCACAAAAATTTCTAAGCTACTATTCAGAAAGAGACTTTTTCACTTTTTTGGGAGAAAAGCATTGAAATTTCTTCTAAGACCCAAAGCAGAAAGGGATTTTGTGACTTTTTGAGATGAAAAATCCTTCTTGAGTGGGCCTTTGCTGAAATGTAGCCACCACATGGAACCGAAGGCTGCCGCTAGAGCTTTGGAGATTTCTCACTGAATATTTTCCAAGTCCCAGTGCAGCATAAGGCTTAGTCGCTTTCTCCAAGGTGCTCAGAGTCTTGAGCTGGATTAAGCTGAAATTCAGCCTGATGCCATGGTACTACCGGTTGGATACTTTCTCCTGTAGGTCCTGCTGGAGCTCTGGGGGAAAAAATTCAAATGCTTCTAAACTGTCTTTTGATGTCCTAATAACCACAGAACTAGGCTTTTAAGGACACCAGAACCACAGGGATGGCTCTTAGAGACTCTCAGGGTGTCAGGCAGAGGCAAACAGCAAGGTCCAGACCAGATTAGTCAACTGGACATTTCCAAGAAAAGGCCTTGTGCAGCTTCTTGCATCCCTGTAGCCACACAGGAGGTCAGTCAACTGACCCTTGGAGTCCACTTCTTTGTCCTGGTTCAAACGGGAGCAGGTGCAGTAGTTCTGGGCTCCTCTCTCTTATGTTATGTTAATTTATTTGTATCGCGCACAGATACTCGAGAGTGTCCCGGCGTGGAGCATAGAGAGGCAACCATCTGAGATTTATGCAAAGAGATATGTTTTCAGGTTTTTCTTGAAGATCAGCGGGTCCTGAATGTTCCGGAGGGTGAAAGGGAGAGCGTTCCAGGCAAAAGCAGCTTTCCGAGCTAGAGAGCTGCCTCCCAGCCTCTGACATTTAAAGCGGGGGACCTGGGCGAGGCGCTGGGACAAGGAGCGCAGATATCGCGCTGGAGTGTAGAAGGTGAAGCGTTTTTGCAGGTAGATGGGGCCACGCCCATGAAGAGCGCGATGGGCCATGACCAAAGATTTAAATTTGACCCGGTCGGCTACTGGAAGCCAGTGCAGAGAACGCAGGTGGGGTCTCATACTAGTTCTAGCGGGAATTTCAAGAAGGAGTCTGGCTGCCGCATTTTGGACCACCTGAAGTTTTTTTTAACAGATAGCCCGGGATGCCCACATAAAGGGCATTGGCGTAGTCCAGCCGAGACAAAATAAGGGCGCAAATGACAGTCTCTTTCGCCACCCTAGGTAAGAGAGGGAGAAACTTCCTCAAAGATTTCAAAAGGCCAAAGCAGGTCCCAGCAAGTTTCTTAATCTGTGTAGCGAAGGAAAGATTCTCCTCAAACCACACCCTCAGGTTCTTGGCGGGCTTCCCTGTAGAAGTGGGGATAGGGAACACGGGGGGGCCAAAGAGTTTCTCTAACATTCGAGGGAAAAACTTTCCATATAGGAGAATCTCCGATTTATCTTCGTTGCACTTAAGTTGTGCGGCAGCTAGCCAATGAAAAATGGAGGACAGACAGTGTTGAGCAGAGGAAACAGAGTCCACATTCTTATCCCAAGTGAAAAGAAGCTGGGTGTCATCCGCGTAGGCCATGACCTTAGCCCCAAGTTCCTCTGCCAGGTACACCAAAGGTGTGACATAAATGTTAAAAAGGAGGGGGCTAAGGGAAGACCCCTGTGGGACTCCTGTGGTCACTGCCTGGGAAGAAGAAGAGGACGGTGGAAGCCATATCTGCTGAGCCCATCCTTCCAAGAAGGATCTGAGCCAGCCCCAAACAGCATCCGACACCCCGATCTCGGTTAGACGCGAGAGGAGGAGGGAGTGGGGGACAGTGTCGAACGCCGCCGACAGGTCAAGCAGAATTAATGCTGCCTTCCCGTCGGCGTCCAGACACTCCCTAATTGGCTCCGAAACCTCCACTAGGGCAGACTCGGGACTGTGGGAGACTCTGAACCCTGACTGGGCTAGATGCAGCAGGCCCTCTCTCTCAACAAACTCCGTGAGTTGTCTGTTCACCACCTTCTTGCACACCTTGGTCAAGCCGGGTAGAAGGGAGATGAGGCGGTAGTTCACTGTGCTAAGTGGGTCGAGCGACTGCTTTTTTAAAAGAGGCAAAATCTTGGCCTGCTTCCAAGCCTCTGGAACGCAGGCTACCTGAAGAGACAAATTGATGATACCATTCACCTCATTATTAATGGTCTCAGCAACTGCTGCCAACATTCTGGCCGGACAGGGGTCCAATGGCGAGCCAGACTTCAGACCCGTAAGAATTTTAAGGCACTCAGAAAGGTTCACAGGCTTAAAGACAAGCAAAGAATGGTCGGGATCAGCAGGTGGTGACACCACAACTGCCCCAATGCCCTTGTCGCAGGAGGAGAAGGCCGCCTGAATAGAAAGGATTTTATCCCTGAAGAAATTGGAGAGGCTCTCGCACCAAGTGTCTGTGGATGGAGACTCCCTAGATAAAGCGGTAGGGGACGTAAAACTCTGTACAATAGAAATAATTTCTTTGGCGTTGTTTTTAGCCGATTCAATGCGAGTTGCATAGAATTGCCTTTTGGCCTGAGTTATCGCCCCATAGTAGATTTTTTGTTTAAGACGGAGCTTCTGCTTGGCCGCAGTGCAATATTCGCTGCGACGCCAAGCACGCTCGAGGATTTTGCATTCATGTTTGATTGCTTTGAGGTCGGGAGTAAACCTGGGTTCAGATGGAGAATCCCTAGACAGCCTTGGACATGGTGACGAGGCAAGCAAATCCACTGCACTGGAGACCCAGTTAGTAAAATCAACAAGCCGTCCCTCGAGATCCCCCGAGAGGGTGGGCCTGGAAGCTTCCAAGGCGTGGCTGAGCACAAGAGGGTTGATTTTGCCAAAGGCTGGTTTCCCATACGAACGCACTGATGGCTCGCCATTGATAACTTCCCAAGAAAAATACGTTAAAAAGTGGTCGGACCATGAGACCGGACGTGGATCCTCCAACCAAATGGGAAAATTGGTGCAAATAGGGTCTAGTATATGGCCTGCCTGGTGGGTGGGAAGATTAACCCACTGAGACAGTTGAGCCAGGTGCAGGGTGTCCAGACAGTCAAGCGAATCCTTGTTATCTGCCTGATCAAAGTGAATATTGAGGTCTCCTAACACCATGTAATGGGAGAATTGCAAGGCTCGAGAAATAACGCATCGCCCCAGGCTTCCATAAACGGGCCCACCGGACCAGGGGGCCTGTAAATCAGGTAGCCTCCCAGAGTGAAATGAGCTGAGAAGCGAATACTAAAATCAAGGGCCTCACAGTCACCCCAGGAAGTAACATCGCCCCTGCGAAGGTCCCACTTATTCTTATAAATGATGGCCACCCCGCCCCCCCCCCCGCTCCCCTCCCCTCTGGGCGATCGGCTCTGGAGAACTTATAGCCCTCGGGCCACAGACAGCAGATCCAGTCCTCTTCTAATTTTCTGCAGGTCCCGAAAGTGTTCTAAAGCTAGTCTAGTGGGTGGGCACTTAATCAATAGAATAAAAGTTCCCGGGGACAACCCTGTCCATATTTCCACTAGTTTCTGTTTGCCTCACAACAAACAGGCCCAACATACCATGTGCCAGGAAAATGTCAAGATGGACAAAGTCTTCAGCCGCCCTAAACCTAGGTTCAGAGGGCGGGGGGGTGTATGGGAGTGTCACATGGAAATCACCAGTGTCCTTCCACTTCTAACACTAAAGTCCAGTTTGAAGCAATCCCTAGACCCACAACAAAACAGGAGACAGATATCCAGTAAAACAAAGCTGGGTCCCTCGGTGACCAGAAATGAGATGCACAATAATTGTTAGCTGGCCTTCTTTGATCAGTTTCAAGAACACAAATGTTTCACATATACCTCACACAGACCTGCCAGGCAGGATTTGGCACTTTTGCTAACAGAATGACTACCCTGAATATTTAGCTGTCCTTAGAGTCATCTCTGCCCATTCAAGGTGGTCTGTCAATCAAATTAACCAATTTTGTAACTCCTGGAAGGAAGTTCACACCACAGACATACTCATTCAGGCCAAGAATAGGCTGAGCAGCTGTCAGAGGCTAATGATAAATAGCCAGTCAGTCAGTAAAAAAATCTTTATTTCGGCCTGCTAGGGCCATAAAAGCACATAAAACAATGATACAGCATAGTTTGAGGTATCTATAAATGAATAGCACAATTTTAAATAAATATGCTAGTCTATCAGAGATCATAAATTACAAAAGACATCTCTTCTGGATGTCCTCAGACAGTATACTTATTCTATATGACCACTGCTTTTTCCGTAGGGTACAGGACAATAAAGTGCATGTGCATTATCAAGTAGTCAGTATTGACCATAGAAATGTTTCATTCAAGTAGATTATCTTGGGAAGACACATAAATAGTACACTATGTAGCAGAAATGTCCATGTACAAAGGAATAGCAGTCATTTTTTTAAAAAGACAATGACAATACCAATAAAATATGAAGATAAAATTTTAAAAACGTTTTTAAGAAGCTCCTTTAAAAACTGGTTATATACAGAATAATGGTATATCAGAGAAGCAATAGTTGACAAGTGTGGAAAGAAAAGAGAAGGGTACATATTCTGGAAGGGATGATAGCTAATGCGGAGCTCTAATTGGCCTATAAACTCTTCTTTAGAATAGCTCTGCGAGTATGCCACATAGAATGCAAGAAACGTGAGATGGAAAACACAGTGGGCATTTGGGTGTCATATTTGAGTAACCTAAAGGCCTCGGAGCAATGTCTGAACCCCAGGTTCCTGCACAGCTGTACCAGCCAGCGGGACCTTGGCCTCCTGTAGGCAGGGCAAAGGAAAAGTACATGCATTTCAGTTTCCTCCACATTCTGGCATGCGGGACAGTCCCGACTGCGGTCGCCCGACCACTTAGTGGTGAACGATCGGAGCAGTAGTGCCCCGTGACTGGGAGGTGGTGGAGCAGTGGCCCCATAGTTCTGCTCCATACAAGGTAGCACCCCTAGCCTGTGCCTTATAGAGTTCAGCCGCAGGGCCTATTACTTTACGGGTGCACTTGTTATACGCCTTTAGAATGCCACCCGAGGACTGAACCAGTTTTAGGCTAGCTTTCTTTATTTGGGCCCCCCAATCCATGTTCTCAGTTAGTGTGATCCCCAGGTATTCAAAAATCGACACCCTCTCTAGGGCCCTTCCATCTAAACAAGGGTTTGCGCGAGTGCTGTTATTTGCTTTGAAGACCATATACTTGGTTTTCTGGAGATTGATCTCCAAACCCCTGTTTTTACAAAAGACACTGAATGCATCAAGGACCCTTTGCATGCCCATGGGAGACTTCGAAAGCAAGAGTGTCGTCTGCGAACATCAGGGCAGGTATCTTGCGGTTCGCTAACCTAGGGCCATCAATGTCTTTTCCTGCCATCAAGAACTCTATTAGGCCATTTATAAAAAGGGAGAAAAGAGTCGGGGCCAGGACGCAGCCTTGACGTACACCTTTCTCTACGGGGAAGGGGGCTGAGAGCTCTCCATTTTTACCATACCTTATTCGAGCGAAATTGCCTTGATGAAGGCGTTTCATCTCATGACAAAGGTAATCTGGAGCCCCTAATTCCATTAATATTTCCCACAATTTATCCCTCGAAACTAAGTCAAATGCGGATTTAAGGTTCACGAATATAAGATAGAGGCTGCCACCCTCTATAGTCACAGTTTTCCAATATAGGAGCTGTAATCTAAAAATGTGATCGATAGTGGAGATCTTGGCCCTAAACCCAGCTTGAAGGGGTGTGAGTACATTGCACTCTTCTATCCAGGTCTGTAGTCGCCCCAGAAGTGCACGTGCATATATTTTCTGGCTTACGTCTAATAGGCTAATGGGGCGGTAGTTGGCAGGACTAAGCGGAGAGCCCTTTTTAAAAATTGGAATGATTTCCACCCAGGTAGTGGGAATCGCCATAGCCTGAAGGATGGCGTTGAACAGGGACCATAGGTAAGGAGCCCAAACAGTGGGCTCGGAGTGGAAGAGGTCGCCAGGAATCTTATCCAGCCCTGGCACCTTTGCTGGTAAAATCGTACCCAATGCTTCCGTAATCTGCTTTAGGGAGAACAAGGGCGTGTCTCGATGTGATGACTCTAGATAAGGGGGAGTTGGTGTCGCCAACCCAACTTCCTCCGCAGTCATTTCATATAGAGATTTAAAGTGGGCTCTCCAAACTTCCTCCCCTATGTTTGCTGATATCGCCGGTTTACCTTCAGTCAATCCTGTGTTAATCAGGTTCCAGAATGCCCACATATCATGATTTTCCAGCGCGGTTCTAAGTTTGACCCATTTTTCACATTCCCAACTGCTTCTAGCCTTAGCTATGGCTGTTTTGTAGATTGCCCTGGTTTCCTTAATTTGCAGCCTATTGTTTGTTTTAGTGGTGGCTAGGAGGGCTGACTTAGCTGCTCTGCAGTGTTTGTTGTACCATGGGTGTTGTGGTTTTCTGTTCGACCTAGTCTTTCTACTAGTGAAAAAGAAGGAAGCCAGAATGGATAGCAAATCTTGATGGTTGTTGGACAGTTTGGTCTGAGAGGTTAGGGTATCAGTCGTCGCAGAGTGTTGGTATGCTACAGTGAGTAAGGGAATGATTTGCTGGTATAAGGAAGCGAGCTTAACCTGTGATTGAGAAAATTCCCCCCAGCGTACTCTCCTTCCTACATTAGCCAGAATAAGACTGGGAACAGATTGTGATGGTACACCGAGAGAGCCTCTATCATGTGGTGGAGTTACATCTAGTATGAGGGCATTATGATCACTCTTGTGGCGAGGGGTGATCTTAAAATCAAGAACCTTATGCCACGATTTGATGTCCACTGAGATGTAGTCTATGATCAATGCCTGCCCTGGTCTATTAAAGGTGTGCTTCCCAGGGCTGTCCGATGCCAAACGGCCATTACTTGCCCTTAATGAAAGACTTAATGTAAGCGCATGCATCTGTAGGGCCAGCAGGGTCCAAGCCCGTATGGGCGGAATGTTAGGCTCTGGAATAGCCCAGACTGAGTCCTCCTCATTTGAAATACTTATGGGGAGACCATTCAGAGGTTCAAACTGACAGTTAAAATCCCCTCCTATAATTACCCAATAGTTTTCCGGGATTGTTAAAAGAAAAGTGGTTAGTAGTTCAAGGGTTTGGGAGGTTTGACCATGGCAAACCGGGCGTGAATAGACGTTAATCAGAGCAATTCTGACTTTTGTGGTGAAGGTTAAAAAAATGCAAAGAAGTCACGAGATGGCGTCTCTATCTGTGTGACCTCGCAACCGAGGTGGACGCCAACCCATATACTTAAACCCCCAAAAGGCCTGCCCCAACCCCCCTGGTCAGTTGGAGTACTATATGACGCATAGCCCACTCTGTGTGTTACCGCCCTTGCCCAAGTTTCCTGAAACATGCATAACTCGTGTTGGTCTATAAATAACCCCCAATCTGGGATATCCAGTTTGGAGGTGAGTCCTGCTATGTTCCAGGATAATATTCGCAGACCTACTGGGCGCATTTCATTGGCTGCGTTGGTTGGGGGGGGGGGGAGCTGGCCCTTGAATGGGCCCATTGCGGGTTATTGGTCCCCGCCCGCCCCATCGGCCTTTGGTCGTTACCCAAGTTGCAAATACTAGCTACGGCTGGAAGATGCTTTGCAATAGAAAGTAAGATAGGATTATTTGGCTGCGAGTTGTGTTGGAATTGATGGGGCGATAGGTGGCCCATGGGTGTCAACTCCAAATTTTTAGTGGTTACGTCGCTCGCACTTCCCCCAAACCCCTTCTCTAAATCTCCTTTCTGCTTCCTAGGACCTCCCTGATATACAAATACGTCCTGGTGCGACAATTCCGCTCTATTCTCCATTTGGCAGCTGAAACTAAGATATAGAGGCCCAGTATGAGGTAGTCAATCAATTGAGTCTAGAGGGCTGTATCTATTTGCAACGGGAATGTTATAAAAGAGTGGTCGAGGGGGGTCCTGATTCTGTCTGAGGGGAGGCCTATTCTGATTCCTCATCCCCCTATCAGTACCCACTCTTCTCATGTTGTGTGGGTTTGTCCCTGGGGGGAAAAAGTATCCCAGGGGGAGGGAAACTATACCTCCATTCTCCCTCTGGTAGCCACACTCTAAGAGGATTTGCACAGTCCGTGGATCTCTAAAATTTATCACTATACAATCCCCGGGGACATCTTTTGGTCTCCAGCCCACCCAGCTTACCCTGCGTGTGAAAATAATTTCGTTTGCGTCTTTGTATGAGAATTGCCCGTGTTTGACCAGCCAGAAAATACATTTGTTTTTTAGTTCAAAATGAGACTCCCTACACCCCTTATTCAGTTCTGGTACTCCTGCTAGCACAACACCATATGGGGTTGAGGCCGGGGGAAGGTTGATACATGGGAGGGCAGTCCCTTCTACGGGGGGGGTTCTTCAGAGGGTGCTAGCCTTTCCCTGACCCCAGGGGTTAAGCCTTGTTGCCGGGGGGCTGATACTTCTGGTCTAACCAGAGGGGGCCTAGAAGTGCTCTCTGTAAAATTCCCTTGGGGGGTCTCCTGCGGATAGTTTCTTGGATCAGGTCTCGGGGGCAGTAGAATTCTCGGGCAGGGATCTGCCGCGTCCTGATTGGTTAAGTTAGGCCTATTGGGGCTAATCTGGGTATTAGAGGCTGGGGAGACTTGCTTGGTGGAATGGGGTGCTATTTGTAGGACTAGAGATTTAGTTTTCTCCACCCCCTTAAGAATTAGCTCTGCCTTACCCACCCAATGATCAACCAATAATGTCAATTTGTCAACCCGATCCGTTAAAATATTAAGTTCATCCTTTACAATGGACCTGAATTGTGTTTGGAGGTCCATCACCAGGTTAGTCACCCAGGGTGGTTGCTCGAGGTTGACCTGCGGTACATCCCCTAATCCAACAGCCCCCATATTACTGTTCATTACTTTGTTCGCTATTTGCTTTTTCCGCTTTGGACCAGAGTTAGACGCAGTTTTATATTTCCCTTTTTTTTGCCGGCACTCTCCGAGGGCGTCTCAATGTTGTGTGCTGCGCAAGCCTTTGCGCGTGTCCTTGGAAGTTCTGGTGATATATCCAGTGTTAACGGTATAGGCGAAGAGGAGCTACCAGGATCCTGGGTGATAGTGCATGGAGCTATGACCGGGGTTAGTGAAAGGCGCCTTTCCGTCCGCTCGATTTCCGTAGCAACAACTCCAATTGCCCTTTGTAGCATTTTGTCTATTGAGGTTGGTTGTAAAGGAGGTACAGGTTGAAGGGCGGCAGTGGTTCTTGTTTTACCCATAGCTGCTAGTGGCAATGGTTCAAAGTTTATTGAAGAATAAAAAGGGGGTTGGCCAAATTACTGCTTCCAAATGGTTCGTGTTGAGATGTTACCCAGGGAGTAAAATATTTGTTTGAATTATAACTATAGCTGGCGGGAGGAGTGCTGGCCACAAGAAGAAAACTCCCTATGACTTCTAGTGGTGGCAAACACACATCATTTGGAAGTAACACTAACCTTGGGTAAACAGTCCGTTATAGTTGATAGCCCGGGCAAGTCCGCTGTCAAAACCAAGAGGGGTGGCCCAGTCTTGTCCGGGCTCTGACGGGCATGGACGGGCCCGCAATTGGCCCGGGTTTTGCCCGGGCAAGCCCGCGCTGCAGGAAGCCCTGGCCGCTTTTGTGCGCCTCCTGGCACGAAGCAAGGCGTTGGCCCCTCCCCCGGCGCTTGGAATTGTGGGGAATGGAGTCCCCCTCACGGCTGCTGCAGGGTAATGGCTGGCGGCAAAGATGGAAAACAACACGGGCTCCCGCGCAGCGGGAAGCCCTGGCCGCTTTTGTGCGCCTCCTGGCGCGAAGCAAGGCGTTGGCGCCCCCCCCCCCCGGCGCTTGGAATTGTGGGGAATGGAGTCCCCCTCACGGCTGCTGCAGGGAGATGGCTGGCGGCAAAGATGGAAAACAACACGGGCTCCGGCGCTGCGGGAAGCCCTGGCCGCTTTTGTGCGCCTCCTGGCACGAAGCAAGGCGTTGGCCCCTCCCCCGGCGCTTGGAATTGTGGGGAATGGAGTCTCCCTCACGGCTGCTGCAGGGTAATGGCTGGCGGCAAAGATGGAAAACAACACGGGCTCCCGCGCTGCGGGAAGCCCTGGCCGCTTTTGTGCGCCTCCTGGCGGGAAGCAAGGCGTTGGCGCCTCCCCCGGTGCTTGGAATTGTGGGGAATGGAGTCCCCCTCACGGCTGCTGCAGGGTAATGGCTGGCGGCAAAGATGGAAAACAACACGGGCTCCCTGAAAGCTCAGGAAGGTAAGGGTAACTTTCGAAAAGTTGCTTTTAAAAAATATTTATTACAAATCCGAATTCACCATTCAATTGGATTTTAATAACTATTAAAGATAGTGGTTTAATTTTCTATCTGATCCCATTCCAGAGATAGCAGTATTACTATTTTATTATTACTATTTAATCTGTCTGGTTTTCTACAGAGGACAGCTAGGTCTGCAACAATAAACACTACTTGTGGGGCATTGTCATTGTAGACATATGGAAACATTACTTTTCTACATGTCCCACTTTTAAATACCATGCACTCTGCCTTTTGGGCTACAAGGCTTACATAGCGGTGATTTACTGATATTTAAAAGGGAGGTCATCACCTGTTAAAAAGGATATTTTGATGGCTCACATTGCAGGATTTACACTGCAGAAGCAATTACACAGGGTCGGCCTGGAGCCATGTTTTCTGTGCCACTGTAGTGGATTGTACAATAGGTGGTGCAGTCTACGAGTGACATTTAACTTTCTATGCAATGGGTGTAATTCTGGACCATATACTATGGCCTTATAGGAAAGTTAAATGTGCCAATCAGGTTCCAATCCTTGACATATTTTTAGGGACAGAGCATCCTAAACTGGGCACTCTATAGCAGTGTCCCAGTGCTGAAATTCAAGTGTACCAGTATGTGAGTCCCTAGAAAAAGAAAAACTGAGGTTGACCACCTAAAAAGCAGTCACTTTGCAACATGAATAATTTATAATTTAAGCCAGAGATGACTTGCATTCAGGACTAATGTTTAATGTGTAGCTGAGATATGATGATAACAAAAAGCATCAGTGCTTACGTTTTTTACATCGCACGTACACCACTGTCGACAGAACAATGATCAATAGCACCGCTACTGCCACAATAGCACCGATGGATCGGTTCGGGAAGCCATATGTAGTATTTGATTCATGAGCCTTGTAAACATTCTGAAATGGAAGATCTTCTTCACAAATGTGTCCAGTTCCTAAGAGACAGAAGAAATACATTAGGCAATACGACTATGTACTTATTGTGGGGAGCACTTGTTTGTGGTTACTCATGATAACACTTGGGACTATCTGGAATAGGATGTATGCAGTCCTAATGAAGAAAAGGAAACTCAGAAAGAAAATGCAGAAAATATAATATTGAAAATTTTAAAATTGCTTTAAAAATCATGAACATTTTTAAGACAATACTGCCATTCCTATATCTCGTAACAGACAAAGTAAACATCTAAATTCCATGGTATTGGATGCACTTTGGATCTCATCTTCTTGGATAGTTTTTTTTTTTTAGCTTTTTCTCCTATGTGCTCTGGGTATTTAACTACAGTGTCAGAGATAATGTTAAAATTAGAATGGAAAGCTAACTTTCAAAGTATTCCATTATAACTAGGATCAAAGCAGAACCATTTTAAGTTTTGGGAGCCCTGGACACAGATGTATATCGGGGCGTCTCAGTCCCATTCAGCAGGCTGCGGGGCAAATAGAATCTACAGCCAGGGTGGCTGCCGTTGTTTGTCACTGTTGTCCTGTGGTTTGGCCCACCATGGCTCTGCATACTGGACTCTCAGGGTAGCACGTGTGAGCAGTCAAAGGCTTCTCATGGAGGTAGTGCCAGAGCTCAACACGCAACAAACAACAAACAACAGACACAATAATGTATTGTTCAGCAAAGTCCTTTTCCTTAGTTAAAAAGAAAGCACTTTAATCTCACAGCAAAATGAAATACCACACACTCCAAGGATGGCTCAGTTACAGAGATGCGACCTCACTTATGAGAGCTAGTGAAGTGCTAAACCCTCTACGGTACCCAGTTCCCCCTCTTGGAAGTCTCCAATGTATATGTTTATTTGGTAACTTAGGTAAAGATTTCTTCTTTTTCTAGAGGGGTATCTATCTGACTAGATCCTGGAGTCCCATTGTTACATCGCTACACCAAAGCAGATGTAATGGGCAGCTATATAATGGTATATGGCCTTTTGGATGGACAGGAGATTTGCTTTCTTCACGTATACCCTCCAAATCTGGTGATAACTTCTTTGGGAGGTGATGGATTTGCTCACACCATATGTGACCGCACCTCTAATATGGGCCAGGGATTTTAATTGCAGCTCATATGAGGATATGAATAGACCTCCCCCCCCCCCCGGCTACAATTAAAACCGACCATCACCAAAAGTCTATGCAAGGTGATGACTAGGTTAACCAGTGTGGATATATAACGTGAATTACACCTTGATAATAGAGAATATTCTTGTCACTCCCTGTCCCATGACACATATAGCAGATAAGATTGTTTTATGGTGACACATGATATTGCGGTAAAAATACACACAGTACAATAACAATATAGATTTCAGTCGGACCACTCCTGTTGGACATTGAGACCTCAAGTTACCTTATGAAGACTACACCTGGAGGTTTTGCACTGAGACGGGAGAGTTACTGGACACCCATTTTTAAACTAACTGGGGTACGGTGTCCAATAGAGCTACGGAACGGGAGGCTTTTAAGTATGTAGTGAGGCGGCGAATGAATGTGTAAAATAGTGAGGATACAGCAAAAACTTAAAAACGAACTGTCCCAACAAGAAAAGGTAGTGCCCGGTTTACAAAGTAAGGAGCGTTTGACTGCAGCCACCAGAGCTGAAGTATTAACAGCCAAAAATAATACTGAGCGACAAATGGGACATGTTAAATAAATTCTCACTTAGAGAATGTAGACAGAGGCCCCACAGAGACGGGGACAATTGGGGTAAACTCCTCGCATGGTTATAGTGAAGGGAGTTACCACACCCCCAGTCAAGAAGCCAGATGGGACACAGGTTTCCACCCAGTCTACTATTAATATAGTGCTGCAGCAATATCTAGAACAAATGTATAAATGGCTGCAGAGAGGAGATAAATCCACCCCTAAAGATTACCTAGCTGGGATTGCACTTCAAAAATTTACAGACACTAAGGGGCACATTACGATGACGGGCGGACAAAGTCCGCCCGCCACCGTAGCGGTGAATGGGACCGTCCGCCATAGGAGCGGCGGTCCCGCCGCGAGTATTAGGATGCCACTGCCATGGTGGCGGTGGCATCCCCTATTCCCAACATTGTGGCAGGCGGTGTTCACAGCACCGCCCGCCACAATGCTGGGAATGCACGTCGTGCATTGGCATGCACAAGGTGACAGGCACTGCGCGGTGCCTGCCACCTTGTCCATGCCAATGCAGGGGGGTACCATAGGTACCCCCCCATGTGCACCCCCACCCCCCCATCACTCTGGGGGCCCGCAACTGGCCCCCAATAGCAAAGACCGTATGCCTTTCCATGGCGGCGTTGCCGCCATGGAAAGGCTGCTCTCCACAACCATCCTAATATGGATGGCGGTGTCTTGCAGACACCGCCACCATATTAGTGCCCTTTTCCACCCTGTGTGACCAGTGGAAAACCGGCGGACGGTCTTTCCGTCTGCCGGGCTCCCCCCCACCATCGTAATGTGGCGGGGGGAAATGGCATGCGGGCGGAGGGGAATGGCGGGCGAATCGCCACCACCATACGGGCGGTGGCGATCTGCCCGTCATCGTAATGACCCCCTAAGCTAGCGAGCCTGGAGATGGACATTACGAAAGAGGTGCTGCTGGTAGCACTGAAGGAAATGCCACATAATAAGACACCAGGCTTGGATGGGCTGCCCCCAGAATTCTATTAGACATTCAGACATGATTACTGACAAACTCCTAGAAGTGTATAAGGAAGCAGTCACACTGAACTCCATGAGCAAGGTGGTCATAGTAACTTTGCCTAAGCCTGAAAAACATCCCATTCAGATGGGGTCCTATAGACCGATTTCCATGCTAAATTACTAGCCAAGGTCCTAGCCAGAGTCCGTCTTGTGATAGAGAAATTGGTGCATAGCCACCAGTGTGGTTTCCTTCCTAGAAGGAGCACATTACTCATTCAACTCAACACATGGATATGATGGTGCCCTCGGGACGTTAGATATCGAAAAAGTATTTGACACTATGGGATGGGACCACATGTTTGAAGCATTGAGAATGGGCTTTGGCCTGATATTTCGAGTCCTTTACATGAATCCCACGGCTCGGGTACGATTAGGTAATACTGTGTCAGCTAGGTGGGATGTTAAGTGTGGTACTCATCAAGAGTGCCTGCTATCACCCCTACTGTTTGCTCTTGATTTAGAACCCTTACTGGTCAGGTTAAGAAAGGTGCTACGTAAGTGGGAGATCAAGACAGATGTGACACATGTCGTCTCAATGTATGCAGATGATAATTTGGTTTATCCACGTGATCCTATGTATCACTGCCCATAGCACTGGCTGGACTGGAGAGCTTTGGAGATATTGCCGGACTACGTATTAATCAAAGTCGGTGGCTTTTCCTCTGGTTAGATTGACTAGGACCACATGAAACCTACTCCCAAAAATTGTGTTATGATGGGAAAGGGAGCAATTTAGTTATTTGGGTATTCAGGTTACACATACACCGGAATTACAATATGCACATAACATAGGTAGAAGTTTACAGGGATTACGAAAGATCAATTACCTTTTGGAACACTCGCCCATTAACTATTATCACACTAGCGAAAATTGTGTTTCTGCCCTGCAGTTTATTGCACCTCCAAAACACGCTATGTAAGATACCACGTGTGGTGTCTTGCGAGTTAGAAATGATGGAACAATTTTGGCTCCTGATGGACTCCGTTGAACTGTGAAGCAAGTGTTAGAGCAGAATGCAATGAAGGCTGGTTTAGAATGTTGAGTTCACAGTTACATGCAGATGAATAAAGACGTGTAATACTAAGCTCCGTGTGTGGCGTAGTCATTGGCCGGTACCCCAGTTCCTGCATGGCATGGATTGCAGAGTCCATGCTGTGCAGGAACTGCCTTTGGCGCGCTCATTGAAGTGCCTTTTTCATAGGCACTGCTGTGGGACAGCCAAAGAACCACCAGCCAGACGAGAGAAAACTCGTAATCTAGCGGGTGGATTTCACACGGCTTTGGTGGTGTGGGAGCGGGTGGCGGCACTGCTCCCACACCGCCAAAGTGGTACTCGGGCTCTTAGTCTGGAGCGAGTGTTAATGGCTGCCAGAGCTGAAGAGTGTGCTGATAGGCAAGCTGCTGACATGGGGGCCGGAGGTGCCCATAATGAATCCGTAATGAGTGTGAAAAGTAAGCCAAAACAAAAGACAGATGGAAACAAAGTTATGTCTACATGTAAAAGAAGTTGTGTTTTAGATGTCGATTTTCGTTTCCACACTAAGATAAATGTCCCACTCTTGGATAAATATGTAAAGGCTGTGGAAAGGAGAGCCATTTTGTGATGGTTTGCAAAGCGAAGGAAAAAGTAAGTGCTTAACAGCGTGAAGACAAAATGGCCGACTGAACGTTCTAGAAGCAACATTCGACGCACATCCAACAAAGCCAAGAGGCGACATCAGTTAAGACAAATAGACACTGAACGAAGTCGATCGTCATCTTAATCATTGTCAAACAGTTCTTCTGTATCAGAATTAAGTGAAAGTGATGAAAATGATTGTGCCATGTTGATGTCTATCTCAGAAAAGCGTGTGCATGTTGTTTTGGCCGCTTGTGAAGAAAAATGTCAGTCAAAGAAGGATCGAAATGCCAAAGCACCAAAGTCATTCAAACATTGTCCGAAGATTATACTGAAAGTAAATGGTTGTTCGATACCTTTTTATTATCGACAGTGATGTATCGATAAACATTATGCCTGAGGAGAAATACAATTAATTATCTACATAGCCTCAACTTATGCCATTGAAACCCAAAGTGTATACATGAGCTGCATTGACACCCTTAAAAAGTCAAGGTTCCTTTGTAGCGACAATGAATCACAAGAAAAAAAGGTGCAAGCACACATCCATGTGCTTCATGGCACGGCGTCAAGTGCCAGTCAATTCAGTTTCAGCACAGGAACTGATATGGGACGGATTTTCGTGTATTACAACATGAATGCTCTCCATGAAATAGTAAGTTAATTCCCTTCGCTATTTCATGGATTGGGAAAGCTTAAGACTATGAAAGCAAAGTTATATATTACAGAGGACATTCGTCCTGTTGCTCAGAGACATAGATGATTTACTTTTTATTTGCACGAAGCTGTAGAGAAAAGACTTGAAGCGTTACTTAAGCATGAGATTATTGAGTGTTCAACTGGCCCAACGCCATGGGTTTCTCCCATAGTAGTAGTGCCTAAAAAGGTCATGCGTTGACATGCGTCAGGCAAACAATGCAATTGAATGAGAACGACATCCAGGTCCACACACTGCTGACATGATAATGCAATTAAATGGTACAAAGGTCTTTTCTCGCCTTGATTTAAAAAAAGATTATCATCAGTTAGAACTTGAAGAAGATTGCAGGTACATTACAACCTTTTCTACACATGCTGGTCTGTTTCAATACAAAAGACTATGTTTTGGTGTGTCATCTGCTTTAGAACTGTTTCATGACGTCATTTGACGTATCATACAGCCTGTCATGAATGAGTTTAATTACAGCGATGACATATTGGTTTTCGGAACTACACAAAAAGAACGCAATAAAGCTCTTACACAAGTATGTCATTTACTTCCTGAAGCAGGTTTGACTTTAAATGCAGACAAGTGTGAGCTCCATAAGGCAAAGCTTAAATTCTTCAGCCATATCTTTTCTGATGGGGGTATGACATCAGATCCTGCTAAAGTACATGCGCAGTCAAATGCTGATCCCCCCACAAGATGTTTCTATAGTGCTTTCATTTCTTGGCATGGTCCGTTACTGTTCCAGATACTTACAAGACTTTGCCACTGTGAGTGCTCTGTTGAGAGACTTGACGGAAAAGAATGTTTCATTTCATTAGTCACATGAATGAGAGAAAAGTTTTAAGAAAATCAAACAAGCCATTTAGAATGCTACTGAAATGGCATACTTGAATCCAACGCTTCTTACAGAGCTTGTTGTTGACGCTAGCCCAGTAGGGTTAGGTGCTATCCTTGCACAGCATGGCGGACACCCGAATGCTCGAAGGCATAGTGTGGCATATGCAAGTAGAACTATGTCCCAAACAGAACGTGCTTATTTACAACCTGAAAAAGAAAGCTTAGCCATGGTATGGGCTTGTGAACATTTCCATGTATTCCTGTATGGAAATCCTTTTACAATGGTAACTGATCATCAAGTGTTACTGACTCTTATTTGTCAACACAACGGCCATAATGCCTTCTTGCATTAAACGATGTGGACTACGGTAACAAGAGTATAATTATACCATTGTGCATCATCTAGGGAAGGATCAGAACCCTGCTGACTACTTATCTAGAGTGCCTGTACAAGGCCACGGTACTCCATCCAAGATGGCTGAGGATTATATTAACTTCATTGTAAAATCAAACACACCAGCTGCCATTTTGTTAGCCTAGATTATCACAGTGAAATGCTAAAGTTGAAGGATATAAATACACATGAGTCATGGGACCAACCACACTCGACCGCTCACCAGGGATGGTGAATACCAAAAATGTCAAGGATGAACTGTCCATAACTCAGGGAGGAGTTTACTACCAGGGTCGAGTATCCTGATTGCAGGGAGTCTGCAACAGAAAATGATTGAAGTGGTCCATGAAGGACAGAGTCTGGTTTCCTTATCTTGATGACAGGCTTGAAAAAGAATTAAAGCTCTGTCATCTATGCAACTCCCTTTCAACGAAAACTATTCACCACACCTTGAACAGGTCAGATCTCCAAAAACATGCATGGGAGAGAATAGCCATTGACTTTTTCGTGCCGCTTGACAATGGACATCACTTACTGGTGATTATGGACGAATACTCACGATTTCCATTAATTGAAGATCTTTCATCTACTACTCAAGAGCAAGTCAATATAACATAATAACAGTTCCACTTCAAAAGAACTAAGAGACTGTGCTCAATTCACACAATTGAGCAGTAGGGTTGGTAGTTTAAGGGTGATAAGATGTAAACTGAGAAATAAAGAAAAAAGAGAGAGCTATATTCAGAAAAGAGTCAAGTTAGGTAAAAGGATGTCAGAGAAAACTGAAATACTGAGGACTTCAAATGGGAGAGACATGGAGATTGAGGTAACATACACACTGGCCCTCAAGTTAGTTGAGGGTTATTATTTCAAATTGCTGCCAATACAGAATGATCTCGCTTTCACTGACCTTTTGGCACAGACCCAGTAGTTGAAGTGGGCGGGATCTGAGGGGCACAACGAGCCCATACTTTTTAAATTTAATTAGAAAAAGTTTCCCTACTTTTTGTTAAAAGACAATTGTCCTGGGACAGTTAATTCCAAGAGTTGAAAACGAGGGAGCGGCAGAAAGCTAAACAAGCTGTCTTCTCAGGGTGCCTGCTTACCTGAAAGAAATGTAAATGTGCGCAACTGGTTAACCTGCAAATGTAAAGGGTGCTTGGAAGCCGGTATTGGTTTTACTTGATGGAATTGCTTGAAGCTTCCCGATGACGCAGATGTATTTTTTTTTGAGTGGCACTGTTGTTATGTTATATTGATTGTACAGCACACTAAACCCGAGAGGGTATCCAAGTGCTGGAGCAGGCATGTAGGTAAGTGGTCGCTAAGGTGCTAATACGAAGAGCCAGGTATTCAGTTTCTTGCGGAACTCAAGAAGTGAGGGGAAGGCTCTGATGTGTTGAAGACATTGTGCCGTAGTCCAGCCTGCTGGTGATAAGTGATTGCATGACGGTCCTTCTGGTGTTCTGAGGCAACCATTTGACGATTTTTCTCAGCTTGCGTAGGATGAGGAAGTTGGAGCTGCACACTGTGTTGATTTGAACCGGCATGTTGAGCTTGTCGTATAGGATGATCCCTAGATTTCTTGCGTGGTCTTTAGGTGTGGGTGTTGTTCCTAGCTCCGAGGGGCACCAGGTGGAATCCCATGAGGAGGTTGAATTACCTAAGACCAGCACTTTCATCTTCTTGGAGTTAAGTTGCAGGCAGTTGGTTTGCATCCAGTCTGCTACCATTGTTATGCAGTTGGTGAAGTTGGTTCTGGTGGTGGTTGTCCTGTCCATCAGGGAGAAATTGGATGTCATTTGTGTAGGAGATAACAGTGATGTCTCGTGATTGAATTATGTTGGTGAGCTGTGTCATGTATGTGTTGAAATGAGTGGGTAGCGGGAGGTATGCTGCTGGTGGGGGCAGGTCTGACTTGAGCCCCAAGACAAAGTGTTGTGCTATGGTATTGATGTGAAATGCTCTGCCTGTTGCGATGTGTCATGCTCCAGTCCAACTTTTGCGAAGACTTATACAAGGACTGTTGTATGCTTGCTCACCTGCCCTCGGAAGTTGGGAGATATGTTATATTGTTTGTTTTTTCTCTGCGAAAACTGAATAAAGAGATATTAAAAAAATTTAAAAGGGTTGGGCTTAGGGACGATCCCTGTCTGTCTCTGCAAATCAATTTCTTGGTCTCTGATGTGAACGGTGGCAGACTGACCCATTTGAGAGCGGATCTTTTTATGCCAATCTTGTGGAGTCTCTTCTGATGAGGGTGTTATGGGAGACTATGTCGAAGGCAGCAGAGAGGTCAAACAGGTTGACTCCGCTGTTTCTCCTTGGCCCAGGATGACTTGAATGTCATGTCATTGGTGGCTGCGAAGAGTGCTGTTTCAGTGCTGTAGCTCTTTCTGAATTCTGATTTAGTGTTGTCTAGAAGATGGTGATGTTCGAAGTGGGCTGTGAGTTGCTTGTTGATCTTCTCAATCACTTTGGTGGTGGGTAGGTTAACAATGAGTTCTCTGGGGTTGGGTTGGTGTACGAAGTTGATGTAGATGTTGGCGATTTTGCTGTGGAAGAAGTTGGATAGGTTTTCGCAGAGTTGTTGGAAGGCAGCGATGCGGTTGACAGTGGGCAAAGTGAAATCCTTAATGATCGATAAGATCTCCTTGCAGCTGTTGGAGCTTCCTTCAATGTAGTCCACTTCTGCTTTTTTCTTGGTGTCACTTATTTGCTAATGATAGCATTCGATTGCAGCCTTGTAGGCAGTAGCGTAATGAAACTTGAGGAGGCCCCCGCAAAGTAAATGCAGGGGGCCCCCGCAAAGTAAATGCACGGGGCCCCCAGATGCTCCGGACCCAGTTCGGAGCTCTCAGGCCAGGGACTTGCCAGTGCCGGAGGGGGCCCCCCAGAGCTCAGGAGCTGTGGGGGCTTTTGTTACGCCACTGCTTGTAGGTAGTTCTGTCGGTGGTGTCCTAACTGGCTGTCCGTTTTCTTTTTATCCGTTTACAGTGTTGTTTGGGATCTCAGAGGTCTTCTGTGTACCAGCTGGCCTGCTTGTTTGATCTACTATGCTTGTTGGGTTTGATGGGTGCGTGTAGTCAGCAGTTCTTGATCCAGTTGTTGATGTCCGTATGGAGGTTGTCTGTGGGGCTAGGCTGATCTGTGCTGAGGGAGCAGAGCCAGTCTGCTTCTATGACTTTCCCCCCACCTCGTAACACTGGACATACAGAAGTCACTATTCTCCACTGCACCAACCAGGTTTCATTTCTGTGGCTCTTTGGTTACGCGCACAGACCTCTGCAGTGCATTAACTAATAAAGATTTCATAATGTACGATAATGTATTTCCCACTGATTAACTTAACTTGCATTTATTTTTCATTTCAACTGTGCATTATTTTACATGTAGTTACCTGAAGTTGAAAGACTGAATAAAGTTACAGAGTATTTCGTTTTTTTGGCCACGCCTTTGACCCGCCCCCATGCTCACTCACCCCACCACCATTGCGCACAGCATCACAGTTCCCATAATTTTTTTAATGCACTTCATCCACTGCACAGACCTCCAATGTTTCAAGAACAAATATTCAACTCACATAAGTCGGGTGCTGATGACAAAATGACAGATGGTGTTCAGTTCAGTGAAGAGCCAGCAAATACTGCTGGCAACCAGCTCCAATCTACTTTGTGGCCTTCTGATGTAGCAGGGTTTTCAGGGTTGCTATGTCCCATAAGTTGTGTCAGAGTGGTCCCACAGGGCCCAAGCATATTGTCGGCATCCTTATCATTATTGTGGGCATCCTATGCATAGTGGAGTACATCAGTGGCAAATGTGGACACCTTTGACGATTGTTGGTCATCCTAGCATCCATGTCATTTGGTGACTATCAATAGCATAAGATAGGCACTCATAGCATGTGATTTTGGTATATTTGAATGTGAAGTAGATTCTGTCCTTAAGGGTTGATAAAGCTTGTATTTGAAGGAGCAAACTAATTGATTTGTTAAAAATAAAACGCTGGTGTTAGGGTGACAAACAATTTCTTGAATTTAGTGATAAAAAAAAACCTTGGATTCATGATGAGTTGGGGACTGGTCTTGCTAGTGAAATTTACTTTGATTCGTGGGGAAGTACTTTTTCTCCTACATTGATTAAGCTCTTAGGGACATTATCATCAGCAATACTGGGAAAGGCCAGACCCTGCACGTTTAGTTGAACCTTAAAGGTAGGTTTGCTTCTGGAAATGAAACCGCTCTGTAGCCTGCGCTTGAGCTCTAGTTCTCTGATCCTGCAAAATCAGTTTAACCTGAGGCTCTAACCTCAGGGATAGTATTGCTGTCTACTCATTTGGCATAACTTTTTATTTTCCCACCCTGCCACTGTAAACAGATTTTCAGTGATTATGTAGGACATAAAATCTACTTGGAAGGGGACAAGAGGGAAAATGACAGGGGATGGAAGACAGAAATTAAGGAAAATAAAAATATATCCCATCTTGAAAATGATTGGAGGCCATGACAATCTGCATACTAGATTATTTGAATTACCTCTAATATATACATTTGTTTCAACAATTTATAGAGCAATTGGACTGAAAAGAGTTAAATTTTGTCACCATTTAATACCATGTTTTCTTGAGGCTGTGGGATAGAGAAGACCTGGCAGGCTCAGGGCAGCATGTGTTCAGTCCCTAATAAGGGGAACCATAAAAGAGCGGGACCTTGGACAATTGCCCTTTTTTCCTATTCCTCATTAGAACATTGGAATGTTGAGTGCTCCATTGAAGACAATGGAGTAGCTTCCAGCTACTAATGGCTGGTAAAAGCCCGGAGCTCCAGCATTCCAATAATTGTCTTGCCCAGCAACATCTGTGAATAAAGGCCTTCATGAGGCCTTTGTTTTACTAAGTAGAACATTCTGCCCTAATGGGGTGGAATGTTCTAATAGCCTTATAGCCCGCCATAGCTGTACTATAACGGCCATTAGAGGCCCCCTCCCTGGTAAAAGGCCCTCGCCGAAAACGCGGGAAGCCTTTAATGCCCGTTATAACACGCTACAATGAGCTATAAGGCTATAAAAGACACCTGGCCTGGTCAATGTGCCAATGCTCTAATCTCCAAATGCTGCAACCCTTGTGCTTTACCAAACAAATATTTTCCATAATTTCAACCTGAAAACAATGAACAAAATCCAGAAACAAGTATACCTCAAACAACTACACAAATTATGGAATGTTAATTTAATTCACATACAAAACACTATGCGGAAATTGAGGTTTTAATTTTAATGAGGTTTAATTTTTTTTAAATGTAGTTGTATATCTAAAAGATGAAGCAATATGATGGAATCTAGCATATTTGTTCCAAATGCATGCTCTCTTTTTCAGTGCATACAAGTGCTTCTTCACTTAAGCCATCAATCGTCCATACTAGATTCCATTTGCTGTACTTTGTTGATTTGTGCACTGCTCTCACAAATCAAGGTAAGGACACCAGCTTAATTTTTAGCTTCCAATTTCAAATTCCTTCACATTTACAGTGCGTATTACAACTCTAAAGTTTGAATTTTGCTTTTTTATGTATATGCACTTTATTAGTCTCCTAATATTATTTAATTTTACAAACAGCCGTGGACCCCTTTGTAGCTGTCAGCGGGCCACAGGTTAAGGACCTCTGAGCTAGGGTATTAGAGGGCACCTTATGAGACGAAAGCGAAACTGTATGAAATACATAAGTATTTTTTGTATTTACATCTGTGATGCCATCCTACACCGAGACGGGTGCCTCCTATGATAGAGTTTAGCACAGAATGACTACGTGTTAATACTTACCTATCACGTATACTTGCGTCCTGCCTTTGCTATTGGCTGCCTTCACCGTCACGTCACATAAGTACGTCCCACTGTCTGTGGTCGTCACGTTTTCCAACTGCAGGCTTGCCTGGCCTTGGAGCAGGCTATTCGTAGAAAATGAAGTATTTCCATTAAATCTTTTCACGTTCTTTCCATCAAATATAACAAGAGCGCAATACTCGTCCTCGGCAACCTCCTTCCCCCACAAAACGTGCACCTCATCCAGTGTAAAGTTGTGTTTGTAGTGGAACTGGCACTGAAGCAGTACGCTGTCTCCGGTGCGGGACAGGATCAGCCTTTCTGTGTGGAGATGGAGGCAGGTGTCCAAAGCTGAAACAACATAAACTGAGATGTTAACGTCCCGGTATAGGTGTAAAAAGAACTCTCGCATCAAAGGTAAGCAAGCAAATCTGCAACGTGGAGCCGCAGCGACACCCAGTGGCGTGGTGGTGTAATGCCACAGATTCATTTTTGAAAAAAAGAGTGGACTAATAAAACTTTTATCCCATTTGAGCCAACTAGTATCAGAGAAGTGCGTGTCTCTCTACTGTATCCACCACGTTCTACCACAAAACAGTAAGCTTTTACAGATCACAATGAATTGAAGTAAAATATGCTTGACCATAATTCGAAGGGAAGTTATTTTGGCTTAGCTGTTTCACTACTTTTTGGTGTATGATTGTGTTGTGCTCCTATCCGCGTAGAGGTACAAATGGAACGCTAAGATTTAGCATTCATTGCACCTGTCGTTTTGTGGGGAAATTAAATGCAGGTGTTTAGAACTATGCATTACCAGTAGCAGAGAATGTCGGCGCCTGGGTGAAGTAAAGGTCTCAGACCAGTCTTCCCCTGGGGTGTTTCATGCTGGTCAATAGGACAGGGTGGGGATAGGTTAACTTAGGAGGAAGGGGCGGGTTTAGGTAGGGCTATAAAAGGTGTCACGAGAGGAGTATCCGGCCTCTTCCTGACACCAAGCACCACCTGGAGGGAAGATAAAAATTTAAGTGGTAGTTTTTACTGAGGCCTACCTTGCGTGACTGGACGCCACAGCGGGGCTCTTATGGCAGCGCCAGATAGTGAGGTGGTCCGGGCTCCCCTCATCATTCTGGGTGCGGCAGGTAGGGCCAACCTCCTCAGGCCTGGTGTGCTTGACCAGGCCTGGGTTGGGATGCGGAGTCTGATGCGTTCCACATCGGGCGGGGTCGCTGCAGCGGTAGGTGCTTTCCTCTCCGAGCCACTACCTGCCAGTAAAACCTCAGTGGGCCGTGGCAGGTGCGCGAAGTGCGCTGCTGTAGGGAATAAGCGTGGGGGCAGGAGAAAGAGCCTCCCGACGCGTCTCCCGTCTGCCAAAGAGTCGGTAATCTTGCCTCAGGTTGGGGAGGGGCATGGCCTACTAACGTGGAGGCCGCGCGGGAGGGACAGATGAAGGCCCTGGAACTCCCAGGGGGAGATGGGCCTGTAGATCTCTCGGCAAGATCTCCTCCTGGGAAACATGAAGGACAGAAAGCTGGTCCATTGGGTAAAGAAAAGCAAGTGGACCACACTGGGCCCCGGGAGGGGTGGGCTTGAGGGGGGCAGGTGACCCATTCCAGACCATGAGCGAGGGACAGCTGTACCAGTGGGGGGCAGGGGGCCCCCTACTTACAGGAACCCCTAGGCAAACAAGTGGCAGGGGGTAGATTTAGAGGTGCGTATTCGTGAACAGCGCCTACTCATTCAAGAGACAGAGGAACGGTGGGCCCAGATGTGTGAGGCCAGAGAGAGGGCAGCTGCCCTTGCCCATGTAGCTAGGGATTCTCAGACAGTTGACAGCCAGGTGTGGGCCCAGGGGATGTGGGGCCACAGTACAAGGGGACAGTGGGTTTGGGTCCCCGAGGACCCGGAACAAGAGGTAGTTAGGGTGGGAGTCAGTACGGCTCGGGGGCCTGTGGTGCGAGGGACCACCCCAAGTTGGAGCAGCTTGGTGGGGGGCGAAGGCGCAAGACCAGCGGCAGAGGCTGGTAGAAAGGTGGTGATGCCAGTGGGGTGCAAGACGGCCCGAAGCAGCAGGGTGGTCCGCAGCGGCTTGCCCTCTGACGAGGCCTTGCGCACAAGGAGTTGTGCCGGATGATCGTTCATTTCAGCATAGCGTGTAGGTGCAATTGCAGAAACGAGTGGTGCAAGAGCCTGTGTGTGAAGAGCCTGTGGGTGATGCAGAGCTGATTCTTGACTATGGGGATGACAGTGGCGAATGGGAGGAAGGGGAGTTGCGAGATGAGGAGGCAGAGTCAGTGGTAAGGCATGGGAAGACAGAGAGGACAACCAGCGAAGTTGGTGTTTTGCAGGTGTCAAGTGTGGACAAGGGGAGTGCCAAGCCTACCGGGCACCGGAGGACGGCGCAAAGAAAAGGCCGTGGGTAGTGACGTGTTGCCAGGTAAAGGCGATTGGTGGGCAGCATGGGAGGTTGGGATGCTGGGCCAAAGGGTAAGCCTTGCAGGTCAGTGGGAGTGGGGGATGGTTTGGTGGACAACTCAAAGGCCACGCTGACAGACGCAGCGGCGGCACCAGAGGTGCTGAAAAAGGTGGAGAGTAGCAAGCAGGTGGTGGGTACCGGGGTCCAGACGGAGAGTACAGTGGGGAAAGAAGGGAAGGAGGAGACTGAGGAAGATAAACAGAAGAGGCTGCCTTATATGGGATTTGCGATGCCCTTTGGGTCCCATTTGTCAGAAAAAACTAAGAACAGGATTTGGAAGCATGAATATGTTGATGTTTTCAGACTCCTACATAGGGAGATTCAGGCCAAGGACGGATCCAAAGAGGAAGAGTGGGAGTTGATAAGGAGACCGAGGGTGTCCATAAACATGGAAAATTGGACCTCAGCCTTCTTGATTTAAGCTAGCATATATTGCTAACATCATTTGGATAGGGCCATTGCGTTGCTGAAGTACATGGACATTATTTGTAAGGCGCAAATGCACTTTGTGGGCTATGCCTGGTAGAGTTATGACGAGGATTTTAGGGCCAGGGTCAGTCTCAATCCGGATACGCCATGGGGGGAGGTGGATTCGGAGCTTTGGATGCAGTGGATTTCATCCACTCAATCCTCAGCTTCAATGCATACAGCCAGTGGCCTGCCAGTGACGTACCAGTCCTTTCAGCCCTGTCCCACTTCACAGGGAGCGGGATTTGCACAGAAGCCTCCTGGACCCACCACTGGGGCATGCTGGAACTTTAACAAGGGGTTCTGCTCCCGGCACCCCTGTAAGTTTAAGCATGAATGTTCCAAGTGCGGAGGACGCCATCCCATCACGTAATGTTTTACTCTGGCCAGCCCTGCGGAGCAATGGAAGGCCTCTAGAGGCCGGGGGCAGTATGGAGCTAACCCCAATTAAAGTGGAGGGCTTGGTACCTTGGCTCTCTGTTTATCCTGACAGGGAGGCAGCTCTGAGTTTGAGGTGTGTTTTCACTGAAGGGTTTCAGGTGGGGTACCAGCGTCCAAGGAGGAGTAGGTCGGCGAACAATTTGAAGTCAGCAAGGGAACTTTCTCATGTGGTAGCAGCAAACGTGGACAAGGAGGTGGCGGAGGGTTGGATCGTGGGTCCATTCTTTGAGTGGCCCTTGTTGATTTGATTATTTCCCTGTTGGGAGTTGTGCCCAAAAAGAGCCGGGGGAGTTCAGAATGATTCACCACCTATCTTGGCCGGAGGGCGGGTCTGTCAACGATTTCATTGCTGAAGAGGATACCAGGGTGCTGTACACCTCTGTAGATGATGCCATCCATCTGGTACAGAAGTGTGGGCGGGTGGCCGAAATGGCGCAGTGTGATGTCAAGTCCGCTTTTCGTTTGCTACCCATTCATCCTGCTGATTTCCCTTTGCTTGGAATGCAATTTGGGGGTGCAATATATGTGGATAAAGTGCTGCAGATGGGTTGTGCCATTTTTTGTGTCTTCAGTACTTTTTTGCAGTGGGTTTTCAGCAGAAGCAGTGGACATCATGGGGTGTCTCATTACCTTGACAATTTCTTGTTTGTTGGGACGCGAGCATCAGGGGACTGTGTCCGGGCTTTACACCATTTTGGGGCCCTAGCGCAGGAGCTCGGGGTGCCTTTGCCTCCCGAGAAAATGGAGGGGCCTAGCGTTGTGCTGACATTCCTGGGCATTGAGTTGGACTCTGTGCGATGGGTGGCTTGTCTGCTGAAGGGGAAAGTGGATGAGATCCAGGTTTTTCTGTTGCATGTGATTGGGGAACGGAAGATTGAGTTGAGGGAAGTGCAAAAATTATGGGTTTCCTGAACTTTGCATGCAGGGTGGTGAGAGCTGGGAGGACTTATTGCAAGCGTCTCGGCATGGCCATGTCGGGGGTTGTACTGCCGCACCACAGGGTACGAATCTCCTTGGGTGTACGAGCAGACCTGTGTGTTTGGCCACTTTCCTGGAGGAATTCAATGGTGTGTCCTTGTATTTTTTGGAGGAGAATATGGTGTGGCAAGTCCAGATATTCTTGGATGCTGCTGGGGCATTGGGTTTTGGTCTGTTCTGGGATGGGAGATGATGTGCGGAGAAGTGACCGTCACATTAGTTGAGTCAAGGATGAAGCATTGCATTTATGGAGTTTTTCGTGTTTTTGGTAGCCCTGGCAGTTTGGGGAAAGGAGTTGAGGAACAGGACTGTTCTTTTCCATGTGGACAACATTACTGTGGTGGATCTGGTGAACAGGCAAAGAGCGAGAGACTTGAGGGTGTTACGTCTGCTGAGGGGTTCATGCTGGTGTGCTTGCGGCTTAATGTTGTGTTCAGGGCGGAACATGTGCCGGGGCCAGCAATGATATAGCTGATTCCTTGTCTTGTTCGCTGTAGCATCGTTTTCACTGTCTGGCGCCAGGAGAGGAGGAGTTCAAGACAGAATTGCCGGCAGACATCTGGGCCTGGGGGGAGTGAGAGGTGTTGGACTGGTCGAGAAGTCGTTGGCAGAATCCACCAAGAGAAGTTACAGGCTGGCATGGAGAGAATTTGGGGTGTTTTCGGGCCGTTCTTCGGAGTTGATGCGCCTTGAGCAACAGGACACTGAGCAGGGAGTTCAGAGTTTTGTTCTATTTTGCATTGATAAAGGTTTGTCGCCTACGACTATTGTGGGCAAGTTGGTCGGCATTTCTTTCTATGGTAAACTGTAACTGGGCTTTGACCCTGCCAAAGATGTGATGCTTGGAAAGATCTTGAAGGGGCGGGGCAGGGAGCACGGTGTGGGGAGGGTGGCATTGCGGGAAGCTATCACATTCGAGTTGTTGCGGGATTTGTTGGCGGTTCTGCCTCTGTGTTGTTACGATCTGTTTGAGATTGCAATTTTCCGACTCTGTATGAGCTGGATGTTTTTGGGGCATTTTGGGTTTCTGAACTTTTGGGTACTGCTCGCCAAGGAGGGGTTTTATATGAGGAAGTGCGTTTGGACCAAGGGAGATTGGGTATATGGCTGAGACGGTCTAAGACGGATCAGGCAGGCAGGGGGAGATGGGTGTGTTTGTGTGAGGGTAGGGGCAATGAGATCTGCCCTGTCTGGGAATGGCGCGCTTTCCTCTTGTTACCCGGAAGATGTTTATCAGGTGTGGGGCTTAAGGAGGAGGACCCGGGTTTGTTCAGGGATGATGGAGTGCACCTTTCACGCTTGGGGAACGATTCATTTAAAATCATAATTTAAAATCATAACTTATGATGAAGTTGGATTTTAAATTACAATTTTGAAAAAGCCACTTTTAGAAAGTTGCCATTTTTTTGCTGTCACCATTTGGTGCCTGCAACCTGTCTCTGGTCACAAGACTGAGTGTAGTTGGCAGTTAGGCTTTGTGTATTCCTCCTAAACAGCTACACACAATGGGAGCTTAGGCGTGACATGAGAGGCCATCACTGGCAGGATGGGAGGAAGGAGCTTGGTCCAGACTCACACCTGAATAGGCTGTCCTTTCT